>CATIUR010000004.1:68967836-70217836 GCA_949592205.1 Helichrysum umbraculigerum | reverse complement strand
TACCTTGAGAGGCGGTATCAAGTAAAGGACGGTGATGTGGGAAGAGACCATTGTAGAAAATGCGCAACTAGTCTGAGCGCTCAAATCGATGATTTGGACATTTCTTAAGCAATCCCTTAAAGCGTTCCCATGCATCGTAGATTGATTCATCATGCACTTGACGGAAGTTTATGATGTTGGTCCTAAACGTGGCTTGTTTTGATGGGGGGAAATATTTGGCCAAAAATTTGGTTGCTAATTCTACCCAAGAGGTTATAGAGTTAATTTCTAGTCCCTCAAACCAGGTTTTTGCATTGAGAGTGAGTGAATAGGGAAATAGGTATAAATAGACTATGTCTTGGTTAACCCCAATCGGCTTAAAAGAGTTGGATAAGGAAATGAACTTGTCAAGGTGTGAGTTGGGATTATCATTTGGTAGGCCATGGAATTGACAGAGGTTTTGGACTAACTGAACAATGTGTGGTTTTAATTCAAATGATCCTCTACCAATTTCCGGATAGATAATTGGTCCTCCTCGACCTTCAATCAAAGGTTTAGAGTCTTCAGCGAGAGTTATACGTGTAGCTGTCATAGTCTCATTGGCAGGTGGTTGACTAGTTGAGTGGATAGGGATAACGTAATTTATAAAAGTACTAAATGAAAGGAAAAACAAAGAAAGACGTAGGGGTCTATGGAAAACAATTAATCCTAAAGGTTCACTAGCGAGTAAGTTCATCTTGACGCCTATGGATCGTACAGTTGGTTCCCCGGCAGCGGCGCCAAAAACTTGATGGCGCCCGATCAGGTCGGTGTCGTTAACGATTACTAACCGGGCACCAGCAGTGGGTTGTTTTATATTTGTAATTGCGGGGCCTAAGTTTTTCCTAACAATGCTAATCCTAAGGGTGATCAAGTGGTAGGTATGACCCAGAGTCGTTCTTCAAACCGACTTAATTGAAACTAAGGCGAGGCAGATGAGGGCTTTCAAACTAGTGAATGGTTTATAAGATAATGGGGGTTTTGGTTTTTATATTAACTAACTTAGGCAAGTAAATAAATAAAAACGAAATAAAAGTAAAACGTAAAGCAGATAAAATAAAGATAGTGTTTGCTGAGACTTCGTTAATTAAGTTATGGGATGATGTTTGGAGAAACTGTTTTAAAAGATATTAATTTTTATTCTTGAATACTCGTGATGTAAACACTAAATTCCCTACTAATTAAAATCCAATTAGCATGTCACACCGGGAGCTAGGTTATGGTAACATTACAGAGTATTTAGAATAATAAGCAAAATCTTAATATGGTTTAATAATACTTTCATATGAACGGGAACAAAATCTTAAGGTACTAGACATAATTGAATCATATAACGATTCCTCGTCATCCTAACAGATTTGTATATTTAAAACAGTTCATTTATGACTTTAAACCGGCCCTTGCTTAAGACTACCCAATAAATCCCCTAAGTATCCACAACGTTCCTCACTTAAAGTGGTTCCGCCGCTTCAAACCTTGGCCATGTCTTGTCCTACGATAATTCCCCATGTAGCCTTACGGTTCCATAGTTTCATACCTTTGACAAATTATATTGACACAGATAATTGACTACCTTTTAATTGGACGTCGTTAAAAAGGTGTTGTAATCACGTTTATTGGTGGAAAGGCGATAGATTAATTCGAAGTTTAAAAGTCTATTTAGAAAGGTTAATTAAGCTAGGTTTCTCATTTTATATATTAGTCTGTAATATAACTACCTTCGGTCGTTACGCAGCTTCCACAAATTTGTACTACACCTAAAGTGTTTCCAACGCTATACTGAGTAACAGTCGAATAGGGGCCATCATATTACTTCATAATATTGTATCGTTTCGTAATATGACTACCTTCAGTCGTTCCTCGACTTCCATACATTTGTACTCCACCTTGAAGTGTTTCCAGTACTATATCGAGTAACAGTCGAATAGGGGCCGTCATATTATTTGACGATAATTAAGACCGTTTATATTTTACTACTATGATGATCCTAAGGCAACAATCAAACAAGAACATGCAATAAGACGATCAAAGCAATATTACCGATCTTTAATATTTAATTATAAATCATCCCATAATTAACTAACTACATCGCAAACAAACATAATAGCAATATACTCGCTAATCATGGCATAAACGATCTCTAGCATAATTAAAGCATACATATTTAATTAAGATAGATAAGGATAGAAATAACCGAGATTAATATGCGAGAAGGAATAGACTTGAATTAATAAGAGTTGCTCCAAGCGTATACCAAAGATTACAAACACGTTCCTCACCAAAGAATACAAGCTCGTTCCTTGCTTCTATTTTAACTAGCCTACTACTACTCTAAAGTAAGAAAATAAACAAAGAAATAAAAGCTAGAAGCTATAGAAAGAAAGTGTGTTTTTCCAAGGATGGAAGGTGTGTCTTGCAAATGAACCAAAGCCCCATATTTATAGGTGAGTTTTGGCTCACATTAGCATCAAGGGGTGCATGTTAGTAAAAGGTAGCCAAAAGGGTGTACCGGGTACTGTACAACACGAAAAGTAGGCGCACCGGTACTGTACAACACGAAAAGTAGGCGCACCAGGTACCAAAAGTTGCCAAAAACGGAAAGTGAGGAGGGGGTACACCCCCGCCCCGGTCGGGGGTACACCCCCGCCCCGTTCACTGCGTTGCTTAATTCGCATGATCTTCTTCGTTATGCATCCGTTTGAGTCTATTCTTTTTTTTGTTGGATTCGTAATTCAAAAACGAAGATTTTGACATAAGATAGCCCCTGAGATGAGGTCCCTAACTCCAGATATCGCGTAAGAAATCATTTGGATCTTCCGGCGGGCGTAGAATCTTCATTCTTTATCCGTTTTAGTTGATTCTTCTTCTGTTGGATTCGTATTTTGAAAAAGAACATCTTGGATAGAAAGAATGTTGATGAAGGGCACTTTAGTCTTGAAATCTCGTTTTGATGCTTTGAATCTTCAACGTGTGTGGAATCTTCGTTTTTCATCCGTTTTGCTTGATTTTTATCGTGCAACCTTGTTTTGACCATCTTGGCATAATATCATTGATTTGTACTGTTTTTGAACTAATATGCCAAGAATCGTTCCAGAATGAGAGATATCAGTAGTAAAAACGTGACTTTTTACGCGATATCAAACCTAAAACAGTAGAACACAAATACTTAGAAAGAACGTTTTCAAAACATCAATTCAAACATCATCTCCCCTTAAGGCTAATAAAATCACAACAAACACTCCTCTCCATACTGATTGTCACCTATTATTTTATTTTGCTGTTTATTTAGTTTAATTTAGGACCTAAGTAATCAAAAACCAAAAAATCAAATCTCTTGTTTACAAAACCCTACTAAATCGAATCGATCGTCTTGACTGCTTGGTTTCACAATACGATTGATCTTAAGAACGACCCTGAGTCATCACTTACTACTATCCATAGTTATAAGTAAAACTTAGGTCCCCAGCTCTATAAATTTAAAACCACCCTCCGATCGCCCGCCTCGAGCGTAAGGTCCGGCAACGACAAGGAAGCGATTCCTTGACCGACCGTTCGGGGTGCGATCAGGTTTTTGGCGCCGCTGCCGGGGAATCAATCGTAAGACTCTTAGGCATCTAGACGAACTTTTCTATTTAGTACCACCTGTAAATACCCGTAGTTTTCTTTTCCTTGTTCCAACCGAAAATTCCTTCCCACAACACACAACGACGTTCGACCAGATCATCCAGAACTGAACCACTCATTTTCACACCCGATCCTGAGTCGATTGTCCGAACAATCCGCAAAGAAAGACGCTCTCGCTTCCAACATATGGCCGCACGGATCACTCTCGCCAATCACACCAAACCGTCTATCGAAGGACGAGGAGGACCCATCAGCTATCCAGTGATCAAAGGCGCATCTTTCGAACTTAAACACCACATCGTTCAACTTATCAAGGACAACTATCAATTCCACGGTTTACCTCGTGATGACCGTAACGCCCATATCGACAAATTCATTCAGATTTCCAACTCTTACAAGCAGAACGGGGTTGAGCAGGATGTAGTCCGCCTATACTTGTTCCCCTATTCTCTAGCTCTTCATGCCTAGACATGGTTTGAGGGACTTGAGACTGACTCAATCACCTCATGGTTGGATATAGCCACCAAATTCCTAACCAAATACTTTCCTCCGTCCAAACAAACCAAGTCCAAGAATGACATCACAAACTTCCATCAAGCTTATGATGAGTCTATCTACACGGCATGGGAACGATTCAAGATCCTTCTGAAGAAATGTCCAAACCACCAACTCGAAAAGATTGCCCAGTTATGCACGTTTTACAACGGTCTTGTTCCGAACCACCGCATTACCCTTGACGCCGCTGCTCAAGGCAACTTCATGCAACTCACGGAGGAAGAAGCTTGGAACTTGATCAAGAATATGTCGATGCATCATCACGACTGGAAGACAGATGAGCAATCCTCATCACTACCTCTATCCACTTACAAACAAATCCAACCTGAAACGATCAAATCCTTGAGTGAACAGATTGAGTCGTTGACGAAACAGTTGGGAGAGCTAAAGAAACAACCGCAGCAGATCCACAAAGTTCAGGCTTGCCAGAACTGTGCTCACCTTCCCACGGAAGAATATCAAGTTGAGTACGAAGATCCAGCTAACGGCACGGTCTACTACGCACAATTCCCAGCTCGACCACAAAATCTACCTGGTTTCGCTCGAACTTCTCCACCTAGGACACGAGGCACTCACTTTCCTCCACGAAATAACCAACCAACCTTTCAACCCAAATACCAACCAAGATACCCAACTTACCCACAACAACCATAGCTTACCTACAACCAACCCTTATCCTTAACTGCACCATATGTCAGCCCACCTAGTGATACCACAAAAACCATTGTGCCTATCACTAGTCAAGATGATAATCTCACCAAATTTATCGAGGGTCAGACACTATTCAACCAGAAAACCACTGCTAGACAAGACCAGACTGACCTATTCATTAGAAACCAACTCTCGGTTCTTAAAAGCCTTGAGAACCAAATCGGTCAGTTGGCTCAGCGTCTTGACACTAGACCCCAAGGAACCCTTCCCAGCAATACCATTCACAACCCACACGTAGAAGAGGCCAAACAAGTAACCTCTAAAGACCCAAAGGTGACACCGAGTCAACCTATTACTCCTTCTCCGGTGAAGGAAGAATCTCCTATCCCGAAGACAGTTGAGACCCCATCCATACCCACTCCTGAAAGAGAAGTCAAAATCCCATTCCCTAATCGTCTAAAGCAAAAATACAAGGTCAACTCTTTCAAACTCGACTCAAAATTCTTAGACACCGTGTCTAGAATTCGTACCAGTACCAAGTACATTAGAAGAATGCTTTCTACCAAAGATAAGATACCCGACGTATCTAAAATCCCTCTGAATGCGGAATGTTCAGCCTTCATAAGCAACCTGCCCGAAAAACTAGGAGACACTGGTCGCTTTACTCTGCCCTGTTCCATCTATCAGTCAGGCATGATTCGCTCCTTGGCCGATCTTGGAGCCAGCATAAATCTCATGCCTTATTCTCTATATGTCATATTAGAATTAGGAAACCTTAAGCCTACAAAGATGAGCGTGCAGCTAGCAGATCAATCAATTCGATATCCACGAGGAATAGCCGAAAACATAATGGTTAAGGTTGATAAATTCTTTTTTTCCCACTGACTTTGTTGTGATGGATATACAGGAAGATATCAATATACCAATCATCCTAGGCAGGCCTTTTATGAACACTGCTCGCGCTATCATTGATGTATACTCGCAGACTATTAGTTTTTGAGCACATGGAGAGACCGTATCCTTCCAGGTTGACCAGGCTGATAGTTCTCTACTAGAGAATGATGAGATATACACAATATCTACTAGCAGAATCACTTCAGACGATGATACATCCGAGTCAGAGCCTTCAGACTCATGTGAACCTGATGATCATACTTGTCTCATCTCTGCAACCGAAGAATCAAACTCAGAAGAAAATGAGATGGAAGACTCAGAGACAGAAGAAGAAATGGAGGAATCCGAAGAAGAACAAGAAGAGGAAGAGCCAGAAGAAGAGGACGTATATCAATCTACACCATCTCATGAGTACTTCCGTGACTCTCAGCATCCGACAGAAGAGATCATGCAGCTCGAGTATATCCAAAATCCAATCATTCTGTCAGATGATGATTCAGAGAAAGACCCATTGATTGATCACTCTCCCTGTAATTCCAACACTGAAAGAGATATAGAGATGGACTCTTCTCAGCTAACATCACAAATCATCGACGCATCCCAGCCACCATCCGATACTGTTGAGTTCCCTGATTCTTAGGATTCTGATACTCCAGCAAAGGACAGTGACGAAGATGATGTCGTCTTCATGGATGTTCCGATAGATGTTCACTCTATCCATCTTCGCGCTTCTTCTGCCATTCCTGACCCTCCTCTTGAGATCATCCAAGTTCAGGTCGTCTCTACTCATGAAGGGATGATCAGTGCCCTCGAAAGATTTGAGGATGATTTTCGGATGATAATGACGGTTATCAGAGACTCAACAAATGAGTACACCCCACGGCAGAGAGAGTTAATCGAAGAAATTGAGGCTGAATACGCGGTCTATCGTGCTAATAACTCTCGAAGTCCTCAATTCCTACAAAACCGCATTCATGCCTTCGCCGAAAATCTAGCAACTCAGCTCCTGCATGAACACTCTGATAATGAAGAACCAACTGCAGACGAGTCAGAGTTTTTCGAAGGACAAAAAGTCATATATGGCAAGGTTTATGAAGCCCTCATCAGGTCCGCATTTCCATATTCTAACCAACAAATGAGTTTGTTGCATTCTTACAGGTACAATTTGGACTATGCATCTGGGAACCCTGACGAGGAAGTAGACATTCAGATGATGAATGATCTTAAAGGATTGATGGATTCCATAGCCGATAACGACCACATTGATGACACCTCGCCACACAGGTTTTACATTGACTGCACCATTGAACACCACGCCCACAAGATTATCGAGAAGCTCGAGTACGTGAGTTTAGACGAAAGGACGCGTGCTATCCCATCTTCCATACCAGATGGCACGATGATCAACACTACAAACTTTATCACGGAACGACTCTCAGAAATCTTTGGTACTGTTCCCTCAAAAGAGCCCAGACAGCTATTCCATGATGGTCTACGTGAAGTCTACTACAGAATCCTGAACATCTTCCGGAATTCCAACCTCACGTATTCCGATCATCAAAGGCAGCTTCTCCAGGGTATCCAAGGATCTATCCATGCACTAAGAAGAGAACCCAGCACAGCTGATCATGAAGATATACATCTGCGCTTCTTTGGTTTCATGGATTCCTTAAGAGGAGAACGTCCTGAGCGTGAGGTTTATTAGATCCAATGGGATCCTCATCTTTAATCCCAATGGAATCATCTCAAAATCAGTCGATGATATCACCTGGGATCTCCTTCACTTGCAAAGGGTTGCTGAAAAACACTTTGAAAGCTTCCCTCTTCATGTGGAAAGGATCCCAAACATCACTCAGGTCATCACTCGCCACTTCTTGAGATTCTATTCCAGGGTCCCACCTTCCAGCACCATTGGCCCTGGAAGTTCCGCCACTCATTAATTCTGAAGGAAGGAAAGTCGAGCTCTCGACTCTAAAACCAGCGCTTCTTGGGAGGCAACCCATGGAATAATACGTGTGTTTTTGGTGTGTTAATAAGTGAAGATAAATCTCTGAATATCCTTCACACTTGGATATGCCTCAAAGATATTTTCAAAATATTTCAAAAGTCGCAACTCATTTTTGCAAAATCACTTGTCTCAAATAAATAGGAAAATACTTTCAGAAAATTAGTTCATATGTTTCGAGTATTTGAGGTGCTTGCATACTACTTTTATGCATTATGCTCGAACTCGTTTAAAAAACATATGTTCTACAAAATGATTTGTAATAGAAAACATATTTTCATTCTGAGACAGTGATTCCTTTTCATTGCAAAAATATGGAGTTAAAAGGTATATCCAACGTGTTCACATTTAAGAGATTGATTCACAAATGATGGTTGTAATGGAAGGCAAAGTTCTCAATCAAAGGCAAATCCCCCTAAAGCTGAATAATCCTCATGGAGTTGCCGCAAAGAAAGACTTCAAGACTCGGCACATATTCAGATCTTCAGCTTTAGCTATTTGGGGAGTTTCTTCATCCTTTCTCTGTTTTTATCTTTTTGCTTTACGTAGTACTGTTAATTAATAAAAGTAATCTATACCATATCCTAAGCTTATCACTATGTGTGGGATTCCAGCCCAAAATTAACACTTGAGAAACATTTTCTTACATGTTCAAACTCTAAGTGTGGGATTTTACTTCCAGTAAAATCTCCACTAAAGAGAACATTAGGGACAATGTTCCTCTAAGTGTGGGATAGCGGTATAGAATACCATAGATAGATTTTTGTGTCCAAATAGCAACTCAGAAAATGTTCCTCACTTTAAAATTTGATCAAAAATTTTCAAAATTTTTGCGTAAAACAAAGAAAAGCATGAGCTAAACTTCGACAGTAGATAGCTACTCATTCAGTTAGCTCTGCTTTTTCTTTGAATTTTAATATTTCCAAGAGGGACCATTTTGAATATGAGTAAGTTATTTTGGAAAATAGTGTAAATAAGGTAGGAATTTCTCAAATTAAGAAATGATAATCTTAGGGGCAGCGCATGACTAAGCACATACAAACCATATTAATTGCTGTGAGGTAACTTGAGCCTATACAAGCATTCATTTTAAATGCTTCACTATTCATTTGTTGTGTGTGCCGATGTATGCATTTCTGAATTAGAACTTGCTCCTGGTATGCATTTCGAGACCATATTGGTGAGTACCGTACGCGGTATAGGTGCAATTAGATGACCTTGACATTCCCTAGGAAATAAACCCATTTTCTCATATCTCTTCAAGCCTAACCCTGCTGATACTCACTTTTAGTATCGATGATCCGCTTAGTAAACCATGTTGAGCCTTAACCTGTTTGTTTCTTCAAAACCCTTTATTTAAACCCCATCTACCTCCATACCCACCAAAATATTATCTTGGAATTTTTAAATTTTTGAAAAATGCTATTTAGGTATTCTTTTTGCTTGCACTCAAAAATCACAAATTTCGTGTTTTACTTAAAAAATCTCGTGTGCGTTTCCATTTCAAAAATCTCAAAAAGATCGAGAAAGTCTAAAGGTGTAAAAAATTGACACCAAGTAAAATTCGAAATGTCAAAAGATTGAAAAATGAAAGAAAGAAAGGATCTCAAAAGGAATAAGAAAGAAAAAAATAAAAATCCCTTAGAAATTCCTTGGCAAAGAAATTCTAAGCCAAAAATAGAAATAAACCTAAGTGCTTCAAATCTCTCGAAAACTCCGATCTCTGAAAAATATATATTCCATGTGTTTTCAAAAAGATAGAAGTCAAAATAGCTATCTTTTCCTCCTTACCATGATCCGTTTCCGTTTTCATTAAAAAGCGTATCAAAATAAAAATTTTTCTTATGTTTAAAAGTTCTAAGATAAGCATAACCCTTTAAACCTAAAAATACCCACTATCCATACCCTTAACCCTCACTTCACACTACAACCCATGAATGTCTTGGGATAATTAGCACCGTCCTCACCTGAGTGGTGGAGATTTGATTCTTGATCAAGCCTATGACGATGAATGCTGCATGACTGGCTTTTGAGCGATTTCATTTGTTTAGAATGATAGGAAACCCGATACACTTTTGAGTGAATTGAGTGACCACCTGGTGAGATTGCCTAGTCATGTGTATGCCAAAGATCACGAGAATTAGAAGCATGCCCAAAGATATTCATTTCTTATTTCTGGAACAATTATCTTATTTATCTCAATTTTCTGAAACAGGTTACTTGTATGAAGAATGGTTGTTCTTAGAAATATTTTAATTCGCAAAAATAGGACTTAAAACATCTTTTTAAGTGAGGATAGTTGAAGTATTGCTTGAGGACAAGCAACGTCTAAGTGTGGGATATTTGATTGGACGTAAAAAGTCACGTTTTTGCGTACATAATTCCCACCTTTTTAGCCCCAAAATGGATGAAAACATTCAATATCAATACTTTTTCACCATAATTCATCATTAGGGCTAAAAATAAGGCGTTTCTTCGAAAATCAAGTAAAATGGCCAAATAACGTACAAAATAGAGCACAAACGATACGTTCACGTTCTACGAGCACTTTTAATACATAATACCTTGAAATTATACTTAGATTATCTCATTATGATCTTCAGGTAATTACGATCTCGTGGATATAAAGAACCCTGAATACGAAGCTAGAACGAAAAAAGATAGGGCCAAAACAAGTAACTATCCAGCACGCAAGACCTACGATCCAGTGCACAAGACCACGACCAAGGGGATACCACCCCACAGGGGCCGTATACCCCCCCTTATGGGGCCGTATACCCCCCCTTTTGGGGTGGTATACCCCCCTTTTGGGGTAGTATACCCCCTCTATGGTACCGGATTCGCCCCGTTTGCTACCGAATACGCCTTATTTGCTACCGAATACGCCCCTTTTGGTGTCGAATACGCCCCTTTTGGTGTCGAATTTTATAGCTCGAGGGTGTATTTCAGTGTAAAATTGGGAGCGAGGGTGTTGAATGTAAATTTGTATCTTGGAAGCCTATAAATAGAGGCTTCACCTCCTCATTTCTCATCACCTCTCACCAACAACATTTCACACACTACACTCTTTCTCTCACTAGATTAGTTAGTAGCTTTCTCTCTCTAACACTACTCTTAGGAGTTAGAGGAGAAATAGTATGAGGGGTTGCTTTGTAATATTTGTTGGAGATACTTGGAGGGGTGCTTATGTAATAGCGGAGGCTCTACTCGTTGTAATCTTTCAGCTTATATTCAGACTACGCATTTATCTCGGTTATCTCTATCCTTATCTGCTATAATGCATGCCATTGTTATTATTCTAGATTTAGGATTCGTTACCATGATTAGTGAGTAGTTAGCTTTTGTGTTTGTTGTGATGTAGTTAGCCGTTATAATAGGGGATGATGTTAATTTAAATACATAATTGGGATGATATCAAATATCGGAGGTAACGTTATACGGCTTTCATTTGTATAGCGCCGGAAACATCACGAATGTGTGTAGTACGGAAAGTGGAAGCTATGAAAGTCGTGGGCACAATCCGTTGTGAAAATATTATTCCCAATTATTACAATATGAAAACTATGTATGTTTAACTTTTCATCTATGATTATAATCTGTTCATCAAACTATCGCCTTTCCTCCAATAAACGTGGTTAAAACCCTAAAAGACAAGAAGTCGCGAACCTTGTTCTGAGGGTAATTAATTATCTGTGCTATCTATGCATGGTCTGATTTCGAAGCTTTTGAAATACCGCTAAACCTAATGTATAGTACAACGTGAATAAATCAGGGATTTATTGGGTAATGTTAAGTGAGGGTTGGGTTTATATCATAGATGGGTACGCTTTAATACAAACTATGTTTAAACGGGATCAGAGTGATCCGAATGTGCAATACGTGTGGAACACCGTAAAACGTCCTATTACTTAGTATAGTGCTGGAACCACCTCTGGTATAGTACAAATGCATGGAAGCTACGGAACGGCCATCGGTGTATACACCCTAACTTGCATTAGTGCGCAAGGCATGGAATGCCGTAAAACGTCCTAGTACCTCATGTAAGTGTCGGAACCTTCCCTCATGAACGGTTCCTGTACACCCAAGCTATGGAACGGACGTCGGTGTATACATTCTGAGCAGTACTGGGTCAACCACCAGCTCTGAACCTAACAAACCATTGATGAAAAGTTAATAGACGCTTTCCGAATTAGGTCTTAAATGCTCTATTTGAATTAGAATACTTTATGGTATCAAAGAAAGGTCAGAAATTAAATATCGGTCTGTTACCTTATTCATGCGCCCAGGAGTTAATTCCAAGACGGGTCACTTGTCTTCATAGACAGTGTTGGGGTAGAGCAGCCTGATCTGATCAGAATCATGACAACCTAGTACTCAGTGACATGCTATCTGAGGAATCAGATAGTAGGGTGCTAGTGTTGACCCCATAAAGTACCTAAAACAGTACAACACAAATACTTAGAAAGAACGTTTTCAAAACATCAATTCAAACATCATCTCCCCTTAAGGCTAATGAAATCACAATAAACACTCCTCTCCATACTGATTATCACCTATTATTTTATTTTGTTGTTTATTTAGTTTAATTTAGAACCTAAGTAATCAAAAACCAAAAAATCAAATCTCTTGTTTACAAAACCCTACTAAATCGAATCGATCGTCTTGACTTCTTGGTTTCACAATACGGTTGATCTTAAGAACGACCCTGAGTCATTACTTACTACTATCCATAGTTATAAGTAAAACTTAGGTCCCCAGCTCTATAAATTTAAAACCACCCTCCGATCGCCCGCCTCGAGCATAAGGTCCGGCAACGACAGGCAACGGCGCCAAAAACCTGATCGCACCCCGAACGGTCGGTCAAGGAATCGCTTCCTTGTCTAAATTGGTTTGGTGAAAACCGCATCTGGACTTGAATTTGGGTGAAATCAAGTGATAAAATTTAGGTCTCGACACTTAGTAAAAATGAGTTGTAAACATTCTGTTTTCAGCGTCACTTATAGCGACACTCAAGGGTTTAGGTGACACTTAGGAAGTGTCGCATGAAATGACGGATTCTGATCTAATGGCGTCACTTGTACAAGTGACGCATAGAAGGCGACACTTAAGGAAGTGTCGGTTGTAAGTGTCGGTATAAAGGTCATGAGTCACTAAGGTTAGTGATGGATGAAATCTGTTCTCGATTATAGGCGTCACTTAAACAAGTGACGCTATAAGTGTCGGTTTATAGTGACGGGTATTGAATTTGCGACACTTAGGCAAGTGTCGGGAAAAAGGGGTTTTATGCGGCACTTAAGAAAGTGACGCAAAATTAGGGCTTTTAGCTACACTCAATGCGTCACTTAAGTGACGCACGAAGTGACGCTATACTGCAGTCGTCGTTGCGTCACTTAAAGCTTTTGACGGATTTTTGGGTCAAAAAAGAGTTTTCCGGCCATGGTTTGGTCCGATTCTTTTACCCAACCCATATTTGGACATTACAAGTTATTATAAACAGCAAACAAGTGAAAATACTAAGAATCGAGAGGTTTCGGGATTTTGTCAGAAACTTAAAAGTTCGCGCGGGAAGAAACCGGAAAGATAGAAATGTAGATCGTGAAGCCGTGGTTCTTTTCTTCCAAGCGTGTGAAGTAAGATGATGACGTTTAGTGGTAGTATTTTGTGATTTATGTGAAGTGGTGGTGATGGTGAGATTTTGAGAGAAAATGGAGTAAGAGAGAGAGAGATGTGGAAGTGATAAATGAAAAAGGGAGAGAGGAGGTGGGAGGTTAAGCCTCCCATTTTCAGTCTCCGACCCGTGCTCCGTGCGGTGTTCGTTTTCCCAATCGTTTAACGTTAAATAATTATTTTACATGTTTAATTATATGTTTTAAAATGCAAATAATTTCCCGATATTTTGGTTAAAGTATTTCATCAAATATTTTGTAATTGCGTTATAAGATATAATTTAACTTGTTTCGTTTTGTTTGCGCGTTTACTACTTTTAATCGCGTAAATTTTATTTGTACGATACGAGTTTGCATTGAAATATTATAAAATAATATTTTGGAGATAATAGCGTTATTAAATAACGTTATATTATTTAATAAAATGGTTTACCAACGTCCGTATTTAATTGAACCGAATTACATTCGATTTAAATTGCGTACGGTTTAATCAAATCGCATAATTGTATATATTCATCAATATATATTTAGATACATTAATTAGCCTAACACAGAACTAATTACATGTATTTACAATTGATTAGGCCCTAATTAATAGTCCTAATTTGACGGGTGTCACAACGTCACTCTAAGGTTTGTAATGTATTCACATTACCAATTGGTTAGTCATTTTCATGTCTCAAATGGCGTAGCCCAAGAATCAAACGGTTTGTAATGTTTTCACATTACCTAATGATTTGGCATTCACATGTCACTAATATAGTTTTCTTAAACTTTCTAATGGTTATAATGTTTTCACATTATCTGTGACACCCGGCAATTTAGGTTAACTTTTAAACTTAACCGAAACCCTAATTACGTATATTTAGATGTGATTTAGGCTAAATACTTATAACTATTTGTATATTATTATGAATATACACCTATGTAATTTTTTTATATTACGCTTACGTAATTAGTTATAATTACGCGAAACAACCGGACGGAGTCCGACAAACTATACGACGTTGGTGAAAACATTTATATAAATAACTTAAATCTATTTCAGAAGCTATTTATCATATATTATTATTTGGAAATAATAATACACGAAAAACCTAGACGTTTTGTTAAAAACGTCTCAAACGCAACGAAAACGCGCGAATTTAATTCGGCAACCAAACGAACGTCAATAATTATTTTGAAAACTTAAACTAAAGTATTTTAATAATACTTCAATGGAAAATTATTCTAAATATATCGTTAATTCAAACAACACAAATTAAACCTACGCGATTTAAAAGAATAACGAAAAAAATGGGTAACGAATGAAAAACGTAACAAATTAAATTAGGAACAAGAAAATGACCAAAATACCTGATGTGCGTCAAGAGGTCGGTTGCGATTTGACTCGCGTCGTTGCGGGCCTTCCTCCTGGCGCGCCGATCAGTGGGTTTTAAAATTTATGTTTTGCTGGGCCTAAGTATACTTAAAACTATGGGAGTACAGTAGTAAGTATGACCTAGGGTTGTTCTTCAAACTACAACGGGCATAGGATCTAGGTCTTTTGATTATCTTTCATAATTTAGCTGATTTTATCAAGAGTTTGATAGGGGTTTTTGTTACTTTTCTGTTCTTAACTAACTAATCTAAAAACTAAAACTAAGGATAGGGGAGGTGAGGTGGCTACGAGAACTACAGATTAACGCGAGTGCTTGCTATGACAATCTTATATGCTATTTTAGGGGTAGTTATTTTAGTTAAGGTACTAGTTATGATGACGAAGTCAGGACTTAACAGACGTACTTGGAACAATCAATGACAGCAAAGTATTCTACCTACAGCCTTTCCTTAGCTCCCACGTATTTGTATTAAACGCTTATACCAGTATTCAGCTGTTTTACGGTATTTCCGTTACAACATTAAAAGGTCCTTGTTATCTATCCTGAGTTATATATCCTAATGAGCCATAATTACTAGCCTATTATCTATCTAACGTAGAGTTGTCCGCAATCAGATAAATAACATGTCACGAAGATAGCAATTATGAAATGTAAACTACACCGGAAGTTCTCCCAAATGTAGCAACCAATTTAACCAACAACCATCCTCGAATCCTGTTCCCCAATCTCGGACATCCGAGATATCCGAATTATGGCATGAATTGTTGAATAAACAAAAACATGAACAGGGGTTTCCTACCGGAACAAGTTGGGATGATCTGGTCTAACGGCTGATTAAATTGTTCATCATTATTTTATATAAATCGTCATAACTATTTTACGCATGTTAAACTGGTGTATGCAATCAATTTATATTCAAAAACCTAATCATATATCCAACAGCACAGGTGATACTAGCATGCAAACCCTAAAGCAACAATCAAACAAGAACATGCAGCAGAGCAGCATACAAGGATCCGTTTATACGTGCAGAGCAACTGGATAATTTGGTTAAGTCACAAATATTCCGAAAGTTCTCTCTAAAATATTTTTTATATGAAATGAATCTAACCTATCTCTAATCAAATGCTCCGTGTCTCCCTCCGGTGTATTTCAACCAGGAGAACACCGGCCATGTCGAGTTCAACGATCATCAGACACAGAATAATAAGCGGCGTACCACCAGTTATGTACCAGCAGTAAGTTACAAACCACAGCATAAGTTGGATAGATAAACATTGGAGACTTATTTCATAGATTCAAATATATATTAACAGCATACGGACAGAGTAACGGCGTGTTACAATTGGAATCATTATTTCCACAACGGATTGTGCCCACGACTTTCATAGCTTCCACGTTCCGTACTACACACATTCGTGATGGTTCCGGCGCTATACAAATGAAAGCCGTATAACGTTACCTCCGTTGTTTCATAATATCCCAATTGCATATTAAAGTATAACTACCCTAGCATAACGACTATCATAGCAAACACAGATTTGTTTAGCTAAGCATGGCAATAATTCTAGCAAGCAATTCTAAATAATTATGACAGCAGCACAACATATTTAAAATAACAAGATAGAGATTATAATAAAACCTAACAAAGCGTAATTACAAATCTTGCGCAATCGCAGTCTCGGAGCACCTCCGTTACAACCAAGCTAGAAGCTAATCTACTAGCTTAATTATACTAACCTAATCTAATTATTTCTAGAGAGAGAGTAGAGAGAGAAAGAATGATGAAGTGTGAAGTGTGAGTGATGAATGATGAAAATGAGGTGAAATGATCCCATATATATAGTAGTTGCTCAGCCGTATCGTCCAGCCATATTCCTACCTCCAAATGCTCAACCGTATCGCTCAGCCGTATCAAAATCGCATCTTGTACGGGGGAGGAGGACGATACGAGGGGACCTCCCGTATTTCGGGTGGAAATGGCACGATACGGGCGAACATGGGCTGAATACGGGAGAACGAGGCCGTATACGGGGGAACACCAGCCGTATATGGCTGGACAAGGCCGTATACGGTCATGCCAGGCCGTATACGGTCAGTGCATGGCCGTATACGGCTTGTTCCGCCCGTATCCGGCTTGGTTTGCCCGTATTGGTCTTCTCCGGTTCCTTGGATTCTTCGTTCGGCCATAACTTTTGACTCGGGTGTCCGTTTTCAGCGTTCTTTATATCCACACGATCGTATTCTCCTGACGAAGAAAATGACATAAGTTAGAGGTCATAATTCTTAGTGGATCTTAAAAAGTGCTTAAAAGCGTGAACGAGAATGCTTATGATCGTTTTCGTTACATTTATCGTGTTTTTCGACCATTTTAGATGACTTTTGAAACATTGTCTATATTTTAGCCCGAGTGATGAGTTTTAATGATAAAGTATTGATTTTAGATATATTCATCATGATTTGGGCTAAAAAGGTGAGATAATGACGCATAAAAACTTGACTTTTTGTGTGTCATCAATACCCTTGAATGGGCCCCATTTGACCAGCCCCTCCCCCCCCCCCCCCCCCCCCCATGTGCACCCACATGCCACCTTCATCTAACCCCATTCACCTTTCATGAAATGAATCAATCCATCATTTCATTAAACACTTACACTCCAAAATCCTCTCTACCTTCTCTCTATCTTTCTTTCTCTCACTAGAAACCTGAGATTTTACTCCACCACAAACAACCATAAGCCACCACCATAAACCACCATCAACCACCAATTAATTTCTTAACTTTTGGTAATAATAATTAGCTCAAGAGCACAAGCACCATCATCTCTATCCAAATCTTTGTAAGGAAACTCATCTCTAATCATCTATATGTTATTTACATGTTATATAGTTCATCTAACTTAAATATGTCCAAATATCATGTTAAAAATCGTTTTTATGAAGTATAAATGAACATGCATAATCTGTCTTCAAAAACACAGCTTAGTAAAACGACCATATCTCAAGTTCTAGGAAGAATTAGATAACGAAATTTTTTTAAAAGTTGCGTATTGAAAAGAGCTACAACTTTCGTGTTTTACACTTTTTCCAGTTCTGTACTTATTTTTTGTTATAAACTGATCTTTGAGTCTGGTCTGCACTTATTCGAAAACTGAGTTCGGTTCCTTCGCGAAATTAATTACCTATGTATATAAACACTACAAATCTCAGAAATTTTATAATAGGTACTAGATACATGAATGATCAGTTGATAAAAATTGTAGATCTTAATTTGGACCAGAAGTGATAGAAATTAAATGGCGAACCAAACCGACAAAAGTCGAAAATATGAGATCTTGAAGTCTTAAGTTGCATGTTAAAAACCGACACTTTGGGTGAAATTATGGACTCTATAAACTGATATATGGGTTGGGTAAAAGTTTCGGGTCAAACCGAGTCGGTTTGACCAAGTCAACAAAAATGGCTCGGTTTCTAAAAACGACAAAACTTACTATTTTTGGAAAGTGGTAACAAAAATGGGTTTGGGTAACTTAGTTAGTAACTTAGACTTAAAACTAAACTTAAAAAGTTTCCCGAATTAGAAACCGACACTTTGAACACTTGAACAAAACATTTTAAGTCTCAAGTAGAGACACTAACCTAGTGATGCTACAATTTACTAGTGTTGCTACATTTTGCTAGTGATGCTACAATCTCTGAAAACATCCTAAGTCTCAAGTAGAGACACTAACCTACTGATGCCACAATTTACTAGTGTTGCTACACTATGCTAGTGATGCTACAATTTCTGAAAATATCCTAAGTCTCAAGTAGAGACACTAACCTAGTGATGCCACAATTTACTAGTGTTACTAAGTTTGACCAGGTTTGACTAAGTTTGACCAGGTTTGACCAATTTTGACCAGGCTTGACCAAGTTTGACTAGTTTGACCAACTTTGACCTACGGTTTGAGGTCTTTACGAACTAAATAATCTGTTAGCAACACACGATATGTACTAATGTATAGTATACAACAAAACAAACTTAATAAAAATATCTAAATGAATTATTATTACAAACTTTCACCAACGGGTCGTACATGTTTTTAATAAACGAACTTGAACAACTTATTTGGACATACTAGTTGATGAACTAGCTCTAGGTGGACAATAACCCTCCACCTACACGATTTGCTTAAGTGAACATTAACCCCCACTTATACAATCGCTATAGATGGTCTTATGAGACCTCTACTTACACAACCTTATACGTTTAGGACGTTAGAAGGTTGCACACCGGCTTACTTGCTATTTGATTATTGCTTGCTACCTGCTAAACTCTGGTGAGTTTCATAGCCCTTTTTTACTGTTTTTCAACTAGGGTGAGAATACATACAACTGTTTTATACAACTGCTTTTATCATCACAAGTAACATGAAACAACTTTTCGTACGAATTGCATGAGACCTGAATAATCCACTAAAGCCCTCTACCCATCATAGTTCGTTAATATATGCGTGAATATTATTGGATAGTACTATCAGGGTTTGACAAACCTCGTCTGGGCTATTCGCTCTAGCCAACCCACGGGCGCAATATTATTTGTGAATTAGAAGTGTATCGGATTAGTACACTTACCGGAGGCAAACAACGTTAAGCTCGAACTATGAGACTTATGGCAAATGGTATACTTATATTGCATTCGTGCAATACTTTTATCGCTGGATGCGATACTTTTTAAACTGTCATTTTTGAATGATACAACTTGAAATCTTGTGGATCATAACTAAACGATTGTTTACAAACCTATGAACTCACCAACTTTATATTGACCTTTTAGTATGTATTTCTCAGGTAACCCGCCGCAGTAGGAAGCTTATGGAAAGCTTAGCTCGAGTCGCATTGTTTTCAAAACATCAAGAGATTAGATTGCATTTAGCTGTAATTTATATATTCGGTAATGTATTAGAATTCTCTTAACAGTTTATGCGAACTCCAGATATTTTTTAAACATTTGAATTATGGAAATGTAACATTTTTATTAAAACGTCTCATATAGAGGTCGTTTGTTGTAATCTATGTGTTATGATATATAATTTGGTCGGCGCCCCCATGACACCTCATACTTCCGCTGCCACGTGTTCTGGGGGTGCGACAGATTGGTATCAGAGCCTAAGGTTATAGCGAACTAGGATTGCATTGGTGACCTAGACTATGACCGTTAGGTTAGTATTCCTTGTTTGGTATGACTAGTTCAGTGATTGCATCAATTTAATTTAATTTAACATAGCTTCATCAACTATGTACAATTAAAGGAGATTCGATGCAAGACCTGAAACGCTTGTAGTAAACTAGGGTACGGTAGAAAACATAAACCGAGGATAGAACGGGACCAACCTTTATACGTGCTTATGTGCTAGGTTGTTGTATTATATATATATAACCTTAACCTTACGTATCAAAATTGTTTGCCACTCTTCATGGCAACCACTCCCACAACTACGTCAACTAACATCAAAAATGAAACACAAACCTTACTTACTACTGTGGAGATTTCCATGGTACCCGCTCGCCCAACCGAATCGGGAAACAACATAATCGAAGAGGACTCACTTGAGGAGCATCCACCTAAGGATTCGCCACCCAAACAAGTGACACCTGCTTCACCCTCTTCCTCCTGCTCTCATCATAATCGTTCGAGAACACGTATGAAATTAGAACCTCGTAAGGATTCGTCATCTAGGCGCGTTACATTTACTCCGTCTACTTTAAATCCTTCATTCCCACTTTTATCGTAGACCTATGAATCGCGTGCGTTACACACGACTAGAAGGACAGACAAACTTCCTCGAACTAGACCTTATCCTAATTCACACTACCTACTCGAAATAATATTTTCGACACTTGGATGGATTCCAACGACTTAGGCATAACTCGGTGTATAACTTTAACTACTCCGAACACAAACTATCTCAATAACAACTTAATCATTTCGATCACTACTGCAATGGATGCTAGCAGCTACGGAATTACCAACTATCTTGACCGAACATTTTTACTAAACACTTGTTCATTTCGAAACAATAACATAGTCATGACTGACTACCTTGAAAACACTACTCGGTCATTATTATGACTACATCTGAATCTTGTCACTAATTCACTGTTTTAATAGAACTCCCTCTCGAAAAAGATGGCTAACTCCACTATGAACTGAATATATCTGCGCCTTATTGGTCACCGATCATATTACCCTGTACCGATTTATCATCGTATTGCGATGTCACGTATTATTTTAAGCACGCCTATGGTAATCTTAGTTTTCATATAAGGATCTCATCCATTCTTTCATATCCTTTTGTTTAAGGACACGCCACTACGAGAATCAACGGAAATTTCGAACAAGTTTACAATAACAAGAGTCTTCGACAAGATTTCTACCCACTAAAGCTTTCAAAGAATTTACACCGGTTCCTCTACAAAATGATTCATAAAATCTTCAAAATTTATAAACTGGAAATTCTTAGCAAAATGTTATTGACGTTAATTTAACCAGAAACGGTGCAAGCAGTTTTTTGTTAAAACATGAGAAAGTAACAACTCTTTTCGTATATCAGAAATTCATGTTGCTTTAGACATTAAATCCTCTTTTACAAATTCACGGGTTTAATAAATAAAAAAAAAAAAATTTCTCGTAGGAAATGGCAAGTCCCTCTGTAGACAAGCACATGTCTGACGACAACCAACTCTGTGATGAACCAACAACATTCCCATACCTACTCACTTTAGATGACGATACTTCTTGATATTTTAACTATTTCGGTTTTATTCGATATTGGACAAGTTTAGTCCACTACGCGATCACACCCAACCGATTTAGAACTTACTCTATGAACTTAGCAAGCAAATTCTTCCATAGACCTTTTGGAATACGACCTACGTTTTCTAACGACTTTTACATTACATTAGACCAACTTTAGGTCTCTTAAAGGTTATACATATGGGAAATGCATTTCCAGCAATTTATATTTGATTTAATCCAACTAACTGTTCACACTCACACGAACTACAAACCACATAGGAATGTTTTCCTACTACGAACAAAATAGGAATGTTTTCCTACTACAAACCCCATAGGAATGTTTTCCTACTACTACGAACTTTGTAGCAAATGACCTTACTACGACTGACTATCTAGGAATATTTTTCCTACTAATATTACACGGAGATAATTCTCCAAACGTATACAAATGGATGCGTTGCATCACAACAACGAACTTTCCTTTCGTGGACTTAGTTAAACGTCAGAATTACTCACACTTTCGCTAGATGCCACACAAACTATGACTACGAGCAAATTTCGGGATGAAATTCTCCTAACAGGGGGAGAATGTGACACCCGGCAATTTAGGTTAACTTTTAAACTTAAACAAAACCCTAATTATGTGTATTTATATGTGATTTAGGCTAAATACTTGTAATTACTTGTAACTATTTGTATATTATTGTGAATATACACCTATGTAATTGTTTTATATTACGCTTACGTAATTAGTTGTAATTACGCGAAACAACCGGACGGAGTCCGACAAACTATACGACGTTGGTGAAAACATTTATATAAATAACTTAAATCTATTTCAGAAGTTATTTATCATATATTATTATTTGAAAATAATAATACACGAAAAACCTAGACGTTTTGTTAAAAACATCTCAAACGCAACGAAAACGCGCGAATTTAATTCGGCAACCAAACGAACGTCAATAATTATTTTGAAAACTTAAACTAAAGTATTTTAATAATACTTCAATGGAAAATTATTCTAAATATATCGTTAATTCAAACAACACAAATTAAACCTACGCGATTTAACCGAATAACGAAAAAAATGGGTAACGAACGAAAAACGTAACAAATTAAATTAGAAACAATAAAATGACCAAAATACCCTTGAATGGCCCCATTTGACCAGCCCCTACCCCCCCCCCCCCCCTGTGCACCCACATGCCACCTTCATCTAACCCCATTCGCCTTTCATGCAAATGAATCAATCCATCATTTCATTAAACACTTACATTCCAAAATCCTCTCTACCTTCTCTCTGTCTTTCTTTCTCTCACTAGAAACCTGAGATTTTACTCTACCACAAACAACCATAAGCCACCACAACCACCACCGTAAACCACCATCAACCACCAATTAATTTCTTAACTTTTGGTAATAATAATTAGCTCAAGAGCACAAGCACCATCATCTCTATCCAAATCTTTGTAAGGAAACTCATCTCTAATCTTCTATATGTTATTTACATGTTATATAGTTCATTTAACTTTAATATGTCCAAATATCATGTTAAAAATCGTTTTTATGAAGTATAAATGAACATGCATAATCTGTCTTCAAAAACACAGCTTAGTAAAACGACCATATCTCGAGTTCTAAGAAGAATTAGATAACGAAATTTTTTTTAAAAGTTGCGTATTGAAAAGAGCTACAACTTTCGTGTTTTACACTTTTTCCAGATCTGTACGTATTTTTGGTTATAAACTGATCTTTGAGTCTGGTCTGCACTTATTCGAAAACTGAGTTCGGTTCCTTCGCGAAATTAATTACCTATGTATATGAACACTACAAATCTCAGAAATTTTATAATAGGTACTAGATACATGAATGATCAGTTGATAAAAATTGTAGACCTTAATTTGGACCAGAAGTGATAGAAATTAAATGGCGAACCAAACCGACAAAAGTCGAAAATATGAGATCTTGAAGTCTTAAGTTGCATGTTAAAAACCGACACTTTGGGTGAACTCCGACACGAACCGATAAATTTTATGGACTCTATAAACTGATATATGGGTTGGGTAAAAGTTTCAGGTCAAACCGAGTCGGTTTGACCAAGTCAACAAAAACGGCTCGATTTCTAAAAACGACAAAAACTTACTATTTTTGGAAAGTGGTAACAAAAATGGGTTTGGGTAACTTAGTTAGTAACTTGGACTTAAAACTAAACTTAGAAAGTTTCCCGAATTAGAAACCGACACTTAGAACACTTGAACAAAACATTTTAAGTCTCAAGTAAAGACACTAACCTAGTGATGCCACAATTTACTATTGTTCCTACATTTTTCTAGTGATGCTACAATCTCCGAAAACATCCTAAGTCTCAAGTAGAGACACTAACCTAGTGATGCCACAATTTACTAGTGTTGCTATATTTTGTAGTGATGCTACAATTTCTGAAAATATCCTAAGTCTCAAGTAGAGACACTAACCTAGTGATGCCACAATTTACTAGTGTTACTAAGTTTGACCATGTTTGACTAGGTTTGACCAGGTTTGACCAATTTTGACCAGGCTTGACCAACTTTGACCAGGTTTGACCAACTTTGACCAGGTTTGACCAACTTTGACCTACGGTTTGAGGTCTTTACGAACTAAATAATCTGTTAGCAACACACGATATGTACTAATGTATAGTATACAACAAAACAAACTTAATAATAATGTCTAAATGAATTATTATTACAAACTTTCACCAACGGGTCGTACATGTTTTTAATAAACGAACTTGAACAACTTATTTGGACATACTAGTTGATGAACTAGCTCTAGGTGGACAATAACCCTCCACCTACACGATTGGCATAAGTGGACATTAACCCCCACTTATACAATCGCTATAGATGGTCTTATGAGACCTCTACTTACACAACCTTATACGTTTAGGACGTTAGAAGGTTGCACACCGGCTTGCTTGCTATTTGATTATTGCTTGCTACCTGCTAAACTCTGGTGAGTTTCATAGCCTTTTTTTACTGTTTTTCAACTAGGGTGAGAATACATACAACTATTTTATACAACTGCTTTTATGATCACAAGTAACTTGAAACAACTTTTCGTACGAATTGCATGAGACCTGAATAATCCACTATAGCCCTCTACCCATCATAGTTCGTTAATATATGCGTGAATATTATTGGATAGTACTATCAAGTTTTGACAAACCTCTTCCGGGCTAGTCGCTCTAGCCAACCCACGGGCGCAATATTATTTGTGAATTAGAAGTGTATCGGATTAGTACACTTACCGGAGGCAAACAACGTTAAGCTCGAACTATGAGACTTATGGCAAATAGTATACTTATATTGCATTCGTGCAATACTTTTATCGCTGGATGCGATACTTTTTAAACTGTCATTTTTGAATGATACAACTTGAAATCTTGTGGATCATAACTAAACGATTGTTTACAAACCTATGAACTCACCAACTTTATATTGACCTTTTAGTATGTATTTCTCAGGTAACCATCCGCAGTAGGAAGCTTATGGAAAGCTTAGCTCGAGTCGCATTGTTTTCAAAACATCAAGAGATTAGATTCCATTTAGCTGTAATTTATATATTCGGTAATGTATTAGAATTCTCTTAACAGTTTATGCGAACTCTAGATATTTTGTAAACATTTGAATTATGGAAATGTAACATTTTTATTAAAAGGTCTCATATAGAGGTCGTTTGTTGTAATCTATGTGTTATGATATATAATTTGGTCGGCGCCCCCATGACACCTCATACTTCCGCTGCCACATGTTCTAGGGGTGCGACATTATCAAAGTTTTCATTGGTTAAGTCTAATAAATAACTTTATTAGCTCTAATGTTTTCATGATTATCAAAATTGTTTTGATCTAAGGATCGCAAAATCCTTTTAAGATCACAACATTTTTCAAAAAATAAATTGTTTTCACAATCGATTTACAAGTTATCAATATTTTCATGTTACAGGAAATACCCATTGGGATTCATCATTATCTACAAAATATTTTAGGATCCTGGAATCTTAGGATCCTAAACTCGAGATTATCTCAGATCCGGTTAAGGATCCTTGAAACCTGTAATATTAATATTGAGAGGATCTTCTCATTATCCTGGATGTATTCTGAGGGAATCTCATCAGGATCCTATTTCTAAACAACTATCAAGCAATTGTATATACTGAGGGAATCTCCTCAGTATCCTGAAGACACAAGATGTAGATGAAATCCTAATATTATTCATACCAAAAGGGTTTCAGGATCATTCATCCTGAATTAAGGTTCAAAAGAAGTGCAGAAGATAAAATTGTCTTGTGGTCTACATAAACCACATTTAACACCATCATGGTTGACCATACCAGGTCAACCTCACCCCGTATAATTGTTTATTACAATCACAGCCCTTAGGAAGTGAGCAAGCATCAAAATAAAAATAAATCGGGCTCCGGCTAGTCAAATGCCGTCCTAGCCCGAGGATTCTTTGCTATTGACTGCATCATCAGCTAATGCCATGTCTTCGTCATCTTTGGGATTAGACGCTTCGCCTCTGATCAGTGTCTCGGTGATCCTCATCTTGGGTGCCTTGGTTGCTTTTCCTTTTGAAATCTTGGATCCTCCGAGACCGATGAAAAATGGGTTTGAGGGATAATCATCTTTCATTCTTGCTAATTTGTCCTTCCATCCCTTGACGTCCCACAGGCTGGCGTCTAGTCCGTTTTCAACAGCTTCCGTGGCCATATGAATTTTGGATCCTAAAACGGTGATAGTGGCATCTCTCTTCATCTCTCCATTAGGGTATTATTCATGTCTGATCCCTCCTCGTTGGTATGACTGGATTTTGCGGCAAGCATAGCTTTGAGGACTTCAATCTTCTGTTTGGCTTTCTCCAGCTTGAGAGCATTCTTCTTCTGGCTAGCAATCAGATTGTCGACTGCTTCGACTTTCTCTGAGTATCTGTCTATCATGATGTATGCAGCCTAATAATAAAATTAATGTTTGAAATTTTGTTCCAAAAGAAATTGGGAGTAAAAGGCTTTACCATCAGAAGATTGGAAGCAGGAGTCTCAAGATCATATAATTCCTCAACTTTTCTCTTTTTGAAGAGAAAATGTGTGGAAAAAGGCCTGAACCGCGAATCGCTAATCACTTATTTTTGAGGGGGAATTTCTAGATCAATGTCGGATAAGGAAAAATGCACTGAAAGATCATAAAAAAAAAAAAAAAAAAAAAAAGGGGGGAAAAATTGAGAACGAGAAAAATAGAATTATGGATAATAGAAAGAGAAAATTACCTGACATGGTTGGATTTCTTATGGTTGCTCCGATTATTCTCAGTGGGAATTTGGTATGTGTTTGGGGCTAAATTTTATAGTTAGGATACAGGATCCTAAAGTCTCTAGTCACTATTGAAAAATATATCCAGGATCATAGATATGTTCGGGATAAAGCTAAGACTAAGGATCCTGAGATTCTATGTTTATATGATATAGGTAATCAAGATCTTGGATATATCCAGGATCACACTTGGATCAAGGATCCCGATTATAGATGAGTATTTAGGTATATTCAGGATCCTGAGTACTATAGAAGTCTCAAATATACTCAGGATCTCACATATGTTTAGGATCCCGGATATGTTAAGTATCTTGGGATCAGATGTTACTAATAGTTATTTGTTAGTTTTTGTTCAGGATCTTAGTTATTCAGGATCCCGGGTGATCAGGATCCAGGATATATTCGGTATCCTGGGTAAAACGTCACTAATCTTTATTTGACCGTTATGTATCTTGACCAAGTCTTGCAGGAGTAAAATGTGGCTTAATTCTACCATTACTTTCGGATCAAGGGCTGGAAGAAGTCAAGAAAACGTGTTAATAACGAGTCAATATGGAAGACTGGAGGATACCGAGAATCTCGGAGGATCCCTGATTTTTAGGAATAATTTGTTATTCAGCCTTAGTATAAATAGGAGGCGAAGGTGATCATTTTAGGGGATCTTCTCCACATTTTCTACATCCAATTACACCCATACTCTGCCCAAATACGTTCATACACCAACACTTAACCATTTTCTTCACCGAATCACATAGAAATTCGCTTAGTTTGATCATCTTCGTGCTCTTTAGTTTGTAATCTATCATTTTTACTTAATAAGATCAACAAAGGCAAGGATCGATTAATCCTTCCCGAGGTTTTATGCCGGCGATCTATCTAGGTCAAGGGCTTTCCTCGTATATCCTTGTGTCGATTGCATTTACTTTACGCTTTCCTCGTTTAATTTGCATTTCATTGATCTTTTGATCATAAATTCTGCATTATCCTGATTTTATCTTTAATCTATCATAAATATACGTATTAATTTCATTTGTGATCACGTTTTTATCATAAAATTAGCATCATAATTCTGTTTCTTGCATTTTTATTGATCGTAATCATATTTTTATTGCATAACTTGCATTATCCTTAAAATACTTTGCATTTTACTTAAACTTTTGGGATAATCTTGTTTACAAACACTTATTTTCGTTATTAATCATTTCTTTAACAAGGATCAACGTTTATATAGATATAAACCATAGTTTATTTACTCATATAGATAAGGGTAGTGATATATCCACCACTATATTTGATAGATCCACCAAACTTGTGCATTAAAACTTGTACTGTACAAACTTATAATGCGCAGTTTTTGTGGATTTATAAAAAACAATGGTGGATTTATCATCACCCATCGTGTTTCTACGTAATTATCTTGGAAGTAACCACAAGCACTATACCTCACTTTCAAAGTTTGATCACTTAATTGCCTTGGGTAATTTTTGACCCAAACGGTATGAAATTGAGATTATGGAGTAATTATAAGTTAAAATGGGGAAGAAGGAGGATGAGAGATAAAAGGACTTATGTGAAGATTTAGTGGCAGTTTGGTGTGATAAGAGTCTAGAGGTTATCATTAATACTTAGACATGATCTTCGATACACGTATAATATCTCACCTAACACGATTTAAGCGGTTATTTTGAGAAGTTATAACGTTTAAGGATCCTGAAAAACGTTATAACTTCGGGGGCAATTGTTGTGGGTAGATTTTTATCTAACATTGCAGGATCCTTATTAGCGTCATATACTCGTCACACGGGTATGAAAAGTATTTACATTTTATATTCGTATAGCAGGATAACGATAATTTGTAAGTATACTTTCAGGATCACGGTTATAGTTAAGGATCCTGGAAATGTCTATATTATTTATCTTGCAAGATCCTATTCTGGATATATTCATCTAACATAATTGTGCAGGATCTTGGATGAAGGAAGTAATTAAGCAAGGATCCTATGTTTATTCTGGAGTGTGCATAGCTCAGGATCCTGGATCTATATTAATTCAGGATCATGTGCTATATAACATGTTTGTTTTTCTTGAGTATTGTTCAGGTCCTGGATGAAACGCGTTAATGAGATATGCTCCGGATTATGTGAAGAAGTTCTGATACGATTCAATGAAGACGAAGTCTAAAGCACGTGTTAAACGAAGTCAAAAGAGGCGTTGGGAGTCTTCACCATTCCTCGGAGGATCCCTAAAATCTCGGATAGTTTGTTAAACGCTCTTAGTATATATTTGAGGCATGGATGATCGATTAGAAAAAGGAATACTTACTATTTTTCACCTGCAAACCACTTATTCTCTGCTCTCATTCACTCTCGAATACATTCACCAACACTTAGTCAATTTCGTAGAGAATTACATAGTCGATCATCCTTGTGCTCTTAGTTTGTAATCAATTACTTTCATTTTAAGAAGATTAACAAAGGCAAGGATCATTTGATCCTTCCCGAGGTTTTGTGCCGGCGATCAACCTTGATCAAGGGCTTTCCTCGTACATCATTGTGTCATTTTTGTTTATTTATTACTTACTTTGTTCTTTGTCATTTACATTGCAAATTTGTGATCTCTTGATCATCAATTCTGTTTTATACTTGTGTCTCATTCAAAGTATTTCACCAAACTTCACTTATAAGTGCTTGTTTTCATTATTAAACATATTTCAACAAGGATCCCTAAATCAAAGGATTCAAGGCATAATTTTAATTCAAAATTATTGTTTACTCATATAGATAATCGTGTAAAAGCGTAATTATCTTGAAAGTAACTTATAGCACGCAACCTCACTTTTCTAAATTTGATCACTTAATTGCTTAGTGTAATTTTTGACCAAAACACCATTCTTGACCAAAAAATATAATTCGTGATCCTGAAATAGCAGTATTCTAGGATCTCATATATGATATCTTCCATACATTAACTCCTCATATATTCCGCGTAGGCCTTCGAATTATTAATCAACAGTTATCACGAAAAAGATGAGGTGATCAACGGCTTGAAGAAGATAGGGTTAGCTAGAGCTGCAGCTCATGATAAGGATTCTGCAGAGCTTGTCAAAGTCAAGAAAGAACTCAAGGAAACCAAATCCCTCTTGAGCAAGAGCTTGGCTAAGGCTGATAGCAGAGTGGAAGAGGCAAAGAAAATCCTGGTGGAGGAGATTAAGAAAGATGATGTCATCGCTATCTTCGAAGCCAGGATCAAGATGACAAATGAAGCTGCTACTCAGGGTGTTGATATCTCGTTTTGAGATGTAGAAGCTTGGAAAACAAAACTTGCAAAGCTTAAAGATCAGGATCCCAACGTTGCTTCCAACTCCGAGGATCCTGCCAGCAAAGCTCCCAAAGCATCAAAGGGCAAGCCTTCCAAGGCAACCAAATCTGCAAATGACAAAGCTCCCATTGTCCCAGAAGAAGATCAGATCGTCAACGAGGATTGTAACACCCGCCAAATTAGGACTAGTAATTAGTGCCTAATCAGATGTTAATACATGTAATTAGTTCTGTGTTAGGCTAATTAATGTATCGAATTATATATATAGTTGAATATATACGAAAATGCGATTTGGTTAAATCGTACGCAATTTAAATCGAATGTATTTCGATTCAATTTAATACGGACGTTGGTGACAAATTTTATTAAATAACGTTTTATATCAAGAATATTATTATGATAATATTTCGTATTCAATTCGTATCGTACAAACCGAACTTACACAATTTAAAACAATAAAACGCGTAAACTAAATAAACAAACTAACCTACATTTTATCACACAAATATAAATTGATTTGTAAAATATTTAAACAATATATCGCGTAATAAATCGTATTTTAAAACTTATGATCAAAATGTAAATAATTATTTAACGTTTAAACGACGGAGCAAACGAACACCACGCGGAACGCAGGGCGAGAAACTGAAAAGTGGGGATAACCCCACCTCCCACTCCTTTTCTTTCTCATTTTTCTATCAATTCTCTCTCTCTTCTCTTATTTCCTCCAAAATCACCAAATCACCAAAAACCCACAAAACCGCAAAATAACATCACGAAACGCAACCGAATCATCAATATTTTTATAGATTCACGACCACCTCGCGACGATCTACAACGCTACCTTTCCGGATTTTCATTTCGGCAAATTGTAAGTTTCCGACAAAATCCCGAAATCTCTCGATTCTTAGTATTTTTCATTTGTGGTTGTTATTATCACTTGTATATGTCCATTACTAAGTATATAACACGATTTCATAGCTTAAAAACGAGTTTAAAACGGATTTTTGGTCGGAATTAACGTTGACAGCCGGATTTCTGGGCTGGTGTTCATCCATGCGACACAAGCCTTGTGTCGCATGTTGTGTCGTATTTTACCCTTAGTGTCGCACGTTATGTCGTATTTCCCATGTTATGTCGCATAAAATCCCTTGTGTCGTACCTTATGTCATACCAAAGATTTAGTGTCGCAAATCTTGCGACACAACCACTATGTCGCATACCCCATACGACACCATCACTATGTCGCTGTTGAATCAGCATTTCGCATCCATGCGACACAACTCTTGTGTCGTATGGACATTGTGTCGCACTCCTATGCGACACAACCTTTGTGTCGCATAATCCATTTAGTGTCGCATGATTGTGTCGCATAAAACAGCAGGTTTTCAAATCTCAATTTCACTAAGTGTTGGAACTATATAACCTCAAACCCTTATACGATACGACTTATAAAACACTTCGGGACACACTTTTAAGTGCAAAACGCCAATTACAAAATAATGATACTTAAAGTTTATTATTCCAAACCCATCACCAACGGGCCGTACACATTTTCAAACGCTTAACGAATCAACCAAATCGAAGTAATTTGGACATATATAGTTGTGTAACAACTACAAGGGTGATCTTTTGAGATACCCAATCATGATTATAACCATCGCGTGTCGTGGACACCCTCAGGTTACAAGTCGTTGGACTTCATTATTCGCTAATCAACTTACGTTTGTTTAAACGCTCTCAGACTCAGGTGAGTCTCATAGTCCCCTCTTTTACTGTTTTACTCAGGGGTGTGATATATTGCTCAACTTTTAACATGTGAACGCAAGTACAAACATTTCATATACTACATGAGTTTTTCGAAACTAATCATTTAAAGTCCTCCGTCAGCATAGTTGTTAATACGTTGTAGCGTGAATATTAGTATATGGTACCATATAGGATTGACCCTCCTCGTCCGGGTTAGCAAGCACTAACCGGGTAAACGGACGTACTAATATTTGGGAAGACGAATGTTGATTAGGCATTCGTGGAGGCACCTCGCCCGGAATTCTCTATAGGGGACCCGGCCCTCGAGTTAAGCTCAACTATGTGCTCATGGCTGTATACACGATGATTATCATTTAATTGCTGGATGCAATTCATTATTTAATTGCTGGATGCAATTCATTATTTAAATCTTGCGGTTCATACGATATTACTTGATTTCAAACCTGTGAGCTCACCAGCTTTATAGCTGACCTTTTAGCATATATCGCAGGTACCCAGCAGTAGGATGTTTCTGCTTCAGGATTTAGCTCGAGTCAGCATACAGACGATTGAGATTTTCTTGCATTAGTATATTTTGTATAAGTACTTATGTACTGAAATCTCATTATATTTAACTCGAGCTATGTAAAGCTTTAAATGTTGTAAACATTTCAATTATCAATATATTTTGTTAAAATGACGCATATAGAGTCGTTTGCTATTTATCTTTGTGCTTTGTTATTGATTAGTAACACCCAAATCAAGCTTCCGCAAATCATTAAATTTGGGGGTGTTACAGATTGGTATCAGAGCCTAAGGTTATAGTGAACTAGGTTGCATTTAGTGAGCCTAGACTATGACCATTAGGCAGTATTCCTTATTAGGTACGACTGGTTCAGGGATTGCAGCATACGAGTTTAATTTAACATAGCCTGATCAACTATGTACAATTAAGCAAAGATGATGTAAGATCTGAAAGTAGTTATGGCTGAACAGGATACAATAGAAGACTCTGACCTCGAGAGAACCGAGACTCAAACATGTTTATGCTAGACACTCAATAGGCCATATTATATAGGAGCTATATGAATATAGGCCTCAATCTTACTAACGCTTTGTCTCAGAAATGGCAAACATCCCATCAAATTCATCTCGTTCTCCATCCGGGTCGCAGAACCCAAGGGTAGCAAGGAGGAACAACAGGTTGCCTCGAGCTGGCCCGTATCCCACTCACATCGCCTTACCGGCTTTAACTGCTAGGGTAAATCAACACGAGCAGCGACTTCGCACCATGGATGTCGTGTTGCAGGAAACAAATGAAAACTGGCGACTTACGTCTCTTGAATGCATAGAACAGGTCTCCGACGACCTTGAAACCACAAACCACAACATGGATGTCCTTCGCAACCAAATTATAGAAATAAGGGTGGAAAATGCCCTTCTACAACAAAGGATGGAAGAATGTGAGCAACGCTCACGTGAAGCAGAAGAGTATGCTCGCGGAATAACACAACGACTTGCGCTAGCAGAAGACAACGCCCGACAAATATTTCTTGTTGTTCAACTCATATTAATTGCCATAATTCTTTTTCATATTGATGTTATGTATTACCACCTTTATACATGTACATCTGAAATAAATACAATTTTCTTACAAAATCTCATGTATCTTCATTTCTTTTATTGAAGAATCATGCCGCCAAAGACACGACCTTACACAGATGCTCAGATCACGTCACTCATAACCCAGGCTGTTACTGAAGCCTTGGCTCGGAATACCCCACCCAACTCCACAAGAAACAGCGATACCGCTGGAACCTCTGCCGTCAAACCTTGTTCTTACAAGGACTTCCAAAGCTGCAAACCCTCGAGCTTCAAGGGTTCTGAAGGAGCCATCGGACTGATCAGATGGTTCGAGAAAATGGAAACTGTTTTCCGTATTAGTAAATGCGCGGAGAACGACAAAGTAAACTTCGCCACCTGCTCTCTTGAAGATGATGCCCACTCTTGGTGGAATTCATATACCCAATCAGTGGGTGCTGACATTGCCTACCAACTCACTTGGGAGGAATTGAAGGCAAAACTCACTGCCAAATACTGCTCTATCGCCAAACTCCAAAAGCTAGATGAGGAGTTCTGGAACTTAAAGGTTCAGGGTGGTGATATCGATGGTTATACCACCAGGTTTCAACAACTAGCTGCCCTCCGCCCAGCTATGGTTAGCACTGAACCTGATAAAATCAGGAAGTACACCCTTGGTATCCCTGATCCTGTTCGGGGACATGTCATCTCTTCAAAACCAACCACCATTGACGGTGCGATCCTATTGGCCCAAGACCTAATGTCCATGAGCCAAGATTCTGAACCACCCACTTCATCCTCCCATAACAACAAACGCAAGTGGTCTGACTACCACAACAACCCCTCCAACCAACAAAACAAGAAACCCGACACCATCAAAGCTTACAACACCACCACTGACATCATCCGGGGCTACACTGGGAGCAAACCTTATTGTTCCAAGTGCAGTCGCCACCATGAAGGTTCCTGTGGTCCCTTTTGCAACAATTGCAAGAGGTACGGCCACCTCACAAAAGATTTCCGCTCTCCCGCCAACAACAATTCCAACAACAACACCAGACCACCCAAAGTATGCTTTGAGTGTGGGAAACCTGGGCATTTCAGAGATTCGTGCCCAAAACTGAAGAGCAACAACAACAACAACCGCAACAACAGCAACAACAACAACAACACTCGCAGCAGAGCTTTCGTCATCAAATCTGGGGACGCCCGCCAAGACCCGAATGTGGTCTCGGGTATGTTCCTCCTCAACAACTTAAATGCTTCTGTTCTATTTGATACTGGTGCTGATAGAAGCTTTATCTCCGATGATTTTTGCCCATTACTTGACATCACTCCTGTTGCCTTAGATGTTAAGTACACTGTAGAGCTAGCAAATGGAAAACTTGTAGAAACCACCAGTGTGATACCGAATTGCACTTTAAACCTAGCTGACGAAACCTTTTCGATCGACCTTATACCCATTGAAATCGGAAGTTTCGACGTCATTATTGGAATGGACTGGTTGTCCAAACATCGAGCTGAAATCGTTTGTCACGATAAAATCGTCCGTATCCCACTCGCCGTTGGTGGAACCTTGATCATACAGGGGGAGACCGGTGGGACTGGACTCAATATCATCTCGTGCTTAAAAACCCGAAAATTTCTGAGAAAGGGTTACCCCGCAATACTTGCACACATCACGGAGAAGAAGTCGGAGGAGAAGCGACTTGAGGATGTGCCGATTGTTAGAGACTTTCCCGAAGTCTTTCCAGAAGAACTGCCTGGTTTACCTCCATCTAGACAGGTCGAGTTCTCAATTGATCTCATGCCGGGTGCCGCACCGGTGGCCCGCGCACCATACCGTTTAGCCCCGTCCGAACTTCAGGAGTTGTCCTCTCAGTTACAGGAACTTCTGGATCGAGGATTCATTAGACCGAGTTCTTCACCTTGGGGAGCTCCGGTCTTATTTGTCAAAAAGAAGGACGGTTCATTCCGAATGTGCATCGACTACCGAGAATTGAACAAATTGACCATCAAAAACCGATACCCACTTCCTCGCATTGATGATCTATTCGACCAACTTCACGGTTCAAGTTTTTACTCAAAAATCGATCTGCGATCAGGTTATCATCAATTACGAGTTTGCGACACCGATATTCCAAAAACTGCTTTCAGAACTCGTTACGGGCACTACGAATTCCAAGTGATGCCCTTTGGTCTAACCAACGCACCGGCTGTATTCATGGACCTCATGAACCGGGTGTGCAAACCTTACCTCGACAAGTTTGTCATTGTCTTTATCGATGACATACTCATTTACTCGCGCAACGAGCAAGAACATGCGCAACACCTCAAAACCATCCTTGAACTACTTAGACACGAGGAGCTTTATGCTAAATTCTCTAAGTGTGAGTTCTAGATCCAAACTGTTCAATTTCTTGGTCACGTGATCGACAGTCAGGGAATTCACGTTGACCCATCAAAGATCGAGGCTATCAAAGACTGGCAAGCACCCACCTCTGCAACTGAAGTACGACAATTCTTGGGTCTTGCTGGGTATTATCGACGATTTATCGAAAATTTCTCTAAAATAGCTCAACCACTTACGGTACTGACTCAGAAGGACAAAAGGTTCGATTGGACCGAAAAACAAGAGTCAGCGTTCCAACTTTTGAAACAAAAGCTTTGCAGTGCTCCAATTCTATCCTTACCCGAAGGCACCGATGACTTCGTGGTATACTGCGATGCTTCTCACCAAGGTCTTGGTTGCGTGCTTATGCAACGAGACAAGGTCATTGCTTATGCCTCACGACAACTGAAAATTCATGAAAAGAACTACACCACTCACGATCTCGAACTTGGAGCTGTCATTTTTGCTCTAAAAATCTGGAGACATTATCTCTACGGCACTAAGTGCACCATCTTTACCGATCACAAAAGTCTCCAACATATCTTCGATCAGAAGGATCTCAATATGAGGCAACGTCGATGGGTCGAGTTGCTTACCGATTACGATTGCGAGATCAAGTACCATCCAGGGAAGGCTAACGTTGTAGCCGATGCCCTCAGTCGAAAGGAACGATCAAAACCACTTCGAGTTCGAGCCCTCAGTATGACCATTCATAACGATCTTACCATTCAAATTCATACCGCTCAGATCGAAGCCCTGAAATCTGAAAACATCAAAGATGAAGCCTTGCGGGGTATTGACAAACAATTCGAAATCAGACCTAACGGGATTAGGTATTTCTCAAACCGAATCTGGTTGCCTAGTTTTGGGAACTTAAGAGACTTGGTGATGGACGAGGCTCACAAGTCTAAATATTCTATTCATCCGGGATCCGATAAGATGTACCACGGTATCAAGGAATTTTATTGGTGGCCAAACATGAAAGCCGAAATCGCCACTTATGTCAGCAAATGTCTTACTTGCTCGAAAGTCAAAACCGAACATCAGAAACCTCCTGGTTTACTCCAACAACCTGAAATCCCTGAATGGAAATGGGATCAAATTGCCATGGATTTCATAACCAAACTACCCAAGTCGTCGAGCGGTTGCGATACCATTTGGGTGATCGTCGATCGTCTCACCAAATCTGCTCATTTCCTGGCAATCAAAGAAAACGATAAAATGGAACGCCTTACACAAATCTACATCAAGGAAATCGTTTCTCATCACGGTGTTCCAGTCTCAATCATCTCTGACAGAGATGCCCGTTTCACTTCTCACTTTTGGCAATCACTTCAGAAAGCTATGGGTACCCGTCTCGATATGAGTACCGCATACCATCCTCAAACCGATGGCCAGAGTGAACGAACCATTCAAACACTGGAGGACATGCTACGAGCCTGCGTAGTTGATTTCGGTACAAACTGGGAAAGACATTTACCGTTGTGCGAATTCTCGTACAATAACAGTTATCATGCCAGCATTAAGGCTGCACCTTTTGAGGCACTGTACGGTCGTAGGTGCCGATCACCGATCTGTTGGACTGAGGTGGGAGATAGTCAACTCACTGGTCCTGAACTCATTCACGCCACCACTGAGAAAATTGTGGAAATCCAAAACAGACTCAAAGCCGCACGTGATCGTCAGAAAAGTTATGCTGATGTGAGACGCAAACCACTCGAGTTCCAAGTTGGGGATCGAGTTCTCTTAAAAGTATCGCCTTGGAAAGGCGTCATCCGTTTTGGCAAACGCGGGAAGTTGAATCCCAGATACATAGGGCCTTTTGAAATCCTCGAACGGATTGGCCCCGTAGCTTATCGATTGCAGCTGCCATCCGAACTCAGCAGCGTGCACCCTACTTTTCATATTTCAAATTTGAAGAAGTGTCTGACTGATGAGACACTTATTATTCCATTAGATGAAATTCGTGTTGACGATAAACTTCATTTCGTTGAGGAACCCGCTGAAATTATGGACCGTGAGGTCAAACAACTGAAACAAAGTCGTATTCCCATCGTCAAGGTCAGATGGAATTCGCGGCGTGGTCCGGAATTCACCTGGGAACGGGAAGACCAAATGCGACTCAAATATCCTCAACTATTCACTGATTCCACATCAAACACGACTTCGAGCTAAATTTCGGGATGAAATTCTTCTAACAGGGGGAAAATGTAACACCCGCCAAATTAGGACTAGTAATTAGTGCCTAATCAGATGTTAATACATGTAATTAGTTCTGTGTTAGGCTAATTAATGTATCGAATTATATATATAGTTGAATATATACGAAAATGCGATTTGGTTAAATCGTACGCAATTTAAATCGAATGTATTTCGATTCAATTTAATACGGACGTTGGTGACAAATTTTATTAAATAATGTTTTATATCAAGAATATTATTATGATAATATTTCGTATTCAATTCGTATCGTACAAACCGAACTTACACAATTTAAAACAATAAAACGCGTAAACTAAATAAACAAACTAACCTACATTTTATCACACAAATATAAATTGATTTGTAAAATATTTAAACAATATATCGCGTAATAAATCGTATTTTAAAACTTATGATCAAAATGTAAATAATTATTTAACGTTTAAACGACGGAGCAAACGAACACCACGCGGAACGCGGGGCGAGAAACTGAAAAGTGGGGATAACCCCACCTCCCACTCCTTTTCTTTCTCATTTTTCTATCAATTCTCTCTCTCTTCTCTTATTTCCTCCAAAATCACCAAATCACCAAAAACCCACAAAACCGCAAAATAACATCACGAAACGCAACCGAATCATCAATATTTTTAGAGATTCACGACCACCTCGCGACGATCTACAACGCTACCTTTCCGGATTTTCATTTCGGCAAATTGTAAGTTTCCGACAAAATCCCGAAATCTCTCGATTCTTAGTATTTTTCATTTGTGGTTGTTATTATCACTTGTATATGTCCATTACTAAGTATATAACACGATTTCATAGCTTAAAAACGAGTTTAAAACGGATTTTTGGTCGGAATTAACGTTGACAGCCGGATTTCTGGGCTGGTGTTCATCCATGCGACACAAGCCTTGTGTCGCATGTTGTGTCGTATTTTACCCTTAGTGTCGCACGTTATGTCGTATTTCCCATGTTATGTCGCATAAAATCCCTTGTGTCGTACCTTATGTCATACCAAAGATTTAGTGTCGCAAATCTTGCGACACAACCACTATGTCGCATACCCCATACGACACCATCACTATGTCGCTGTTGAATCAGCATTTCGCATCCATGCGACACAACTCTTGTGTCGTATGGACATTGTGTCGCACTCCTATGCGACACAACCTTTGTGTCGCATAATCCATTTAGTGTCGCATGATTGTGTCGCATAAAACAGCAGGTTTTCAAATCTCAATTTCACTAAGTGTTGGAACTATATAACCTCAAACCCTTATACGATACGACTTATAAAACACTTCGGGACACACTTTTAAGTGCAAAACGCCAATTACAAAATAATGATACTTAAAGTTTATTATTCCAAACCCATCACCAACGGGCCGTACACATTTTCAAACGCTTAACGAATCAACCAAATCGAAGTAATTTGGACATATATAGTTGTGTAACAACTACAAGGGTGATCTTTTGAGATACCCAATCATGATTATAACCATCGCGTGTCGTGGACACCCTCAGGTTACAAGTCGTTGGACTTCATTATTCGCTAATCAACTTACGTTTGTTTAAACGCTCTCAGACTCAGGTGAGTCTCATAGCCCCTCTTTTACTGTTTTACTCAGGGGTGTGATATATTGCTCAACTTTTAACATGTGAACGCAAGTACAAACATTTCATATACTACATGAGTTTTTCGAAACTAATCATTTAAAGTCCTCCGTCAGCATAGTTGTTAATACGTTGTAGCGTGAATATTAGTATATGGTACCATATAGGATTGACCCTCCTCGTCCGGGTTAGCAAGCACTAACCGGGTAAACGGACGTACTAATATTTGGGAAGACGAATGTTGATTAGGCATTCGTGGAGGCACCTCGCCCGGAATTCTCTATAGGGGACCCGGCCCTCGAGTTAAGCTCAACTATGTGCTCATGGCTGTATACACGATGATTATCATTTAATTGCTGGATGCAATTCATTATTTAATTGCTGGATGCAATTCATTATTTAAATCTTGCGGTTCATACGATATTACTTGATTTCAAACCTGTGAGCTCACCAGCTTTATAGCTGACCTTTTAGCATATATCGCAGGTACCCAGCAGTAGGATGTTTCTGCTTCAGGATTTAGCTCGAGTCAGCATACAGACGATTGAGATTTTCTTGCATTAGTATATTTTGTATAAGTACTTATGTACTGAAATCTCATTATATTTAACTCGAGCTATGTAAAGCTTTAAATGTTGTAAACATTTCAATTATCAATATATTTTGTTAAAATGACGCATATAGAGTCGTTTGCTATTTATCTTTGTGCTTTGTTATTGATTAGTAACACCCAAATCAAGCTTCCGCAAATCATTAAATTTGGGGGTGTTACAAGGATGTCAACGAGATGAGCAACTTTTCATCTGGGAAGGAGGTCTTGGATGGATTGGCAACCGCAGCAGATACCGTCGAGGAGGGTGCCAAATTGGACGAGGAAGGTATATGAACAGCCGGAGCCCAATATTAATTTCGAACAATTTAATTTTCATGGTTGGTATTGTAATCAAACAATTATTTTGGGGTGAGGTTAGCCTGGCATGGCTAACCATGGTGGTGTTTGAAAGTAGTTTATGTTGGCCACTCGGTTATTTCTTTTAAACAATTTGGTAGACTCTATTCTCAGGATTCGAGGATCCTGGGAAGTTCTTTGCTATAAATGATATTAGGACTTATATATCTTTCGTTTTCCTTTAAATGTTGAGGAGATTCCCTCAATACATATACATTGCTTGAAAATCAGGATCCTAAGGAGATAACCTCGGGATATGCAGTAGATAGAACAGGATACAGGATTTTGGAAAGATTTTTCCATTACAAATCTTTGATCTTTGGGATCCTAAGGAGATTCCTTCAGGATATATCCAAAACGAATGTAGATAATGAAAACAAAGCTCACTTTGCAACTCTGGGATCCTGAGATTCCCTCAAAATGACTTTGTTCAATCAGAATTTCAGGATCCTGAAGTATGCTTCAACATAATGATAACAATGATAAGCCATATCCTGCAATGTAATCATAGAACAAATGTTTATCCTTACGACAAGTCATCTTTATGTGTTCAAAGCTAATTTTAGAAATCAATTTTGAAATCCTCAAAGTAAGTTCATAAAACACTTTACAAACTTTCGGATGTTTCGATAAAACATTTTGAATAATGTGAAAACATTATAACCGATAGACTTAAGATTGGATAAGAACAATAAAATCAAGTGTTTGCAATGTATTATCATCACATTAGATCATGGGGTAATCCGTGTCTCGGGATAATCCATCTTTTGTATGGTATGAAGATACCAATATCCTTAGGTAATGTGAAAACATTACAAACCTTGCGTGATATTCAGTGTACAAACATGATAAGCCTTGTGTTCTTTAGTGACGTGAATACGCCAAAACCTTTAGGTAATGTGAAAACATTACAAACCTTTTGCTAAGTGTAATGTGAAAGCATTACTATCTCAGGGGTCGACACCTAGTGCACTCAGTGACGACAACCAAAAAGAATTTGATCTATAGGTCAATGGTCATGAAATTGTCGGGTACCAGAGGCATCACCGGTCCCATAACCCTGATTCTATAATCAAACACGTGCGCTCCAGGCTTGAGTGTGGCAACCCATATGAAAGAGAGGTGATTATGCGTTTTCAGCATCCTCAAAACCTTTAGAGGAATCCCTAGGATTCCTAATCGGGGGAGAGAGGTGGCCAACCTCTTATCCTCGTTGCATGATTCCCAAATGTGTCAACTACAATAAACACAAAATCTTGGGTAAAGGTGGGTGTTAGTTTTCCTAACACCCCTCCGATGCTTAAGTTAGTACGAGATTCATATGAAAATAATGAAAAAAGATTAAACACGCACATATATATATATTGACAAGAGAAATAAATATAATGAAAAGTCAGGGATCACAGGAATACCTCTTATGTCAAATATAAATATTTAATTTACACATGATAGAGCTTTAGATGAATAGCATTCCAAGATCTCTGAAGTAACTCTCCATCCATGTTTGCTAACCAATATGCCCCCTTTCCAGCATTTGAATCAATCAAATAAGGACCTTCCAACTTTGGTGCTAATTTGCCCTCAGCAGGATTTTTAGTGTTTTGAAACACCTTTCTTAATACTAGATCCCCAACTTGAAATCTTCTTATCCTGATATTTTTATTGTAGGATCTTGAAATCCTTTGCTGATAAGCTGCAATCCTGAATTTAGCATGATCCCTAATCTCATCCACAGTGTCCAGATCCTGACTCAATGCTTCCTTATTCGCTTCTTCAGTCTGCATTCGGGATCTTGCCGTCGGGATCACCATTTCTGTCGGGATCATAGCTTCAGATCCAAACACCAGAGCAAAAGGAGTTTGTTTGGTTGCCTGTTTTTCAGTAGTCCTATCAGCCCATAGAACAAATGGTAACTCTTCAGCCCATCTCCCTTTCTTAGCATCCAGCCTCTTTTTAGGATTGTTGACGATGATCTTGTTACTGGATTCCACTTGTCCGTTAGCTTGGGGATGAACTGGTGTTGAAGTTATCATCTTATATAACACCCCTCAATTAATACCACAATTATTATATTATTGACACGGAAGCATGTATTTAAAATATATTTCATTACTATACATAGTATATAAACCGTTTACATATTTGATACACAACTACCAAAGTTATTAAATTCATATGACAATAGTATACAAAACGGGGTATTATAGAATTCTAAACAAGGTTTATCACAAAACCATATCAGAGTAGTACAATCAGTCAAACGTTCCCTACTGTCAAGCAACACTTCCTGACCACCTCATAATTAACAAAACCTGCAGGAAGTAAAATGAGGGATTAGCACGAAGCTAAGTGAATGAATTTATCACACACAATTCAACTTAGCATAACTATGAGTTTACACCAAATAACCGTAAACACACGTATTTGAATGAGGATCGGTGGCTCTTGGGATATCATAATACCCGGGGATTCCCAAGAACACTTATCGTACATATCCGTATGGCCATAACGGACGAGACAGATAGCTAGTGGTTATTATAATCAAACACAGGTTCTATACACAACGAATGAATCAAGACCCTGTATAATTCACACAATAACCACTTAGCCCAACTAACGTGTTGACCTCAATAACACTGAGTACACAAAGGTTCATATATCACGTAGATTAAACCAGTAATTAAGACTAAACAGTCTAATAAATTCATCTACGTTTACTTATTGTAACCAAACAGTTACAACTAAATCAAAAGGTGAGTTCTAAATCCACTCACCGATACCTCAGGAGTCACCACATTCAGCTTCTAATCACTGAGTCTTTGGGGTATCTGAAACACCACATAACAAACAAGTTAGTAACTTGTCATCAACAAATAGTACTTATGTAAATGAACACCTTACACAAGTAATCACATTATAAATCAATTATAAACATAAGTAGCACTACTGTATATATATATACATATATATATATACATATATATATATACATATATATATATATATATATATATATATATATATATATATATATATATATATATATATATATATATATATATATGATTTACACTTGAATTCATAAGTCATCATAATCATCAAATTTATACAGACAAACGCGATCCAGACAAAGATTGGTGGGATCGCGTTACACCAAAGGAAACATTCTGTGACAAAATAACGCTTGGCAACGCGATCCGGAAGAAAAGGCTTGGGATCGCGTTCAACAATAGAAATCGTTATGTAACCAATTTTCACTTGGCAACGCGATCCGGAGACAAGGGCTTGGGATCGCGTTCCCAAGAACATAATACGGGTGAGTCAGGTTCTAACTAACAAATGCAATCCTGGCTAGGGTTTCGGGATCGCGTTTGAGCTTATTACAGCTCAAGATCATCCCTGTAATTACACAACTCCGAACCTAAACTAATTCTCACATAATTGCAGATACCAAATCGACTAGAGAAGCATTTTAACATCAAACAAACGTCATGATACAACTTACTAACTTCACATACATCAATTAGCATATTCAATCTAAACTAAAACTTGAGTTCATGAACATAATGGTGCTTACTCTTTGATGATGGAGAAGATGATGATTTCAAAGAAGAAGAAGAAGAAGAAGATAACTTGCAAGAATCACAGCCTCTAATTCAAAGATTTGGTGTATGAATTTAGTTTAAACTTTGGGTTCTTGAGGGAATAAGGAAATCACAGTGATTTCTAGCAATTTGGGGAAAGTCACAAAAAGGAAAAGGTCGGCCCCTTAAAAAACCGACCCAATAATACGGGTATTTTATATCCATCCTAAATCTATTGTCTGGAACCTAAATACCAATTGAGTGAAAATTACTTTATTGTACCGTCAACTAGAGTAAATTAAAACAAACAATAATTTACTATTCACAATAAGTCCTAAGACTTATTCATCTAAGTTTCGCAATTAAACAATTATTATCAAATAATTCCCAAAACCATTAAATAATCAGATTAAAATAAGAAATTACCAGAGCACTGGAGAGGATGTTACATATTAATCCCCCAACTCTCACAAAACTTGGTTGTTCTATTACCAATAAACTGAGATCCATTATCACATATTATCTCTGCCGGGATCCCGAACCTAGTCAGGATATTTCTTTTGATGAACGAGATCACATCCTTTTCCTTTACTTGCACAAATGTTTCAGCTTCAATCCATTTCGTAAAGTAGTATGTCATTGCAAGCATAAAGACTTTTCCTCCAGGAGCAGTAGGTAGCTTTCCAAAAATATCCATTCCTCACTTCATAAATGGCCATGAAGAGATAATTGGATACATCGGTTCTGCCGGTTGATGATGGATGTTCCCATGTCTTTGACAAGCATCACATTTGCGAGCGAAATCCATGGAATCCTTCCTCATAGTTGGCCAATAGTAACCTGTTCTCAAAGTCTTTGAAAATAGTGCTCTGCCCCCAGAATGATTTCCACAATCTCCTTCATGTATATCCTTAAGTACTGCTTGCGCTTCAGGATCCTCAAGGCATCGCAATAATGGTCCTGCAAGAGATTTACGATACAATATCCCATTTTGAATCATAAAACGAGATACCTTAAGCTTGAAAATCCTAGGATTTGGTTCATCCTATGGGATCACATCATTTTGTAAGTATTCCATGATTGGTTGCATCCATGATCCCCATTTGCCCCCAGAAGTTGATGTATCTGAATTATCTCCAATATCAGGATCATCAATTCCGCATACTTGCTTCTCTTCCTTATCCTCTATAGCCGGTGACAAGATATGAACAATCGAGATCCTGATGTCAGGCGGGATCCTGAGAGTTGATCCCAAATTTGCCAATGCATCCGCTTCTGAATTGGCTTCTCTTGGTATCTGCTCTATACTGAATGTCTCAAAATTACATGTAAGCTTTTTAACAACATCCAAATACAAAGCCAACTTTTCGCCTTTTACAGCATAAGTACCATTATAATGATTAACAACTAATAAAGAATCCATGTAAACTTGTAAATGTTTTACTCCTATATCTTTAGCTAGTTGTAATCCAGCAACTAATGCTTCATATTCTGCTTCATTATTAAGCGGGATCCTGAGAGTTGATCCCAAATTTGCCAATGCATCCGCTTCTGAATTGACTTCTCTTTGTATCTGCTCTATACTGAATGTCTCGAAATTACCTGTAAGCTTTTTAACAACATCCAAATACAAAGCCAACTTTTTGCCTTTTACAGCATAAGTACCATTATAATGATTAACAACTAATAAAGAATCCATGTAAACTTGTAAATGTTTTACTCCTATATCTTTAGCTAGTTGTAATCTAGCAACTAATGCTTCATATTCTGCTTCATTATTAGTAGCTTGAAATTCATAGTTAATTGCTTGTGGCATTATGTCTCCCTGTGGTGATCTTAATATTATCCCTAATCCAATCCCGTTCATATTAGAGGCTCCATCAGTATATAGAATCCATTTATCTTTTGATTCATCTAATTGTTGCACCTCCAAATCTACTTCTTCTTGAAGATCACTAGTGAAATCAGCTATAAAATCTACTAAAGCTTGGGATTTTATGGCACTTCTTGGTTCATATATTAAGTTAAATGCACTTAATTTCACAAACCATTTAGCCATTCTACCTGACATTTCTGGTTTTCTAAGTACTGATTTTATGGGATAATTTGATCTTATATGAACAGGGTGTGTTTCAAAGTAATGTCTAAGTTTAGTGGAAGCCATTACTAATGCAAGGATAAGTTTTTCAAGATGAGAATACTTGGTTTCAGCATCAAGTAGACTTTTACTTACATAGTACACGGGATGCTGTTGACCTTCATGATCTTTGACTAGCACTGCACTCACTGCACTTCGGGATACTGCCTTTTATAGATATAATGGTTCTCCATCTTCTGGTTTCATTAATAGCGGAGCCGATGACAGATAGTTCTTCAATTCCAAATATGCTGCTTCTTGTTTATCTCCCCATTCGAATCTCTTGTTCTTCTTCAAGATATCATAGAACTCTTTGCAGCGATCTGAGGATCTCGAAATGAATCTATTAAGAGCTGCAATCCTTCCAGTCAATCTTTGTATATCTTTGGTGTTGATCGGGGATTTCAAATCCAGGATAGCCTTAATTTGTTCTGGGCTAGCCTCGATTCCTCTTTTAGTCACCATATAGCCCAAGAATTTTCCTGCCCCCACTCCAAAATGGCATTTGGCAGGATTAAGCTTCATGTTATATTGGTCCAGGATATCGAAAGTTGTTCGAAGATCCTGAAGATGATCCTCAGCTCTCTTGGATTTAACCACCATATCATCAATGTAGACTTCCATGGTCTTGCCCAAGTGATCTTTGAACATCATATTCACAAGCCTCTGGTATGTTAAACCTGCATTTTTAAGACCAAAAGGCATTGCAATATAACAATATATACCTGTCGGTGTCATGAAGGCTGTATCTTCTTGATCAGATGGTTCTATCTGTATTTGCTGAAATCCTGAAGATGCATCCATAAAGGTTAGGATTTCGTGTCCAGCAGTTGTGTCCACCATTGAGTCTATGTGAGGTAATGGGAAAGGATCCTTCGGACATGCTTTGTTGAGGTCAGTGTAGTCCACACATACTCTCCATTTCCCATTCTTCTTTTGCACCACTACCACGTTTGCTAACCATCTTGGGAACTTAACTTCCCGAATCATACCAGACTTGAGCAACCTTTCTACATCAGCTTGTATGATTGCATTTCTTTCTGGGGCAAAATTTCTTCGCTTTTGCTAAATTGGCCTAAAACTTTTGTCAATACCAAGTTTATGTGTAATAATATCTTTAGATATACCTGTCATATCCTCGGGTTTCCAAGCAAAGGTTGCTTTTCTATCCTTCAGGAACTTCACAAGATCTTGTTTAAGATCCTTAGGGACTGTGGATCCTAAGAATACTTTTTCCTCAGGATCATCAATGTTTAGCGGCACTTCTTTGACATCCTGCTCAGTTGCTTCCAAGATGCCCCGTGCTCACGTCTTTAATTGCTATGCTGGCGTGGGCTTGGTAGCAGGTTTCATCGATGTTGTGTAGCAATCCTTAGCCTCATGTTGATCACTGTTAATCCTAACAACTCCCCATGGAGTGGGCAACTTCACGAATTGATGATATGTTGATGGAACCGCCTTCATGTCATGAATCCATGGTCTACCTAGAATAATGTTATAGCAAGATAATGAATCCATAACACAAAAGCGTTGCATAGAGTTTACCCCCTCAATATAGATTGGAAGTTTGATTTCTCCCACAGTATTTTTGGCTTCACCACCGAACCCAATGAGGACAGTTGATTTTGCAATTATCTCTGATTCTGGGATCCCCATCCTCTTGAGTGTCTTCAGTTGGATGATGTTTACAGAACTGCCACCATCAATCAGGATCCTGCATACAAAATGATTTGCAATATGTAGAGTAATAACCAGGCCATCATGGTGAGGATCCTGAATGTTATCCTTGTCATCTTCACCAAAAGTGACCACCTTCTGATCCTTCAGGGTTACTGATCTCATGGGCTTATCCCGCTTTTCTGATTTTGATTCCTTTGCATGTCTTTTTGCTGCAGAATAAGATGTACCACGGATGTCAGAACTGCTAGATATAATAATAATTACCTTAGCATTCGGGGGTGGTGATCCTGCTCTCTGCGGGATCCTGGTATGATCCTGAATTTCAGAATCGCGAGATTTATCATCATCCCGAGCTTGATCCTTTCTTCTGTTGAAGAGCTCCTTCGGATGACCTTTTACGAGCAAATAGCTTATTTCTTTCCTCAAAGCTATGCAATCCTCAGTTATGTGACCGAAATCCTCATGGAAAGCGCATCATTTTGATCTGTCTTTCCATCCAGTGCTCTTTTCATTCTTCTTTGGCCATCTGAATACATCTCTAAGGTTTCTCATTGCATAGAGGATCTCTGTGGTATCAGCTGCAAAACAATAATCAGTTAGTTTTGGACAATCTTCATCATCCTCATCCACAGCGTTAATCCTGCGATTGTCATTTCTGGAGTATGGTTTGCCCCTGCTTGGTTTGAATACAGGTATCTCGGCTTTCCTGTTGGGTTTATCATACGTTGAAGAAGTATTTGATTTCTTCTGGATCACTGCATCTTCCTCTAACCGTATGAATCTCAAAGCTCTATTTCTAACTTCATCCAAGCTTCGACATGGGTTCATCACAAGATCTTCATAGAAAGGTGAATCTCTCTTTATTCCCATTTTGAAAGCTTGAACAGCAGTTGCCATATCCAAATTCGGGATATCCAAGGATTCCCTGCCAAATCTTCCTACAAAATCTCGAAGAGTTTCATTATCCTTCTGGACAACCCTATACAAATAAGTGGTTAGTCTTTCAAAAGTCCTACTGCATGAAAATTGATTATTAAAAAGATTAACCAAATAAGCAAAAGATGTAATAGAGTATGCAGGAACATTAAGCAGCCATTTAAGTGTAGATTCTGTGAGAGTGGATCCGAATCCTTTGCATAGACAAGCTTCCTTTAGATCCGCAGGAATCGGGATAATCTCCATTCTTTCCCTGTATTGTGCTATATGTTCTTCAGGATCCGTGGTCCCATCATACAACTTCATTTTAGGAGTCTGGAATCTCTTCGGGATCTCGGCATCACATATTGGTGGTGCAAATCTCGAGATCCTATGTGCAGATGGTGCTACCTCCGGGATAGGTTGTACTATACCAGGGACACTAGATATCATGTCTTTGAGCTTTTGCAACTCCCTTGCCACAACAGGGCTTATTCCAGAATCCTGCAAAACATTAGAACCAAAAGAATATCCAGAAGATATGTTACCACCATTCGTTGCCCTTGGTAGGGATCCTGAAGCTTGTTCAAGATCTCTGTATGTAGAGTGTAACACTCCGCAAATTTAAACGCGATTATTAACGTTAATCACTTGCATTATTAGGCTGATTCCCTACTTGAGTGAATTCACAACACATTTAAGAGGTAAGTCTAGCAAAGCCCAACTAGTTAATACGCGTAGTATTACGTATTCGTAATTAGTTGTAATTACGTACTGAACAATCTGAAAACAAACGCGACAAAAATATACGACTGTTAGTGAACAAAATTATTTAACAAAATGAAATTATTAAATAACGTCGTAAACAATTTAATATTTTGTCAAAAATATTTACAACTCATTTTACAACGTAAAACGTCAACTCGTATAATTAAAATAAAACAAAGTTAAAAATCTTATAACTTAATTGAATTAATTTCATAAAAAGATCCTAATTAAAAATAAGATGAAATATGTAATTAAAAATGTATTAGTTAAAATAATGTAACATTTAACGATCGGGTAAACAAACACGGAACGCAAACACAGGAGACGAAAAGTGGGCCCATAACCCACCTCCCACCTCCCTTTTCCTTCCATTTTCACTCTTTCAATTCTCTCTCTTCATTCTCTTTTCTCTCATCTCTCTCTCTAAACTTAACCAAAAACCACACAAATCATACCAAAACTACACATGGAGTAACTCTGAAACAGATGCTGATGGAGGAATTTTGCCCTCCCAATGAGATGCAGAAACTTGAAACTGAGCTTTGGAACATTCAAATGATCGGCGCTGACATTACCGGGTACACTACAAGGTTTCAAGAACTGGCACGCCTGGTACCCCACATGGTGACCCCCGAGAGCAAACGCATCGAGCGTTACAACAAGGGCTTGAACCCACAGATCCGAGGCATGGTTATGTCCTCCAAACCAGCTACCTTTAGGAGCGCAGTGGATCTGGCTCAAAGCTTAACCGACGACGCCATTCTGATCGGCACTTTGAAAGCTACCTCGGGGAAAACTGAACCTACCCGTACTGATGCGGGCGACTCTGGAAACAATAAGCGGAAATGGAACAACGAGGGCAATGACCGCCAGGGTCAACAAAACAGGAACCCGAGAAACGCCCGAGCCTACGCCGCAATCACCAACCCTGGACCCAAAACCTATCTTGGCAACAAACCGAAATGTGACAAGTGCGGGAAGCACCACACAGGCGAATGCGCCTTCTGTCAAGACTGCAGAAACTGGGGTCATTTGGCCCAAAACTGTAAAACCAACCCTCTTCCTCGAATAAATGCGTGCTTCGAGTGCGGTGAATCCGGACACTATCGAAACTAATGTCCAAAACTGAACAACAACCAGAACAACCCCGGGAACAACAATCAGAACAACAACAACCGCATCGCAACCATCCCACCGGGTCGTAGCCGCGCATACATCCTCCGGGCTCCGGAAACAGTTGCGGACCTCGGCTAACACGGTATGTCTTAACAGCTGTTGCTACGATTTAACATATGTTTCGTTCGAATGTCTATTCAAATTTACGCTTGGTAAACTTCGACCAGTATCGAACGCATAACTATTTAAACTATACCGCGAGTATACTAAATCGTTAAAACTTTTCTGACAACAATTGAGCGCCACGCAAACTGTCATTTAAACGATGTGACTTATTCGGAGAACATACGCCGCGAGCGATCCGACTTGATTTTAAATCTCGAGACGAGATTTCTCTAACATGGGGAGAATGTAACACTCCGCAAATTTAAACGCGATTATTAACGTTAATCACTTGCATTATTAGGCTAATTCCCTACTTGAGTGAATTCACAACACATTTTAGAGGTAAGTCTAGCAAAGCCCAACTAGTTAATACGCGTAGTATTACATATTCGTAATTAGTTGTAATTACGTACTGAACAATCTGAAAACAAACGCGACAAAAATATACGACTGTTAGTGAACAAAATTATTTAATAAAATGACATTATTAAATAACGTCGTTAACAATTTAATATTTTGTCAAAAATATTTACAACTCATTTTACAACGTAAAACGTCAACTCGTATAATTAAAATAAAACAAAGTTAAAAATCTTATAACTTAATTGAATTAATTTCATAAAAAGATCCTAATTAAAAATAAGATGAAATATGTAATTAAAAATGTATTAGTTAGAATAATGTAACATTTAACGATCGGGTAAACAAACACGGAACGCAAACACAGGAGACGAAAAGTGGAACAAAACCCACCTCCCACCTCCCTTTTCCTTCCATTTTCACTCTTTCAATTCTCTCTCTTCATTCTCTTTTATCTCATCTCTCTCTCTAAACTTAACCAAAAACCACACAAATCATACCAAAACTACACTAAAAACGCGCCGAATCATCTAATCCTTTTAGAGAAAAATGACCACGACATCACGATCTACATTTCTACCTTTTCGGATTTCAAATCCGACTCTCGTAAGTTTCCGACAAATCCCGTCAGTTCTTAGATTTTAAAGTTTTAGTTAATATTTAGTGTTTAATATACTTAGTTATAACTTAAACAACAAAGAAAACATAATTTTATAGCTTAAAAATGCGTTTGATTTGGGTTTTGGATCGGAAAAACGCGACAGCCGCTGGGGTCTGTCTGGGTGTTCATCTTTGCGACACAACGCTTGTGTCGCAGACTTGTGTCGCATAAACAATATTGTGTCGTATTTTGTGTCGTACCACTATGTCGCACCATTGTGTCGTAGACCCTCTGCGACACAACCCTTATGTCGCTATTGATTTAGCACCGATAACTTATGCGACACAACCCTTGTGTCGCATACAAAACTATTGTGTCGCAAATTGTGTCGCAGAAACCAGAAACAGGATTTTGAAGTCAAAGTTACTATAGAAAAGTCAAATTTACTGTAGCAATTCATTGTAGCAATCGAAATAATGATATTTCAGAACTATTGTTTCAAACTATCACCAACGAGTCGTATACATTTTCACAAACAACGAAATGCAAACTTGAACATTTAACAAACACTTTGGACATAACTTGGTTGTACAAACACTAGCATGGATGATTAGCTTAGATATCCACATACTTATAAAATCTCATACGTTTAGGACGTTAGGAGATTTCGGACTGTACTTGGGCTTAGGCTTTGCTAGCACTCGCACAACTACTTAACTCAATAGGTGAGTTCACAGCCCCTACTTTTACTGATTTAACTGCTTTTGAACAGGGGTAGAAAACATAGTCAACTGTTTTACTTATTGCCATAACTGCTTTTACTTATATGATTGTTTATCATACGTGTTTACTCGACAATTAGAGTACTTTGAACTATTAAACTATTGAACAAACCGGTGTTTATGAAATAACATTTTCATATTGACACACTGAACAAATGGGATAACTTATTAAACAAACTGTTTTAACTAGACCGGAGAACGACCGGTAAACTGTTTCGCAAACGACTGTAAACCTTTAAACTTGTATGGTATACCGGAGAACGACCGGTACTTTTATATAAACGCTGGAGAACGACCAGCTACGTATTTTAGTGCCAGAGAACGACTGGCCAAGGGACGGGAGAACGACCCGTGCGTCTTGGATGGGAGAACGACCCATGCGTTTGTTGGACGGGAGAACGACCCGTGCGTAACTAGACCGGAGAACGACCGGTAAATTGTTTTGTTTGGACGGGAGAACGACCCGTGCGTATTTGGCTGGAGAACGACCGGTACTGTTTGTAAAACGCTGGAGAACGACCAGCATGTGTTTTAAACAGGCTTTGGGTAACATCCCACGTAACTGTGATTTGGGTAACATCCCACTTAAAAACTGGAACTTTGGGCAAACAACCCACTAAACTTGTATTTGGATAACATTCCACTAAACTTATTCTTGACTATTATGGCAATACTATTTGTGAACGTTTTTGGATAATAACAGTGCTTACAAACTTGGTCCAACTATTGCAAACATGAAACCTGTGAATTCACTCAACCTAGTTGTTGACTTTTACTATGTTTTTCATGGAATTAGCTGCGCATGTAAGAATCGCCAACACACATGGAGAATTAGGCGACCCGTGAAGTTTTAGGATGCCAACTTTTTGGAAACATATGGATTTCTCTAGTATAACTGAAACTATTTTAGTCATATTCCAGAAATCTACTTTTGTAAACTTATTACTTTTAACTTGTACGATTCGATAAATCGTAAACTCTGTAATTAATACTTTTGGCATCTTAATATATTATGTTCTGTTGTAATCATATGCTCTGACACGTTTGTATGCCTTGTTATTGTGGCACCCCCGTACTCAAACTAAATGCTTCCGCTAATCTAAACCGACGAATTTGGGGGTGTTACATAGAGACTCTGGTAGCATATGTGGATCCCGGGATCCCGGTACTCCCCTGCATAGATATGAAATCTCCAGAATAATTTGATGAGGGAGGAGTGTTGAAATTCAGGATCCTGCTCCGAATGGGAGTAGTAACTTGAGTGACAGGAACACTTTCTCTAGATCTCATGCCTTCCACATCTCTTCTTAGTGATGCGTTGCTGCGTTCTATACGGCTCATTTGTTCCCTTACTTCTGAAAACATAGTCATAATTTCACGATTAGAGATAATAACAGGATCACTATCATTCGAACCTGATCCCACATAGGTGGATGTAGTGGTTGTCGCCCTTGAACTAGCAGGCTGAGGCCTTGGCCGCAAAGACGAAATAGGCATGTATGGTGGTATGCTAGCAGCAGAAGATGATGGTACATCATAAGAGGTGGTTTGTCCTTGGGTCACCATTTTTTGATAGATTTTATGCAAAAAATGACTCTAATGAAGATTTAATCAAAAGTTTGATTATGAAAAAGCACCACTTGCCCCACGGTGGGTGCCAAATTGTTTTGGTCAAAAAATTACTCAATGCAATTCAATGAACAAATTAGTAAAGTGAGGTAGTGTGCTTGAAATTGATTTCAAGATAATTTGATTGAAAATTATACTTTGTGATGAAAACTTGTGATTTTGCTAATACGGGTTAACTTAAGATTAAATCTTGTTAAATATGTGATCTGCAACTTTGTAAATGATGAATTTGTATGCACTAAACCAATATAAATGCAGAAAAACAAGTGCAATCCGGGATAATTCCGGGATAATACAGTAAATATGACAAAGAATGCAAATTTAGTAAAGTAAATGAATGAAAAGTGCAAGAACACAGCGATGTACGAGGAAAACCCTTGATCTATGATAGATCGCCGGCACAAAACCTCGGGAAGGATCAATCGATCCTTTGCCTTATGTTTATCTTATTGAATGAAAAATGGTTTACAAGCTAAAGAGCACGAGAATGATCGTAAGTGTAAAAATGGTGAAGTGTGAGAGTGTAAATGAGTTGCTGAGAGTAGAGATGCACAAAGCCCGGGCCGGGCCGGGCATAGACCGGGCCTAAAAAAGCCCGGGCTTTTTCGATTTAAAAAAGCCCGGGCCTAAAAAAGCCAGAGCCGGGCTAAGTCCGGGCCGGGCTAAGCCTGGGCCTTAACAAAAAAACTAGGCCTACTAAGGCCCGAACGGGCTAAACGGGCTTAGCCCGGGCTTTTAAAAGCCCGGACCGGGCTTTTTCGGGCTTTTTTTTAAATTTTAATATTGTTTATTACTAATTATTTATTACATTTTAGTACTATATAACTACTAATTTTGTATCTATTGGGGTAAAATGAGTTATTGTACGTTGTATTTTATAATATACAACTATAATGTATAAAAGATATTATCGTAGTAGTTTAAGAATTTATCGATAAAATGAATATATACTCGTATACGTACTAAATGAATTGAAAACTTTGCATATTCAAAAGGAATAAGTTACATAATATATGAAAGATAATTTTTGTAAAAACAAAATATATGTTATATACATATTATATAAGTAAAAACTCAAATATAAATATTAAAAACATATCAAATAATATAGGTGTAACACCTGCATAATTAGGATAATTAATTATGCCTAATTGTTTGTAACTAGTTGTAATTAGTATGTAATAGGACTAATTACAGGCTCTATTTGTATATATATATAAGGTTATTATATATATATGTGTGTACTTACGCGATTTGGATTAATCGTACGAATTAACCAGACGGAGTCCGACACAGTTTATTTGAACGTTAGTGACAGAAATTTACTTAAATAATAAGAACGTATTTTGTTATATAAAATACGCAACTGAACGAACATTATTTATATATTATTGCGACGACATTTAAATAATGCAACAAAACGTAATAAACGCGGGTTAGTAATTTAGATACTGCGACAAATGTTTCTATTATTAATTTCAAGGTATTTTTTTTATTTAAATACTCTAGTTACATTTTAAAAATGTAAACGTTTGGTTAAATATTAAAAACGAGTAATTAAACAATTAGGACACGGAGTCAACACTGTGTTTTGGGGAGTATTTTCCCCCTCCTTCCTTGATGGATCAGCCAACCCCACCCCCACTCCTACTTTCTTCTTTCATTTTTCATTTCTCCAAAAACACACACACCTCATAAACTCTCTCAACTTCAATCTACACCAAATTTTCGGAATACAAACCGACACACGAAAATTACATATTTGGAATCACCATCACGAGTGGAGCAAGAATATCAAGATCGTTTTCATCGTTCCATCCTCCATTTGGCTCGATTTGCAAAAGTAAGAAATTTCTAAAATCTTAGATCTATTCAATTTGGTGTAATGTTTTGATGTTTTCATGTGTACACAACTTAGATATAACCTAATACATGAAGAATACACGATTTTATAGCTCAAAAATGGGTTAGATTTGCGTTTTTGGTCGAAAATTCTTGAAACCCGAAAGTTTCTGGGCTGGTGTTCATACATGCGACACAAGCCTTGTGTCGCATGCTGTGTCGCATAAACCCGTTTGTGTCGCACCTTGTGTCGTACCAATCCTTTAGTGTCGTAACCTTTGCGACACAATATTGTGTCGCACTCTATGTCGCATACTATGTCGTATTTAATACGACACAACCGTTCTGTCGCTATTGAATTAGCATCGCAAGCTTTTTGCGATACAACCACTGTGTCGCAGAGCTATTGTGTCGCATCCTTCATGCGACACAACCCTTGTGTCGCATACAAATCCTTGTGTCGCAGCTTATGTCGCAGAAAACAGAAAACTTGGAAATTTTAAAGGATTTTCACTATAGAAAAGTCAAAGTTACTGTAGCAAAAAGTCAAATTTTACTGTAGCAATTCACTGTAGCACATTTACTGTAGCAAAGTCAACATTTTAGAATTTTTGCTACAAACCGTCACCAACGGGCCAAACATGTTTTCCAACAAACAAACAATTACAAACATACGGACAAACACTGGATATACTAGTTGTGTACAACTAAACGAAACGTCTCGTGAGACGCATACTTACATAACTTCATATGATTAGGCATTTGAAGGTTACGGGTTCAGAGAACCTACTTGCTTTACTTACTACTTGCTAATTGCAACTGATTACTACAAGACTCAGGTGAGTCTTACGGCCCCACTTTTACTGTTTTATCTTATTGGGGGAGATACATGCTACTGATTTTCTTGAACACAAGTACTTAACTGTTTACTATACCAAACGAAATTGCATGAGTTTACTTACAAACAGAAGTCTCTCCATCATATATCGTTAGTTATGGACTTAAGCGCGAACACTAGTTAATGGATCCATTAGGGAAATGACCCTCCCCGCCCGGGGCAGTAGCGCTGCCACGTACTGATTTTCACGTAGAAACGGGTGACTAATTATTCGTTACTGATGCTTGCTCATTTACGAGCATGTCACGGGAGCAAACTTATTACTTACGGGTTAAGCTTCGATTATGAGCCTCATGGCAACGGTATAAACTTACTTACTTACATTTGCGGGATTGCAAATACTGGTTTACGATTTCTATATTGAAATTGCTGATTTTACGCCTGCGGGCATTACTGAGGAAATCTCGTGTTCAAAGCTGATATTACTTACAAACCTGTGAGATTCACCAACCTTTTGGTTGACACTTTTTAGCATGTTTTCTCAGGTACTCGGATGGAGTAGGATTACTCCAGGATTTTTAGCTAGAGTCGCATGATTTCAACACAACTGCATTAACGGAGATTCTTAGCATTATCTTTTGTATATTTTGATTATGTAATAGAATCTCCCGCTACACGCGCGGACTCTAGGGAAACTACATTTTTGTATACGAAAACACTAAGTTTTCAAACAATATATCTATGGAATGTAACTAATTTACAAACGTTGCATATAGATGTCGTTTACTTTATCTTTGTGCTGTGATATTTGATTAGTAACACCCCAAATTATGCTTCCGCAAAACAGTGAATTTCGGGGGTGTTACAGATTGGTATCAGAGCCTAAGGTTATAGTGAACTAGGTTGCATTTAGTGGGCCTAGACTATGACCGTTAGGCAGTATTCTCTTATTATACATGACTGGTTCAGGAATTACAGCATACGACTTTAATTTAACATAGCCTGATCAACTATGTACAATTAAGGAAAGATGATGTAAGGTCTGAAATGAATATGTTGAACGGGGATACGTTAGTTGACTCTGACCACGAGAGAACCGGACCATTACTTGATACGTGCTAGACACTAGGCTGGATATGATATATGTATATATATATTAGCCTCGTCTTACTTACACTCTGCCACAGGAATGGCAAACATACCACCTAATCCGTCACACTCTCACTCACATGGGTCACGGAACCCACGAGAAGCCAGGAGGAACACAAGGTCACCTCGAACCGGCCCCTATCCTGTTCATAACTCTTAGAACTCGGCACACCTCACGATGCCAGTGTTGGCTACCCAACTTCACCGTCAGGAGCAAAGGCTCGAACATCTCGAACGGGAACAACTCCGAATGACCTACCTGCTTCGCCAGGCACTTGATCACATATCCCAACTCCAGCGAGAACAAGAGGATACCAACCTCTCTGTAAGCATAATTCAGGACTCAATGACCGCCGAATTAGGTGCGGATGAACTTGTAAGAAACCGACTAGAGGAATGTGAACAACGTTCACAAGAGACTGAGGATCACTCTCGTGTACTAGCACAACGACTGGCCTTAGTTGAAGACAACGCCAGGCAAACCAACAGGCTGGCAGAAACCGTGGACCGCCTTGTCATGCTGATGGAACAGATTAATCTACATTAAGACTAGTGTAGTCTTTGTCTCGTAATCTAATGACTATCTAGCGCTATTCTATAAACTAGTCGGATGTAACAATTCCCGACACCTTTTGTAATATCTCTGCAGGATGTAACCTTTGAACTCGCATTATCCATCAAATATTCCTTGATATTTCAACTCATAATAATTGTCATTTTTCCATGTTGATGTTATGTATTACTGCTTTTATACATGTACATCTGTGACAATTACAAGTTCCTACAAAATCTCATGTATCTTCATTTCTTTTATTGAAGAATCATGCCGTCAAAGACAAGACCATACACCGATGCCCAGATTACCTCCCTTATAACCCAGGCTGTTACTGAAGCCTTGGCTCGGAATACTCCACCAAATTCCACGAGGAACAGCGATGCCGCTGAAACCCCTACTGCTAAACCCTGTTCATACAAAGACTTTCAGAACTGCAAACCTCTAAACTTTGCAGGTACTGAGGGAGCTATCGGTCTAGTACGCTGGATCGAGAAAGTCGAATCCGTATTTCTGATCTGCAACTGTGCGGAAGGAGACAAAGTTAAGTTCTCCGTTAGTACTTTTACTGACACCGCACTCACCTGGTGGAACACCTATGCCCAGACTGTGGGTGTTGCTAATGCTTACAAACTCCCGTGGGAGGAGTTGAAGGAGATGTTGAGGGGCGAGTACTGCCCCAGGGATGAATTGAAACAGCTGGAAATGGAATTTTGGAACCACAAGATGCAGGGTGATGACATCACCGGATACACAAACCGTTTCCACCAACTGGCACTTCTGTGCCAAACCATGGTCGATCATGAGTATAAGAGGATCGAGAAATTCGTTGATGGTCTTCCTGAGAGACTCCAAGACCTGGTAACTTCTTCCAAACCGGGTAGTATTCAGAGCGCCATCCGTATGGGCCATGAGTTAACGGCAAATTCTGTCCATCGCGGCACAACTTCAACCCCATCTGCAAACAACAAACGCAAGTGGGAAGGTAACCCCAACTCATCCAACCAAACCTCCAACAAAAAGCCTGAGTACATTAAGGCTTATTCATCGGGGACTTCGGAAAAGAAAGGGTACAGCGGGAACAAGCCTTACTGTTCCAAATGCAGCCGCCATCATGACGGTTCTTGCCTTTGCTCCAACTGCAAACGGTTCGGGCATCTAGCCAAGGATTGCCGAACCAACATTTCTACCCCCAACACCAATGCACCAAAGGCCTGCTTTGGGTGCGGAAATTCAGGGCACTTCAAGAAAGATTGCCCAAAGCTGAAAAACAACAACAACCCTGCTCGTGGTAGAGCATTCGTTATCAAGGCTGGGGAAGCCAGACAAGACCCGAATGTCGTGACGGGTACGTTCCTTCTCAACGACCTTACTGCTTCTGTATTATTTGATACCGGTGCCAATAGAAGCTTCATTTCTGAGAAATTTAGCCCTTTACTTGATATAACTCCGACTGCCTTAGATGCTAAATACATTGTAGAATTAGCTAACGGTAAACTGATTGAGACTGATAGCATCATACACAACTGTACACTTAACCTCACGAACGAAACGTTTTCCATTGATTTAATCCCTGTCGAGATCGGCAGCTTCGATATTATTGTCGGTATGGATTGGTTATCCAAGCACCGAGCTGAAATCATCTGTCATGACAAACTCGTTCGCATACCTCTTGTCTCCGGTGGAACCTTAGTCCTACAAGGGGAGACCGGCAGACGAAATCTGAATATTGTCTCATGTCTGAAAACTAGAAAATACCTACGAAAAGGGTATCAAGCCATCCTTGCACATGTAACGGAGAAGAAGTCGGAGGAGAAGCGACTTGAGGATGTTCCGATCGTGCGGGATTTCCCGGAAGTCTTTCCTGAAGACTTGCCCGGACTTCCGCCACCTAGACAAGTTGAATTTCAAATCGAACTTGTGCCCGGAGCTGCACCCGTGGCATGAGCCCCTTACCGTTTAGCACCATCCGAAATGCAGGAGTTGTCTAACCAACTACAGGAACTCCTGGACAGAGGATTCATTCGACCAAGTTCCTCGCCTTGGGGAGCTCCGGTCTTATTCGTGAAAAAGAAAGATGGATCTTTCTGCATGTGTATCGACTACCGAGAGCTGAATAAGCTAACCATAAAGAATCGGTACCCACTTCCTAGAATCGATGACCTGTTTGACCAACTCCAGGGATCGAGTGTTTACTCAAAGATTGATCTACGGTCGGGTTATCATCAACTCCGAGTCCGTGACAATGATATCCCAAAGACAGCTTTCCGAACTCGTTATGGGCATTACGAATTCCAAGTGATGCCATTCGGGTTGACCAACGCACCGGCCGTATTCATGGACCTTATGAATCGGGTGTGCAAACCATATCTTGACAAATTCGTCATTGTGTTCATCGATGATATCCTGATTTACTCTCGCAACGAGCAGGAACATGCTCAACATCTGAAAAACCATTCTAGGACTTCTTAAACACGAAGAGTTATATGCCAAATTCTCTAAGTGTGAGTTCTGGATTCGAACCGTTCAATTCCTCGGGCACGTGATTGACAGCCAAGGAATTCATGTTGATCCCGCCAAGATTGAAGCAATCAAGGGCTGGGAGTCACCGACCACTCCAACCGAAGTGAGACAATTCTTAGGTCTTGCTGGTTATTACCGCCGATTCATCGAAAACTTTTCAAGAATAGCTGTTCCCCTAACCACACTGACTCAGAAAGATAAGAAGTTCGATTGGACTGATAAACAAGAGTCAGCTTTCCAACTATTGAAAAACAAACTTTGCAGTGCACCGATCTTGTCCTTACCCGAGGGCACCGACGATTTCGTAGTTTACTGCGACGCCTCACACCAAGGACTTGGTTGTGTGTTGATGCAACGGGAAAAAGTCATTGCCTATGCCTCACGAAAACTAAAAATCCACGAGAAAAACTATACGACCCACGACCTCGAGTTAGGTGCTGTGGTCTTCGCATTGAAAATCTGGAGACATTATCTCTACGGTACGAAAAACACTATCTTCACTGATCACAAAAGTCTCCAACACATATTCGATCAGAAGGATCTAAACATGAGGCAACGTCGCTGGGTTGAGTTACTTAGTGACTACGACTGCGAGATCAAATACCATCCGGGCAAGGCTAACGTAGTTGCCGATGCCTTAAGCCGAAAAGAACGAGTGAAACCCCTTCGAGTCTGAGCACTTTCTATGACAATTCATAACGAGCTTCCTGCTCAAATCCTTACCGCTCAACTTGAAGCACTCAACGATGAAAACTTGAAAAATGAAGCCTTGCGAGGCTTGGATAAACAATTCGAAATCAAACCCGATGGAACTCGATACTTCTCTAACCGGGTGTGGTTACCCAAATTCGGAAACTTGCGAGATTTGGTGATGGCTGAAGCTCACAAATCTCGATACTCTATACATCCGGGTTCAGATAAGATGTATCATGACGTCAAAGGGTTGTATTGGTGGCCTAACATGAAAGCTGACATTGCCTTGTACGTCAGTAAATGCCTAACCTGTTCCAAAGTCAAGGCCGAACACCAAAGACCCTCGGGGTTGCTCCAACAACCTGAAATTCCTCAATGGAAATGGGAACAGATTTCCATGGACTTCATCACCAAACTACCGAAAACTTCGAGTGGTTGCGATACCATTTGGGAGATCGTGGACCGTCTCACGAAATCTGCTCATTTTCTGGCCATCAAGGAAACCGACAAGATGGAGCGTCTGACTCGCATCTATGTCAAAGAAATCATCTCGCGACACGGTGTACCTATCTCGATCATCTCGGATAGGGACAGCCGTTTTACTTCTAACTTTTGGCAATCGCTACAAAAATCTCTTGGTACTCGTCTGGATATGAGTACTGCTTATCACCCGCAAACCGATGGCCAAAGCGAGCGAACTATTCAAACACTGGAGGATATGCTACGAGCCTGCGTAGTTGACTTCGGTACTTCTTGGGAAAATCACTTACCGTTGTGCGAGTTTTCGTACAACAACAGTTACCATACCAGCATAAAGGCTGCACCCTTCGAGGCACTTTACGGGCGTAAATGCCGATCACCTATCTGTTGGACTGAGTTAGGAGATTCCCAACTCACGGGTCCAGATATCATTCAAGAAACTACTGAGAAAATCGTTGGTATTCAAAACCGGTTGAAAGCCGCACGTGATCGTCAGAAAAGCTATGCTGACGTGAGACGCAAACACCTTGAGTTCCAGGTAGGGGACAAGGTACTTCTCAAAGTGGCACCGTGGAAGGGTGTCATTCGATATGGAAAGCGAGGCAAACTAAATCCTAGATACATCGGACCATTCGAAATCCTGGAAAGGATTGGCCCAGTGGCATACCGCCTGCAACTTCCTGCTGAACTTAGCAGCGTACACAACACATTCCACATTTCTAACTTGAAGAAATGTGTAACACCCCCAAATTTGATGATTTGCGGAAGCTTGATTTGGGTGTTACTAATCAATAACAAAGCACAAAGATAAATAGCAAACGACTCTATATGCGTCGTTTTAACAAAATATATTGATAACTGAAATGTTTACAACGTTTAAAGCTTTACATAGCTCGAGTTAAATAAAATGAGATTTCAGTACATAAGTACTTATACAAAATATACTAATGCAAGAAAATCTCAATCGTCTGTATGCTGACTCGAGCTAAATCCTGAAGCAGAAACATCCTACTGCTGGGTACCTGCGATATATGCTAAAAGGTCAGCTATAAAGCTGGTGAGCTCACAGGTTTGAAATCAAGTAATATCGTATGAACCGCAAGATTTAAATAATGAATTGCATCCAGCAATTAAATAGTGAATTGCATCCAGCAATTAAATAATGAATTGCATCCAGCAATTAAATGATAATCATCGTGTATACAGCCATGAGCACATAGTTGAGCTTAACTCGAGGGCCGGGTCCCCTATAGAGAATTCCGGGCGAGGTGCCTCCACGAATGCCTAATCAACATTCGTCTTCCCAAATATTAGTACGTCCGTTTACCCGGTTAGTGCTTGCTAACCCGAACGAGGAGGGTCAATCCTATATGGTACCATATACTAATATTCACGCTACAACGTATTAACAACTATGCTGACGGAGGACTTTAAAATGATTAGTTTCGAAAAACTCATGTAGTATATGAAAAGTTGGTACTTGCGTTCACATGTTAAAAGTTGAGCAATATATCACACCCCTGAGTAAAACAGTAAAAAGAGGGGCTATGAGACTCACCTGAGTCTGAATGCGTTTAAACAAACGTATGTTGATTAGTGAGTAATGAAGTCCAACGACTTGTAACCTGAGGGTGTCCGCGACACGCGATGGTTATAAATATGATTGGGTATCTCAAAAGATCACCCCCAGTAGTTGTTCATCCAACTATAATGTCCAAATCTCCACTATTTGGTTGATAAGTTTAAGTGTTTGAAAAGTGTACGGCCCGTTGGTGACGAGTTTGAAATAATAATCTTTAAGTATTATTATCAAGTTATCGATGTTTTGCACTTACAAAAGTGTCCCAAAGCGTTTTGTAAGTCGTATCGTATAAGGATTTGAGGTTGTAAAAGTTCGACACTTAGTGAAATTAAAGTTTGAAAACCTGCTGTTTTATGCGACGTCGGGTGCGACGTCGCAGGTAGGATTGCGACGTTGTGCATGACGTCGCTAAAGGCGACGTTTCGCAATTTAATGCGACGTAGGGTGCTGCGTCGCTAATGCGACGTAGGTGATTTCTGCGACGTAGGGGCTTACGTCGCTAAATGCGACGTAGTGAGGTATTGGCGACGTTAAGGCTGACGTCGCTATATGCGACGTCGAAATTTAGTGCGACGTTGCGACTGACGTCGCACTATGCGACGTAACGAGGGGTTTTGCGACGTAGAGGCTGACGTCGCATAAACTCTGGGCCAAATGCGACGTAGCGGTCGGTTGGCCGGAAAATGTGTCGAAAACGAGTTTTTCGGTTTCCGTTCGGTCTAAAACTTTTACCCAACCCTTATAGGGACATTATAAGTTGTTACAAACTACTAGAAAGTGAAAACACTTAAAAACGAGAGATTTCGGGATTTGTCGGAAACTTACAAGGTGTCGGATTAAAAATCCGAAAAGATAGGATGATAGATCGTGTCGCGGTGGTCGTTTTCTTCCAAAGTGATAATGAGATCCAAGGTCGTTTGATGTTGCTATTTGCGATTTTTAGTGAGTTTTGGTGATGAAAGTTTGAGAGAAAAAGATGAAGGAGAGAGAGAGGAAAGGAAATAAATGAAAGAAAAGAGAAGGTGGAGGTGGGGTTATCCCCATTTCCAGTTTTTCGCCCCGCGTTCCGTGTGGTGTTCGTTTGCTCCGTCGTTTAGACGTTAAATAATTATTTTACGTTTTAATTATAAGTTTTAGATTACGAATTTTGCGTGATAGTTTGTTTAATTATTTTACTAATCACTTTATTTTGAGTTATAAGTTGTAATTTATTTTATATGGTTTGCCCGTTTTACGTTTTAAATTATGTAATTCCTGATTGTACGATACGAAATATTATAATAATAATATTTTTGACATAAACCGTTATTTAATAAAATTTTGTCACCAACGTCCATATAAAATAGAATCGAAATACATCCGCTTTAAATTGCGTACGATTTAACCAAATCGCATTTTCGTATATATTCAACAATATATATAATTCGATACATTAATTAGCCTAACAAGGAACTAATTACATGTATTAACATCTGATTAGGCACTAAATACTAGTCCTAATTTGGCGGGTGTTACATTCTCCCCCTGTTAGAAGAATTTCGTCCCGAAATTTAGCTCGAAGTTGTGTTTGATGTGGAATCAGTGAAGAGTTGAGGATATTTGAGTCGCATTTGGTCTTCCCGTTCCCAGGTGAATTCCGGACCACGCCGCGAATTCCATCTGACCTTGACGATGGGAATACGACTTTGTTTCAGTTGTTTGACCTCGCGGTCCATAATTTCAGCGGGTTCCTCAACGAAGTGAAGTTTATCGTCAACACGAATCTCATCTAATGGAATGATAAGTGTCTCATCAGACAGACACTTCTTCAGATTTGAAATATGAAAAGTAGGGTGCACGCTGCTGAGTTCGGATGGCAGCTGCAATCGATAAGCTACGGGGCCAATCCGTTCGAGGATCTCAAAAGGCCCGATGTACCGGGGATTCAACTTCCCGCGTTTGCCAAAACGGATGACGCCTTTCCAAGGAGATACTTTTAAGAGTACTCGATCCCCAACTTGGAATTCGAGTGGTTTGCGTCTCACGTCAGCATAACTTTTCTGACGATCACGTGCGGCTTTGAGTCTGTTTTGGATTTCCACAATTTTCTCAGTGGTGGCGTGAATGAGTTCAGGACCAGTGAGTTGACTATCTCCAACTTCAGTCCAACAGATAGGTGATCGGCACTTACGACCGTACAATGCCTCAAAAGGTGCAGCCCTAATGCTAGCGTGATAGCTGTTATTGTACGAGAATTCGCACAACGGTAGATGTTTTTCCCAGTTTGTACCGAAATCAACTACGCAGGCGCGTAGCATATCTTCCAGTGTCTGAATGGTTCGTTCACTTTGGCCATCGGTTTGAGGATGGTACGCGGTGCTCATATCGAGACGAGTGCCCAATGCTTTTTGAAGTGATTGCCAAAAGTGAGAGGTGAAACGGGCATCTCTGTCAGAGATGATCGAGATTGGAACACCGTGATGGGAAACGATTTCCTTGATGTATATCTGTGTGAGGCGTTCCATTTTATCGCTTTCCTTGATTGCCAGGAAATGAGCAGATTTGGTGAGGCGGTCAACGATCACCCAAATGGTATCGCAACCGTTCGACGACTTGGGTAGTTTGGTTATGAAATCCATGGCAATTTGATCCCATTTCCATTCAGGGATTTCAGGTTGTTGGAGTAAACCAGGAGGTTTCTGATGTTCGGTTTTGACCTTCGAGCAAGTAAGACACTTGCTGACATACGTGGCGATTTCGGCTTTCATGTTTGGCCACCAATAAAATTCCTTGATGCCGTGGTACATCTTATCGGATCCAGGATGAATAGAATATTTAGACTTGTGAGCCTCGTCCATCACCAAGTCTCTTAGGTTCCCAAAACTGGGCAACCAGATTCGGTTTGAGAAGTACCTAATCCTGTTAGGTTTGATTTCAAATTGTTTGTCAATGCCCCGCAAGGCTTCATTTTTGATGTTTTCAGCTTTCAGGGCTTCGATCTGAGCTGTATGAATTTGAATGGTAAGATCGTTATGAATGGTCATACTGAGGGCTCGGACTCGAAGTGGTTTAGGTCGTTCCTTTCGACTGAGGGCATCGGCTACAACATTAGCCTTCCCTGGATGGTACTTGATCTCACAATCGTAATCGGTAAGCAACTCGACCCATCGACGTTGCCTCATATTGAGATCCTTCTGATCGAAGATATGTTGGAGACTTTTATGATCGGTAAAGATAGTGCACTTAGTGCCGTAGAGGTAATGTCTCCAGATTTTGAGAGCAAAAACGACAGCTCCAAGTTCGAGATCATGAGTGGTGTAGTTCTTTTCGTGAATTTTTAGCTGTCGTGAGGCATAAGCAATGACCTTGTCTCGTTGCATCAACACGCAACCGAGACCTTGGTGAGAAGCATCGCAGTATACCACGAAGTCATCGGTGCCTTCGGGTAGTGCTAGAATTGGAGCACTGCAAAGCTTTTGTTTCAGAAGTTGGAACGCTGACTCTTGTTTCTCAGTCCAATCGAACCTTTTGTCCTTCTGTGTCAGTACCGTGAGTGGCTGAGCTATTTTAGAGAAATTTTCGATAAATCGCCGATAGTACCCAGCAAGACCCAAGAATTGTCGTACTTCAGTTGCAGAGGTGGGTGCTTGCCAGTCTTTGATAGCCTCGATTTTTGATGGGTCCACGTGAATTCCCTGACTGTCGATCACGTGACCAAGAAATTGAACGGTTTGGATCCAGAACTCACACTTAGAGAATTTAGCATAAAGCTCCTCGTGGCTAAGTAGTTCAAGGATGGTTCTGAGGTGTTGCGCATGTTCTTGCTCGTTGCGCGAGTAAATGAGTATGTCATCGATAAAGACAATGACAAACTTATCGAGGTAAGGTTTGCACACCCGGTTCATGAGGTCCATGAATACAGCCGGTGCGTTGGTTAGACCGAAGGGCATCACTTGGAATTCGTAGTGCCCGTAACGAGTTCTGAAAGCAGTTTTTGGAATATCGGTGTCGCGAACTCGTAACTGATGATAACCTGATCGCAGGTCGATTTTTGAGTAGAAACTTGAACCCTGAAGTTGGTCGAATAGATCATCAATGCGAGGAAGTGGATAACGGTTCTTGACGGTCAATTTGTTCAACTCTCGATAGTCGATGCACATTCGGAATGAACCGTCCTTCTTTTTGACAAATAAGACCGGAGCTCCCCAAGGTGACGAACTTGGTCTAATGAATCCTCGATCCAGAAGTTCCTGTAACTGAGAGGACAACTCCTGAAGTTCAGATGGGGCTAAACGGTATGGTGTGCGGGCCACCGGTGCGGCACCCGGCACGAGATCGATTGAGAACTCAACCTGTCTAGGCGGAGGTAGACCAGGTAGTTCTTCCGGAAAGACTTCGGGAAAGTCTCTAACAATCGGCACATCCTCAAGTCGTTTCTCCTCCGACTTCTTCTCGGTGATGTGTGCAAGTATCGCAGGGTAACCCTTTCTCAGAAATTTTCGGGTTTTTAAGCAGGAGATTATATTGAGTCCCGTCCCACCGGTCTCCCCCTGTATGATCAAGGTTCCACCGACAGCGAGTGGGATACGGACGATCTTATCGTGACAAACGATTTCAGCTCGATGTTTGGACAACCAGTCCATTCCAATAATGACGTCGAAACTGCCGATTTCAATGGGTATAAGATCGATCGAAAAGGTCTCGTCAGCTAGGTTTAAAGTGCAATTAGGTATCACACTGGTGGTTTCTACAAGTTTTCCATTGGCTAGCTCTACAGTGTACTTAACATCTAAGGCAACAGGAGTGATGTCAAGTAATGGGCAAAAATCATCGGAGATAAAGCTTCTATCAGCACCAGTATCAAATAGAACAGAAGCAGTTAAGTTGTTGAGGAGGAACATACCCGAGACCACATTCGGGTCCTGGCGGGCGTCCCCAGATTTGATGACGAAAGCTCTGCTGCGAGTGTTGTTGTTGTTGTTGTTGTTGCGGTTGTTGTTGTTGTTGTTCTTCAGTTTTGGGCACGAGTCCCTGAAATGCCCAGGTTTCCCACACTCAAAGCATACTTTGGGTGGTCTGGTGTTGTTGTTGGAATTGTTGTTGGCAGGTGAGCGGCAATCTTTGGTGAGGTGGCCGTACCTCTTGCAGTTGTTGCAAAAGGGACCACAGGAACCCTCATGGTGACGGCTGCACTTGGGACAATATGGTTTGCTCCCCGTGTAACCCCGGATGATGTCAGTGGTGGTGTTGTAAGCTTTGATGGTGTCGGGTTTCTTGTTTTGTTGGTTGGAGTGGTTGTTGTGGTAGTCAGACCACTTGCGTTTGTTGTTTTGGGATGATGAAGTGGGTTGTTCAGAATCTTGGCTCATAGACATCAGGTCTTGGGCCAATGAGATTGCACCGTCAATGGTGGTTGGTTTGGAAGAGATGACGTGTCCCCGAACAAAATCAGGGAGACCAAGGGCGTACTTCCTGATTTTATCAGGTTCAGTGCTTACCATAGCTGGGCGGAGGGCAGCTAGTTGTTGAAACCTGGTGGTATAACCATCGATGTCACCACCCTGAACCTTTAAGTTCCAGAACTCCTCATCCAGCTTTTGGAGTTTGGCGATAGAGCAGTACTTGGCAGTGAGTTTGGCTTTCAATTCCTCCCAAGTGATTTGGTAGGCAATGTCAGCACCCACTGATTGGGTATATGAATTCCACCAAGAGTGGGCATCATCTTCAAGAGAGCAGGTGGCGAAGTTTACTTTGTCGTTCTCCGCGCATTTGCTGACACGGAAAACAGTTTCCATTTTCTCGAACCATCTGATTAGTCCGATGGCTACTTCAGAACCCTTGAAACTCGAGGGTTTGCAGCTTTGAAAGTCCTTGTAAGAACAAGGTTTGACGGCAGAGGTTCCAGCGGTATCGCTGTTTCTTGTGGAGTTTGGTGGGGTGTTCCGAGCTAAGGCTTCAGTAACAGCCTGGGTTATGAGTGACGTAATCTGAGCATCAGTGTAAGGTCTGGTCTTTGGCGGAATGATTCTTCAATAAAAGAAATGAAGATACATGAGATTTTGCAAGAAAGTTGCATTTATCTCAGATGTACATGTATAAAAGCAGTAATACATAACATCAACAGGAATAATGGCAATTAATATGAGTCGAAAACAGCAAGAATACTTGATAGATGATACGAGTTCAAAGGTTACATCCTACAGATGTATTACAAAAGATGTCGGGAATTGTTACATCCGACCGAATTATAGAATAGCGCGTAGATAGTTACTAGATTACAGGGTAGATTACAAGACAAGGACTACACTAGTCTTAACGTAGATTAATTTGTTCCATCATCGTGACAAGACGGTCCACAGTGTTTGCAAGCCTGCTAGCTTGTCGGGCGTTGTCTTCTGCTAGTGCAAGTCGTTGTGTTAGTCCACGCGCATATTCTTCTGCCTCAAGTGAGCGTTACACACATTCATCCATCCTTTGTTGCAGAAGGGCATTTTCCACCCTTATTTCTATTATTTGATTACGAAGGATATCCATGTTGTTGTTAGTGGTTTCAAGATCGTCGGAGACTTGTTCTATGCGTTCGAGGGATGTAAGTCTCCAGTTTTCGTTTGTTTCCTGCAACACGACATCCATGGTGCGAAGTCGTTGCTCGTGTTGATTCACCCTAGCGGCTAGAGCCGGCAAGGTGGAGTGAGTGGAGTACGGGCCAGCTCGAGGCAACCTGGAGTTCCTCCTTGCTACCCTTGGGTTCTGCGACCCGGATTGAGAACGAGATGAATTTGATGGTGTGTTTGCCATTTCTGAGACAAAGCGTTAGTAAGATTGAGGCCTATATTCATATAGTCCTATATAATATAGCCTATTGAGTATCTAGCATAAACATGTTTAAGTCTCGGTTCTCTCGAGGTCAGAGTCTTCTATTGTATTCTGTTCAGCCATAACTACTTTCAGATCTTACATCATCTTTGTTTAATTGTACATAGTTGATCAGGCTATGTTAAATTAAACTCGTATGCTGTAATCCCTGAACCAGTCATATCTAATAAGGAATACTGCCTAATGGTCATAGTCTAGGTTCACTAAATGCAACCTAGTTCACTATAACCTTAGGCTCTGATACCAATCTGTAACACCCCCAAATTTGATGATTTGCGGAAGCTTGATTTGGGTGTTACTAATCAATAACAAAGCACAAAGATAAATAGCAAACGACTCTATATGCGTCGTTTTAACAAAATATATTGATAACTGAAATGTTTACAACGTTTAAAGCTTTACATAGCTCGAGTTAAATAAAATGAGATTTCAGTACATAAGTACTTATACAAAATATACTAATGCAAGAAAATCTCAATCGTCTGTATGCTGACTCGAGCTAAATCCTGAAGCAGAAACATCCTACTGCTGGGTACCTGCGATATATGCTAAAAGGTCAGCTATAAAGCTGGTGAGCTCACAGGTTTGAAATCAAGTAATATCGTATGAACCGCAAGATTTAAATAATGAATTGCATCCAGCAATTAAATAGTGAATTGCATCCAGCAATTAAATAATGAATTGCATCCAGCAATTAAATGATAATCATCGTGTATACAGCCATGAGCACATAGTTGAGCTTAACTCGAGGGCCGGGTCCCCTATAGAGAATTCCGGGCGAGGTGCCTCCACGAATGCCTAATCAACATTCGTCTTCCCAAATATTAGTACGTCCGTTTACCCGGTTAGTGCTTGCTAACCCGAACGAGGAGGGTCAATCCTATATGGTACCATATACTAATATTCACGCTACAACGTATTAACAACTATGCTGACGGAGGACTTTAAAATGATTAGTTTCGAAAAACTCATGTAGTATATGAAAAGTTGGTACTTGCGTTCACATGTTAAAAGTTGAGCAATATATCACACCCCTGAGTAAAACAGTAAAAAGAGGGGCTATGAGACTCACCTGAGTCTGAATGCGTTTAAACAAACGTATGTTGATTAGTGAGTAATGAAGTCCAACGACTTGTAACCTGAGGGTGTCCGCGACACGCGATGGTTATAAATATGATTGGGTATCTCAAAAGATCACCCCCAGTAGTTGTCCATCCAACTATAATGTCCAAATCTCCACTATTTGGTTGATAAGTTTAAGTGTTTGAAAAGTGTACGGCCCGTTGGTGACGAGTTTGAAATAATAATCTTTAAGTATTATTATCAAGTTATCGATGTTTTGCACTTACAAAAGTGTCCCAAAGCGTTTTGTAAGTCGTATCGTATAAGGATTTGAGGTTGTAAAAGTTCGACACTTAGTGAAATTAAAGTTTGAAAACCTGCTGTTTTATGCGACGTCGGGTGCGACGTCGCAGGTAGGATTGCGACGTTGTGCATGACGTCGCTAAAGGCGACGTTTCGCAATTTAATGCGACGTAGGGTGCTGCGTCGCTAATGCGACGTAGGTGATTTCTGCGACGTAGGGGCTTACGTCGCTAAATGCGACGTAGTGAGGTATTGGCGACGTTAAGGCTGACGTCGCTATATGCGACGTCGAAATTTAGTGCGACGTTGCGACTGACGTCGCACTATGCGACGTAACGAGGGGTTTTGCGACGTAGAGGCTGACGTCGCATAAACTCTGGGCCAAATGCGACGTAGCGGTCGGTTGGCCGGAAAATGTGTCGAAAACGAGTTTTTCGGTTTCCGTTCGGTCTAAAACTTTTACCCAACCCTTATAGGGACATTATAAGTTGTTACAAACTACTAGAAAGTGAAAACACTTAAAAACGAGAGATTTCGGGATTTGTCGGAAACTTACAAGGTGTCGGATTAAAAATCCGAAAAGATAGGATGATAGATCGTGTCGCGGTGGTCGTTTTCTTCCAAAGTGATAATGAGATCCAAGGTCGTTTGATGTTGCTATTTGCGATTTTTAGTGAGTTTTGGTGATGAAAGTTTGAGAGAAAAAGATGAAGGAGAGAGAGAGGAAAGGAAATAAATGAAAGAAAAGAGAAGGTGGAGGTGGGGTTATCCCCATTTCCAGTTTTTCGCCCCGCGTTCCGTGTGGTGTTCGTTTGCTCCGTCGTTTAGACGTTAAATAATTATTTTACGTTTTAATTATAAGTTTTAGATTACGAATTTTGCGTGATAGTTTGTTTAATTATTTTACTAATCACTTTATTTTGAGTTATAAGTTGTAATTTATTTTATTTGGTTTGCCCGTTTTACGTTTTAAATTATGTAATTCCTGATTGTACGATACGAAATATTATAATAATAATATTTTTGACATAAACCGTTATTTAATAAAATTTTGTCACCAACGTCCATATAAAATAGAATCGAAATACATCCGCTTTAAATTGCGTACGATTTAACCAAATCGCATTTTCGTATATATTCAACAATATATATAATTCGATACATTAATTAGCCTAACAAGGAACTAATTACATGTATTAACATCTGATTAGGCACTAAATACTAGTCCTAATTTGGCGGGTGTTACAAAATGTCTGTCTGACGAGACACTGATTATACCGCTCGACGAAATTCAAATCGATGATAAACTTCATTTTGTCGAGGAACCTATGGAAATCATGGACCGTGAGGTCAAACGATTGAAACAGAGTCGTATTCCCATCGTAAAGGTCAGGTGGAATTCTAGGCGCGGCCCTGAGTTCACCTGGGAACGGGAAGACCAAATACGACAGAAATACCCACATCTCTTCCCAGATAACGCACCGTCCGTGCACCCAAGCTAATTTCGGAACGAAATTTCTTTAACAAAGGGAGAATGTAACACCTGCATAATTAGGATAATTAATTATGCCTAATTGTTTGTAACTAGTTGTAATTAGTATGTAATAGGACTAATTACAGGCTCTATTTGTATATATATATATAAGGTGATTATATATATATGTGTGTACTTACGCGATTTGGATTAATCGTACGAATTAACCGGACGGAGTCCGACACAGTTTATTTGAACGTTAGTGACAGAAATTTACTTAAATAATAAGAACGTATTTTGTTATATAAAATACGCAACTGAACGAACATTATTTATATATTATTGCGACGACATTTAAATAATGCAACAAAACGTAATAAACGCGGGTTAGTAATTTAGATACTGCGACAAATGTTTCTATTATTAATTTCAAGGTATTTTTTTTATTTAAATACTCTAGTTACATTTTAAAAATGTAAACGTTTGGTTAAATATTAAAAACGAGTAATTAAACAATTAGGACACGGAGTCAACACTGTGTTTTGGGGAGTATTTTCCCCCTCCTTCCTTGATGGATCAGCCAACCCCACCCCCACTCCTACTTTCTTCTTTCATTTTTCATTTCTCCAAAAACACACACCTCATAAACTCTCTCAACTCCAATCTACACCAAATTTTCGGAATACAAACCGACACACGAAAATTACATATTTGGAATCACCATCACGAGTGGAGCAAGAATATCAAGATCGTTTTCATCGTTCCATCCTCCATTTGGCTCGATTTGCAAAAGTAAGAAATTTCTAAAATCTTAGATCTATTCAATTTGGTGTAATGTTTTGATGTTTTCATGTGTACACAACTTAGATATAACCTAATACATGAAGAATACACGATTTTATAGCTCAAAAATGGGTTAGATTTGCGTTTTTGGTCGAAAATTCTTGAAACCCGAAAGTTTCTGGGCTGGTGTTCATACATGCGACACAAGCCTTGTGTCGCATGCTGTGTCGCATAAACCCGTTTGTGTCGCACCTTGTGTCGTACCAATCCTTTAGTGTCGTAACCTTTGCGACACAATATTGTGTCGCACTCTATGTCGCATACTATGTGGTATTTAATACGACACAACCGTTCTGTCGCTATTGAATTAGCATCGCAAGCTTTTTGCGACACAACCACTGTGTCGCAGAGCTATTGCGTCGCATCCTTCATGCGACACAACCCTTGTGTCGCATACAAATCCTTGTGTCGCAGCTTATGTCGCAGAAAACAGAAAACTTGGAAATTTTAAAGGATTTTCACTATAGAAAAGTCAAAGTTACTGTAGCAAAAAGTCAAATTTTACTGTAGCAATTCACTGTAGCACATTTACTGTAGCAAAGTCAACATTTTAGAATTTTTGCTACAAACCGTCACCAACGGTGTAACACCCCCAAATTTAATGATTTGCGGAAGCATACTTGGGTGTTACTAATCAATATACAAAGCACAAGATATACAGCAAACGACCTCTAAATGAGACGTTTTGTAAAATAATTACATTTCATAATTTAATCGTTCGAAAACATATAGTTTTCTTTACAAAAATATGTAAGCCTAGAGTCCGCGTATGTGGCGGGAGATTCTATTACATAACCATAGTTACAAAAGATAATGCCAAAGAATCTCCGTTAAATGCAGTTTGGAAATCATGCGACTCTAGCTAGTAATCCTGGAGTGATCCTACTCCGTAAGTGTACCTGAGAATACATGCTAAAAAGGGTCAACCAAAAGGTTGGTGAATCTCACAAGTTTATCAGTAAATAATCAGTTTGAACACAAGATTTCATCAGTAGTGCCCGTAGGCGCATATCAAGTATTTGCAAATCTCGCAAAAGTAAAGTAATCAAGTTATACCGTTGCCATGAGGCTCATAATCGAAGCTTAACCCGTAAATAATCAGTTGCTCCCGTGACATGCTCGAAATTGAGCAAGCATAAGTAACGAAATAATAGTCGCCCGTTTATACATAACGGTTCGTGGTAGCGCTACTACCCCGGGCGGGGAGGGTCATTTCCCTAATGGATCCATTTACTAATACTAATCGTCCGTTTCTACATAACGGTTCGTGGTAGCGCGACTACCCCGGACGGGGACCGTCAGTCCCAAATGGATTCATTTACTAGTATTCGCGTTTAAGAAAAAGTTTTACTCATGCTATCCGTGTAAAAGTTTATCAGTACTGTTTTTATGAAAAGCGAGCAATGTATCCCACCCCAAAACAGTAAAACAGTAAAAATGGGGCTGTAAGACTCACGCAATCCCGTATAGTAAAATGTATGTTTCGTACTTGTGTTCAAGAAAAATAAGCATTGTATCTCACCCCGTATGTAAAACAGTAAAACAGTAAAAGTGGGGCTGTAAGACTCACCTGAGTCAAGCGGTGGTAAATAGCAAGTAGTAGTAAAGCAAGTAGGTTCTCCGAACCCGTGACCTTCTAGTGCCTAAACACGTAAGGTTAAGTAAGTAGATGTCTCGCAAGACCATCTAGGCTAGTTGTTCATACAACCCGTTGTGTTTAAATGTTGGTTTGTTCGCGTTCGTAACAAAGTATACGGCCCGTTGGTGATTTGTTATAATTAAAGTTTGTCATTCAATACGCAAATTAAAGTAATTGTAATAGGAAGGTATGTTTTATTATGATTGTTAGGTCGTATCGTATAAGGATTTGAGGTTGTAAAAGTTCGACACTTAGTGAAAATGTGAGTTTTCAAGGTTCTGGTTTGTGCGACGTAGCATGCGACGTTGCAAGCGACGTAAGGTGCGACGTAGGCAGGTACGTCGCATACCTTCGCAAATCAATGCGACGTAGGGGGCGACGTTAAAGTCTACGTCGCTACGTGCGACGTCCGCAAATTAATGCGACGTAAGGAGCTGCGTCGCTAGTGCGACGTTGGGATTTTTGTGCGACGTAGGCCGCGACGTCGCAGAGGCCCCTGGCCAGGTGCGACGTAGCGGTCTGATGGCCGGAATTTTTGTCGAAAACGAGTTTCCCGGTTTCCGTTGGGTCCAAATCTTTTACCCAACCCTTATATGAACATATTAAGCCTATTTAAACCATAAACTAGTAAAAATGATTGAAAACTAGAGATGTCGGGATTTGTCGGAAACTTACGCGGCGTCGGATTGAAAATCCGAAAAGATAGGAATGTAGATCGTGAGAAGGTGAACGTTTTCTTCCAAAGTAGTCACGAAATCCGGGTGCGTTTAGTATGTTTATTTGGTGATTTTGGTGGGTTTTGGTGGTGATGAAAGTTGAGAGAAAAAGATGAAGGAGAGAGAGAGGGAAAAGATGAAATGAAAAGAGAAAGGTGGGGAATGGGAGGTTATCCTCCCATTTTCCTGTCTCCGCTCCCCGTGCGGTGTTCGTTTGCTCCGTCGTTTAAACGTTAAATATCCATTTTACGCGTTTAATTATTTTTATAAAATTGCAATTCTAGTTAAATAATTTATTTAAATTATTTCCTTAAATCTTTAACAGTTTAAATTAAATTTAATTACTTTCGTCTTTAAATCGCGTAAGTTTTAAATCGGGTAGTACAAGGCAGTTACTAACTATTATAAAATAGCATTTCGGTCATAATTGCGTTATTTTAGTTTTTAAACATTTGTTCACCAACGTCCGTATTAACCGAATAGAATTTCATTCTATTTAAGTTGCGTACGATTTAACCAAATCGCATTTTCATATATATTTAACAATATATATAATTCGATACATAAATTAGCCTAACACAGAACTAATTACATGTATTAACGAAGAATTAGGCACTAATTCTAGTCCTAATTTGCCGGTTGTTACATTCTCCCCCTGTTAAAAGAATTTCGTCCCGAAATTTAAGTCGAAGTCGCGTTAGGGGCAGAATCGGTGAATAAGTAGGGATACTTGAGTCGTATTTGGTCTTCCCGTTCCCAAGTGAATTCCGGACCGCGCCGCGAATTCCACCTGACTTTGACAATTGGAATACGACTTTGTTTCAGTTGTTTGACCTCACGGTCCATAATCTCGACAGGTTCCTCAACGAAATGTAGTTTGTCATCGATGCGAATCTCGTCAAGGGGTATAATAAGTGTCTCGTCAGACAGACATTTCTTTAGGTTAGAAATGTGAAAAGTAGGGTGCACGCTGCTGAGTTCAGAGGGCAGCTGCAATCGATATGCCACTGGACCTATTTTCTCAAGGATCTCAAAAGGTCCAATGTACCTGGGGTTTAATTTTCCGCGTTTGCCGAATCGGATTACGCCCTTCCAAGGTGATACTTTTAAGAGTACTCGATCCCCAACTTGGAACTCGAGTGGCTTGCGTCTCACGTCAGCATAGCTTTTCTGACGATCACGCGCGGCTTTGAGTCGGTTTTGGATTTCAACGATTTTCTCTGTGGTTTCATGTATGAGTTCAGGACCAGTGAGTTGACTCTCTCCCACTTCAGTCCAACAGATAGGTGATCGGCACTTACGACCGTACAGTGCCTCAAAAGGTGCAGCTTTAATGCTGGCGTGATAGCTGTTGTTGTACGAGAACTCGCACAACGGTAGATGTCTTTCCCAATTTGTACCAGAATCAATTACGCAGGCTCGTAGCATGTCTTCCAGTGTCTGAATAGTTCGTTCGCTCTGGCCATCGGTCTGAGGATGGTACGCGGTACTCATATCGAGACGGGTACCCAGTGATTTTTGGAGTGATTGCCAGAAGCGAGATGTGAAACGGGCATCCCTGTCAGAGATAATCGAGAGAGGGACACCATGTTGGCAAACGATTTCTTTGATGTAAATTTGTGTAAGGCGTTCCATTTTGTCGGTTTCTCTGATTGCCAAGAAATGAGCCGATTTGGTGAGACGATCGACGATCACCCAAATGGTATCACAACCGCTCGCCGATTTAGGTAGTTTGGTTATAAAATCCATGGTAATTTGCTCCCATTTCCATTGAGGAATTTCAGGTTGTTGGAGCAGTCCGGAAGGTCTTTGGTGCTCGGCCTTGACCTTGGAACAAGTTAAGCATTTGCTGACGTACAAAGCAATGTCAGCTTTCATATTCGGCCACCAGTAAAACCCCTTGATGCCGTGATACATTTTGTCGGATCCCGGGTGGATAGAATATTTGGACTTGTGAGCTTCATCCATCACCAAGTCTCGAAGGTTCCCGAAATTTGGCAACCAGATTCGGTTAGAGAAGTACCTAACTCCGTTGGGTCTGATCTCGAATTGTTTATCCATGCCTCGCAAGGCCTCGTTCTTGAAGTTATCGGGTTTCAGGGCTTCGAGTTGGGCAAGATGTATTTGGGTGGTGAGGTCGTTATGAATGGTAATACTGAGTGCCCGGACTCGGAGTGGTTTTGTTCGTTCCTTACGGCTGAGAGCATCAGCAACCACGTTTGCTTTGCCCGGATGATATTTGATCTCACAGTCGTAATCGGTGAGTAATTCAACCCATCTACGTTGCCTCATGTTAAGATCTTTCTGGTTGAAAATGTGTTGGAGGCTTTTGTGGTCGGTGAATACAGTGCTGCGGGTACCATAAAGATAATGTCTCCAGATTTTTAAGGCGAACACCACGGCCCCTAACTCGAGGTCGTGAGTTGTGTAGTTTTTCTCGTGAACTTTAAGTTGTCTGGAGGGGTAGGCAATGACCTTGTCTCGTTGCATCAGCACGCAACCGAGACCTTGGTGAGAAGCATCGCAGTATACCACGAAGTCATCGGTGCCTTCGGGTAGGGATAGAATGGGTGCACTGCAAAGCTTGGATTTCAACAGTTGAAATGCCGACTCTTGTTTCTCGGTCCAATCGAATTTCTTTTCCTTCTGAGTCAACACGGTGAGGGGTTTGGCAATTGTCGAAAAGTTTTCGATGAAGCGGCGGTAGTAACCGGCCAATCCCAAAAATTGGCGTACCTCGGTTGGAGTAGTTGGCGCTTTCCAGTTCTTGATTGCTTCGATTTTCGACGGGTCTACATGAATTCCCTGACTGTCGATAACGTGTCCAAGGAATTGAACGGTGTTTATCCAGAACTCACACTTAGAGAATTTGGCGTAAAGCTCCTCGTGTCTAAGTAGTTCCAGGATGGTTCTGAGGTGTTGTGCGTGTTCCTGTTCGTTTCGCGAATAGATAAGGATGTCATCGATAAAAACAATAACAAACTTGTCGAGGTAAGGTTTGCACACCCGATTCATAAGATCCATAAATACAGCCGGTGCGTTGGTTAGGCCAAAGGGCATTACTTGGAATTCGTACTGCCCGTAACGGGTTCTGAATGCTGTTTTTGGGATGTCAGCATCGCGAACACGCAACTGATGATAACCGGATCGAAGATCAATCTTTGAATAACAGCTTGATCCTTGGAGTTGATCGAACAGATCATCGATTCGAGGGACTGGGTATCGGTTCTTGACGGTTAGTTTGTTCAACTCTCGGTAGTCAATGCACATTCTGAATGAACCGTCTTTCTTTTTGACAAATAAGACCGGAGCTCCCCAAGGTGAAGAACTCGGTCTAATGAATCCTCTATCCAGGAGCTCCTGTAACTGAGTGGACAACTCCTGAAGTTCAGATGGAGCTAGGCGGTACGGTGCTCGGGCCACCGGTGCGGCACCCGGCACGAGATCAATCGAGAACTCTACCTGTCTAGGTGGAGGTAAACCAGGTAGTTCTTCTGGAAAGACTTCGGGAAAGTCTCTAACGATTGGCATATCTTCAAGTCGCTTCTCCTCCGACTTTTTCTCCGTGATGTGCGCGAGTATTGCGGGGTAACCCTTTCTCAGAAATTTTCGGGTTTTTAAACAGGAGATTAAGTTTAGTCTCGACCCACCGGTCTCCCCCTGTATGATTAAGGTACTACCGGCGGCGCGAGAGATTCGGACGATTTTATCGTGACAAACAATTTCGGCCCGGTACTTGGACAACCAGTCCATACCCACGATGACATCAAAACTTCCTAGTTCAACCGGCATTAGATCGATTGAGAAGGTTTCGTTTGCGAGGTTTAAAGTGCAATTAGGTATCACACTACTGGTTTCTATGAGTTTACCATTTGCGAGCTCTACAGTGTACTTAACATCTAAGGCCGAAGGGGTGATATTAAGTAGTGGGCAAAACTCATCAGATATGAAACTTTTATCAGCACCGGTATCAAATAATACTGAAGCAGTAAGATCGTTGAGAAGAAACGTACCCGTTACAACATTCGGGTCTTCCCTAGCTTCCCCAGCTTTGATGACAAATGCTCTGCTGCGAGCAGAGTTGTTGTTCCGCTTGTTGTTGTTGTTGTTGTTGTTGTTGTTGTTGTTGTTGTTGTTTTTCTGCTTAGGGCAATTATTCTGAAAATGCCCAGGACTTCCGCACCCATAACAAGTCTTCGGGGCACTGGTGTTTCGACAATCCTTGGCCAGATGCCCAAAACGTTTGCAGTTTGTGCAAGGGCAGGAACCGTCGTGGTGACGATTGCATTTGGGGCAGTAGGGCTTGCTTCCACTGTACCCTTTCTTTTCAGAAGTGCCAGATGAATAAGCCCTAAGGGGCTCAGGCTTTCGGTTGGTGATTTGGTTGGATGAGTTGGGGTTTCCTTCCCATTTTCATTTGTTGTTTGCAGGTGGGGCTGAGGTTGTGTTACGGCGGACAGCGTTTGCCGTAAGTTCATGGGCCATACGGATGGCGTTCTGGATAGTACCTGGTTTGGATGAAGTCACCAGATCCTGAAGTTTCTCGGGCAATCCATCAATATATTTCTCGATCCTCTTGTACTCAGGATCGACCATGGTTGGGCACAGAAGTGCCAGCTGGTGGAAACGGTTGGTGTAACCGGTGATATCATTACCTTGCATCTTATGGTTCCAGAATTCAAGCTCTAGTTGTTTCAGTTCATCCCTGGGGCAATACTCACCCCTTAACATCTCCTTCAACTCCTCCCACGGGAGTTTGTAAGCATCGGCAACGCCCACAGTTTGGGCATAGGTGTTCCACCACGTGAGTGCGGTGTCAGTAAAAGTACTAACAGAGAACTTAACCTTGTCCCCCTCCGCACAGTTGCAGATAATAAATACCGATTCAACTTTCTCGATCCAGCGTATTAGACCAATAGCTCCCTCGGTACCTGCAAAGTTTAGAGGTTTGCAGTTCTGGAAGTCCTTGTAAGAACAAGGCTTAGCAGCAGTGGTTTCAGCGGCATCGCTGTTTCTCGAGGAATTTGGTGGAGTATTCCGAGCCAAGGCTTCAGTAACAGCCTGGGTTATAAGGGAGGTAATCTGGGCATCGGTGTATGGTCGAGTCTTTGGCGGCATGATTCTTCAATAAAAGAAATGAAGATACATGAGATTTTGTATGAACTTGTAATTGTCACAGATGTACATGTATAAAAGTAGTAATACATAACATCAACATGGAAAATGACAATTAATGTGAGTTGAGATAACAAAGGATATTTGATAGATAAAATGAGTTCAAAAGTTACATCCTATAGAGATATTACAAAAGGTGTCGGGAATGGTTACATCCGACTAGTTCATAGAGTAGTGCTAGATAGTCCCTAGATTACGAGATAGATTACAAGACAAAAACTACACAGATCTTAATGTAGATTAATTTGTTCCATCAGTGCGACAAGGCGGTCCACGGTTTCTGCTAGTCGGTTTGTTTGCCTGGCGTTGTCTTCCACCAAGGCCAGTCGCTGTGCTATTGTTCGAGAGTGATCCGCAGTCTCTTGTGAACGCTGTTCACATTCCTCTAGTCGGTCTCTTACAAGTTCATCCGCACCTAATTCGGCGGTCATGGAATCCTGAATTATGCTTACAGAGAGGTTGGTATCCCCTTGTTCTCGCTGTAGTTGTGATATGCGGTCGAGAGCTTGACGAAGCAAGTAAGTCATTCGGTGTTGTTCCAGTTCCAAGTTTTCGAGTCTTTGCTCCTGACGGCGGACTTGGGTAGCCAATAATGGCAACGTGAGATGTGCCGAGTTCTGAGAGTTATGTACAGGATAAGGGTTGGTTCGAGGTGACCTTGTGTTCCTCCTGGCTACTCGTGGGTTCCGTGACCCACGCGAGTGAGAGTGTGTCGGATTAGGTGGTGTGTTTGCCATTCATGTGGCAGAGTGTAAGTAAGACGAGGCTAATATGTATAAATATATAATATCCAGCCTAGTGTCTAGCACGTATCAAGTAATGGTCCGGTTCTCTCGTGGTCAGAGTCAACTAACGCATTCCTGTTCGACACAGCCATTTCAGACCTCACATCATCTTTCCTTAATTGTACATAGTTGATCAGGCTATGTTAAATTAAAGTCGTATGATGTAATTCCTGAACCAATCATGCCTAGTAAGGGAATACTGCCTAATGGTCATAGTCTAGGCCCACTAAATGCAACCTAGTTCACTATAACCTTAGGCTCTGATACCAATCTGTAACACCCCCAAATTTAATGATTTGCGGAAGCATACTTGGGTGTTACTAATCAATATACAAAGCACAAGATATACAGCAAACGACCTCTAAATGAGACGTTTTGTAAAATAATTACATTTCATAATTTAATCGTTCGAAAACATATAGTTTTCTTTACAAAAATATGTAAGCCTAGAGTCCGCGTATGTGGCGGGAGATTCTATTACATAACCATAGTTACAAAAGATAATGCCAAAGAATCTCCGTTAAATGCAGTTTGGAAATCATGCGACTCTAGCTAGTAATCCTGGAGTGATCCTACTCCGTAAGTGTACCTGAGAATACATGCTAAAAAGGGTCAACCAAAAGGTTGGTGAATCTCACAAGTTTATCAGTAAATAATCAGTTTGAACACAAGATTTCATCAGTAGTGCCCGTAGGCGCATATCAAGTATTTGCAAATCTCGCAAAAGTAAAGTAATCAAGTTATACCGTTGCCATGAGGCTCATAATCGAAGCTTAACCCGTAAATAATCAGTTGCTCCCGTGACATGCTCGAAATTGAGCAAGCATAAGTAACGAAATAATAGTCGCCCGTTTATACATAACGGTTCGTGGTAGCGCTACTACCCCGGGCGGGGAGGGTCATTTCCCTAATGGATCCATTTACTAATACTAATCGTCCGTTTCTACATAACGGTTCGTGGTAGCGCGACTACCCCGGACGGGGATCGTCAGTCCCAAATGGATTCATTTACTAGTATTCGCGTTTAAGAAAAAGTTTTACTCATGCTATCCGTGTAAAAGTTTATCAGTACTGTTTTTATGAAAAGCGAGCAATGTATCCCACCCCAAAACAGTAAAACAGTAAAAATGGGGCTGTAAGACTCACGCAATCCCGTATAGTAAAATGTATGTTTCGTACTTGTGTTCAAGAAAAATAAGCATTGTATCTCACCCCGTATGTAAAACAGTAAAACAGTAAAAGTGGGGCTGTAAGACTCACCTGAGTCAAGCGGTGGTAAATAGCAAGTAGTAGTAAAGCAAGTAGGTTCTCCGAACCCGTGACCTTCTAGTGCCTAAACACGTAAGGTTAAGTAAGTAGATGTCTCGCAAGACCATCTAGGCTAGTTGTTCATACAACCCGTTGTGTTTAAATGTTGGTTTGTTCGCGTTCGTAACAAAGTATACGGCCCGTTGGTGATTTGTTATAATTAAAGTTTGTCATTCAATACGCAAATTAAAGTAATTGTAATAGGAAGGTATGTTTTATTATGATTGTTAGGTCGTATCGTATAAGGATTTGAGGTTGTAAAAGTTCGACACTTAGTGAAAATGTGAGTTTTCAAGGTACTGGTTTGTGCGACGTAGCATGCGACGTTGCAAGCGACGTAAGGTGCGACGTAGGCAGGTACGTCGCATGATGCGACCTTCGCAAATCAATGCGACGTAGGGGGCGACGTTAAAGTCTACGTCGCTACGTGCGACGTCCGCAAATTAATGCGACGTAAGGAACTGCGTCGCTAGTGCGACGTTGGGATTTTTGTGCGACGTAGGCCGCGACGTCGCAGAGGCCCCTGGCCAGGTGCGACGTAGCGGTCTGATGGCCGGAATTTTTGTCGAAAACGAGTTTCCCGGTTTCCGTTGGGTCCAAATCTTTTACCCAACCCTTATATGAACATATTAAGCCTATTTAAACCATAAACTAGTAAAAATGATTGAAAACTAGAGATGTCGGGATTTGTCGGAAACTTACGCGGCGTCGGATTGAAAATCCGAAAAGATAGGAATGTAGATCGTGAGAAGGTGAACGTTTTCTTCCAAAGTAGTCACGAAATCCGGGTGCGTTTAGTATGTTTATTTGGTGATTTTGGTGGGTTTTGGTGGTGATGAAAGTTGAGAGAAAAAGATGAAGGAGAGAGAGAGGGAAAAGATGAAATGAAAAGAGAAAGGTGGGGAATGGGAGGTTATCCTCCCATTTTCCTGTCTCCGCTCCCCGTGCGGTGTTCGTTTGCTCCGTCGTTTAAACGTTAAATATCCATTTTACGCGTTTAATTATTTTTATAAAATTGCAATTCTAGTTAAATAATTTATTTAAATTATTTCCTTAAATCTTTAACAGTTTAAATTAAATTTAATTACTTTCGTCTTTAAATCGCGTAAGTTTTAAATCAGGTAGTACAAGGCAGTTACTAACTATTATAAAATAGCATTTCGGTCATAATTGCGTTATTTTAGTTTTTAAACATTTGTTCACCAACGTCCGTATTAACCGAATAGAATTTCATTCTATTTAAGTTGCGTACGATTTAACCAAATCGCATTTTCATATATATTTAACAATATATATAATTCGATACATAAATTAGCCTAACACAGAACTAATTACATGTATTAACGAAGAATTAGGCACTAATTCTAGTCCTAATTTGCCGGTTGTTACAAACGGGCCAAACATGTTTTCCAACAAACAAACAATTACAAACATACGGACAAACACTGGATATACTAGTTGTGTACAACTAAACGAAACGTCTCGTGAGACGCATACTTACATAACTTCATATGATTAGGCATTTGAAGGTTACGGGTTCAGAGAACCTACTTGCTTTACTTACTACTTGCTAATTGCAACTGATTACTACAAGACTCAGGTGAGTCTTACGGCCCCACTTTTACTGTTTTATCTTATTGGGGGAGATACATGCTACTGATTTTCTTGAACACAAGTACTAAACTATTTACTATACCAAATGAAATTGCATGAGTTTACTTACAAACAGAAGTCTCTCCATCATATATCGTTAGTTATGGACTTAAGCGCGAACACTAGTTAATGGATCCATTAGGGAAATGACCCTCCCCGCCCGGGGCAGTAGCGCTGCCACGTACAGATTTTCACGTAGAAACGGGTGACTAATTATTCGTTACTGATGCTTGCTTATTTACGAGCATGTCACGGGAGCAAACTTATTACTTACGGGTTAAGCTTCGATTATGAGCCTCATGGCAACGGTATAAACTTACTTACTTACATTTGCGGGATTGCAAATACTGGTTTACGATTTCTAGATTGAAATTGCTGATTTTACGCCTGCGGGCATTACTGATGAAATTTCGTGTTCAAAGCTGATATTACTTACAAACCTGTGAGATTCACCAACCTTTTGGTTGACACTTTTTAGCATGTTTTCTCAGGTACTCGGATGGAGTAGGATTACTCCAGGATTTTTAGCTAGAGTCGCATGATTTCAACACAACTGCATTAACGGAGATTCTTAGCATTATCTTTTGTATATTTTGATTATGTAATAGAATCTCCCGCTACACGCGCGGACTCTAGGGAAACTACATTTTTGTATACGAAAACACTAAGTTTTCAAACAATATATCTATGGAATGTAACTAATTTACAAACGTTGCATATAGATGTCGTTTACTTTATCTTTGTGCTGTGATATTTGATTAGTAACACCCCAAATTATGCTTCCGTAAAACAGTGAATTTCGGGGGTGTTACAATAGGATCGGGCTTTTTTCATGAAAAAGCCCAGGCTTTATCTCAAAAAAGCCCGGGCTTTCGGGCTTTTTCGGGCTTGCGGGATTCGGGCTTTTTTTCGGGCTTTTTTTCGGACTTTTTCAGGCTTTGGGCTTAGCCCGGCCTGGCCGGGGCCCGGGCCGGACCGGGCTTTCAGGAATAATTTCAGGCCCCTTTGGGACTTTCGGGCCAGGCCGGGCTTCGGGCCGGGCTTTTTCGGGCTATTTCGGGCTTTTTCTAGGCCCGGGCTCGGGCTAAAGCCCATCTGTTCACCTCTAGCTGAGAGTGTAATCGAGTGTAAGTGAGGAGTAATAGTTAACCTAATCGATCATTCAAGCCTCATTTATATACTACAAGTCGTTAACAAGTAATTCCGAAATATCCGGAATCATCCCCGAGATTTGGTGGAGCGTGCCAACGTTCACATGACTGAGTATTCCACACGTGTTGACCTCCTTCCTCGTAAATCAAATATTCTTCCAACTTGATACGATCCAAGGAAATCGGAACTACCTCCACACGTCCCCTACAACCTGGTCAAAGTACATTAAACATGCGGAAATATTAGTAGCAAAGGGATCCCGAGATATAAGATATCTGGGATCCTTATAATAAGCATATATTATAAGATAAATAAGATAATATCGAATCCAAGACATCCCATTATCTCAGACTTAGTTATATCCAGGATAACTATAAGTCGGTGATCCTGAAATAGAAGATAATATCCCTATCGGGATCCTGTAACATGATAATTTTAACTTTAAAGTTATATTACTATTATCCCTGTTTCAACATAATCTTGAGGATATTATAGACATACCTGAGTATCCTGCATAATATAGCAAGTTAGGATCATACATTTCCTTATTCTGATTTTAGACTCAGTATCCCACATGTAAATCATCCAAGAACAATCCAGGATCCTTACAAATAATATGTGTAGTAGCTAATCCGGGATCCTGCATGGTTAGTAAAAATTCTACCCACAACAATCATCATCATTAATTTGTTTATTTATGGCCTTTCAAAAAAAAATAAAAATTGTTTATTTATGGTCAAATACTTTCTTGCACACCAACTACTTGTGGAAACATCTCTTTCTAGCCATGGACATAACTTTTCATTAAAATAGCATCAAGCTTCTTTTGTACAGAACTTTATATTAACAAATAATCCCTTTTCCACCAGGTGTATAACTTTACGGCCCACATCCAATAAAGTTCACCTGTAAAAAAGGTTATAATAATTTTTTTTACAATATTATATATGTGTTAATTTCAAAGTTGTGTTTGATTAAAAAATAAATGAACTTTTGAAATTTAGATATAAAATGGCTACACCTACGGTTGAGAAAAGTCGATGATATTTTAACAAACAAAATACACTATAAATATAAATGTATTTTTTTCTCATTAATACATAATATCAACTTAGCATATAAACAAAATAAATTGATCGTTCTTTTGATTTTCTTTTTAAAAAATAAAAATTTGTTACTTTTTGAAAATTAGTGTGTCATTTCTTACAGAGCTAGTTTGTTTAAAATGAATAATTAAGTACAAAATTAAAGATTCTTAAATTTTTTTATTTATTTTGTCAGCTTAAAGAGAAATTATAAAAGAAGATTGTGTGTGTCGAAATAGTTAGAAGATCGATATTTAAAACATTTTGTCAAAAATATAAAGATGTGTTCAATGATTGTGTAGTTCTAAAAATATAGATTGAGAAAGTGAAACGTTTATAAAAGAGATGTATGTGTTTCAAAGATTAGTCATGAAAAAATTTCAAATAAAGTTGTAAAAGTTTGTTAATGAACGATACAAATAATTATTTTGTTCCTTTAGTGAAATTAATATTAGTAGGAACTAGGAAGGTCATGATCTTTTATTTAATACTAAACGAAAGTCAATGATGCATAGCTTAGTTGATAGTAGATGATGACAACTTTGTCACAAAACGCACAATGTCAAGGGTTCAAGCAATGTCGCACCCATAGCCACAATTGCCAAGTGAGTTAGGTATACCTCACAGTATAGATAGGTAGCCGATTGTGAGTCGATCTGGATTGCCAATAATCTAACATTTACCACAAAAATACTAAAAATAGATATGCAAGTTTATGTACTTTTGTTAATTTTTTATATTTTCTTAAAATTTAATTTATGCGTGTTGATTACAAAGTTAATATTTATGTGGAACCATATTAGATGTTACGGTGTCAAATTTTGATTATATTTGCTCTTCCTTATATAGTAATGAAATTTAGAAAGGAGAGAGTACATGGAAGGAAAAAAACTTTTGCTCAAGAAGTTGGGGTTAATAGACAGCAAGAGTATCATACTTTTATAAAATGTTCAATTTAAAGAATAATCAAAAATTGTTTACATAAATCAACATAAACTATACGTAATGTGTTTAAAGATAAATAAAGTTTATAAAAATGTTTACAAGGATAACTAAACTTTGTAAAATTGGTCAAAATGATGAATCATATTGGTTGCTAATCGGGTTTTTTTTACACTAGACGTCAAATTTTAAAAGTTAAGTTATTTTTTGTTAAAAAAATTAGATCATTTCCAAAATTGAACATTTTGCGAAACTTTAAAACCTTATATGTTATTAACCCAAGGAAGTTGTGTGGTGAATCGAAATGAGATACGGTTTAAAAAGTGTATTGTTCCATTTTGACATGTCAAAATGTTAGTGCTTACCAAACTCTAAGAAACCGGTTGACACGTGAGGGGTGGGTTCTGTCTTACCCTGTGTATCCCGCGCGCATTACGTCGAACACCTTCTGGGTTCCCAAATTCCCATTTCATGTTTCAAATCCACTCCTATCAGAATACCCTTTTAATCAGATTTTGCAAAAAGTTTTCATTCTTTTCCATGATATTAATAACCTTCACAACCACGACATTAGAAAGTTGGGTGTTGCAAATTAGTACATAAGATTATAGTCCCTTCATTATCTCTTGTTGCCTTTGAAATTGAAGCTAGAAATTTGTAAGGTTTGATCCTTTTTATGATTAACTGTACACTCTCACCTTCTGTTATTAAATTTCTAATCTTATTTGAATTTGATTATAGTGTTTGTGATATAAATGCTCATATATAATATGTATGTATCACTATGCTGCTGCTCATTCCTTTTCTACATTATATATGCCCTAATTTATATCTGGATAAGATAAGTGAGTCACATCATAATAAGACTTGTAAATGCTCGTCTTCATGATTTTAGACTGAATCTTATTTTAGCATGCAGTGTTTAAGTGAACGATGCTTAGCACGCGCCCATATTTTTCAAGCTGCACGAGGTTATAGACATGTTTTGGGTAGAAAAATGAGGTATGTATAATGTAGCCACAGTCATCTTGTAATCTGTCTGTTGGAATAAGTGGAGTGATAAAGTTAATCGGTTTTATTCGTGCAGGTTTAATGGTCTTCTGTTGTGCAATATTTCTAAATATTTCTCTCCATCAAAATTTTATTTAACATATAGTGTGCTTCACAAAGGAGATAGCTATGGAAGAGCAAGCAGGTTGGACAAACGAAAGCTGTTCTGTAAGGTTTGTGCTCGTCAGGGAATTTTGTACGTGTGTTATGGTTTTAGCTTATAATACAATACACACTTTTTAAATCGATTGGATTTAAGTGCATTTTAGCTTTACTTTAGAGGAATAACACAATTTTATGCTCGTTGAGTGATGCTTATTTTGAACACATTACCAAAAAAAAGATATCAAGTGATTAGGCAGGGACAGGATTCGAATCTGTAGTCTTCTTTTAGGTCCTAAGAACATAAGCATTTCCAAACACTACCGTATTACCAATATTCATCTGTTGTATGCATGCAGCAACGGAACATCCTTTTAATTGTTAGTGAAAGGTTGACTTGATATTACCAGACACTTCATTTTATTGCTTGATAAGTATTATCCAATCAACTTATTAAACATATATTGACAAATTTCCTAGCATTAATCATCTAAAGTTATGTAACTATTTGGTTCTCTTTTGTTTTTCTAATTCCTTTTAGATGTTTCTCGTTAACATTTTATAAGTGTACATAGTAATGGCCTTATTTTTGTTTTATTATTATTATTTGGTGTATCAATTTACTACATCTTATTCATGGCTTTTTTTTTTCTTTGTGAAAGTTCAAAGATATAGGAAAATTAACAGAATTTCAGGAAATGATATATATGTTTGAGCATTCTTATAACTAGTAAACTTGTATGTCGAGAATCGTGTTAATGGCTTATCTTATTTGAAATGTATGGTAAAATGTATTGTATCAATTTACTACATCTTATTCATGGCTTTTTTTTTTCTTTGTGAAAGTTCAAAGATATAGGAAAATTAACAGAATTTCAGGAAATGATATATATGTTTGAGCATTCTTATAACTAGTAAACTTGTATGTCGAGAATCGTGTTAATGGCTTATCTTATTTGACTGAGATTGATAATGTCACCCTCTCACTCTAGTCGAAAGTCTTCCTAATTAGTGTGACTTATTTAAACTAGCTGTTAATTTATTTTTTTATGACAAGTAGTTTGTTTCAATAGATGGTAAAAGTGAAAAGACTTAAATTTCTTTTTAAAATTTTTTTTTGTTGCTGAATCCTAAGAATGATTGTTCTATGTTTGATGTAGATTTCTGTAGTTAACTAAATATGCTAAGTAAACCGATCATATGCTTGCTGCCTTCTGAACACTTTCTCTATTTCACACTTTATGCTTTATTTATCCAAGTAAAAAGTTAATTTGGATTGCTTGTAGGTATCCACAGCAATGTGCCATGATGGGTTTGATGAACTCTTTGATGAAGAAAAAGATGATTTTGATGCATCCCTGACTCGGAAACAATTTCCTTCTATCATTATAGGGCAGTCTAGCCAAGTCAAGTTGTATGATGGAGTTTCAGATGGCTCAGAAAAGAGTAGTGTTTTTACAGCAGAAATTCGTAATGATCATCTTGTTACTAAAGTGGTGGATCCTAATATGCTGTATGATTCATTGGGTAAAATATCTAAGGATTTTAATAGCTTTTCTTCCTACGAGATTGTAAGTACATCAGACCAAGGTACTCCAGGTTCTACATCTTCTTTATCCATTCTCCAATCTGGGATATCTTCATCAAAAGAAGAAAATTCCCAAAATAAAGTGAAATCAGATTCGAAACGGTCCGGTGATGATTTTGCTAATAGAGGTGCACTACATGATCAACTACATAGTGCACCATTTGAATCAGTACTTGATAAATCTATCAGTTGCATACCTGCATTAAGCAAGAAGCAGTGCAGTCAGTTAGAAAACTGTGGTCTGCATACGGTGGGTTGTAGGAAAATACTTACATGCTTATGCTGTTCTTTTTCATGCTTCCATATATCACTAGTACTCTTTTATGGTCATACATATTATCAGAAATGTGATTTGCAGATAAGGAAGTTGTTGAGCCATTTCCCTCGGACATATGCTGACCTACAGAATGCACAGTCTAGAATTGATGATGGGCAGTACTTGATATTTGTTGGAAAAGTTATTTCATCCAGGTTAGAGTTTTTCTTGATGGATGATGTAATTTCAAACTTGACATGGTCAAATATTTGAATATGGTGATTAATATAGGGCATCGTGACTTATGGGTCATTCTTTACTATCTGTTGATGTTGAAAGAAGATATTGAAATAAAGCTTCTATCATCCACATTTGTGATTAGAGTAGTAGGTTGTATGGGTCTTTTTTTTCCGGAGAACAGCAAACACACACACTCACACACACACACACACACACACACACACACACACACACACTCTTTTATTATACCTGTTCCCAATTGGGACTTGAATCAATAACCTTTTGGTTGTTGGACCACCTTCAGACCGCTAGTCAAGGCCTATTGGTAGAACCTGTACAGCTATCTCTCAAGCACAGGTTTAGGTTTGGCCTCGATGGGAAAAAAAATGGAGCACCTAACAACGCATCTTCACAGACCAAGAATTCTTCTAATAACTAGTTTCTTATCTTCGTTATATTTGCTTTCTTTTTGTTTAGTATTTAAGGAAACCAATAGTAGTAGCTCATGGTAGGGGTATTTTGAATATTGGTGTGGCATGTTATTAGCCAGGTGCTAGTAGGTATATAGGGAGGTCCGATGTCTGAATACAGAGCATCAAAGACACACTCAATGTCAAGATCGATCAAGTACATGTCCATAGGTTTTCATGGGTAGATGCTTTATTTGTTTTATAGTGTGTTTTTATCAATTCACAACAATCTTCTTGCTGGGGGAATCTGCCTAAATTCTGTGTGATATATGAGCTTCTTTCCTTATTTGTTTTATCTTTATGATGTTATCAAGATGATCTTAAAATATAGGGGAATCAAGGCAAACTGTTCTCTATCATTTCTTGAGGTGATTGTTGGTTGTGAGGTTGCAGAAAGTGGTTCAGCTTCTGCATGTTCAGTTTCTGAAAAGACTAGTGGAAGCAAGAGAACAATATATTTGCACTTGAAGAAATTTTTCCGTGGGATTCGTTTTACTTATCAACCCTTTTTGCGAAGTCTTCAGGAGAAGCAGAAAGCGGGAGACATTGTATGTGTCAGTGGCAAGGTGAGTTTTTAAGGTTCTGCATCTCATAAGTTATTGTTTTATGTGTTTTACATTTGTGTGAAGGTTTTCTTTCAAGTTTATTGTCGTAGGAATGTTATGGTGGTAAGCTGGTGCCCGTTGAGAAGGGTATGATGGCATAGTTACTACTAGCCATCAACTGAGGCTTCTGTATCGCAAATTTTTTTTTTTTTTTTTGCAGTAACTGCAAGTTACCCTTGCAAAGTGAATTTTTGTATTGAATAATAGAACAGGGGGTTCGGTTAAACGTAGCAATAAAAGTCAGCTGTATACTAGTAAAATATCTACATTCTTGGTAGTAAATCTCTACAAATATTGAGTCAGGAACCATGCAGATACAGATGCTTTTTTAGTATATAAAAGATGATATGGAACTTCCTTCCTGTTCCTATGATGTAGGTAAGGACTTTGCGTACCAAAGATCATTATGAAATGAGGGAGTACAGTCTCGATTTAATCCGAGACGATGATGATGAATCTGCGTGTGCTGAAGGGAGGCCATACCCAATTTACCCTTCAAAAGGTGGTCTCAATCCAAAGTTACTTGGAGATATGATTGCAAGGTCTTGATTTCCGCCTTCTCCATTACAGTAATCACTAATCAATCATATGCTGTGATGTGCATCATTTTGCATTTGCCACTTTTTTGATGGGCTCTTTATTGCTAACATATGATATTAGAATCCTGAGTAATCTTTTAGTGAGGTTATTTAAAAGAAGTCTGTCCAAATAAACTGATTAAAAATTGAATTTGTTCATATCCCATTGTTTCTTTAACTGTTGCTACTATATAGTCAATATCTGTAGGTCTATATGTGTCCTTTTGTCAGCTGATTTCTGCACAGGATGTGTTATCAGGTTACGATCCCCTCATACCATGCACATAAAATTGCTAGATTTAATCGACATAATCTCTGAGGACAAGAGCAGTTACAAGTATTAATTAAAAAACTACTGTATAAAGATCTATATAGTGTGTATAATACTGATAATGTTTATGGATACTCTTGGAAGGCTTAAATAGTTAAATTTATATCAGGGTAATTTGCCACTTTTCTTCGGGGATAGTGGATCACATTTGTTGTTTGCATTATATATACATTAAAAGTGGCTGAGACATTTCATTATATATCCTATAGCTTTTACAAAGACTTTCTGGATACATCTATGGTTACATTCGTTTTCTTTGTAATTTTTTCCAGAGTTCTAGATGCCTTGCCTCCTGACATAGATCCAATTCCAAAAAATATTCTTCAGATGTTTGGACTACAGAACCTGCGTGATGTAAGTATGCTAAAATTCTTACATTTTCCCGTTCAGATAATCAGTAGCGATTCTAGATTAAGGAATGACTGAATAAATGGGGAGCCAATTACTGGTCTCGTCGAGTGCCAACAAACAGCCATATATATGACTATATGAGATCTTCTAATTGCTGCTGGAGTGTGGAGATGTCAGTGCACATGAACGACATGTTCACTGTTCACTCGAACTAATTTCAAGTCTTATAGAAAAGGAAAACGGCAATCTCTAAAAATACTAGCAAGTGCGTAGGATCTATATGCATTACTTTAAGAAAGATATAAGTAGATCATATATATGGCAGGGGCTTACTGTAAGCATAAACAAAGGTTTCTTCGAACAAATGTCAGTGTTTGAGAACTTTTTTCCTTTTACTATAATGGATATCGAACTTTTGCCAGTGACTTTTTGTTTGTCTTTTTATTAATACAGGCGTATATTGGGATTCACCAGCCAGCTCATTTTAATGAGGCTGATTTAGCTCGCAGAAGGATTATCTTTGATGAGTTCTTCTACCTGCAGGTGATCTTGTGATTTTATTGGTGCTTCCTTTTTTAGAGAGAGTGCTGATGGCACATGAAAAAGGACCATTGCTTAGAACACATTCTTGAATTAATAGTGAATTTTACATTTTCGAATTGGTTGTTTCTTTTTAATATTTATTTAATTTAATTTTGCTTTTGACACATTTAAGTAAATAACAGCTGGGGCGCTTGTTTCAAATGCTTGAAGGACTTGGTACATGGATTGAGAAGGATGGTTTGTTGGACAAGTACAGAAACCCTGCAACAAATACAGTACTTTCTGAGAAGTGGTGCACTTTAACCAAGAAGTTTCTGAAGACACTACCGTATTCATTAACTTCTAGTCAGTTAAGTTCCGTTTCGGAAATTATATGGGATTTAAAACGGCAAGTTCCAATGAATCGACTTTTGCAGGTACGCATCACAATAAAGAGCTTCTTTTTTACTTTGGCTTTTTTCACCTTTTCTTTTCTAGCTATATGATGTCTGTTGGCCCCAATCCTCGGATCTTCGAACTACCTTGTTCAAACCATACTAACATTGAGAGAATTTGGAATCAAATATACAAAGTTGTATTGATTTCACACACTGTTTGATACATAACTTCTATCTATATTTACATATTGAAAAGGTGCCTCGAATGGTTGTGTTGGTTCGTTGATTTCTTCTTGTGAACCATTGCATCTTTTCCTTCATTCGGTTATTCCTCTTGTTTCCTGCGGTTATATCCTTTCGCCAGGAGTCATGCCTTTTCACTTATTTACATAATAATCACATACTATAATATATCTACGTTTCTGACACTTTCTTTTATGATGATCGGGATTAATCCATCATTCACCCCCTTAATCTCGATCATCTTGTCGTAGATCCTTGATTCCAATTAATTGTCTTGAATAAATCTTTGATGACTTCACACCATCTTCATTCTTCAACTTGACTTGTTCCTCACGAACTTTGCTCTTTACGAACTTTGCTTCTCATGAACTTTGCTTCACGCGGTCTTCCTTTCATAATCTATCAAGATTATCTTTACAGTTTTGTTTCACATATTGTTGTGGATGCTTCTCCAGTTGTCATCCTTTCTTCCTTGTTTGTACCACACAGGTTTTAATTTGCCACTAAGGTCTTGATTGCCACTAAGGTCTTATTTGCCACGAAGGTCTTATTTTGCCACGAAGGTCTTATTTTGCCACTAAGGTCTTAATTGCCACGAAGGTCTTAATTGAATAATCTAAGGTTTTCATTCCCTAAATTATCCCTCTAGTATAATAAGTAGTGTACTTACTAGATTATTATACTATTAATAATAAAACTTGGAAATAACTAATTTTATTTCCTAACTAAGTGTATATATATCCAAAGATGGAGGGCTTGTTCTGTTTTTTTTCAAACTTGGAACCTGGTGGTTATTATGACCCGATGCTTTTCCTTCTCGGTTCCTATGGTGTCGCTTCATTTGCGACTGGTGCCCTTTCCATTTCTCTTTTGTGACTGCCGGCGTTTATCTCCGGTTACCCAATGGTTTTAACCACATAACCGCTTCTCTTCTCTCTCTTGACCGGTTTGTGGTTCGCTTCTGAACCGTTGCAATCCCTCGCCGTTTCTGATTTGTGAAATCTAAGGTTTCACTGATTTGGGATTTCTCGTACCGGTTCCCTCTCGGGCCTGCGTTCTGGACAACTTTGAATCCGCTGTGTTGATTCAATCGTGGGGTTATGAATCTCCGATTGCAAGCAAGGTGTGTTCTTTCCTTTTGCTTTGTACCGATTCAAAGTATTGCCCCTTCGATGCCTGATATGTTGTCCCTGTAAATTCTGTTGTGAATCTTGCTTCGAAACTGTAACCGTGCCTTTGATTGATGATTATGATAATCTATGATTCTCCCCTTTTCGGTTGTTCTTCGTATCAAAGATTGCTGCAAATTGATTTTTGGAACCTTTGATGCCGGTTGAATTGATCACGATATGTGATTGATTCCTTGGTGACAAAACGGATCCAAAACTGCTTTCCTTTGTCCTTTGAACACTTAACAGTTGACGATCAATTTGGTGTTCAATCTTTGCAAAAACTTTCTGACCGAAATCTTGTTGTCACGGTTTCACTCTAACAGAATTTCTAAAACTTGGTATATGATTTGAACTTGGTTAACGACCAATGCTCTGATACCAATTGTTGGCCCCAATCCTCGGATCTTCGAATTAACCTTGTTCAAACCATACTAACATTGAGAGAATTTGGAATGAAATATACAAAGTTGTATTGATTTCACACACTGTTTTATACATAACTTCTATCTATATATACATATTGAAAAGGTGCCTCGAATGGTTGTGTTGGTTCGTTGATGTCTTCTTGTGAACCATTGCATCTTTTCCTTCATTCGGTTATTCCTCTTGTTTCCTGCGGTTATATCCTTTCGCCAGGAGTCATACCTTTTCACTTATTTACATAATAATCACATACTATAATATATCTACGTTTCTAACACTTTCTTTTATGATGATCGGGAGTAATCCATCAATGTCTGCTAGCATCCAGAGTTTGCACATAATCATCATAATTTTTAAATAAGTGTTGATGATTTGTAATTTCATGCGGTTCACTTTCTGATGTAGTGATGTGGTGTATATAGATTAACATCATGGTTTTGTTAACTACATGTTTAATGCAAATGATAGCGTATGATGGAACAAGGTACTAAATTGATATAATAATTTTTGAAGTTTTACCAGACACTGTTTAAATCCTTTCTTTTACATCAATATAAAAAAACATGGATCTATTTTTACATAAGTATCTTTTGAAACGCCTTTAATTGATAAGTAAACATTGATGACTAGAACTGCACTGGCATTATAGACTTAAATTAACCTTCTGTCTCTTTACAGGGAGATGTGGGATGTGGGAAAACTGTGGTAGCTTTCTTGGCTTGTATGGAGGTTATTGGTTCAGGATATCAGGTTAATTTAGTTTATGCTCTCAGAATCATTCTTAATTGACAACTATTATTTATTTGTTTTCGTGCCTACTAAAGTTTTAATCTCTACCATTCGTGGTGAATTTAGATTTCATTGTTTGTCATATATTTGTTAGGCAGCTTTCATGGTTCCAACTGAGTTACTTGCCATCCAACACCATGATCACCTTCTCAATTTGCTTGAGAAAATGGAAGATGTGGATTGCAAACCATCTGTTGCTTTGCTAACAGGGTCCACTCCAACTAAAAAGGCTCGTCAAATTCGTGAGGTATGTACAGGTGTCACTACCATCTAGAAAACTTAAAATGCCTGTAATCAGATAGTCAGATTAACAATTAACAAGTGATATATATTTGTTGTTTTCTTGATTTTTATTTCTCAAGTGTGGGATATCTATAAGTATTGTCATTTCTACTTGGGCTTTTATGTTTACTGTTTTTGATTTGCAGGGTCTCCAAAGTGGAGAAATTGCATTGGTCATTGGGACCCATAGCTTAATTGCCGAAAAGGTGGAATTCTCTTCTTTACGGATTGCTGTTGTAGATGAGCAACACAGATTTGGTGTGATCCAGAGAGGTCGATTCAATAGCAAGGTGCTTTTGTCTTAACCGATCTTTAAAGATATCCTCGTCTATTGACTCGCACTTAGTCCTCCTATGTGGTTATATTGTGTTTCTGAAATCTTGCAGCTATACTATAACTCGGTAAATTCAAGATTGGCTGAAAATGATTCAGGTAGCATCTCAAAAGGTGACTTAAGTATGGCTCCTCATGTTCTTGCTATGACTGCAACCCCAATCCCAAGAACTCTTGCTTTAGCATTGTATGGAGACATGTCTCTGACACAAGTATGTAACTTTCCTGCCTGATTAGCCTTCTATAATTTTGCTACATGTGTCCAAGCTACAAATAAGTCAAAGCTCATAATAAAGGTAACTGACACTCTAGCGGCCCCCACTGACCGGTCCCACGGCCAATATTGGAGCAGCAAATCCCGTAACCCATGGTTTAAGAAACATGGCATGGGATTTGATCCCATGACCTCCACTTGTATACAGCATGTCTGCAGTGGCGGATCTTGAACAAAATTTACAGGGGGATCAATAATATGTTGAGTAAAATGTTGTTTTATATTGTCCGATTATGCATATAACTTCACAATTAACATATAATATCTACTTAGAGATTAGATCACTTGTTGTAAGCTTTCACTCGATAGATAGTTTAAAAATTCATAGATAGTATTACTGAGATTCCAATCGAGAATAAAGATTAGCAATCAATATCTATATAAACAAAATTATGATACGTTTGACCATATATTGATAATAAAGATATTCAATTTGAAACTACTCCCTCCGTTCCACCCAAAGTGTCCACTTTGACTTTGCACACAGTTTTAGGATTCTCCACTAACTACACTTTTTACCAATCAAATAACATATCTACACACTAAAGTCTCTTTCGATTGGTTGAAACATGGAAGTGTACACTTATCTGGGACAACCCAAAATAATAAGGTGAACACTTGTGGTTGGAACGGATGGAGTAATTATTAAGCATAGCATTTAAAATCTCACTTACTAATTACATTAAAGTTAATTATGTTATAAGAATGATTACAGTATTCATTATCATTATCAGTAATATAATTATTAAAAGAGTTTAGACAACTAAAATAAAAAAAGATATGGCAGCAGGAATTGAACCCACCCCAGTTTCGTTGGAACCATCTTACCAAACCACTCAACAAACTTCACATTTATGTATCTAATTCTAAAATGTTAGTAACAAATCGAACTTTTGTGGGGGCTAGGGCCCTCCCCTGCCCTACTCAAGATCCGCCAATGCATGTCTGGCACCACTAGACAACCATAGTGGGGACCTCAAAACTCGACAGGGTTTTACAAATGCCATTTATGTTTTACTGGAAGATTAGATATTGAGAACTTAATAAAGACTGTTGGTGAAATAATACTTTCTATTTAGTAACATAGTCTGAAACATTTTGTGGTTTTGTAGCAATATGTGCCATAACGTTTTTTTTTTTTTTTTTACAATTATCTCAAAGTGCATGCTGGTGTTTAATATGTGTTTCTCATATGAGTTGCAGATAACGGATTTACCTCCTGGGAGAAAACCCATTGATACATTTATAGTTGAAGGAAATGAAACTGGTTTTGAAGAGGTTTATCAGGTACATTACTATCATCTCATCTGATCCATAAATATCAGAAAGTCACTCTTACCACTTGTTGCAGATGATGAGGGAAGAATTAGATTCAGGGGGAAGGGTGTATGTAGTTTACCCAATCATCGAACAATCAGAACAACTTCCTCAGCTTCGTGGCGCCTCTGCTGACCTGGAAGTAATATCCAATAGGTTTGAAGGTATCAATTGCGGGTTGTTACATGGGAGAATGAAAAGTGATGAAAAAGACGACGCTTTGAGACGGTTTAGATCAGGAGAGACACAAATACTGCTTTCTACTCTAGTCATTGAAATTGGTGTTGATGTTCCAGAAGCTTCTATGATGGTTGTTATGAATGCTGAGAGATTTGGATTAGCTCAATTACACCAACTTAGGGGACGAGTGGGGCGTGGGGTCCGCAAGTCAAAGTGTGTACTTTTGTCTTCAACATCTAGTGGTCTGGGTCGGTTGGAGGTTCTCGAGAAATCATCTGATGGTTTCCACCTGGCTAACATGGACCTTCTTCTGCGTGGTCCTGGTGACTTGCTTGGTAGGAAGCAGTCAGGTCATCTTCCAGAATTTCCAATTGCTAGATTAGAAATAGATGGAAATATTCTTCAAGAAGCACACCTCGCTGCACTGGTAATATTCCAACCAAATCGATACTTCTGTTTTTATGAACTTCGTTGATGTATGAATATATGTCGTAATTGCAGACAATTTTAAGTGATTCACATAATTTGGAGAGTTTCCCTGCACTTAAAGCCGAGCTCAGTATGAGACAACCACTCTGCCTTTTAGGTGATTAAAGAAAAAATGAATCGTGAAGCCAATAGTAAAACATGGTGAATATAACATTAGATTGCTGTTCCAGAAGCTTGTTAATACTTCCTGACTTATGAAGCCATTCCAGGGCCTAGAGCTTCCATGCAGTTGATATTTTTGATGCAGGTATCTCCATTAAAACTTCCTAATAACGCCAATAAGGGAATGTTGTCCATTATATTTGATTAACTTGTAATGAAATTGTTTGACTGAGTGTCAAATATTTTTGATGGGGATAAAATGAAGATTCTCAGGGGAGATACCAAATACTAAGTTTTGGTATTCTAATTTAATTATTGATTATAATGTGTCAAGTAATTTTAGCTTGTAAATTTGTTGGGAGTTATTTTGACTTACATGGAACCTTCCAATCCAAATAAAATATAGCAATTTCATCATCTTTCACTCCCTTGGATTGAATCTCTTGTTATTTACTACTAGTCTGTCCTTGTAGTTGTACAGGTGTCAGTAACTTAGGCCCAGGGAGGTGTAAATGAGGAGTGCACTAATCTTTTTGTGATTTTTTCCGTTGTGAATTTCAGGGTGGGCAGGGAGAGTAGCAGTTACATATAGATGACAACTGAAAGTCAATGGTTCAAAAATTATGCCAGATAATTGGTTGTTTTGCCCAATTCATCTCTTGGCTCTCTATTTGGTCATTGAAAGACGAATGTTGTTGTATGTAACTGATAAAACACCTGAATGTACATTTATGATATAATCCGAAGTAGCATATCCTTGTATAGATTATCATTTTTTTTCGTTCCCTTTGTTGCTGTAAAATCAAATATGACCTTGAGCAATTGTTTGTAGATCTACTGAACAGTAGTACTTTTAGCAATGGCCAGTCATGATGACTGTCATTTGCCCCTCACAAGTATGTTAAACATTATCAAATTGTAAGCGGTCGCAAGTGTATAAAACTATAGTCTGACATTCATGGTAGGTAATAAACTGCTTGGATTTATATTGTATGTAATGAACTTAGTATTTGTTTTTTTTTTTAAATTGTATTTTGGTCAAATTAACGGTTGTAAGGGATGCCACGTAGGAGCTTATATAAGCGACATGCGAAAAAAGTACCAGAAATTACATACAATGTAAAGAAATACTATGTTTATTAAATACATTGTAAATCCGAGTAGTTCGCTACATACAATAAATGTCAGAGTTTACTAAACCCAATTAAAAAATGCAATATTTTGACGGAGTATGCATACGTTATCATTATAACTTTCAATTATGGATAAAAGAAAAAAGTCGGCAACGAACTGCCACAAAATACTTCAAGTATGCAACCTACCAATTTATTTGCTCAAGTATGCAACAAACTGGTTGAACTTGTACTTAGGTGAGTAATATGGTAACCTGTTACCGGTTTGACGTGTCAACATCTAGTTTCTACAATTTTTATTTTCATAATAAGTGTGACATGGAAGAAAAAAAAGCTGACGTGGATATATATTATCTATTATTTAATATAATTAAATGATGAAAAAAAAGCTTTGTGTTACTGTTGATATAACTGATTATTTATTCATTTCTTCATTGATTTTTCTAATTCTAATTATAATTATTTTGTTGTTTGTGATGTAGGATATGAGTGTTCGATTCTTCAATCTTAAATAAGCAACAATCGCAATTACAATTACAGCAGCAACCCCAAGTGTGACCGCAGTTGCGATGAGCTTCGACGAAACGGCTTTCGATTTGGAAGAATTCGGAAGATAGAGTGAGGAAATGTTAGATGGAAACGAAGCTGACGGTGGTCCGGGTGGCGGCGGTGGTGGAGATTGAAGTACCGGGAAGAATGGGCGGTCTTCCGGCGGAGATACGGCGGTGGAAGGGGCGAAGGAGACATCGGAAGGTGGTGGAAGTGCTGCTACCAAAATTATTCATACAAGACGAGATACAAATTTGGGGGAATTATTTAGGGTTTTTACTTTTTGACGGCCAACCTGATGTCGGAACACAGTAAGTACGGCAAGCATGCCGGATTTTAACTTACCTGATGAAATACTATCGGTGATACCAACGGATCCGTACGATCAATTAGATCTTGCTCGTAAGATTACATCAATGGCGCTTGCATCACGCGTTTCGAAACTCGAATCAGAATCTGGTAGATTGAGGCAAAATTGAATGAAAAGGATCGTGTTATAATTGAACTTGAAGAAAAAGTGTCTAAACTTCAACAAACTTGTCATAATGTTCAGTTACGGTTGCAGCTTACACTCGAAGATAATGTAAGACTTTTTTACACTGTTCGTCCCTGTGGTTTGTCTAGAATTTCACTCGTCGTCCTTGTACTTTTTTTTGTCACTAGTCGTCCCTGTGGTTGCTAATTCTTACACTCGTAGTCCTTATCACTAACGGCCGTTAGTTTTCTTCGTTAAAGGACCATCCGTGTAAATTTTTTTTCAAATTTAAAGTTTATTTAAATTTAATATTATTTTTAATTGTACTTAGCTAATTTATTTTTCGAATAATCTAATCAATTTAATTTAATTATTTTAATCAGTTTTTTCGTGACAATTAATTTATTCTATTTTTTAGTGTCCCGATCTATATAAACCCACTAAAAATATAAATAGTTTAAAAATATAATAGTTTTTTAAAGAGTATATACTCTTAATTTTACATATCATCGTCGATTTCATGACTCCGTATAGACAATTCTACATGCTTACATATATATTGCTAATAGTTTTGTATATTATGAACGTACTCAAATTGCATATTATCAACATGTAACATTTGTTTTTGAGTTAATTGAAGAAAAAATTATGAAATACTAAATTGCAATAACTACGTAACGTATAGTATTATTATACTCCGTATGTTGAATATTATGTATTTTTTCTTTCAAATAACCGACACATATTAAATTATGTAAATTAGTAGAAACATTATACGGATAGTACCTGATAATTTTTTACATTGTTTTTTTTTTCAATAAAAATTATGGTATTCTTAAGGGGTCGATGTAGATTATGACACTTACAAAAATTAGAATAAGAAAATATTTAAATTAATCAATTTAATTGTCAAAAATAAAATAACTATTACTAAAAAAGAAAATTAACTAAATACAGTTATTTAATACTATACGCTACGTAGTTATTGCAATTTAGTATTTTACAATTTTTTCTTTAATTAACTCAAAAATAAATGTTACATGTTGATAATGTGCAATCTGAGTACGTTCATAATATACAAAACTATTAGCAATATATATGTAGGCATGTAGAATTGTTTATACGGAGTCATGAAATCAACGATGATATGTAAAATTAAGAGTATAAACTATTTAAAAATCTTTTATATTTTTAAAATATTTATATTTTTAGTGGGTTTAAATAGATCGGGACACTTAAAAAATAGAATAAAATTAATTGTCACGAAAAAAAACTGATTAAAATAATTAAATTAAATTAATTAGATTATTCAAAAAATAAATTAGCTAAGTACAATTAAAAATAATATTAAATTTAAATTAACATAAAATTTGAAAAAAAAAATTAACATAGATGGTCCTTTAACGAAGAAAACTAACGACCGTTAGTGACAAGGACTGTGAGTGCAAGAATTAGCAACCACAAGGATGACCAGTGCCAAAAAAAAAGTACAAGGACGACGAGTGAAATTCTAGACAAACCACAAGGACAAACCGTGTAAAAAAGTCATAATGTAATTAGGTTTTTTCGGTTACTGTTTATGTTAGTTTTTATTTTTATTTTATTGAAGTTCTGGTTTAATTTTGATTAATTCAAATAATTTGTTGAATTTGATTGATGAATGAAGTCGAAACTTGCGGAAGAGAGAGATGCGTTGGCTATGATGATTTATTAATTTTTTACTTATTATTTATAATTTTTAATATATATATATATATATATATCCACGTGGCACATGTGACGTGTCAAAAAAAACGACGTGTCACCTCACGTGGCGATACAGTCAGCATTGTAACAAGATAAACGGTAACATTTAAACTTTCAAAGATTTAAACACGAAATTTCCCGGTTTGTAGCATACCTGAGTAAATAAATTGGTAGGTTGTATACTTAGAGAGTATTTTGTGGCAGTTCGTTGCCGACTTTTATCTTTTATCCTTTATATACACAAGAGGAATTCAAGACAAGAAGGTCTTGGCAAGCAAAATCTGATGTTGAATATTGAGTTCAACAACCAAACGATCACAAACACACTGCGGACTTCCAAAAAAAAAAAAAAAACGAAAGATAAAAAAAAAGGAAAGGAAAAAAAAAGACTCAGCAATAAACCAAACATTGTCAAAGAAAAAGACTAATGATGCAGAATACAAACAGGTAAACGAACAAGATAAAATATAAAACTTAGTACAATCACAATACCAAGAGAGAATTTTGAGGTGTATATAATCCATATGAACTTTTACCACATACAAACTACCAAAGAGCTGCTTTCTAAAGTAATAGCCTGAAACCAAATAAAGGTGTAAAGTATAGCACTGACTTCTGTAAGAATTCAAACTCAATGCGTACACCTTTATATAACCGGTATCAAGAGTTTGAGAGTTTTTTTGTCAAGTCTCCGTGCTCTTCAGATACCAATGCAACATTGTTGAATGAAACATCGGTTCATCATAACAGGTCTTTTATGCAGAAGTTACCAAACTAGCCTGCAACATCGCTTGCAACTTTTCAAGAAATGTCTGGAGATCCCTAAATTCTTCGGTTTCTGAAAAACATGAAGCCGCTTGATTAATTGTGCTTTTGAGGTGCATCTCGGCTGCGTAGAGTTCTCGACGCCCACCATTACGTGAGCCAATTTCCACATAAACTTTACAGAGTTCCAAAGAAGCATGTGTAAATTTCACAAACCGATCCTTATCTTTCCACAATTCAGATCCTTGATATGATCTAACTTGTTTTAGTAGCGCTTCTGAGCACATTGTAAGATCTCCTTTAAGTTTATGCCACCTTGCAAATAACCCCCAAATCTCTCCACCTCCTCCACTTTTAGCAATTTTCTGCAAAATTTTACCAATCAATTCCGTCAACTGCTCAGTTTCTCGACTTCTTTCTAACCCTAATTGACCAACACCATTTACAACAGAGTCTACATGATGATTGTTTTTCCCTTCAACTTCTATCATTATCTTTTCCAGTAACTTGACATCAATTCTTTTATTGTTAGTCATACTCAACACTTTCTGAGTAGCTTCCAACGCAAGAGCGAGATTGCCATTATCTACTGCGACCTGGCTGTAATTCTCCCACATTTGCCAGCTGTCCCTTTTGAACTTTAATGCTTCCTTGAATGCAATCAAAGCCTCTTTGTTTCTCTTTTTGGCCATATGCAAACAAGCAATATTATTCCATGCCTCCCCATTACCAGGATCAAGCTGAACCGCACGAGTAAAAGCATCGATTGCTTTATCAACATCCTGAGCCTTCAAGGCAGCAGCACCAAGTGCAAACCACCCATCTGGGTACAAAGAATTTATAGCCATAGCGGATTCCCATAAAAGCTTTGATTTTTCATAATCCCCTTTGTTGTATGCACTCCGTGCAAGAGACCGTTTTGCCCTAACAGATTTATTTTCTGAAACTTCCAACGCTTTCTCGTAACATGAATCTTTGTTTGTAACATCACCCAATGAACACCACAATCTTGGGTCGCTGGGTCGTTCCAATAGACGGGTGTTAATTAGTTCTACAGCAGCAGCTTTCTTTTCCAATAACCGATAACAAAAGATTACATTATCCCATAGTTCAAGGTCCTCATAAACTTTCACAGCCTCCCCTATTAACCCACAACTAACTAAAAGATCAGCATATTCCTTACGAAGAGTTGGAACAGTAGGTAAATCAACACCAAAACAACAATAAATTCTCTCCGCAACTTCAGGAGAAGACTCATAAACACCTTGAACGACTTTATCCATCATTAAAATTGCACGCTCTTTGGTTCTACTACGAGTTTTTTCCCATCTAATACGTAACAAATCACGAAAACATCGAATAATGAACAAAGATGACGGCTGAGAATCAATTGCCTCTATATACGGAGCCATAACCCACCGCTGCATATCATCATGAGGAGTGTTTTTCTCGATTAAAAGACACTGTGCCAATATCAGAGCTTGTTGAACCGCCTTCAAACTTCCAGAGCCTTCATTGTTATGTTCTAAAAATCTAGGAGCCAACAACACATCAGACGCCTCACGCACCTCGCGATCATGCTGCAAGGATTTATCTTTACTAACCCCATACCCGTTTAAATCATTTCTTGAACTTGAATTATCAGCACATAGACGAAGCTGTGCTTTTGGATCCACCTGATGCACAGTCCGAAAACCCATCGAACCACTAACAGAAAGCGAAAGCCCAGATGCTTTTTCACCCGATTCAAAATGCAATTTCGACGAATCAACTCGTCCATACTTAAAATCAGTAATCCCAGATTCTAAATGAACCATAGATACAATCTCACTCAAAACCTCTTCGTCTGTTCCCTCCCAATACTTTGAAACATTTTCAAAATCACCAAAATGGGTTACAGTTTCTTTTATTAATTCTTGCAACTTTTCAAATAAAACTGAAGAATGCCCATCAAGTAGCTTCTGTTGAATCAATAACACCCTAGCTAACCACAAGGAAATCGTCGAAAAGATAATATTTTTTTCATTCTTCTGGAAATAATAATCTCTAATATTCAACAACGATACCTTAGCAAATACAAAATACTCCAAATTATAAAATTTGCCCAATAAATCAGAACCAGCAGCCATCACCTCATTCCAAGCCCAAATTTCCCAATCATCTTTATCAATATTCGAAAACAAGGGCGGCAGTGTTACCGGAGGTCCGGTGACGTTACACTGCACGAAAGCTAAAAAGGCTGAAACTGCAGCTGCAATGACGATAAAAGCCTTAAAAGATGTATCATCGTTATTTTCTGAAATTAAGAACGAATTGATACAGTTAGTAAGCGAGACAGAGTAGGAAGAGTTTGAATTGTTGAGATTTAATAGTACTGCGATGGAATCGGAGGTTAGGGTTTTGGAGTATTGCCCTAATTCGATTGATTGGATTAAGGTCTCAATTAAGGTTTGTAAGGGGTTGGAAATGGTTGATATTTGAGAAGTGGGTAGGGTTTGATTAGGTGAGATTGAACAACGAAGAAGACGAAGCTCGTAGCTGCGAAGAACTTGAAGAAGCTTGTGTTCCGCCATTGAAGAGAACTTGAGTTAGGGTTTTTGGTGATGGATACAGGGTTTAAACTTTTGAAGGCTTTAGCTATCTATTCATTCATTCATCTTATAAATCTTAAATCTTAAAAATTAATTATAAAAATTAATTTTTCAATCTCAACCTATATAAATCTATTTACATTAAGTAATATTATCATAAATCCAACTAAATGCTTAATATACATATTAACTTACATACTTTACATACGAAATTTCATATTAAAAATCAACGATTTATGTATACACAGGTTTAAAGTATAGTATAGTAAATTATATATAAGATGCATCTTTATGATATTATCAATTTTAAAACTTTCAATTAGTCAATTACGTCCTTCTATTTTATTTAATTATAAAATAACAAATCTCAAGTTTCTCAATTTTAATAAATAAAAAAACTTAAAATCATAATCCGATAAGGTTACGTGATGTAAAGATAATTACATAAAAATAAGAATTTTAAATAAATTAATTTTGGATAACCATTACCGATATTTCTTTTTAGCTTTACAAATCCACCATCTTTGATGGACATGTAAAGTTGTAAACCATCTATACTACTTTTTATGTAGATTGGGGATCATAGGGGAAGGGGTCATATGAGGAGAAGGAGGAGAAGTTTTATTTGTAGCCATTGGATCGACTTTTGGGTTGGATCAATGGTTAAAAGGGGTGGCAATTTTGTAATTACTTAAAAAAATAAGGGTATTAGTTAACAAAAAAAAACATAACATTAATTTTCACTCCACACTCCTTCCACTATTTAGACTTTTACATGTTAACCCTTCCACTTTATTTTCTTCCCCATCCTACCTTCTTCTTCCTCCAACCCCACCTACTACCACCCCACCACCCCCACCACTTGCTGCCACCATCTGACTGCCGCCGGATTCCGGCCGTCGGAAAAAAAAATTTCAAATTTGTTTTTTTTCAAATTTTTTTTTTTCAAAAATTTTTTTTTCAAAAATTTTTTTTCTTCAAAAATTTTTTTTTTTCAAAATTTTTTTTTTCAAATTTTTTTTCCCATAAATTTTTTATTAGATATAGTATTCCTTTTCCTACTGCATTTTTAATAAAACTATACGTTTTTTCCACTGCATTTTGTATATTATTGTTAATTAACTAAAACTTGTATATATTTTACCGCATCTTCTATACCCAACGTCAACAAAATACCGTACAAATGGATAATATATATAATCTAAAATGCAGTAAAAAGAGAACAATATGTCCTAAATGATGTATATGCAAAATGCAATAAAAACAACAATATGTATTATACTTTAATACAAAATGCAATACAAATAGATAATATGTAAAATACAAAATGCAGTACAAATCGATAATATGTAAAATACAAAATGCAGTGAATAACAAACAATATATAATGAATGAAATATATGAAAAATGCAGCAAAAATAACAAAATGCAGTGAAAATAACAAAATGCAGTACAAATAGATTATGTATAATATAAAATGCAGTGAAAATAACAAAATGCAGTAAAAAAAATAAAATGTGGTACAAATAGATTATATATAATATAAAATGCAGTAAAACGAACAATATGTACTAAATAAATATATGCAAAATGCAGTAAAAACAGTAGTATGTATTATACTTTCATACAAAATGCAGTAAAAATGGATCATATGTATAATATAAAATGCAGTAAAAAATAAACAATATGTAATATATGAAATATATGCAAAATGCAGTGAATAATAATAAAATGCAGTGTAATTTAAACAAAATGCAGTAAAAAATATATTATGTATAACTTAAAATGCAGTAAAAAACAAACAATATATATAAGATTGAGGTGTATAAATAAAATGCAGTAAAAACGAACAATATCTACTAAACATATATATACAAAATGCAATAAAAATAATAAAATGCAGTACAAAGTGATAATATGTAAAAAAAAATTGGAAAAAAAAATTATGAAACAATTTTTTTTTTTTTTTTTTTTAAAAAAAATTGAAATTTTTTTTTCCGACGACCGGTGGCGGGTGGCGGCGGCGGCGGGTGGCAGCAGCTAGTGGTGGTGGGTGGTGGAGGGGAGGGGTGGGTAGGAAGAAAGTAGGAGGGAGTAGTGTACACTATTAAAAAGGTGGAGGGGGTAAAAATGAAAATTTGAAAATTCTTCTCCTCCTTCTCCTCAAATAATACCTTCTCCTCTGAACCTTACCCGTTTATGTATAACAACGAATAATATAGATATTTAGCATATACTATACTAGAGGAAATTTCAAAAAAGAATGGTAAAAAAATGAAGAATGGAGGAACCAATAGGATTGCTTCATTTCAAAAACCCATTTTCACCTTTTTTTCAAAGTTAAATATCTCTCAAACCATATATCTATAAATTATAAAAATTACATATTCAGAATCATCGTCTTTTTCCCTTCGATTCTAGATCGAACAAGATATACTTTTGACAAAGTTTTTTTTTTCATTTTTATTGGGTTCTAAAAATTTGTAATGTTAAATCACATGTGATTTAACACTAAAAAAATCACACCCGCTTATATCTCCGATTAAACTTTAAATTCAAATCATTTATGATTTAAAGAGATTAAAACATGAAAAACTAAGTTGTAATCACATGCGATGAAATATCAAAGTATCAATCACATGTGATTAAAGAGTAATAAAATACGGATTTTCAAATCATTGACTATAATTATATAATTAAGTAAAAATCAAGTTGAAATCATACATGAATTATCATACATCAGTAAATTTCTCATCAAATATCAATTTTTCGATTAAAATCGTATGTGATTATATACAATATCATATGTGATTATATAACGAATCACTTGTGATTAAATGTACAAATAACAATCACATGTGATTTTTAATGAAAACTAATGCAATTTTTTATTTTTTATTTATAACTATTAATGTGGATGAATATTAAGTTGTAATAACGTGTTAAATAACATATACCATGAATAAATAATCGTGAACAAATTTTAATTTTTTATCATAAATCACATGTGATTATATTGTAGAATCCGGTAAAAAAGCAAAGAAATAAAATTCGTCGAAAGGGTATAGCTTATCACATCTCTAATCGAAGAGAAAAAGACGCTGGTTCCGAATATGTAATTTTTATACTTTATGGACTTACGATTTGTGAGATAATTAACCATGGGGTAAAAAAATATAATTGGTTTTTGTAGAGAAATGAAGCAATCCTATTGGTTCTCCCATTCTCTACTTTTTTGTATTCTTAAAAGAACTCATCTCTACTACGGAGTATATTAATATCAATCATGAATTTAACATAAATATTTACAACATCTCAAAAATCTATTATAAAAATTGGGCTTATAACATCATAAATATAAAATTAAACATTCACTTATAAACTTTTATTTGATCACTTTATTTTAGTTAATTTTTATAAAAACACCCCATAAAATAATTAATAAAAAGAAATACCGTACTATTTACAAATACGAATTCAAATACTAAAGAAAACTAAATAACGAATTCAAACCTAGTGTGTATTAAAACAGCCCGTATGTATACACGGGTTTAAACATATTATATTTCGCAAGTTAAATAACTGCATATCCATCCATAAAAACATACGGAGTATTTAGTTTAACTCATTGGTAAGGTTATGTAACACCCGCCAAATTAGGACTAGTAATTAGTGCCTAATCAGATGTTAATACATGTAATTAGTTCTGTGTTAGGCTAATTAATGTATCGAATTATATATATTGTTGAATATATACGAAAATGCGATTTGATTAAATCGTACGCAACTTAAATCGAATGTATTTCGATTCAATTTAATACGGACGTTGGTGACCAATTTTATTAAATAACACTTTATGTCAAAAATATTATTATGATAATATTTCGTATTCAATCGTATCGTACAAACAGAACGTACACAATTTAAAATGTTTAAAACGCGCAAACTAAATAAACAAACTTACATTTTATAACTCAAATATAAATCGAATTGTAAAATATTTAAACAATATATCGCATAATAAATCGTATTTTAAAACTTATAATTAAAATGTAAATAATTGTTTAACGTTAAACGACGGAGCAAACGAACACCACACGGAACGCAGGGCAAAAACTGGAAAAGTGGGGATAAACCCCACCTCCCACTTTTCTTTCTTCATTTCATCCATTCCTTCACTCTCTCTCTTTTCTTTTCTCTCTAAAAAGAAAAACCACCAAACTCGTTAAAAATCGCAAAATAAACATACTAAACTCGCTTGGATCATCTCGGCTCTTTGGAACAAAACGACCACGACATCTCGATCTATCATCCTATCTTTCTGGATTTTCATTTCGGCAATTTGTAAGTTTCCGACAAAATCCCGAAATCTCTCGATTCTTAGTATTTTTCATTTGTGGTTGTTATTATCACTTGTATATGTCCATTACAATGTATAGAACACGATTTTATAACCTGAAAACGAGTTTAAAACGGATTTTTGGCCGGAAAAACCTTGACAGCCGGACTTTCTGGGCTGATGTTCATCCATGCGACACAAGCCTTGTGTCGCATGTTGTGTCGTATTTTGCCACTTGTGTCGTATAAAACCTCCTGTGTCGTACCTTGTGTCGTACCAGATAATTAGTGTCGCAAGTCTTGCGACACAACCACTATGTCGCATACACCATACGACACAATCACTATGTCGCTGTTGAATCAGCATCTCGCATCTATGCGACACAACCCTTGTGTCGTATAGACATTGTGTCGCATTCCTATGCGACACAACCCTTGTGTCGCATGACAAACTTTTATGTCGCATATTGTGTCGCAAAACACAGAAAACTCAGATTTTTACTAAGTGTCGAGACTTAAAATTTATCACTCGATTTTACCCGAATTCAGATCCCAGATGCGTTTTTCGTCAAAGCAATATAGTAGAAATAAAAATTTTCCAAGCTGACCTGGCAGCTCGACCCCAGCCAGGGGCTCTGCCCCTTGGACCCCGCTACCAGGGGCGCTGCCCCCGGACCCCCGTACTTAGATTCCGTAACGGCTTCTAAAACACAATCGAAACACATTTTTCAAAGTAAAACGCCACGAAATCACAATAATAATAGTTGAGATTATTATTACAAATCCATCACCAACGGGCCGTACATGTTTTCAAACACTTAACAAATCAACCAAATCGTAGTAATTTGGACATATATATAGTTGTGTAACAACTACAAGGGTGATTTTTTGAGATACCCAATCATGATTATAACCATCGCGTGTCGTGGACACCCTCAGGTTACAAGTCTTTGGACTTCATATTCGGCTAATCAACTTACGTTTGTGTAAACGCATTCAGACTCAGGTGAGTCTCATAGCCCCTCTTTTTACTGTTTTACTCAGGGGTGTGATATATTGCTCATTTTTAACATGTGAACGCAAGTACAAACATTTCATATACTACATGAGTCTTTCTCAACTAATCATTTAAAGTCCTCCGTCAGCATAGTTGTTAATACGTTGTAGCGTGAATATTAGTATATGGTACCATATAGGATTGACCCTCCTCGTCCGGGTTAGCAAGCACTAACCGGGTAAACGGACGTACTAATATTTGGGAAGACGAATGTTGATTAGGCATTCGTGGAGGCACCTCGCCCGGAATTCTCTATAGGGGACCCGGCCCTCGAGTTAAGCTCAACTATGTGCTCATGGCTGTATACACGATGATTATCATTTAATTGCTGGATGCAATTCATTATTTAATTGCTGGATGCAATTCATTATTTAATTGCTGGATGCAATTCATTATTTAAATCTTGCGGTTCATACGATATTACTTGATTTCAAACCTGTGAGCTCACCAGCTTTATAGCTGACCTTTTAGCATATATCGCAGGTACCCAGCAGTAGGATGTTTCTGCTTCAGGATTTAGCTCGAGTCAGCATACAGACGATTGAGATTTTCTTGCATTAGTATATTTTGTACAAGTACTTATGTACTGAAATCTCATTTTATTTAACTCGAGCTATGTAAAGCTTTAAATGTTGTAAACATTTCAGTTATCAATATATTTTGTTAAAACGACGCATATAGAGTCGTTTGCTATTTATCTTTGTGCTTTGTTATTGATTAGTAACACCCAAATCAAGCTTCCGCAAATCATTAAATTTGGGGGTGTTACAGATTGGTATCAGAGCCTAAGGTTATAGTGAACTAGGTTGCATTTAGTGAGCCTAGACTATGACCATTAGGCAGTATTCCTTATTAGGTATGACTGGTTCAGGGATTACAGCATACGAGTTTAATTTAACATAGCCTGATCAACTATGTACAATTAAGCAAAGATGATGTAAGATCTGAAAGTAGTTATGGCTGAACAGGATACAATAGAAGACTCTGACCTCGAGAGAACCGAGACTCAAACATGTTTATGCTAGACACTCAATAGGCTATATTATATAGGAGCTATATGAATATAGGCCTCAATCTTACTAACGCTTTGTCTCAGAAATGGCAAACATCCCAACTAATTCATCTCGCTCTCAATCCGGTCGCAGAACCCAAGGGTAACAAGGAGAAACAACAGGTTGCCTCGAGCTGGCCCGTACCCCACTCACATCGCCTTACCGGCTTTAGCCGCTAGGGTAAACCAACACGAGCAACGACTTCGCACCATGGATGTCGTGTTGCAGGAAACCAACGAAAACTGGAGACTTACATCCCTCGAACGCTTAGAACAAGTCTCCGACGATCTTGAAACCACGAACAACAACATGGATGTCCTTCGCAACCAAATAATAGAAATAAGGGTGGAAAATGCCCTTCTGCAACAAAGGATGGAAGAATGTGAACAACGCTCACATGAAGCAGAAGAGTATGCGCGCGGAATAACACAAAGACTTGCGCTAGAAGAAGACAACGCCCGACAAGCTAGCAGGCTTGCAAACACTGTGGACCGTCTTGTCACGATGATGGAACAAATTAATCTACGTCAAGACTAGTGTAGTCTTTGTCTTGTAATCTATCCTGTAATCTAGTAACTATCTACGCGCTACTCTATAATTCAGTCGGATGTAACAATTCCCGACATCTTTTGTAATACATCTGTAGGATGTAACCTTTGAACTCGTATTAGCTATCAAATATTTCTTGTTGTTCAACTCATATTAATTGCCATAATTCTTTTTCATATTGATGTTATGTATTACCACCTTTATACATGTACATCTGAAATAAATACAATTTTCTTACAAAATCTCATGTATCTTCACTTCTTTTATTGAAGAATCATGCCGCCAAAGACACGACCTTACACAGATGCTCAGATCACGTCACTCATAACCCAGGCTGTTACTGAAGCCTTGGCTCGGAATACCCCACCCAACTCCACAAGAAACAGCGATACCGCTGGAACCTCTACCGTCAAACCTTGTTCTTACAAGGACTTCCAAAGCTGCAAACCCTCGAGCTTCTAGGGTTCTGAAGGAGCCATCGGACTGATCAGATGGTTCGAGAAAATGGAAACTGTTTTCCGTGTTAGTAAATGCGCGGAGAACGACAAAGTAAACTTCGCCACCTGCTCTCTTGAAGATGATGCCCACTCTTGGTGGAATTCATATACCCAATCAGTGGGTGCTGACATTGCCTACCAACTCACTTGGGAGGAATTGAAGGCAAAACTCACTGCCAAATACTGCTCTATCGCCAAACTCCAAAAGCTAGATGAGGAGTTCTGGAACTTAAAGGTTCAGGGTAGTGATATCGATGGTTATACCACCAGGTTTCAACAACTAGCTGCCCTCCGCCCAGCTATGGTTAGTACTGAACCTGATAAAATCAGGAAGTACACCCTTGGTCTCCCTGATCCTGTTCGGGGACACGTCATCTCTTCAAAACCAACCACCATTGACGGTGCGATCCTATTGGCCCAAGACTTGATGTCAATGAGCCAAGATTCTGAACCACCCACTTCATCCTCCCATAACAACAAACGCAAGTGGTCTGACTACCACAACAACCCCTCCAACCAACAAAACAAGAAACCCGACACCATCAAAGCTTACAACACCACCACTGACATCGTCCGGGGCTACACTGGGAGCAAACCTTATTGTTCCAAGTGCAGTCGCCACCATGAAGGCTCCTGTGGTCCCTTTTGCAACAATTGCAAGAGGTACGGCCACCTCACAAAAGATTGCCGCTCTCCCGCCAACAACAATTCCAACTACAACACCAGACCACCCAAAGTATGCTTTGAGTGTGGGAAACCTGGGCATTTCAGAGATTCGTGCCCAAAACTGAAGAGCAACAACAACAACAACCGCAACAACAGCAACAACAACAACAACACTCGCAGCAGAGCTTTCGTCATCAAATCTGGGGACGCCCGCCAAGACCCGAATGTGGTCTCGGGTATGTTCCTCCTCAACAACTTAAATGCTTCTGTTCTATTTGATACTGGTGCTGATAGAAGCTTTATCTCCGATGATTTTTGCCCATTACTTGACATCACTCCTGTTGCCTTAGATGTTAAGTACACTGTAGAGCTAGCAAATGGAAAACTTGTAGAAACCACCAGTGTGATACCGAATTGCACTTTAAACCTAGCTGACGAAACCTTTTCGATCGACCTTATACCCATTGAAATCGGAAGTTTCGACGTCATTATTGGAATGGACTGGTTGTCCAAACATCGAGCTGAAATCGTTTGTCACGATAAAATCGTCCGTATCCCACTCGCCGTTGGTGGAACCTTGATCATACAGGGGGAGACCGGTGGGACTGGACTCAATATCATCTCGTGCTTAAAAACCCGAAAATTTCTGAGAAAGGGTTACCCCGCAATACTTGCACACATCACGGAGAAGAAGTCGGAGGAGAAGCGACTTGAGGATGTGCCGATTGTTAGAGACTTTCCCGAAGTCTTTCCAGAAGAACTGCCTGGTTTACCTCCATCTAGACAGGTCGAGTTCTCAATTGATCTCGTGCCGGGTGCCGCACCGGTGGCCCGCGCACCATACCGTTTAGCCCCATCCGAACTTCAGGAGTTGTCTGCCCAGTTACAGGAACTTCTGGATAGAGGATTCATTAGACCGAGTTCTTCACCTTGGGGAGCTCCGGTCTTATTTGTTAAAAAGAAGGACGGTTCATTCAGAATGTGCATCGACTATCGAGAGTTGAACAAATTGACCGTCAAGAACCGTTATCCACTTCCTCGCATTGATGATCTGTTCGACCAACTTCAGGGTTCAAGTTTCTACTCAAAAATCGACCTGCGATCAGGTTATCATCAGTTACGGGTTCGCGACACCGATATTCCAAAAACTGCTTTCAGAACTCGTTACGGGCACTACGAATTCCAAGTGATGCCCTTCGGTCTAACAAACGCACCGGCTGTATTCATGAACCTCATGAACCGGGTGTGCAAACCTTACCTCGACAAGTTTGTCATTGTCTTTATTGATGACATACTCATTTACTCGCGCAACGAGCAAGAACATGCGCAACACCTCAAAACCATCCTCGAACTACTTAGACACGAGGAGCTTTATGTCAAATTCTCTAAGTGTGAGTTCTGGATACAAACTGTTCAATTCCTTGGTCACGTGATCGACAGTCAGGGAATCCACGTTGACCCATCAAAAATCGAGGCAATCAAAGACTGGCAAGCACCCACCTCTGCAACTAAGGTACGTCAATTCTTGGGTCTTGCTGGGTATTATCGACGATTTATCGAAAATTTCTCTAAAATAGCTCAACCACTCACGGTACTGACTCAGAAAGACAAAAGGTTCGATTGGACCGAAAAACAAGAGTCAGCGTTCCAACTTTTGAAACAAAAGCTTTGCAGTGCTCCAATTCTATCCCTACCCGAAGGCACCGATGACTTCGTGGTATACTGCGATGCTTCTCACCAAGGTCTTGGTTGCGTGCTGATGCAACGAGACAAGGTCATTGCTTATGCCTCACGACAGCTGAAAATTCACGAAAAGAACTACACCACTCACGATCTCGAACTTGGAGCTGTCGTTTTTGCTCTCAAAATCTGGAGACATTATCTTTACGGCACTAAGTGCACCATTTTTACCGATCATAAAAGTCTCCAACATATCTTCGATCAGAAGGATCTCAATATGAGGCAACGTCGATGGGTCGAGTTGCTTACCGATTACGATTGCGAGATCAAGTACCATCCAGGGAAGGCTAATGTTGTAGCCGATGCCCTCAGTCGAAAGGAACGATCAAAACCCCTTCGAGTCCGAGCCCTCAGTATGACCATTCATAACGATCTTACCATTCAAATTCATACCGCTCAGATCGAAGCCCTGAAACCGGAAAACATCAAACATGAAGCCTTACGGGGCATTGAAAAATAATTTGAAATCAAATCTAACGGGATTAGGTATTTCTCAAACCGAATCTGGTTGCCTAGTTTTGGGAACCTAAGAGACTTGGTGATGGACGAGGCTCACAAGTCTAAATATTCTATTCATCCGGGATCCGATAAGATGTACCACGGTATCAAGGAATTTTATTGGTGGCCAAACATGAAAGCCGAAATCGCCACTTATGTCAGCAAGTGTCTTACTTGCTCGAAAGTCAAAACCGAACATCAGAAACCACCTGGTTTACTCCAACAACCTGAAATCCCTGAATGGAAATGGGAACAAATTGCCATGGATTTCATAACCAAACTACCCAAGTCGGCGAGCGGTTGCGATACCATTTGGGTGATCGTCGATCGTCTCACCAAATCTGCTCACTTCCTGGCAATCAAAGAAAGCGATAAAATGGAACGCCTTACACAAATCTACATCAAGGAAATCGTTTCTCATCACGGTGTTCCAATCTCGATCATCTCTGACAGGGATGCCCGTTTCACCTCTCACTTTTGGCAATCACTTCAAAAAGCGTTGGGTACCCGTCTCGATATGAGTACCGCGTACCATCCTCAAACCGATGGCCAAAGTGAACGAACCATTCAAACACTGGAAGACATGCTACGAGCCTGCGCAGTTGATTTCGGTACAAACTGGGAAAGACATCTACCGTTGTGCGAATTTTCGTACAATAACAGTTATCACGCCAGCATTAAGGCTGCACCTTTTGAGGCACTGTACGGTCGTAAATGCCGATCACCGATCTGTTGGACTGAGGTGGGAGATAGTCAACTCACTGGTCCTGAACTCATACACGCCACCACTGAGAAAATTGTGGAAATCCAAAACAGACTCAAAGCCGCACGTGATCGTCAGAAAAGTTATGCTGACGTGAGACGCAAACCACTCAAGTTCCAAGTTGGGGATCGAGTTCTCTTAAAAGTATCGCCTTGGAAAGGCGTCATCCGTTTTGGCAAACGCGGGAAGTTGAATCCCAGATACATAGGGCCTTTTGAGATCCTCGAACGGATTGGCCCCGTAGCTTATCGATTGCAGCTGCCATCCGAACTCAGCAGCGTGCACCCTACTTTTCATATTTCAAATTTGAAGAAGTGTCTATCTGATGAGACACTTATTATTCCACTAGATGAAATTCGTGTTGACGATAAACTTCACTTCGTTGAGGAACCCGCTGAAATTATGGACCGTGAGGTCAAACAACTGAAACAAAGTCGTATTCCCATCGTCAAGGTCAGATGGAATTCGCGGCGTGGTCCGGAATTCACCTGGGAACGGGAAGACCAAATGCGACTCAAATATCCGCAACTATTCACTGATTCTACATCAAACACGACTTCGAGCTAAATTTCGGGACGAAATTCTCTTAACAGGGGGAGAATGTAACACCCGCCAAATTAGGACTAGTAATTAGTGCCTAATCAGATGTTAATACATGTAATTAGTTCTGTGTTAGGCTAATTAATGTATCGAATTATATATATTGTTGAATATATACGAAAATGCGATTTGATTAAATCGTACGCAACTTAAATCGAATGTATTTCGATTCAATTTAATACGGACGTTGGTGACCAATTTTATTAAATAACACTTTATGTCAAAAATATTATTATGATAATATTTCGTATTCAATCGTATCGTACAAACAGAACGTACACAATTTAAAATGTTTAAAACGCGCAAACTAAATAAACAAACTTACATTTTATAACTCAAATATAAATCGAATTGTAAAATATTTAAACAATATATCGCATAATAAATCGTATTTTAAAACTTATAATTAAAATGTAAATAATTGTTTAACGTTAAACGACGGAGCAAACGAACACCACACGGAACGCAGGGCGAAAACTGGAAAAGTGGGGATAAACCCCACCTCCCACTTTTCTTTCTTCATTTCATCCATTCCTTCACTCTCTCTCTTTTCTTTTCTCTCTAAAAAGAAAAACCACCAAACTCGTTAAAAATCGCAAAATAAACATACTAAACTCGCTTGGATCATCTCGGCTCTTTGGAACAAAACGACCACGACATCTCGATCTATCATCCTATCTTTCTGGATTTTCATTTCGGCAATTTGTAAGTTTCCGACAAAATCCCGAAATCTCTCGATTCTTAGTATTTTTCATTTGTGGTTGTTATTATCACTTGTATATGTCCATTACAATGTATAGAACACGATTTTATAACCTGAAAACGAGTTTAAAACGGATTTTTGGCCGGAAAAACCTTGACAGCCGGACTTTCTGGGCTGATGTTCATCCATGCGACACAAGCCTTGTGTCGCATGTTGTGTCGTATTTTGCCACTTGTGTCGTATAAAACCTCCTGTGTCGTACCTTGTGTCGTACCAGATAATTAGTGTCGCAAGTCTTGCGACACAACCACTATGTCGCATACACCATACGACACAATCACTATGTCGCTGTTGAATCAGCATCTCGCATCTATGCGACACAACCCTTGTGTCGTATAGACATTGTGTCGCATTCCTATGCGACACAACCCTTGTGTCGCATGACAAACTTTTATGTCGCATATTGTGTCGCAAAACACAGAAAACTCAGATTTTTACTAAGTGTCGAGACCTAAAATTTATCACTCGATTTTACCCGAATTCAGATCCCATATGCGTTTTTCGTCAAAGCAATATAGTAGAAATAAAAATTTTCCAAGCTGACCTGGCAGCTCGACCCCAGCCAGGGGCTCTGCCCCTTGGACCCCGCTACCAGGGGCGCTGCCCCCGGACCCCCGTACTTAGATTCCGTAACGGCTTCTAAAACACAATCGAAACACATTTTTCAAAGTAAAACGCCACGAAATCACAATAATAATAGTTGAGATTATTATTACAAATCCATCACCAACGGGCCGTACATGTTTTCAAACACTTAACAAATCAACCAAATCGTAATAATTTGGACATATATATAGTTGTGTAACAACTACAAGGGTGATTTTTTGAGATACCCAATCAAGATTATAACCATCGCGTGTCGTGGACACCCTCAGGTTACAAGTCTTTGGACTTCATATTCGGCTAATCAACTTACGTTTGTGTAAACGCATTCAGACTCAGGTGAGTCTCATAGCCCCTCTTTTTACTGTTTTACTCAGGGGTGTGATATATTGCTCATTTTTAACATGTGAACGCAAGTACAAACATTTCATATACTACATGAGTCTTTCTCAACTAATCATTTAAAGTCCTCCGTCAGCATAGTTGTTAATACGTTGTAGCGTGAATATTAGTATATGGTACCATATAGGATTGACCCTCCTCGTCCGGGTTAGCAAGCACTAACCGGGTAAACGGACGTACTAATATTTGGGAAGACGAATGTTGATTAGGCATTCGTGGAGGCACCTCGCCCGGAATTCTCTATAGGGGACCCGGCCCTCGAGTTAAGCTCAACTATGTGCTCATGGCTGTATACACGATGATTATCATTTAATTGCTGGATGCAATTCATTATTTAATTGCTGGATGCAATTCATTATTTAATTGCTGGATGCAATTCATTATTTAAATCTTGCGGTTCATACGATATTACTTGATTTCAAACCTGTGAGCTCACCAGCTTTATAGCTGACCTTTTAGCATATATCGCAGGTACCCAGCAGTAGGATGTTTCTGCTTCAGGATTTAGCTCGAGTCAGCATACAGACGATTGAGATTTTCTTGCATTAGTATATTTTGTACAAGTACTTATGTACTGAAATCTCATTTTATTTAACTCGAGCTATGTAAAGCTTTAAATGTTGTAAACATTTCAGTTATCAATATATTTTGTTAAAACGACGCATATAGAGTCGTTTGCTATTTATCTTTGTGCTTTGTTATTGATTAGTAACACCCAAATCAAGCTTCCGCAAATCATTAAATTTGGGGGTGTTACAGGTTAGGACTTGTATATACACATATACGAATTTATATATACAAAATTTATGAGTAGATACATTGATTTAACCTTATATGGATATAATAAGTGTTTTTGTCATGCTTAAAATGCGATTAAGGAGGTTTCAATTTGTTATGTTTATCAATGCTTATAGTTGTAGTACTATGTGGGTTGCAGATTTGACAAATTGGCTTTTTACGTGGTTAATTTGATATTTGAAGGTAATACAAATCAAATACTGTATGCATAATCCATATTTCATGATGAGCAGAAAAAGCCACAAGATAGTAATATCCCTTTCAAAATGCTCAAAAGCAACAACTTTAAGAAAAAATGCATATGGACATTCCTCACAAATATATAAGTTTTTATTTAACGACATTCCTCAGTTTATAAATTATATATAGGAAACATCTTTATGATGGTATCATTCTAATTAAATTTTAATTTGTCAATTAAACTCTTTAATTTTAGTAAATTTTAAAATAAGATCCCTTTTAAAAAAAGATTTTTTTAATCAACAGCTCACTTACACATAAAAATAAATTTAATTCATTAATTAAAACGTTATCCAAATCGATCTTTAATGTTTCTATTTTCAATTCACCGAGTAGAAATAAAATTACTTGAAAAGCTTAATATATACTTGAAATAATAATTTTTTCCACCAACTTGGTTTCAAAATATTTTAAAATTTTAATCTATACTTATTAATCCATTTATATAAAGTAATATTATCATCAATCCAACTAAGTACTTAATATACATATTAACTTACACACTTTATTATTAGAAACAATATACTAAATACGAAATTTCATATAGAAATCAATGGCCTGTATGTATACACGGGTTTTAAGTATAGTATATATATAAACAAGGCTATTTAAACAACTCTTTTACACATGCCACATCAAATTCTTACTTTAAATAACTGCTCATCCTAATAATTTAAAAAAAAATTCTTATAAATGCCACATTAATTGTTACCTAAATAATCTCATAGAATAAATAAAAAATAATTTTTTAAATACTTGTAAAAATAAATTTTAAAATGCTTATATAAAATTAGTTTATTAATAAAAATAAATCTTGAAAATATATGCTCACAATGTAATATATTATACAAATCGTATGCATGTATTTTTGAATTTTTATGTTATTAGGTGAAGGACCCGCGACAACGCGGGCTTTGTTAATTTTCTTTGTAAAGTTTTTTTTTCTTCTAATTTTATTGTAACATGTATTTTTTGTGATTATACTTTTTGTTTTTATTATTTATTAGAGGTGGCAATTTTAGATCCAATGGTTATTTATGAGTCAACTTGGTTAATATTTATGAGAGGACGAGTTTGTTGGGTCTCCCCATATTTTTTCGATGAGTCTAAATGGGTATTTAATATAACCTCCAACAATTAATTAAAACATTATCCAAATCGATCTTTAATGTTTATATTTTCAATTCACCGAGTAGAAATAAAATTACTTGAAAAACTTAATATATACTTGAAATAATAATTTTTTTCCACCAACTTGGTTTCAAAATATTTTAAATTTTTAATCTATACTTATTAATCCATTTATATAAAGTAATATTATCATCAATCCAACTAAATACTTAATATATATATTAACTTACACACTTTATTATTAGAAACAATATACTAAATACGAAATTTCATATTAAAAATTAATGCCCCGTATGTATACACGGGTTTTAAGTATAGTATATATAATATAAACAAAGCTATTTAAACAACTCTTTTACCCATGCCACATCAAATTCTTACTTTAAATAACTGCTCATCCTAATAATTGAAAAAAAAATCTTATAAATGCCACATTAATTGTTACCTAAATAATCTCATAGAATAAATAAAAAATAATTTTTTAAATACTTGTAAAAATAAATTTTAAAATGCTTATATAAAATTAGTTTATTAATAAAAATAAATCTTGAAAATATATGCTCACAATGTAATATATTATACAAATCGTATGCATGTATTTTTGAATTTTTATGTTATTAGGTGAAGGACCCGTGACAACGCGAGCTTTGTTAATTTTCTTTGTAAAGTTTTTTTTTCTTCTAATTTTATTGTAACATGTATTTTTTGTGATTATACTTTTTGTTTTTATTATTTATTAGAGGTGGCAATTTTAAATCCAATGGTTATTTATGAGTCAACTTGGTTAATATTTATGAGAGGACGAGTTTGTTGGGTCTCCCCATATTTTTTCGATGAGTATAAATGGGTATTTAATATAACCTCCAACAATTAATTAAAACATTATCCAAATCGATCTTTAATGTTTCTATTTTCAATTCACCGAGTAGAAATAAAATTACTTGAAAAACTTAATATATACTTGAAATAATAATTTTTTCCACCAACTTGGTTTCAAAATATTTTAAATTTTTAATCTATACTTATTAATCCATTTATATAAAGTAATATTATCATCAATCCAACTAAATACTTAATATATATATTAACTTACACACTTTATTATTAGAAACAATATACTAAATACGAAATTTCATATTAAAAATCAATGCCCCGTATGTATACACGGGTTTTAAGTATAGTATATATAATATAAACAAAGCTATTTAAACAACTCTTTTACCCATGCCACATCAAATTCTTACTTTAAATAACTGCTCATCCTAATAATTGAAAAAAAATTCTTATAAATGCCACATTAATTGTTACCTAAATAATCTCAAAGAATAAATAATTTTTTTTTTAAATACTTGTAAAAATAAATTTTAAAATGCCTATATAAAATTAGTTCATTAATAAAAATAAATCTTGAAAATATATGCTCACAATGTAATATATTATACAAATCGTATGTATGTATTTTTGAATTTATATGTTATTAGGTGAAGGACCCGCGACAACGCGGGCTTTGTTAATTTTCTTTGTAAAGTTTTTTTTTTTTTCTAATTTTATTGTAACATGTATTTTTTGTGATTATACTTTTTGTTTTTAGTATTTATTAGAGGTGGCAATTTTAGATCCAATAGTTATTTATGAGTCAACTTGGTTAATATTTATGAGAGGACGAGTTTGTTGGGTCTCCCCATATTTTTTCGATGGGTCTAAATGAGTGTTTAATATAACCTCCAACAATTACATATATACTAGAGCTTTAGGCCAGTGCGATGCATGCTTTTTGATCTATATCGATTTATTTTAAACATAATTAATGAAAGTGGGAATCTCGATTTTGATTTGTAACTCGTGATTCAATTCGACTTGACTCATAAGAGTCATGGTATACTATAAATATATATATTTTTATATTTTTATATGTATATTATTGTTTATAATTTTTGTTCTTAAAAGAAGTAAAACGTGACGAAAGTCGATAATGAAGTCGTTGAGCGATAATCAACACAAATGTTTAATTACAGTGAACAAACGACTCATAAAAGTCACACAGAACTCAGAAGAGGTCAACAAACGACTCGTAAAAGTCATAGACATTTTAGAGTTGAGATCAAGTCACCTCATTTTTTTAAAGTTTTGATTCGTCTCGTAAGAACCAACTCGTGACTCGTAAGATTCTAACGTCTACGATTTCCTATACATGTGTTTTGACTGGTACTTGACTTTATATTCGGTCTTGAGAGTTTGTTCTATTCATAATTTAAAATTGTTTTTTTTTTTTTTTTTTTTCATTTAACTTTGTTATGTATATGTGTCGTTTTGGTTCCATTTTTATAAATATTTGTTTATTAATATAATTTGTTTGAATCAATGAAGAATTGCAATATATATGAGTTGAAGTTTCACATACTATGTTATGTTATATCTTATAATTACAATAAAATATTAGTTAGTATTGTAGACGTATTAGTGTGATTCATGCAATGATTGACATTGTTTTCAAATAATTGGTTTTGAAGAATTATCTTTAATGTGGAATCTATAAACCATAGCATAAATTGTACTCGATCTGTATTTTCGAACATTAAAAAATAAACGTTATGTTGTATACATGTGAAACCATATAATTTGTATTGTTGGGCTCTCAGATATGGCTATATGTCTTCCTATATTGTCGTGTCTTAAGTATTGTATAGTTGCCAGGGGCGAATTTACATGTATGGTAGGTGGGTCATTGGACTACCCTTAGAAAAAAATATTTACTACAAAACTATAAATTTTTATAATAAAATCTCAATGTAAATGAGTTTGGACCCTCCTTACAAATGAGTTTGGACCCTCCTTGTGTGAATCTTGGACATCTTCACCTCTTATAATGTACTATAAGTTTTTTTATTTTTACCATTTTAATTGTCAGATGAAGAAAAAGTGAAAACCAGGTGAAAATGTTTTTTTGGAGAAGATGATTGAAAGAGAATATAAATGTTTCACAATGGTCCCTTATAGTATCCATTAATTTACCAAATAAACTAATATTATAGAGTAAGGTTCAAATGAGTACACCAATTTTGAGTGAGAATGAGGGAACCAACAGATTTCTGCCATGTGTCACTTTATTCTCTCTCCTCCACACTTTATTCTCTCTCCTCCACATTTTTAAAAATTAAATATCTCACAAACGGTAAGTCGAAAAATCATGAAAATTGCACCATAAAATTCAGCGTTTTCTCCTCTTCGATTTGCCGTCCTTCAAGGCATACTTTTGACAACTTTTTTTTTCTCATTTTTTGGTGGGTTTCACAAATTAGTAAATAATGTGTTAGTGATTAGTTGTACATTTAATTTGTGGTTAAGGTTAGGGTTTAGGGTTAGGTTTAGGGTTTAGTAGGGTTTATGGTTTAGGGTTTATAAGGGTTTAGGGTTTAGAAGGGGTTCAAGGTTTAGGGTTTAGAAAGATTTAGGGTTTAGCGTTTTGTAAAGCGTTTAGGGTTTAGGGTTAGGGTTTTAGGGGTTATGGTTTAGGGTTTGAGGTTTGGGGTTTCGGGGGAGAAACCCCAAACCTCAAACCCTAAACCCTAACCCCTAAACCCCAAACCCTAAACCCTAAACGCAACACTTTAACACATGTGTTATTAAATGTGAAACCCATCAAAAAAATGAAAAAAAAAAAAACTTTTCGAAAGTATGTCTTGAGGGACGGCAAATCGAAGAGGAGAAAACGACGAATTTAATGGTGCAATTTTCATAATTTTTCGATTTGTCGTTTGTGAGATAATTGATGTTGGGGGTAAATGGGTTTTGTACATGTGGAACATTCTCTTTGTACACATGGCTTGATATCATTGGTTCCCTCATTCTCACACAAATTTCTATTCTCATTTGAACCCTACCCTAATATTATATTCTATCTTATTTTTAACCCTTATAAATATAGACCTTTTCCAAATCACCCCTTAATAATTTAAATATGTATGTTAGTTGTCGTAACTACGGGTCACGTCTTGTGATTTACTTTTGACAATTTAAATATACAAATTATTATTAGTAAAAAAGAGATACATAAAATTCGTAATTATCATGATGAAATATTTTGTTTAGTTTATTTAAATAGGTCTTTTTGACTAAAAATAACTTAAATTTGGAGCTTAAAAAGTAGCACATTCTATTTTGAATCTTAGTTAATTAGAACAATATTAATTGTTTGTGTGCCTTTTATAAGTCCAAGCGAGTCTTACAAACATTTTAAGTCAATAAACTAATGAAAATGTTAGGAATAGCATTCGATTTGACCCGACCCGAGTCACCTGACCCGATGTGATCTAGTTATGTTTTTGCCTAAAGGAAAATGGACCCCCCTTAATTTTCATCTAGATTCGCCACTGATAGTTGCTCTACTCAATATGGCTAAAAGGTAGGTTATAGCTAGCTAGATTATATTAAGTACGTGAGATATATTATTACATTTGAATTTGAATGTATGTAAAATATTAACAGCTTTTTTTATAAAACTAAAATAAATTTTAAGAGTAGATTATAAATAGCTTAAATGTGCAAAACTAATAATATGCTTAGCTAGTATTTCAAATATCATAATATAAACAATTAGTAATGTTATCTATTTAGCAAAATAAAAATAAAAAATAATGTAAACATATATTGTAGCCTTACTAAACTCTCAGTATCAAAAAATATATTGTGAAACAAATTCAACAATACCTAAATTTGTTACATCAAGATATCTAACTCATAATTAATTTACTTCGAATTTTCTTTGCTCAAATTTACTATTAGAATCAAAATTGGTGCACATGAACATGTTGTTTCAAAAAAGAACCATGCATGACATTAAATGATAATTTAGGCACTCTGTGAAACATTGCAAATTTAGAAGCTCCAACGTAATGAATAACTGTATACTCCAAGATCTTCATTCTTCATTTCGTAGTGCTAGTATCCAGTGTTTGGCCTGGGCTCTTTGTTTTCATATGCACTTCTAAGTTTCAAGACAACAAATCATTATCATTTATCACCATATTCAAATGAAAGACAATAAAAATACCTCTGGAATTCGTGTTCTCGATCTTCAAAATACTTCGGTTCAATGTGCAGTGTTGCCGTCTGGTTTGACAGAATTGCATGTGGTTTTTTGTGAACTTTTAACTACTGTTATTTGGGTTGATAAGGAGTTGGATGCAAGATGCCTATCATTTTTTTCTAAATTTGAAAAAAATGTATATATTCACGAACGAATCTAACAAATTAAATCTGGTTTTTAGTCTTTGAATTGATTTTGTCCGGGAACTAATTAAGGTGATGGGTATAAAAGTGGGTTATATATACAAAAATAATGATGACAATGATGATAATTTTATAAGATAAGAAACCGACTGATGATTTTCTCATCTTTTATTACTTGAAGAGTTACAACTTAATTAATATCAATATAATAATGCTAGAAAATGAAAGGGTGAATTAACTTAACTTCAACTACTATCATCATTCAAATTTTGATTACCATTGAACGTATGAGAAAATCAAAAGATTAAAGAACCATTTTTTGGAATATTTCTTTAGAATGAGGATAAAATTTGAACGTGTAAAACTTGGTGACTTGGCTAGTAATTAATTACTTTTCGCATACCGGATGACCAAGCTATTAGATAAACACAATTTATAACCCTTATATCCTTTACTAGTGCTAAAGCCCGTGCGATGCACGGCAACATCAATACAACAATATATAATATGAATGATATTCTTTAAACATGAAAATTATGTGTATTAAGATGTATAATATTGTATTTCCTACAAAGTAAAAATATTCGTAAAGTGTACAAATGCATTCGATTCAAACCATATATCTTCATTTTGGCTAGTATATATTCATAACCAATGTTGCTTCCAGCAAAATCATATATCACAATGCATTCCCTCAGCACTGTCTCCAAGTTAAAAGAGCTCCAACTAAAATAGGTATTGTCAAATCATGTGTCTTTGCTAATCTTCTTGCTAGAGATCGTAGGAAATATTGCAAGAGTCCAAATGTAGATGCCAAATACTATAAAAATCAAACATGTTCATCAATAATTCCACATAAAGTCACCATCAAGAAGCATGAATTGATATAAAGAAAACCACTTTGAAAGCGTCACTCGACATGACTCACAAAGTATAACAATTACTATACGATATCCATATTAGTGCACCAAAATTACAATATCAAAGATTCAAGTCATAGACTGTACTTAATATGATAAATAGAAAACAAATATTACCTTGCAACATCAATTGAAGTGTCAAACTAAGGTTGCGTGCTGTAGCAACAATGATACGATTCAACCTTAAGATGAAAATAAGGTGACTGAACTACTAATAGGTGCATAAAAGTGGCTGAACTAATTGAAGCAATTATCTTCTTGATTTGTAACACAGACATAATAGAAATATGTACACCTCTAAGGAATATGAATACAAATATTATTCATTAAGAACATACAAAAATAAAACATTTAAGGGAAAAAGGGAAGAGTTAACCAGAACCTTTGTATATTGATGTTCATCATTATTCGAGTAGGTAAATTCTTAGTAGGACAATAGAAAAATGCAAAGCATCAACAAAAACATAACAATATGTATTGGACAAAATGAAATGATCATATGATCGAGCTTTTGAATTCAAATTATTCATCATCAGTTGTAATACAGTTAATTCATACTTGTTACTAATCTAAATAAACCAACAAACAACATTCATAGATGATAGCATAAAGAAAATTCTCATCAATGGAAAGTTGTTAAGTTAATTGATAAGAGATCATATATAATATAAAAAAAATAATAAAATTAACATTTGGATTTAAGAAAAAATCGAGTTGGTGATAATTGTTAATATACTTGCACGTATATTCCTATTACACAAGTGTGGAACACCATGAATGAGTGTATATCCCTTTTACATTACACCTAATCATGGACAAAAACCAAAGCGAATTATCAATAGGATCCTACAATATTATATTATAAAAGTTTAATGAAGTATATATTTTCTCGTTCTAGTGGTACAATAAATTCAAGTAAGACAAAACAGAATTATAATCCAAATAAGGCATAACATAATTAGCCCAATTCGAGTATGGAATTTAAAAAATATATCAAAACATAACATAATTTCAGTTAGTTACAACTCAAGTAATGAGTTTGAACTAAGTAATATGATGAACTTACAAAGTACTATAATCTGCAAATGCTTCAGGGACGAAATTATCGATTGGTGAGTACCTGCATTCGAATGAGAAACCGAATTATATAGAACCAATATCATTGGGTAATCATAGAAAGCTATAAAATGTGTGATATCAATTACTTTAGGGCTTGAATTAGATGTAATATGTGTTAGTTTGTTTAGGGGTGTCCAAAGTGAATTGAAATAATCTATAGAGGTAGCCGTAATATGCATTCGTGATTTTGGACGATAGTGAATTTGATTTGTATCATTCAAATTTGAAGATGAAAAAGTCTGGGAGTGTTTATTATGGTAAAGGTTGACTATTCATTTAATATATTTAATATGCGTGTAACTTTTTCAAAATTATGATTCAAATTTAGAAATTAATAAAGGGTCATTAATTTATTTAATGTAGAGAAATTTAAACACGTTAGTGCCATGTAAGCCTTGATGACATGGAAGATTAATTGTGAAATTTTTTGTGCAAACGACACATATGAAATTTGTGTATTTGGCAACATTTGATTGGTGCCACATAAGCATCGTTAGGCATCCTTAACTCCAGTTTTAGATATAATAAAGATGTTTATAGTCATTAATACAACATTTACTACTAACTGGAACTCAAAAATTATAGACTGCAACTCAAAAATTATAGGATTGTAGATTGTAGATGTGTACATGTTAGTGTATTTAAAATGAAATGTATACATTTATATTATAATTTGTAAATAAGCGGCTAAAATTATTGATGATGTATACTTCTAAAATTTAAAAATAAGTTTTTTGGAAAAGGCAGACAAATTATATTACTAAAAAACTAGCAAGATTTTAGGAGTTACAACAAAGACCACGACACAACACACTAAAATCTAAACAAAATGACCATACACACTAAATTTAAAAATAAGTGTTATCTTTTTATTCTTATTATTGATTATTGATGCTTTTAAAAAATAATGAACTTATTATACAAATAAATGGGTTAATATACACGGAGGGGATTAAAGTATCCCAAAATGTTCGCTTGGGGTACCAAAGTTTATGATTTGACAAAACTATGAGTTAACTATACGTATTGTGTTTAAGGGTAACTGAAGTTTAATAATATGTTTACATGGGTAACTAAAGTTTATTAAAATGTTTACAAGGATAATCAAAATTTATAAAATTGTTCAAATTGATGAATCTTTATTAGCTCATTTTCCACTTGGGGGATGTTTTAAAAGTTGGGTTATAGTTTTGTCAAATCATAAACTTTAGTAACCCAAGCGAACATTTTGGGATACTTTAATCCCCTCCGTGTGTATTAACCCCAAATTTTATTTGATAAATATGATGTTCATTTAATAAAAGTACCAACATTATCTTATCTTATTTTGTATAAAAAGAAAAACCAAATCACAAATCATAGAAGATGGATAAATTTGGAATACGTGGTTTATTTAATTTTGATGTTTTAATGCATTCTTAAAAAGGAAAAGTATAGAAAAATTGACGATACTTTTCACCTATTTCAATTTGAGGTACACAATTTTAAAATTTTCAATTTATGGCATATAACTTTCAATTTGTACTCAAGTTAGGGATATGTTTTACATAAAATTGTACAAATGATGAATTGTAAAATATTAAGTAAGAAAAGAGAATTTCAATTAAGTTTATAACTTAAAATAATTTCAATTAAGTTTAAAATAGGTCTATCCCGTGGCGTAGCCTGGGCACGTAATCCTCGTTATATTCAAATACTAATTAATTAATATTTTGTTAATATATTTATCTATATGGGACGTTTTTTTATCCTTTTTTTTGGGGAGTTTTTTAATCCGGGATTTTTACCTCTTTTTTTGGAAGGTTTTTTTCCTTTTTTTGGGACTAATATATTTATATACTAGATCAAGACCCGCGAAAATCGCGGGCTACATCATTAAAATATTATAACAAATCTTATCGTAATATGATTTTGCCCAATTAACGGAGTATAATATTAACAAATTGATGAACTTAATAATAAACGTCAAAACAATTTAATATCATATCTCTTTATCCTAATTATATACATATTGCTCACAAATTTATTTATAGGAATACGCGAATGAAAAGTTGATTCTGCATAAATGATGAAGAAGGAAAATAAAAAAAATAATAAGGCCCCTTGGTAGACCCTCTAACACCGTTTAAATGACGGATATGAAAATAAAGAAGGGTATGAAGGCGATTACTTATAACAACCATCACTCTTAATTCCATCATACTTATTATATCGACTCCATTAATATGTAATAGAAAGAATAGTAGTATTCAAATATATATGTAATGTCTGGTTAACATAAGATAACCTAAAACTATATTTACAGCAGCACCACATGCACCACACTACTATATTCAACAACCCTTACGGAACCTTTAAACCTTTCAGAATTATACATATATGATACCTTTAAGATGACATTCTGACATACTTGAACATACAATTTTTAGGTTTCTATAAAACACATCACTCGCCTATTTGTAACCCTCTAAAAGAAATGAAATTAATCATTATAAGTGGCTGAAAATGCAAAAAAAATCTCCAACATGCTGTTTTGCGAATGCATCTACGACTACTTAGACACATCCGTTATCAACAATGACTATATCATTTTAACGACGTCAGAACATAGTTTCAATGTATTCTGGTAAACTTTCTATAACAAATAATATGGCGACTGTTTGTGGTTGTGATTTTTTCCTATGGTCAATAAACTTTGTGTTACCATCAACGAATAAAGATATACATACTTTCCCCATTCAGCAGGAGGATTCTATAGAAGTGTGTCAAATTTAGCATTAGGCAGACAGTTCTTCACAATAGAATACTTTATTTGTAATCTCTGTCAAAGTCATAAATCTGCACACAAGATGTTTCGCATAATAAGTCAGTAACCAAAGAGGTTCCAAAGAAACAATTATGATCAGAACAAAAATGTATATATAACAATGAATAGTCGATTCAGAATACGTTCAGTTTCACACAAGTAAAATCACAAGTATCAGGTTGAAGAGAGATGTGTCAAATTTAAATTTCGCAATAAAATAGACTTTTAACTATAAAGCCATCCTAATTATTCTAAGAAACTTAAAATAGGATTGATGTCTTATATTTTTTCTATCTAGATTTGACATCTATGATTTATAACAAGCTAGAATCTGGTATATAAGTGTTTTGGGTTGACCTGACCCATTTCAATCAGCAATTAAATTTTAACCATATTTTGATGTAAAAAAGTTGTGGCCCATAACAAAAACAAAAATATAAACAGAATACACCATCGCAAAAATAGGCGAAAGTTTTCAACTTTTTTACCCAAATGTTTAAATGACCCGTTTTCAGGTGTTGTCTTTTCGGGTTGGTAAAAAATGTTGCTGGAAGAGTTAGGTGACTACATTTTTGGGCATACTTGAGCTTACAAATTTTAACTTCGTATACAAAGTATCACTCACCTATTGGTATGAGACTCAAAAATGACAAAAATCATTATATGTAAATTTAGAACGCAGCAACATATAGTTGTTTAGTGACCCACTTTTCGACCAATTAGTTATATACTCTATCAGACACACTTAAATAAATTTAACGACATCAGACGACACTTTAAAGTTACACATTCAGTTTTACCCACTCTGTAGAATACAATATACATACACCTACTAATTTAACTCCATTTACATTACATGGTAATTTCTACCAGAAAAGTTAGTTAAATAACCCTTCAAACCTACACTTCTACAACGCTGATCCTAGTTATATGACAAAACAAGTCTATATTTTCATTATGTAGGATTAGATCAACTCTATCCATCAAGATCAAGTCCTACAAAGTTAGATAAGCTTCATAATCGGTAGTACGCCTCTCTAATTTCTCTCGTGATATATAGCTCCATTAAAGGTATATATGTTTTCAAATCGATCCGCAGTAGACTCTTTTGGGGTTCTAAAGGAGGTGAAAAATGAATATTTTGGGTCAAATGAAAGAATGTGCTTTGTAACCAACAAATTGGAGGATTATAAGTTGGAAGCATCTTGGCTAATAATTAAGTTTGCTACGGAAGTGAAAATGGATATTTTTCTTAAGGTGGAGGATTATAGGAGAATGGGGTATTTTAGTAGAAGAAGGTGATTATTTAATTGTGATCATTGGATCATCATTTGGTTTGGATCAATGGTTTTAATGGATGACATTTTTGTAAATAGTTTGAAAAATAGGGTTAGAGTAAACAAAAAAAAATATATAACAAAAAGTTTCACTCTACCCCTTTCCATTATTTTAATTTTTACATTTTAGCCCCTTCAATTTCTTTTCTTACTCCTCTACCTTCTTCTTCCCCAACCCCACCTACCACCACCTGCTGTCGCCAACCACCACCGAAATTTTTTTTCCATAAAAATGAAAATTTTCAAAGTTTTTTTTCAATATTTTGTTTTATATATATATATATATATATATATATATATATATATATATATATATATATATATAAATATATATATAATATCCCTTTTCTACTTAAATATATGCAAAATGCAGTAAAAAGAACAAAATGCCATACAAATAGATTATGTATAATATAAAATGCAGTATAAAGTGAACAATATGTACTAAATGAAATATATGCTAAAATGCAGTAAAAACAACAATGCGTATTATACTTTTATACAAAATGCAGTAAAATTGGATAATGTGTATAATATAAAATGCAGTAAAAAAACAAACAATATATAATAAATAAAATATATGCAAAATGCAGTAAAAATAAAAAAATATAGTATAATTTTAACAAAATGCAGTACAAAATAAACTATGTATAACACAAAATGCAGTAAAAACAAAGCAATATATATTAGATCGAGTTGTATATACAAAATGCAGTAAAAACGAACAATATTTACTAAACATATATATATAGAAAATGTAGTAAAAATAATAAAATACAATATAATATTAACAAAATGCACTACAAAATGATAATATGTAGAAACAATTGAAAAAAAATTATGAAAAAAAAATTTCAAAATTTTTTTTAATTAAAAAAAAAAAAAAATTCCGTCGACCGGCGACCGCTGGTGGTGGGAGGTGGTAGGGTGTAGGGCGGGGAGGAAGAAAGTAGGAGGGGATAATAAACAATATTAAGAAAGTGAATGGGGTTAAAATGAAACTTGATTATGTAACACGTGGTGAATTTTTAATGGTTAAAATCTTCTCCTCAAAACACACATTCTCACCTGAACCTCATCCATTTCTTAACGAAGAAGATGATCTTTGGTGAAAGGTTATCAAAAAATTTTAGAGATACGCTACATCCACATAATTTTTACAAAATAAGTTTCACAAAATGACATGGCACATATCATCAACCAATCAAATTCATTTGTAACTTCTCACTCATCATTCTCTTCCTTCAATTCATTAGTCCGCATCATTTTGTGGACAATTTTTGTAAAATTTATGTGAACATATCATCATTTCATATAGAGAGTAAAATTAGATCACGTGGAGTAAAAAAAGTTTTAAGCGGTCGTTAAAATGGCTCAAAACAGTATCAAAATAGTAAATAGCTCGAAAATTGTTCTTTTGCAACTGAACAAGGCTGTTTTGCAACAACCAACTTGTTACAAACTTGTAACTTAAAACGAGTTATTTTAGTAGCTAAAAACCAATAAAAAATTGCCGAAACAATTGATAAAACGTTCGAAATATTAATCAACCAAACATAAAAAGCTCAAAATTTAACTTCATATCTAACTCTACCATTGTAAGAGATAAATATATACGTAATAATAATAATAATAATAATTATTATTATTTTTGTTTACACAGATCATTGGAGAATCTTAAACATAGAATATTAATTTGAGTCGGTATATAGTGATATATACATGTTTAATGAAAAGAATAAATTAAAACATATTGAAAGATATCTAATCATTGTGTATTCCAAACTCCAATCATAAGGGGCTTTTATTTGGATCTTATATTCCCGCATCGGCTATTGAGATAACATTTCTTTGGGAGAATGATTATACAATGAGAATTTAGTTCAACTATTTGTTAGACTGAAGGCATGATGAGTAGCAGATTGAGAACTTGAATGGTTGTGAGTTGGGGCCTTACTTAAAAATTAGGGAAAAGGTTCATTATAACTAGCTAATAGCCATTGGGTTGTTGGGGGCCATTGCCCTTTTCCTGTATAAAGGATGGTGGGTTTATTGGTGATGTTACAAACTCGGTCCATAGTTCATAAGAAGAATACTTATTCCATAAGAAAAATAATTGAGAAACATTTTAAGCTCCATGAACGAGCTTGATCATATTATGATTATTCCTTTTATTAGCTCTTTTATCAAGAAAGTGTCGCGCCCCCCAATTTACAGCAGCGGAAGTCGCGTCGGAACGCGACTAATCGTGGATCGTCACACAATAGTTACAAGCAAACGACCTCTAAATGAGACGTTTGAAAATACATTTATCAGAAAATATGATGTTTACAAAAGATCGATTACAATCGATTACAAGTCCTAGAGTTCGCAATTAAGATCCAAGAGATTCATAAACATAACTAATTTATACAAAATATAGTGATGTGTGAAAATCTCCTCGTATGCAATTTGTAAAACCGTGCGACTCTAGCTAATGCTATGCAAGCAATACTGCTGTTGTGTACCTGAGATTACATACTAAAAACGTCAACATATTTTTGGTGAGTTCATAGGTTTAGACAGTTATAAAAGCATGAGTAGTAATCACAAGATTTATCAGTTTTGTACGAATACAAAATAAGTTTATACATTTGCCATGTGTCAGTTGCACCCGCAACCGGTCGTTGTGATTTCTGATGGTGATGTGGGCGCAGTAGGGGTTTTAAAATTTATAAATAGCGGGGCTTAAATTATACGTACTACCTACTCTGGTTAGCAAGCGGTAAGTATGACCTAAGACCGTTCTATGAATCGAAACGTGTGTGTGATTAAAGCTGGTGCTTTCGGTAGGGAAGTATTTAAGATGGGACAAGTAGGTAGGTTTGGGGTTTTTTTAAACTAAAGACTAATGCAGGAAAGTAAATTGCTGAAAATTAAAATACAGGAAAGCAGATAAAGATAAATATGTGATTGCTGAGATTTTGATAATTATTGTTTCAGGATGACAGAATAAATAGGGCTAATAGGTCCAACTTTTCTTAACTCCTAAAATAGTTTACTACTCAATTAGCACATAAATTAATAACTTCGTATGTTTAGACCGCCGATTTTGTAAGACTTGGTGTTTTAAGGATTCTAGGTCATTACGACTTTACTATTATTCCGAAGCCTTATCTTCATTCATTTAAGCTCTAGTTACTTCGACTTACGACTTAAGTTTCTCATTTTCAAACAGTTATACATCCCCGGATTATTCGCAGTTTGTTAAAACATGTTTCATATGCGGACCATGCCTTTCAGTAATAGACAGTGTACTTTACATAGTAAGTTCACGGCTTCTTACATCCAACATGCGGTTAAGAGTAATTGACAGTGAAAGAGACACTCTATCTAATTAAATGTAAAGCAAAGCAAAAATGTAAACCTAATATATACAACGAGTGGTTTCAGTGTGTCTTACTTATTGCATGTCATGGGCACAGATAACTACTTACCATAATTAAGGTTGATCAAGTCCTAATTACTAGGTTGCAGTCACGTGGATAACCAGAAAGGGTACTCCATAAATTAAACTCAAGTTCGTAAAGTCTTAACATTACAAGGTTTACTAATTCCTATTTTATCTGAACGTGTTTTACGAACATCATTTTATTGTGTATTGACTTTCGTAGGATATACCAGTTAGTTGCGAAGTTGTATTATCCTTTCGGAATTCCAACTGTTAGACCAGAGCTGATTCCAGTGATATAACTACCTTCGGTCGTTTATTGACTTCCATATATTTGTACTTTGCTCGAAGCGTTTCCAGTACTATATCAGATAAACAGTCGAATAGGGGCCGTCATATCACTTTACAATTGTCGTACACTAATTATATAATGTCATCCTTACTTATAATTATCTACATCATCAACAATCCCAACAATATACTACTCACAATTCATGGCAACAAATATATCACATACCAGACAATAACACATGATTAAAATATGAAATAAAGCAAGTATGATAAAGGTTTAGATATCACCCGGAAATAAATGCATAGCATCGTATTATTATGATTGACAACTCGTTCACACGTACAAAGATAAATCTCCAAATCCCTAACGTTCGTTCTAGCCTCTATGTTAATCCGTAGATTAATTACAATAATCCTAGACTATAAAATATAAGAAAATTTCTAGAGTGAGAAAGTGGAAATGGAAGAGTGAGTATGTATATGAGTGTGGATATGAGATTGTGTTGAAATGAAACCTAGTTGAAATTCGGCTCACGTTAGCATCCCAAGGCTCACATTAGAAAAAGGTGGAAAAGGTGGTGCACCCGGTACGAAAAAGCACGTAAAGGTAGTGCACCAGGTACCAAAAAGCATGTAAAGGTAGTGCACCGGGTACGCGCAAGGACCAAAAAGCGGAAACGAGGCGGGATCAGGGTGGCCGGCGGCGGTGGGTGGTTGGCCGGCGGCGGCTGGCTGCCACCCGCCCCGGTTCGTCGCCTGTTGCCTCGTTTCATGATTCGTGCGTGTTTTTTTCGTTATGTGTCCATTTGCGTTGATTCTTTTTGCGTTGGATTCGTAATTTAAAAACAAATAATTTGATGAAAAGATATCCCAAAAATATGTCTCCCATCTTTGGATGTCTCGTACGAATCGTTTGGATCTTCCGGCGTACGTAAAATCTTCATTCTTCGTCCGTTTTTGTTGATTCTTCTTCTGTTGGATTCGTAATTTGAAAATGAACATATTGGATGAGATGGATGTTGGTGATGGGCAATTTTGTCTTGAAATCGCGTTTTGATGCCTTGAATCTTTAAATGTGCGTGGAATATTCGTTTTTCATCCGTTTTGCTTGATTTTCATCGTGCAACCTTGTTTTGACCATCTTGGCATAATACTATTGATTTGTGATGTTTTTGAGTTTAAAATGCCAAGAATCGTTCCAGAATGAGAGAGATATCGGTAGTAAAAACGTGACTTTTTACGCGATATCAAGTATCCCACACTTAGAACTTTGCTTGTCCTCAAGCAAACTAATTCATAAAAAGTTTCTGGAAGGATTCTAATCCCCTTAGTTTTTAGAGATACTATCTCCAAAGAATATAAGATTACAGTTGTGAAAGAGTTTTTACTGGAAGCTAAGGGTTTGTAGAATTTGATACCTTCTTCGAGCAATTTATATGATGATCATGACTAGGCAATCCTCACAAGTGGGTCACTCAAGTCACTCAGGTGTTTAGGGTTTCCTACTTACTAGTGTCAATCACTCAGATAGCCAGTCATGCAGCATTCTCATCATAGGCTTGATCAAGAATCAAATCTCCATCACTTTTAATGAGGACGATACTAACCTCTCGAGATATCTTGGAAAGGAATCGGTTGCTTGGTTTTGAAGAAGGTGTGTGATGAGGGGTGTGATGGGTTTTTTCTCATTTATTTTCTCGAAACTGGGGTGTTTTTCTTGAGAGAGTCTCTTTTGAAGTTTCTCAGATTTTGGAAAGATTTTGTAGCCCTTTTCTTTGGATTTATCTTCCTTTTCTTGGTCGTGCCGGCATAATTCTTTTCTTTCTTTCTCTTTTTTTTTTTGTTTTATTTTCTTCTATTATGCCGACCTCACTAATATATTTATTCTATCGCCTTGAAGGTTTCTCAATGGTATTGGGTTGTGATGGCTTTTCTTGCAAAAGTCTTAGGAAATCGAGAGTGTCTCTGAAAATTTGTTGGAAGATGAAACTTCTGTAGGTTCGGGATGAATAATAGGAGGTTTTGATTGGGTGTGAAGAGTGAAGGTCGAGTGGGTGGATGTTTGGTGGTGTAAGGTTGTTTGGTTTCCTTAGAAGTTATCAAGATAGGTTGTACCTATGCCACGTATGGCACTCATTGGTGTTATCTCGAAATGCATTGCAAGAGCAAGTTCTAATTCAAATGCGTACATCGGCGCACACATGAAACGAAAAGTGAAGCATTGTAAAGATGAATGCTAATTATGGGCTCAATCCTCACGAATCGAATGTTTTGGTCAATGTGTGCCTAGCCATGTGTTGCCTTTTTCGTCCGTATCTTATTCTAAAACAGTTATGTTTTTTTGTTAAAACTTGTTTCTTGCTGTAATTTATAGTTTTGAAAGATAGGATTCCTAAAGAATAATGTTTTTGAATCCGAAATTTTTTGAAAATTTCTCCATTTTTAGCCTTTTGATGAAAATGTTGACTTACGGACAAGAGGTAAAACTTGCGGTTGAAGGCCGTATATCCCACACTTAGAGGAACATTGTCCCTAATGTTCGAATCTATTTGTTGAGTACCTCTTGTTGAAGTATCCCACACTTAGATATTCTACTTATTTTCGGATTGTTTCTTAAGTGTAGTGTGGTTTTTAGGATCCCACACTTAGTTTTTGAAATATCGGATGAGATAATCAATGCGTTAAACAGATTAGGGTTTTTGGAACGGTGTACCGCTTTTGTTGTGCACGTCGTCGGCTACTCGTTAGAAGTCTGCTGCTTCGCGATTTGTAGCTTACGTCTCCTGCGTTCTTCATGGCGAGATCCACAGTTTCCTTTGCTTTGGTCTTCTATAAATAGTGTTTAAATCAAACACACATGCCACTCAACAATTAAATAAAAGCTGCTAATAAGAAAAGTAAAGTGATAGCATAATAAAGTAGTAACTAGATAGAGGTGATTTCTATGCATCCACAGTACATCAAATACACACAATAATAATAAAGTCTTGATATAAAATAGAAGGAAGTCAGAAAGCGGAGCAATCTATTGCTCGGCTGGTGGTGATACTGCTGCTGAAGATACTACAAGTCCAGGAGATGTCTCATCTGATGAAGAATCATCGTGCTGATAGTGGGTGCCTTCGTCTGATGCATCTCGATCAGCCTCTGCATCTGGTGTACCTGTGGTGAATACTCCATCCTGTATCAAATGATCAACAAATTCTCCTGCGGGCATGTCAAAGCTGTCAAGTGGGATCTCAGGTGTCCTCTGCTGAGAGTGTCCTCTGAATAAATCAGTCTGTCTGTGAGAGGATATTGTATCAATCGGTGCAGCTACAGGGCTGGCACTCCTGAGAATCCTATGACTTTAAACAATGGTGGCTCGCGTAGAGACTCTGGATATCCTGCTGCTTCGCCAAGTATGCCCCCTGACTGAACCAACAATTGAGGGAACATGCTGTATCGGAGTAGGGACCTGTGCTGGTGGTGCTCGGGGCCCAGGTGGAACTGTGCGAGGGGGTAAACCATGGCCACGGTCACGAACTGGATGTCGGTGAGGTGCCGGAGCAGGAACTGCAAGGGGATATAAATGTGGTGGCGCTCGGCCCAATCCACACGGTATGTCTGGAAGTGGGCTCACTGGCATCCCTGCGATCTACTGCCTCATAGCTCTATAACATCTGACCTGCATCTGCATCAGCCAGTACCAATAGTCTGGACCTGGAGGTGTCCCGTAATGGTATATGTAAGCGGGCATCTGAGCTCTAGGAGCCGGGGTAGAAGGTCCGGGCCTAGTTGGCTGTGGTACTACTGGTGGTGATACAACTGGGTCATCGTGATCATCTGCATCCTCATCTTCATCTGAATCTGAGTCGCTGGTCTATTTGGGATGTTTCCTCTTCTTTGCTTCCCTAGGTAGAACTAGACCCGGTACCAATGTATCAATACTATCAGGGTCCGATGATCGTGCCCTAATGTCAACAGTCCCGTCTCTCAGAATCCGAAGTATATCCATGCTCCTAAGAAAATCGTAATCTATCGGCTGGGCACTCCATCTTGGCAGGCTCTTGAATCTCTCTACCTCTGCTGTCCTAATCAATCCCATTTTTCAAATCAACCTTGTAATTACTGGACCCATAAATGATCTCTTTGCACCAAAGTCCTTTTCTTCCAAAATCCGCTGTGCAACTAAATGGGCAACCTGAATGTTCCTCCTCTCGAGGATACATGTCATCATGGCAACATCAAAGCTGGCAACCCGACCGCTCGTCGTGTATTTTCCATCGAATGAACAGGCTATCAGCTTATGTAGAATTTGTAGGACTGGATCTCTGAGTCTTGTAGCTTTCATACTCGAGAAATATGTTGCTGATGATAAGCTACTCCATGCCTCGGCTAGTGTGATCGAGGTGGAAATCGAGGTGGCTCCACTAGTGAATAGAGGGGAATGTATCTCCTCTGGTGTGTATAGATCCAAGTGCTGTGCAAACTAGGCTAGTGACAAGGTGAATGAACTACCCATGTATCGGAATGTGATCAAATCGTCTCCAACTCTACTCCCTGTCTCAAATGTGTAGGTGGTCATGAACTCGGTAGCCATTTCCATGTATACCGGTTCATCAATGTTGAACAACCTTTTTAAGGACTCGAACTGCTGACCCTCAACTGGATAACTGAGTAGGCTTTCTAGTCTCTGTCTGAATCCTAATGTTTGCAACTTTTCCCACTCCACATAACAGAAACGACCGAATTTCTTATCCCTCCAGATGCATGCCATCTGGTCGTGATCGGGTGATGCACTAAGATAGCGAGGGATCCTGTAAGTGGTCATGCTGGGTTTAGCTTTTTCTTCTTCGGCGACATAGTACCTGAGAACATGAGAGATTTAAAGTAATAGATTCTTAAGAAAGAGAGAATTTAAAGCACTTCTTGAAATTCCCAATGGAAAATTCGAAATGATGGCTTTAAATTTTTGACAGTCCAAAGATTACATTAAATATCAAATGTCCCCAAGTGACCAATAATCAGTTTTTATAATGCTAAGGCAATCATTAATATGTGAAAATATATAGTCACGGAATGGCGGTAACCTTATTGTGAAGTAATGTCATTTGCAAAGTTTGGTGTTACCCAAATTTGAAACGTCGTTATTTCACATTTTATAGTTGCCAGTAGGTTTTGACTTTTAAAACTCCAAGTTGAAGTAAGGTTTTTGAATAAAAATTACAATTGATTTGTTTTTAAAAATGCAATACTTCAAGTTGACTTTTTAGGTCAAAGCTTACTTCAAATTATAATTTCAAGTGTCCGCATACCAAAATTATAACCTATACATGTATACATTATCTTAGACATTTCCTAATTGGTAAACAAGCTAGGTTATGCATAAAGAGTTATGTCACCCATGTGTTTGGTTTTATTCAAGACTTTTGTTTTCACAATAATGATTCTCTAGTTATATTGCCTACTTTAACTAGTCAAGCAAGTACAAGTATACTAGTAAGCAAGAGTTGTCAAGTAATCCTAATTCACTATTCTATTTATGCATGCTAGTTAACTTGTTGTTGACTTTCAAAAGTCAAACTTGTTAATCCTAATTTATCCGCATTGTGCAATTAACATAGAGCAATCACTCAAAACACCAGAATTACTTAAATATTTAACAACTAACACTTAATCAAGCAAAATTCTAGACTTAATCAATAGGTCAAAGTACATCCTCTTGAAAGAGTCAAATTAGTGTGAATTAGCATGGGTAAGTGGTAGTAACATGTAGTTCCTAAGCATCTAACCAAGAAAAGTCCTAATTCCTAGTTACTAACTTAGCCAACTTCATAAAATAAGATATTTTAACTTCAAAGTAGGTTTCTTATGATCATACCTTTGTTTTAGTGCGTAAAACTTCAAAACGAATGTACAACCGAGAATAACATACAACGAGGAGTTCAAAAGGACGCAATATTGTAGAGTTTGATGGAGATTTAATGGTGGTTCATGGTGGTGTGGGGATGGCCGGTTTTGGTGTGAGGGAGGAAGGAGTTGAAGTTTTTCTTTTTCTTGTTTTTGAATTAGGAGATCATATGGAAGGTTTGTGGTCCATGAGAATATTTGTCATACTCCTATGTACTTTATTCCTTACATATGGTCCCTAATGTACTTATAAGACTAATCCCCTAGATTAAATTCTAGTGCCTTGCTAATTATTGACATGAATCCTAAGTAGCTTTGATGTAACTAGTTACTTGTTAGTTTTCTTGTTACGTTATAGACATTTTAAGAAATGCGCAAATTTTTACAGGACAATTAAAATCAACCTAAAATATTAAACTTAGTGTATTTTTGGGTGTTTTAAAAATTATTTGTCTGACGTGGACTTGCTGAATGTACATGTTTCGGCTAAAAGCTTAACGTTGTACGTTTTTTTGTCTTGCACGTGTTTTCAGGCAAAAACTTTAAAAACGTTTTTCTTTTAAAAGAAACTTTCAAAAATTTATTTATTACTATATGTATACTAAAATATGCTCTTTTAAAGTCGCGAGCCTCGACCTTTTCGGAGAGAATTGTTTTACGATTCATTCCGATCCCTATAAAGGGAAAGGGTTGAGATTTTCTCCCTTAAGCGAATGTTTTTAGGCACAAAACATTTTGAAAGCTCCCGAATGACATTGTAAAATAAATAATGACGATTCTTTAATTTCCCTAGGACTTTTCGTTCCTCGTATCCTAGATTGAGAAGATCATCAATCAACTTATTATAAGCTTTCTTTATCTTTTTGGGGTTTGACAAACCGTTGCGTGCTCCTTGGTCTTTGTAATTCAGACCGTGAGTGAGTTTATTCATGATTTCCACAAAAGCATTCTCCTCCTGTGAATCAGGTTCTCCGGTTGTAGACTTAACTATCCTACAGAGTTCACTGATTTTGGCTTTTTGTGTAGAAGTGAAGGGGTATTTGGTAAAGGCAAAGATTTGAGTAAGCTTGACATGAAGGTCTTTTCTTTTTGCGAAGAAAGCTATGTCGATTCTTTCCTTGGTGGAATCAGGAAAAACGTCTCGTAAATTGGAGATCAAGTAAGAGGCGGGGTCAACAAAGGATGGAATTTTACCAGGAATGACGATGGGGATCATCGGATCTCGTTCTATCCAGAACTCAAGTGTGTTGATCATTGCGGCGACATTGTGATTGATTAATATCATAGATATTAGGAGAAAATCCATGTCGGCAAATGATTCAAAGAGTAGATCTAAATCTGCTATAAACTTTAGTTCTTGGTCTCTGAAATTTGTGGAAGGGTTTTCGCATTCTTGACTTGACAGGCAAAGCTGGAATTCTACTTGTTTCTCTAATTTGGCAATCGTTTCTCGTTGTTCGTAAGAAAATGGGAGTTCGGCATAGGTTAATTGCCTGACGAATGCTTTATAGACGTCTACCCTACGGGAAGGATCGAAAGAAGCACCAAGGTGGCGTTCTTCAAAACAAGGTTGTTCTGACTTGACTGATGGAACCTTATCCACCACTCGATAAATGTTATATTTGGGTTCGTGTGACAGGAATAGAAAGATGCCGTCATTACGAGAATCGGACGTGGTTTGGGTATATACTGATGTTTCAGGAATGAGGGTGATTAAGTCACGAAATTTCGGAGGTTTTACTTCATTTTCGGGAAGATAATTGAAGTGGACAGAATTTGGTAAACCAGGCAAATGCAAAGTTGGAGAGTGATCTTCTGGAGATGACGCAAGGTCAGGTAACAGATCCGTGTTATCAAAGTCCACGCAATGTTTTGGGATGGAAAGTGGGGTACTCAATTCTTCTTGGGTGTCGGAGGTTTCCTTAGCTTTAGAGGAAGAAGGTGAAAAGAAATCAGATCCTATCTCTTTTTCTAAGTAATAAAAGAATTTCGTTTCATCCATTGCCTTAAATTCATCCTTTGAAATGAGGCAAGAAGTGGGTTTTCGAGTTGTCATTTTTAAACTAATATTATCCTAATTAACTAATACTTAATTGATACTAATTACTTAAATTAACTTTCGAAGGATTTCTGAGAAGATTTCGATCGGAAGGATCTCCTAAATACTACTTTTTAAGGCGGCTTGAATCGTACGTTAACGATTCCTCGGCAGCGGCGCCAAAAACTTGTTGCACCCGCAACCGGTCGTTGTGATTTCTGATGGTGATGCGGGCGCAGCAGGGGTTTTTTAATTTATAAATAGCGGGGCTTAAATTATACGTACTACCTACTCTGGTTAGCAAGCGGTAAGTATGACCTTAGATCGTTCTATGAATCGAAACGTGTGGGTGATTAAAGCTGGTGCTTTCGGTAGGGAAGTATTTAGGATGGGACAAGTAGGTAGGTTTGGGAGTTTTTTAAACTAAAGACTAATGCAGGAAAGTAAATTGCAGGAAATTAAAATACAGGAAAGCAGATAAAGATAAATATGTGATTGCTGAGACTTTGATAATTATTGTTTCAGGATCACAGAATAAATAGGGGTGATACTTAATAAGGCAGTTAAACTACTAGGTTTAAACTCTAGAACCCTACCACCTCAAATTCCCATTGGCATGTCACTAGGAACTACGTTATCATGATTCTGATCGGAGCAATACGCAAACTTCCAATACTTATCTAGTTGAAAGACAAGAAACCTATTTTGGTTTTATACCGAGGTGCATGAATCAGTAGCGTATCGTCTCATAGGTCCGACCTTTCTTAACTCCTAAAATAGTTTACTACTCAATTAGCACATAAATTAATAACTTCGTATGTTTAGACCGCCGATTTTGTAAGACTTGGTGTTTTAAGGATTCTAGGTCATTACGACTTTACTCTTATTCCGAAGCCTTATCTTCATTCATTTAAGCTCTAGTTACTTCGACTTACGACTTAAGTTTCTCCTTTTCAAACAGTTATACATCCACGGATTATTCGCAGTTTGTTAAAACATGTTTCATATGCGGACCATGCCTTTCAGTAATACACAGTGTACTTTACATAGTAAGTTCACGGCTTCTTACATCCAACATGCGGTCAAGATTAATTGATAGTGAAAGAGACACTCTATCTAATTAAATGTAAAGCAAAGCAGAAATGTAAACCTAATATATACAACGAGTGGTTTCAGTGTGTCTTACTTATTGCATGTCATGGGCACAGATAACTACTTACCATAATTAAGGTTGATCAAGTCATAATTACTAGGTTGCAGTCACGTGGATAACCAGAAAGGGTACTCCATAAATTAAACTCAAGTTCGTAAAGTCTTAACATTACAAGGTTTACTAATTCCTATTTTATCTGAACGTGTTTTACGAACATCATTTTATTGTGTATTGACTTTCGTAGGATATACCAGTTAGTTGCGAAGTTGTATTATCCTTTCGGAAATCCAACTGTTAGACCAGAGCTGATTCCAGTGATATAACTACCTTCGGTCGTTTATTGACTTCCATACATTTGAACTTTGCTCGAAGCGTTTCCAGTACTATATCAGATAAACAGTCGAATAGGGGCCGTCATATCACTTTACAATTGTCGTACACTAATTATACAATGTCATCCTTACTTATAATTATCTACATCATCAACAATCCCAATAATAGACTACTCGCAATTAATGGCAACAAATATATCACATACCAGGCAATAACACATGATTAAAATATGAAATAAAGCAACTATGATAAAGGTTTAGATATCACCCGGAAATAAATGTGTAGCAGGGTATTATTATAATTGACAACTCGTTCAAAACATACAAAGATAAATCTCCAAATCCCTAACGTTTGTTCTAGCCTATATGTTAATCCGTAGATTAATTACAATAATCCCAGACTATAAAATATAAGAGAATTCCTAGAGTGAGAAAGTGGAAATGGAAGAGTGAGTATGTATATGAGTGTGAATATGAGAGTGTGTTGAAATGAAACCTAGGGGCTGCTATTTATAGTTGAAATTCGACTCACGTTAGCATCCCAAGGCTCACATTAGAAAAGGTGGAAAAGGTGGTGCACCGGGTAAGAAAAAGCACGTAAAGGTGGTGCACCGGGTACCAAAAAGCATGTAAAGGTGGTGCACCGGGTACGCGCAAGGACCAAAAAGCGGAAACAAGGCGGGAGGTGGTAGGCCGGCGGCGGTGGGTGGTTGGCCGGCGGCGGCTGGCTGCCACCCGCCCCGGTTCGTCGCTTGTTGCCTCGTTTCTTGATTCGTGCGTGTTTTCTTCGTTATGCGTCCATTTGCGTTGATTCTTTTTGCGTTGGATTCGTAATTTAAAAACAATGACTTTGAAGAAAAGATATCCCAAAAATATGTCTCCCATCTTTGGATGTCTCGTACGAATCGTTTGGATCTTCCGGCGTATGTAGAATCTTCATTATTCGTCCGTTTTTGTTGATTCTTCTTCTGTTGGATTCGTAATTTGAAAATGAACATCTTGGATGAGATGGATGTTGGTGATAGGCACTTTTTTCTTGAAATCTCATTTTGATGCCTTGAATCTTTAAACGTGCGTGGAATCTTCGTTTTTCATCTGTTTTGCTTGATTTTCATCGTGCAACCTTGTTTTGACCATCTTGGCATAATACTATTGATTTGTGCTGCTTTTGAGTTTGAAATGCCAAGAATCGTTCCAGAATGAGAGCGATATCGGTAGTAAAAACGTGACTTTTACGTGATATCAGTGTCTCACAGTTTGACGCCCAACCTGGTTTTTGCCTATAGCAGGTGTATAATCCAGTACACCTGTAACAATCAAATACTACTGTTTCCATGGGTTGGCTAGAGCGACTAGCCCGGACAGGGATGTCAATCCCCGATAGATCTATCTAATAATACTAGCGCTTATACAATTAACGAACTATGATAAAATGAGGACTTTTAGTGGATTAACGTCTCATGCAATTCATATAAAGGTTGTTATCAGTTACTTGTGATCATAAAAACAGCGTATGTAATCTCACCCCATAGTGTAAAACAGTAAAAGTGGGGCTATGAAACTCACCTGAGTTTGGTATGCTAATATAATAAGCAAGCCGTGGGTGTCAATGTCCCAAATAGCAACCTTCTAGTGCCCTAAACGCATAAGGTTGTGTGTAAATGGGGTGTCAATGTCCACTCATGCTAGTTGTCCACTCAACTAGTTATGTCCAATAGTTTGTTTGTTGTTTGCGTTTAGAAAAACGTGTGCGGCCCGTTAGTGACGTTTGTAATAATAATTTCCGAAGTATTATTATCATGTTTGCTTCATGGTATACTCATAAAGTATATGCATTTTCATGTTCAAGTAATGTCGTATGAAGTATATTGATCGTGAGGCGTATTCGGTACCTGGTTAAAGAACTTAAATTTAGTAACAGACTGTTCAGTTCGCAAGTTCAAAGTTCGCAGGGCCAAGCCAACTCGCAATTCAACTCGCATAACAAGTTCAGCTAGCAAGTCAAGTCGCACTGCCATCTCAACTCGCAGGTCAAATGGTCAAACGGTTCAATTCGCCACGCAATTTCTCGTCTCGCAAGCCAAGGTCAAGTCGCGAGTCAACGGTTCAACTCGCACGGATCAACTCGCGGGTCAAGGAGTCAAATAGCAGTCAACGGTCAGTTCGTCGTATTTCAACTAGCAGTAGGGTGTGCGAGTTGAGTTTGGGCTCGGTCCGCAGGAAAGGCTGTGAACGTTTTTGTGTTGAAAAACTTGGTCAACATGCTCGGTTTAACCCGAGACTTTTACAAGAGTTCTAAATATGTTTAGTGTATATAAAAATTATCGTGACGTTTTGTGGTTAGCCCGAAGTGTCGGTTTTAAAAATGTTGAAAAATCAGTCCATATGTTGGGTTCGCCGTATTTTAAGTCCGTTTCGGGGTTCGTTTTCGTTATGTTAGAATCCGAATTAAATTCCAAGAAAAATATCCATTATACCCCTATATGTTAATTATTTTCGGAAAATTTTCCGTGATTTTTAAGCATCGTTTAGTTGGTTAAATAAAATTGTGAATCCCCTGAGGTCCAGTTTTGATCAATCCGGATACAAGCATGAAAACCTAATTTTCTAGGGGAATCCGTTTATTTTCAAGGGATGCTATAGAAGAAATTTTTAAAGTTAACATGTTTTGTAGTTCATAGGAAAAAGTCTCACACGTTTTCGAGGTCTAGAAGTCGAGATATGAGCTCGAGAAGGAGACGAAGTTTCTGGACAGAAACCGTGTTGTTAGATGTGTTTGGAAAACAACTTTTAACACTTGATTTGGACATGATTTCTCTAAGTGGACTAGCAAACATGTAAATAAACTTATTTCAAGAAAATCTAGCAAAAGAAAAAGAGTTCTTACAACGATTGTGATGAACCGAAGATGAAGAAGATGATGACTACGATGTCCTCGTTTTCGTGATCGTTTTTCCTTGAAGTCACTTCGTGCGACGATAAGTTTTTAGGTGGTGGTGTTGGTGTGACGGCTTGTGGTGGTGGTGGCGGTTGTCTTGGCCGGTTCAAGAGAGGAGGGAGAGTGGGAGTGGAGTGGAGAAAGAGTTGGAGTGAGGTGGTGGTGAATGAAAGTATGGTAGGTTGTGTGTGATGTAGTCAAAAGAAGAAATGGGGAGAAGCATGACCATGGGCCGGTTTGTCTATGGCCCCACAAGGCTGAATTTGTCAACTTTTTGGTTCCTCAATTTTACGTAACGTCCCGTGGTTGTTTACCCGTTCGTTAAATTAATTGTTTAAACGTTAAAACGTATATTCGTAATGTTTTGTAAGCAATATTTTCGCGTAAATTTAAGTTGGATTATTTATTCAATATACTTGATAGATTTTTTATAAAATACTTCGTTAAGTTGTCGGTCTCGATTTGCACGTTCGTTGCGTGTTTGTACGTGTTATATATAACGTATACCGTTTCGTATATTATTAATACATAATAATATAAGTAAATAACTACTATAAAATAGTTTTGCGTTATTTATTAAAAGTTTCACCAACATCCATTTGTATCAAAATCCATTCGATAGTTTGCGTAATTAGAATTAATTACGTACGTGTATATATAAGAATATACAAACAGTTACATATATTTAGCCCTATTTCAACTAAATACTTATAATTACAATTAATCTAGGTACAAATGAAGTCCTAATTTGTCGGGTGTCACAGAAAGTGTCGAGCGGGAGTAACACGGGGTTTTGGGAGGATGTTTGGTGCTTAGCGTAGCTAACTAATGGACCTATTCCCTCGCATATTGATTAGTGTAAAATTAGACATGTTTTTGTAAGGTTTTTTTACCTAATTTATTTAATAAATTAAGAAGTAATTGCTACTTATATTCTTATATTTGAATAAATTCTAGTTTTGGAGCTAATATGAAAAAAGGAAGAAATTCAGGGATTAAAATGCATAATTGAAGATTTCTGTGCAAGAAACTTGCCGAGCCTAGATATAACTTGCTGAGTAAGGAGGAAAGTGAAGATTATCTGAAATGATAAATATCCGAATTCAAAATAAGAGATGAAGATAGAATAAAACTTATTTAAAATGAGAGATATATAGAAGATTAACCAACTCTGAGGAAAACATTCAACGATTCAACGAATGTGGACACAAAGAAGACTGGATACATTTTAAAGATAAGACCAAACGAGAAACTCGCCGAGTCCAAAGAGCTACTCGCCGAGTTTTCCAGACGGCCAGAATATATAGAGAACTCATTTCCATTATTTGAGAGCATAAGATAATACACAGAGGCTTGAATATACACAGAAAGACTAAGAAATAAGTTTAGCATTTGTAAGGAAAACAAATAATATTTATTCATTCAATTGGCAAAAGTAATAGTATGATTTGCAATTATCTTGTATTCTGAATTATGGCTTTCTTTATCTTAATTATCTATTTGTTATTTAATTGATTTCTCTATGAGTTAGTTGTAAGATTGAAATGTAAATTGATTACTACAACTGAAATAGTGAAAAGGGTTAAAGCCGCGGATCGCTCCTGTACTTACTTTTTTGTTCCGGGGCTACCCATGTACCCATTTTATTACCACGATCATCAACAAACTTTCAAATTTTGAGTTCATATCACCAATTAATTGGTATTTTACCGGAAACATTTTTCAAACCTTGACGTGGCGTGTCTATGTCATCTAATTTAATGACGTGGCTGCCATGTGAGAGACTATATGACATGTCAATCATCCATGTTGTCATGTATCTCTTTAAAAGCAGATACATTTCAAAAACTTAATATTGTAATCCTAATCGCGAAATTGGCAGATAGAAGTCTGTAAGCTTCAACCGCAACAATGTCAACATCTTCTTCAACCTCCAATCGATCGACCCTAAGTGGTTTCTGTTTTTGTGAAAAGCCCCTTCCTCTGAAGAAACGAACGTCGTAGACTTCCACCAACCCTGCTCGAAAGTTTTTAACTTGCCCCAATTCCATTGTAAGTGTAGTTATGTAAGGTTTATCCAACTAAATTTCATGAAAATGTTTTTAATTTCATGAATTATGTTAGTCTCTAGGGAAAAAGAAATGCAAAGCTTTTAACTGGATTGATGTTGAATTGGATAGCGATTGGTACAAAGCGAACATATACGAGTTGTATTCATGTTTGAACCGAGACCAGAGAGAGAGTTTTTATCAGATTATGAAGCTTAGAGAAATGCACACTAATTTGGAAGGTGATTTTGAGCTGTACAAGAGTGAAATGGAAGCTGCTATGGGTCTGCTACAAATTGAAGTGGAGAAGAACAAGTCAAATGCAAATTTTTACATGAAATTGTGTGGTGTTCTAGTGTGTTTGATTGCAATTGTGTTGGTGTTTTGAATTTGTTATTTAGGATTTCTAGAAGAAGATGCCATTCGTTCATAAGAACTCTTGAATGGAAATGGAAAAGAGATGATGTAGTTGTGTTTTGGTTTGTGATTTAATGCAGTAGTAATGTATGCATGCAATAATGTTGTTTTGGTTTAATGTAGTACTCCCTCCGTCCCAATTTTATTGTCCCCTCTCTCTTACTTTTTGATAAGAAGACAATTTTACCCTTTACTTTTTACCTACCTTTTTGTCTTACATATATAAATTAGGGGCATAAATGAACTTTATCTCATTATTCTTATCTATTTATGGAAGTGGACAATAAAATTGGGACATCCAAAAAAGGAATACTGGACAATAGAATCGGTACGGAGGGAGTAGTAATGTAGGTGAGCTATTGTATTTTGTAATGAATGTTGGTCCCTTTGTTTAATGCAAGTTGGTTTACCTTTTTGACCATTTAATACTTTATGTATAGACACCACCCACATGATATGCACATAAAGATAACTTTTTTGACAAAATAATTAGACCACTTCCCTGAGTTTTGATACAATCCATACCTATTTTTGACAAATTTCACACTAGAATACAGATAATGCACAATAATATAAGATAAGTAGGTCCATTACACACATCAAAAGGGGATCAATACATAGTTAAATGCTGATTACAAAGTTCAAAAGATACCAGTTCATACCCCAAAAGATAACATCCTACTGCATAAGTTCATTACCATACACATATAACCTAAAACCAAACTTAATTTACTTCTGAGATCCAGATCCAGAACCACCAGCACCATTTCCTTCATTATCTAACTCAAATGGCCTATCTAAGCTTAAACCAGTACCATACTTGTCAGTCGAGTTAGCGTCCACAGCTGAGCAATTCTTTCATATTTCCTTCTCTTGTTCTTTTGTGCAGTCACTATTTCATCAAAATAAACATCAGCTGCAGCAGTTCTTTCTGGTAAGTTGACTTGACTTTCTTGAGTCATTGATTCATTCACAAGTGCATTCAAAGGATAAGTGAGGTCCATTGCAGGAATATTTGGTGGTGAATTTTCAGTTTCCAGCATATATAATTATATACAATAATATACCCATTTTCATCAAATATTGTGACACCCGACAAATTAGGACATTTATTGTGCCTAGCTTTAACGTTAATTGCTCATATTTAGTTACGTATTAAGGCTTAATACTTAAAATTTTTATATATAATTATATATATAAACATACGTGATTGTTTTAAATCGCTCGTAAACGAATCGGATGGGATCCGACGCAATAAATACGGACGTTGGTGAAAAAGTTTTCTAAATAATGTGAATTTATTTAATAAACATTATTTACTTTGAAATATTACAAATACATTATAAGCGTTACACGTTTCGCTTAAAACAAACCATACGCGACGAAAACGCGCGAAACGCGCCCGACGAATGAATAAAACCCAAGTTATATTTTTATAACTCAACATTAAGTATTTTGATAGAATACTTTGACTAAAAATATCGTGAATGTACGAATATAATAATAACATTTGAAAACGTTACGTGATTAATTACAACGTCAAACGACCGGGTAAAAGAGCACCGCATGGAGCGCGAATTGGGGAACAAGTTTGGTGAAGCCCGCACATGGGTGGACCCCACTCAAAATCAGTCAAGAAAAAGGAGGTATGGCCTCCCATCCCCTCTCCCTTTTCTTGTTGACTCACCATTCCACTCCAGCATTCTCCATTTTCTACTTTCTCACTCAACTCTCTCTCTAGCCTCTTTCTCTCTCAAATTTTCAGCCAAACAACATCCCCTCTCACCCCCACCATCCACCACACCACCACCTAGAGCCACTACCTTCAAACTAATCGGTTCTTCAAAAGAAAAGCAAGGAAACGTCAAGGATCGCACTCTCATTCCATTGCCGCCGTTAGATTCACCATTTCTTTGTAAGGAACCTTTTCTCTTTCTTTAATCTTACTTGGAAAATGATGTTTTAAGAATGTTTCTTGTACATGTAAGGGTGCAGACATTGGTGAACGTTGGTGATTATTCGCACAATTTTGATCAGTTTGGGTTGTCTTGTGCTTGATGGTTAAGTCGTTCATCTACTAGGGTTTGTTAGTGTTTTGCGACACTAAGCAGACTTGGTGAACGAATTTTCAGTGGTGGTCTAGGGTTTGCTAGTGGTGTGATGTAGTGCAAAAATTCACGTTTTTACCTACATTATTGTAACACCCCCAAATTTAACAGTTTGCGGAAGCGATGTTTTGGGTGTTACTAATCAATAATCACAAGCACAAAGGATACAGTGAACGACTCTAAATGAGACGTTCGAAAAGTTATTACATTAATACATAAGTAGTTTCAAAATACAAGCTCGAGTTCAAGTAAAATCCTAGAGATTCTAATACATAACAGTAAGTACAAAAGTAATGTATGTAAATCTCCAAGCTTGTAAATGCATGCGACTCGAGCTAAGAAAGTTTATCCTGCTGGGCATCCCTACTGATGCTGTGTACCTGAGAAGCATTACTAAAACGGTCAACCAAAAGGTTGGTGAATCTCACATGTTTGTAAGTAAGTAAACAGTTGAACACACAAGTAGTATTCGTAAATCATAGCCAGCCAGTAAGTAACGATCACAGGTTATGCTCATCGTTAACTTAAGTTTTAATAAGTGGGTGATTGCAGGTTATGCTAACCGTTTGATACAATTGCCATGAGCCACCATAGTTGAAGCTTAACGTACAGTAAATATAGGTACCCCCCATGAATGTAATCCAAAACATTCATACGGAACGAGTAAGAAACGCCCGTTTCTACAGGAACGGTTCGTGGTAGTGCGTGCTACCCCGGGCGGGGATTGTCAGTCCCATATGGATCCATATACTAAAACTCGCGCTTATCACATAACTAACAACTATGATTAAGGAGGATTTCATTGGATTAGTCGAAAACTCATGCAATTGGCGTATCCGTAATCTAGTACAATATGTAAATCATGGCAGCAAGTAAGTTTTGTGTGTTCATGTAAAACAGTAATGCATCTCACCCCTGAGTAAAAACAGTAAAGTAGGGGCTGTGAGACTCACCTGAGTCTAGCAGATAATGCAGTAAGCAAGCAAAGTAGTATCCCGAACTAGCAACCCTTAGTGTCCTAATACGCATAAGGTTTAGTAAGTAAATGAAATACTTGTAAAGTATCCATGCTAGTTGTTCCCAAACTAGTTAATGTCCATAAGTTGTTTGTACGTTTGTATTCGTTTGTAAATCGTAGTTTGTATAAAAGTTGTACGGTCCGTTGGTGTCGTTGTGTAATAATAATAATTCCATCCATTATTATTATGTATTCATAGTAGTTGTACATTTGTAAAGCGTACGTGTATAACTGTTTGTTTGTATCACAACGTGTATCGTTTGCGTAAGTTCCAATGGGCTTAAACCCCAAAGGGTACGAGTGAAACCTCGTAAGTATTCGAGTGTATGTTCGTATCAGTTAACGTGTAATCCAGCACGTAACTAGTGAGTGAACTTGTAAGTTCGTATCGGATGTAATCCCGTGTAACGTACAAGTGTAAGTTCGTTGGAGTGTAATCTCCTAAGTATTTCCAAGTGTAATCTCGTACATGTGTGTGAGTGAAATCTCACGTTAGTTTAGTATAGTCTTGTACGTATTCAAGTGTTGTTGTATACTCTCAAAAGTATAGTATTTTCATGTATAAGTAGCATCGTATTTGATTTAGTAGTTGAAAAGTGATTCCAACACTTAGAATATATTTTGTTTTCTGATCTGGGCTATCTGCGACACAAGGCTTGTGTCGCAGACCGTATGCGACATAAGGTCTGTGTCGTATGGATTGATTTCGGTTTGGTGTTTATGCGACACAATGGTTGTCTCGCATACAATGGTACGACACAACGATACGACATAGTCGTTGTGTCGCAATCAAGCGATAGGTAAACTTTGTGTCGTAGATGATACGACATATAGTGCGACATAAGCGTTGTGTCGCATACATTGCGACATAACGTGTGACATAACATGCGACACAGTGTTGTGTCGCATGAAATTTTGGTCCGATGCGACACAAGAGGTCTGTTCGGAATTTAAGTTTCCGAAAACGTATTTTCCGGTTTCCGTTGGGTCTAGAACTTTTATACTAGTTTTAATATGTTATAATGAGTCCATAGTAACTATTGGTGGTCGTTTTTAAGGTTTGTGGTGTCGTTTTCTTTAAAATGACCAAAACCGACATTTCCGTTAACGTGTTCACAAACGTGTTTTATTTACATATTTGGACATTACTAAGCTAGGGGAACAATAATCTAGCAAAATAAAAGTAATTGGAAAAGTTTCGGGTCGCCGGAAAACTTACAAAGTTGTCGAAACGAAAATCCGAAAAGATGAAGTTGTAGCCCTCGTTCTCGTGATCACTTTTCTCCAAACGAGCTAGGTGATTGAAGTTCGTTTTGTGGGTGATTTTTAGAGAGAGAGAGTGCCGAGCTAGAGAGAGAGATGAGAGAGTTTGATGGGGTGTGAAAGTGGTGAATGTGTTTGTGTGTGTAAGTGATCAAAGAGAGGTGGGGGGTTTGTCCCCTTGTCTTGGCCGGTTGGTGGGGTCCACCGTGTGTGGATCTCACCAAGTTTCGTTCCCTCGTGTTTGCGCTCCGTGTGGTGTTCGTTTTCCCGGTCGTTTAAACGTTAAAATCATTTTATACGCGATTAAATATACGTTTAAAATACGAAATAATATCCGATAATTTAGTTAAAGCATTTTAATAAAATACTTTGTTTTGAAGTTATAAAATGTAACATTTGTTTTGTTTTGTTGGTTGGTCGAGTTTTCGGAGAGTTCGGTAACGTTTTAATTAAAACGTACGTTTTCCGTTATATTATAAACATAATATAAAGTACTAGTCAAAGTAATTAAATAATTTCACATTATTTAATAATTGTTTTACCAATGTCCGCAAGTTTGTACAATTGTAGTTTCATACGATATGTACGAATCGTATACGCGTATATATATATATTCCATCCATATATATATATAATAAGTAAATAACGTATATAATCCTATTTCATATTATATACAAGTAATAAACACGTAATTAGGGAAAATTTAAATTGGCCTTAAATTTGGGGTTGTTACAATTATTGACCCCATATTTAGGCCTTTTATAACAAAAACATTCTTAAAACATCATTATTCATCACATTTTGTTATAAAGGTGAAAACTTGTTAGACTTTCCAAAACTATAAGAAAAGGGCTGAAAATACGTTGAAATGGGAACCAAATTGAGCAACACCCTATATCTACTGTAAAATCCATACCAAGACCTTAAAATTATCTTATTTTGTATCTATGAAGATTACTAGAACGTGGATATAAGGATTGCTCAAGATGGATCAAGGATGAAGAAGATATGCAAGAAATAGCACAACCAAAGACTACGAAACGTATTCTGGACACGCCTGGGCTCCACACATCCAATTTCTACCAAATTGGCATCATTAGAAGCGTAACTGAATTACAAGACCGTAGGTGAAAGAATCAAGTCAAACGGACGCGAAACGATGAAGATACGGCCTTTCGAAGCAACGCGAAAAGTCAAAAAAGCACACGGCCTAGTACACGGCCACCACAGGGCCGTACACGGCCTCCATAGAGCCGTACACGGCCTTTAGGAAGCTATACATGGCCTCTACAGGGCCGTACATGACCTGTTGCCTTCTTGTGTGCTCTCGTTTTGCTTCATTTGCTTGTACGTGCGTGCTTGTGGGCTTGTACTCTTGCATCCTTGGTGGCCTATAAATAGAAGACCTCATTTCATCATTTCACACACATCACACTTCTCATTCCTCTCTTTTCTCTCTCACACACTCTTTCTTTCTCTCTCTAGAGTCTCTCTCTAGTTTTCTTTCTATAGAGTTAAGCTAGTAGACGAGCTTGGTTAGCGTAGCGGTAGTTGTAGCATTTGTACGGAGTCACTCCGAGACTTTGGGTCACGAAGATTTGTCTGTAATACTTATTCAGGTTTTATTTATATCTCTCTTCTTTATTTCGTGAATATGATTTGCTTATATTATGTTTACATTGTATTGCTTGCTAGAGATGCCATGCGAGGCTAGACAAATCTGTGTTTGCTATGATAATGGTTATATTTGAGTAGTTATGATTTTATAACATGCCGTTACTCTGCCTGTATGAATTTAAACTGTATTTGAATTTGTGAGCTGAATCTCTATTGTTTACCTATCCAACTTATGCTGTGGTTAGAAACTTCCTGCTAAGACCTGGCCAGTTATTAGTAGTACGTCATCTACCTATTTTATGTATGACGAAGTATTTGAACTCGACAGCCACCTACTCTTAAATATGGCATTACCTTGTGTGATCCCGCTGCTACTTGGTCCTTGTTCCAGACTTTCACCGCACATCATCAGATCCTTTCAGCTTTGTGTGAGATAGCCGGATTGCCAAGACCTGCAGGACCACCTTTCAGGTTGGGACCAGACCCAGGACCATCTCGACCATCCTGGTCTTTCTTCCCTCCTGCTGGATCTTTTGTTAGACCTGCTGCTGGAACATCTACTGGACACCCTATTGCTCCTGCTGCCTCTGGGACCTCTGCACCTATGGATCCAGTTCTTCGTGAGCAGCTTTATGCCATGCTTGATGTTTCGAGCCCAGCTCCTGCACCAGTCTATGACAGGACTGCAGAGGATGAGTTTGATCCAGATAGCGATGACTTGCTTGATGATGATTACTAGTTTACTTTATCTTTATCTTATTTTATGTATTACTCGGTACTTATGTTTTGACTACTGAGACGTGATACTATGATGAGGTTGTGATTACTGCAGAACTAGCTTCGTATGGAATGGCTGAGCCTAAACTTCTGAAATCATATGCACCACTTCTGCACGAACCTGGTCCAACTCCAGTAACCACTATTTATAGGGAAGTTCATTTTTAGTATTTTAATTTTAAATATTTGCCATGACCCCCATTTCAAACCCCAAGTGTGGGATTAGCAACCCCATTCTTAGAATATACTAAAAAATTAAAATTGTTCAACAAAATCATTAAAACTCTAATGGTGGGATTCTTCCTACTTAGTGGCAAAAACATTGAGGACAATGTTTATTTTTAAGTGTGGGATAGCAATATACCCTACTTCGTATAATGAGCTTAAAATTTTTCAAAAATGTCCTCAATTTTTTTTTAAACTTGTACTCACATGAAACCAACAAGTCATTACTTTACCCTAAACTTTCAAAACAATTTTTGAGTCAAGAATATATGTTAGACTACGAAATTTTTCAAAATAAACTCAAAAGTTAGCAGAAAGAGGTAGAATCAGGTTAGATTCCAACTTTTTCTTAATGAAAGGCTAAGAGGGGCATCACATGACTGGTCACATACAACCCTATAAACTTGCGGTGAGGTAACTTGAGCCCAAAAGCATTCATTTTTGATGCTTCACTTTTCGTTTGTTGTGTGTGACTGGTGCATGCATTTTGAATTATAACTTGATCCTGACATGCGTTTCGAGACCATATTGACATGTGCCATACGTGGCATAGGTGCAATTAGATGACCAGGACATTTTTAGGAATAACCCCTTTTTCTCATATCTTTCCAAGCCAACCCTTTCCGACACTTTTAGTGTTGAAGATCCCTTAGAAAATCCTGTTGAGCCTAAGCCTATTCGTTTCTTTCAAAACCTTAAAACCACATTTCCACTCACCACCAAAACGTCTTGATAAAAGAAACTTCTGAGGAAGTGAGAAACCGCTATTTGGATGTCCTTACCCACTCGAGCAATTGCTCTCTCAAGTCATAAATTCCTGGTAACAAACTTCAAAAGAAGAAAATTAAAAGAAATCACCTGAAGCTCCACAAAAGAATAATTCATGGAGCCTTGAAAATTGTCTTGAAGAAGCTGCAAAAGCAAAAGAGGATGAAGCATCTAAAAAAAAAAGCAAAAGAAAATAAGAAAAGATGCCTCAAGAAAAACACCAAAAAGAAAGAATAAAAGATCCCGGAAAGTTCAAAAATCACCCAAAAAGAAGAAAATTCTCGGTGGATTCCCCTTTCTATAGGATTCAGTCAAATAAAAGTTTCTCACAACCTTAAGAGTTTTTGGAGTCAAGATTAGTCCTTCCAAAATACCCATATCACCATACCCTACCTTTCAAAATATTCCTTTTTTTTTTTACCCCCAAAACACAACCCACAAATGTCCTGGGATAATAGTGCCTTCCCTGTCTAAGTGTTGGAGATTCGATTCTCGATCAAGCCTATGACGATGAATGTTGCATGACTGGTATTATGAGCGATTTCGTTTGATCTAGAATGTTAGGAAACCCGATACACTTGTGTGAATTGAGTGACCACCTGGTGAGGAATCGCCTAGTCATGTATATTCCAAGATCACGAGAATTAAAAGCATACCTAAGATGATCATTCCAAAAAGTTGGATACGTCATGTGCATACCTCCTATGTTATACCCTAGGGATTATTTGATTATTTTCGTATTTTGACTTATACTTACGACTCCCACAAAACCATTTTTTTTAGAAAAAGTTTTTGGGTATAGTTGATGGGTGGAATTGCTCTAGGACAAGCAAAACTCTAAGTGTGGGATATTTGATGTAATGCAAAAAGTCACGTTTTTACCTACATTATTGACCCCATATTTAGGCCTTTTATAACAAAAACATTCTTAAAACATCATTATTCATCACATTTTGTTATAAAGGTGAAAAGTTGTTGGACTTTCCAAAACTATACAAAAAGGGCTGAAAATACGTTGAAATGGGCACCAAATTGAGCCACACCCTAAATCTACTGTAAACTCCATACCAAGACCTCACAGTTATCTTATTTTGTAGCTATAGATATTACGAGAACGTGGATATAAGGATTGCTCAAGATGGATCAAGGATGAAGAAGATATGCAAGAAACAGCACAACCAAAGACTACGAAATGTATTCTGGACACGCCTGGGCTCCACACATCCAATTTCTACCAAATTGGCATCATTAGAAGCGTAACAAAATTACGAGACCATTCATGAATATGGCCAAGGCAATCATTAACGTCTTCGCACAGACCATCAGTCTGCAGTCTCAAGGAGAAACCATCACTTTTCAGCTTGACAATCCAAACGTTGGAGAGCAAGCCGATATGTACATGATCTCCATGAACACCGCAAAGGACGAAGAAACTGCAAGGTCGACAAGTGAAAGGAACTCTAGCAAGGAAATGGCAATCATGCCATATTTCCCGATTGACCTCCGACGAATAAAACGAGGAATGAAAAATGCATCTCCATCTGCGAGAAACCCAAAGATAGAAGAAATAGTAAGGATAAGAAAGACGGAAAAAGAAGAAGACGTAAAAAGCAGACCGCCAACTAATCTGTTTACCATTGAAGAAATGGCGGGAAGTAACCCCAACCATCCCACGAGAAGTGAAACACTGGAGGAATATTCCAAACGCTCAAGATACCAACCGCAAACCATCATAGATCACAAAGTGATCGAAAAATTCATCCAAAGATTTGACAAAGTAGTAGGAGGAATAAGCGGCGTAGTCAACATGCTTGCTCTTTCCCCTGCTGAACTGCAATTCTGTCAACAACAGAAACGGACTTACGCTAGGATCTACAATGCCCTTAAAAGATCTAACACCCCATTCACCTCAATGCAATGGGAGATGTTAGGATCCATTAGAGAGCATGTGAAAGAGACTACTGGACATCCGAGCAGTCGTGCCGGCATCTTGACGATGAATGACCTCACATCATTGCTTGACTTGCTAAGTAGAGAAGATCACCTTCGTTCCAAAAAGCGGATATATGGTTATCAACTCCACTATTGAAAAACAAGTTGAGTTATTGATTGAAGAACTTAGTAATCTTGTGTCACACCCCAAAAATCGGTAATTTTGTTTATTTAATGTTTAGCGGAAGCAAGTTATAATTTAGCAGAAGCAGCTTGTTTAAACAGTTTAACAGCGGGGTGATGACGTATCAATTGTGCATTCATCGTATCAGAGCATATGATCATACATAACATAATATATTAAGGATGCCAGTTAAATAGTTATTACAAAAGTAGTACGACAGTGTAAGTCGTACAGTAGTAATAAAGTTTAAAACATTTAAGTTTTACAATACATATGTTAAAATAAGATTTCATGAGTATAACTGCAATGTCTGCAGTAATACAGAGGAAATCCTCAAAAGCTGTCCCATAAGGTATGGCATCCTAAGTAGTCCAGGGTTGTCATCCTGAATGCATGCGATCCTTACTTACATGGCTAATTTCCTGTAAAACATAGAAAGAAAGTCGTCAACAAATATGTTGAGTGAATTCACAGGTTTTGTATAAATATGTGGTATGTTAAACCATTTATGTTTAAATTATTGAAATGTTATTCAATAAATAAAGGTTTGCAGGTTTTGCAAATTATAAGATGATAGGGATAGTTACCCTAAAATATAGTTTTATGTGGGTTGATACCCAAATCATATATCTGGTTGTTTACCAGACTATAAATAAAATCAGTACGTATACTGAAATAAAGCAGTTGTAGGATATGTTCATCCTAAATAAAAATTGTGGGAATGCTTAAACTATAATCCCCTGAAAGGTGAGCTAAACCTCGCAGGTTAAAGTAACGCGACCTAACCCTATAACCAAACCACAACCAAATCTTATGTTTCTTGCCTGAAGGACAGTTAAGTATACGCTCCATCCACAGGAGGGTCGTCACGGCAATAGTACTATTCGTATACTCAGTGGCTAGAGTCACCTAGCTAATGGTTATAGTCTGCATGACATAAGGTCTTTCATGCACACATCTCAAGTCTGGTCCGTACTAGGATCTGTTGTCTAATTCCCAAAACAGTTGTGAAATAATATTTCATATCAAACAGTTGTATAAAGCAATTTAAAGCATTTATATAATTTGCTGCATATGTTTGCATGCAGTTTCTATGTTTACACCCCTATGTTTAAAACAGAAAACATTTGTAAAGTAGGGGCTGTGAACTCACGGTGGTTTGCTCGGAAAGAAAGCTAGCAGCCAATCAGCTATAAGCCCAAGGTATGTTAACCTATACAATAAATATATTAACATAAGTACGTTTGATTTGTTTTAAATCACTTATGTTAACAGTTTGTTCGTTAGAAGAAATGGTTGATTTCTTTATCATGTAAGTCGTTGTATTTGTAGGTGGCATTGAGTAGAAATATTGTTATTATTTCTTTCATCGTATACTTGGTTAAGTATATGAATCAATATGTAATTGTCTAATTTAACGGAAAGTCGTCTTGTTTCCATTTGTACATATACTTTGTATATAGTTGTTCGTATAATTTGAACGTTATTCAAATATCATTGTTTGTACATATATTTGTTTTATGTATGTATTCGTATGTAAATATACTTGTTGTATATTATTAAGTTGTACGTTTGTTAAACGTGTAATCCATTTGCACATATATATGTGAATATATATTCTTAAGTGTCGTATGTATATATGTTTGATCAATACATTGTTTATGTATATCAAAATATATAAGTTTTCATTTGTTTAAGAAAACGTATACGTTTGTGTCAATATATATCGTGTGTCCTCGAATATATGTATATATATTGTAATACGTTGTTTCGTATTTAAAACATGCCGAGTTTTATTTGTTATATAAAACTTGATAATATATTTATTTTGTTTATAAAATAAATATTATTTGTTTTTAATATCATTACATTTGTTTAATAAATGTTAAGAAGTTTAAATGTCCCGATTGTAATCGTTTTCCCAAAACGTATAATTTACAAAGTTCGTATTCATATATATGTCATATATGTATTTATTCATATATCGTTTGTTCGTACGAAATAAATAAGTCCAAAGTCCGTGTCTCGGATATATCACATTAATGTTTTATTAATAGTTTACAATGTCTCGTGAATGTATCGTATAAATGAAATCGTTAACGGGAGCGTTTATGTTTTAAAGTAAAAGTCAAATTGTTGGTCAGGGTTGGGAATCCGCCGGATTCCCTTGAATCCGCCGGATTCAAGTCAAAATTCGGAATACGCCGTATTCGAGTGAATCCGCCGTATTCATCGTGGTTTTCATGTGGTTTCGTTTTAGGTTCGGGAATACGCCGTATTTAAATGAATACGCCGTATTCAATCCAGTTCGGGGGGAATCCGCCGTATTCAATCGAATACGCCGGATTCGTTTGTGTTCATCAAGTAGTTCGTGTGAAGGTTTGGGAATACGCCGTATTCAACGGAATACGCCGTATTTGACTTGTTTAGAAACGGGAATCCGCCGTATTCCCGTGAATACGCCGGATTCGTTTGGTTTTCGGTTGGGAATACGCCGGATTCAGAGGAATCCGCCGTATTCGTGGCTCGTTCCAGACCCCTGTTCGCGACTGTATACATATATACACGGTTTTATTTGGCTCAAATCCTTTACACTATGTTACAAAATGTTTACAACAAGTTTATATGTCGTTTTTATAAGTTATTACACCATTTTAACAAGTCTTCATCCAATGATTTTGGTTTTGAAGTTTTGGTTTTATAAACTATTTTCATGATCAATCCATCAATCTTCCAAGTATATATGTTATATGTATAGATTATGTGATATAAGCATGTTATAACACGAAATTAAAGTAAAGAAATCGAAAAAGGAAAGTTTTCCTTACAAAGAAAAAGGAGATGAAAATGATGAACGGATGATGATGAAGATGTTGCTCCTGATCTTGTTGTTCTACTTGCTGCTACTGATCTTGTTGTGTTCCAGATGAAGAAAAAGAAGAAAGATTGGTGATGTGTTTGTGTGTGTGTGTATGTCGATAGATCACAGAGAGGATGGAGGGAGTATGGTTTTAAATTAACCATGCCTCTGCATTATTGTAGGTTGGTGGGACTTTAGTCCCACTAATTTCGAGTACGGGTATAATTTTAGCAATATAAAAATAAACATTTTACATTTTTATTTCGTAGGTGTTCTCCAGGTTCGTAATTTATAATCAGAATAATGATGTTATCATTATTTTAAATAAATGTACAATTTTGTACATTTTACTGCATTCAACTATTTGAGCGTAAAAATTTCCGTAAGTTTAGGATTTCATATTTTGAGGTAATGTTCTAACTTCTTCCAAACGAATGGGAAAATTTGTATTTTTATGATTCGACCTTTTATGAGCGTTTTAGAATTGTTTCTGTTCGATTATAATACGTTTTATGTTAAACGTATATTTAGACCATTTCATCTATTTGTTATAGATATATAAATACTCGTAATTAATAATTACATTATTAATTATTTTTGTATCACGAAACTTTTGTTATTTATTTTTGTCGGGTTCGTTCTGATATATTTGTACGTAATTTTAAATACTTACGTATTATGTATTACTTTTTGTTTAAAAGTACCGGGCTTGCTAGACTTACATCACATCAAGAAGTTTTGTTAAAACTTAATCAGGAAATTAGCGTAAGAATGCACATGCTTAAATGTTAATTAATACCTAATTTGGAGAGTTGTCACATTCTCCCCCCCGTTAGGGAAATCTCGTCCCGAGATTTAATTTGTGTCGTGATTCGTGGTCACGGTTTCAAATAGGTGGGGATACTTCTTGCGCATCTCGTCCTCACGTTCCCAGGTGAACTCTGGGCCTCTTTTCGAGTTCCATCGAATTTTGACAAGTTTGATCCGACTGTTTCGGAGTTTCTGCGTTTTCGTATCCATTACTTCAAGCGGTTCCTCCACGAAGTTGAGTTTTGCGTCGACGTAGATTTCGTCGGGAGGTATGATTAACGCTTCGTCAGATAGACACTTCTTAAGATTACTCACGTGAAACGTGTCGTGAATATTACTAAGTTCTTGCGGCAGTTTAAGCTTATAAGCTACAGGACCAATCCTTTCTAGGATTTCAAAAGGTCCGATGTAACGTGGGTTTAGTTTGCCGCATTTTCCAAATCGCACAACTCCTTTCCAAGGAGATATCTTAAGTAGGACTCTGTCACCTACTTGAAATTCCAAAGGTTTACGTCTATTGTCTGCATAGCTCTTTTGTCGGTCTCGTGCCATTTTTAATCGATTAATCACTTGAGATATTTTGTCCGTTGTCTCTTGGACTATCTCAGGACCTGATAACTGTCTGTCATCCATATCTGCCCAACAAAGTGGGGATCGGCACTTGCGTCCGTACAACGCCTCAAAAGGTGCCATTTGTATGCTCGTATGATAACTATTGTTGTACGAGAATTCAGCTAAAGGAAGATGAACATCCCAGTTTCCTCCAAAATCAATCACGCAGGCTCGTAGCAAGTCCTCAAGCGTTTGTATCGTTCGCTCGCTTTGACCATCGGTTTGTGGATGGTAGGCGGTACTCATGTCGAGTCTAGTGCCTAAAGCTTGTTGCAGTGTTTGCCAGAAGCGAGAGGTGAAACGTGCATCTCTATCAGAGATGATGGATAATGGAACTCCATGTCTAGAAACAACTTCTTTTATGTATATTCTAGACAGCTTTTCCATCTTATCCGTTTCCTTAATGGCAAGAAAGTGAGCTGACTTTGTCAGTCGGTCGACAATCACCCATATGGAGTCCATTCCGGATGATGTTTTCGGTAGTTTCGTGATGAAATCCATCGTGATGTGTTCCCATTTCCATTTGGGCAACTCAGGTTGTTGCAAAAGTCCGGATGGCTTTTGGTATTCAGTCTTAACTTTTGCACAAGTCAGACATCTACTAACATAGGTGGCAATGTCTCTTTTCATGCCAGGCCACCAGTAAAATCCTTTTAGATCGTGGTACATCTTATCTGCACCAGGATGTATCGAGTAATTGGACTTATGAGCTTCGTCCAATACTAGGCTACGTAGCTCATCAACACAAGGAATCCAAATTTGATTCATGAAGTACATTACTCCATTTTCCTTAGACTCCAGTTGCTTCTCCATCCCTTTGAGGGATTCGTCCTTCATACGTTCTGGAGTAAAGGCCGCTTGTTGAGCGTCACGTATTTGGGTAATCAGATCCAAGTGGATTGTCAGTCCTAAGGCTCGAACTCTTCGAGGTTTCACTCTTTCCTTACGACTCAAGGCATCCGCTACTACATTAGCTTTGCCTGGATGGTACTTGATTTCACAGTCGTAATCATTCAGCAATTCAACCCAACGTCTCTGTCTCATGTTGAGTTCTTTCTGGTCAAATATATGTTGGAGACTTTTGTGATCGGTAAAGATCGTACACTTTGTACCGTATAGATAGTGTCTCCAAATCTTAAGTGCAAAAACGACTGCTCCTAGCTCCAAGTCATGCGTCGTATAATTCTTCTCGTGAATCTTCAATTGCCGAGACGCATATGCAATGACCTTGTCGTTTTGCATCAACACGCAACCTAATCCTTGATGTGAAGCATCACAGTAGACAACAAAGTTTTCTACTCCTTCTGGTAAGGACAGGATAGGTGCGGTGCTTAATTTCTCTTTCAACAGTTGGAAAGCATTCTCTTGCTTCTCGCCCCAATCAAACTTCTTGTCTTTTTGCGTTAGGGTGGTAAGTGGCTGAGCTATCTTCGAGAAATTCCCAATGAACCTTCGGTAGTAACCAGCTAATCCAAGAAATTGTCGTATCTCAGTTGGGGTCTTTGGGGCTTCCCAATTCTTAATCGCCTCAATTTTGGATGGGTCCACGTGAATTCCTTTGTTATTGATCACGTGACCAAGGAAATGAACCTCACGCATCCAAAACTCGCATTTAGAGAACTTTGCATAAAGCTTCTCTTTCTCCAGTAATTCAAGAATCAGCCTCAGATGTCGTTCATGGTCTTCCTTCGTTCTCGAGTATATCAAGATATCGTCAATGAACACTATGACGAACTTATCAAGGTATGGTTTACATACTCTATTCATTAGATCCATGAACACTGCTGGCGCATTCGTTAGCCCAAACGGCATAACCAGGAACTCGTAATGACCATATCGAGTCCTAAACGCAGTCTTAGGGATATCTTCATCCCGTACCTTCAGTTGATGGTAACCCGATCTCAAGTCGATCTTTGAGTAATAACTTGACCCTTGCAGCTGGTCAAACAAATCATCGATGCGTGGTAACGGGTATCGGTTCTTGATGGTAACTTTGTTTAGTTCTCTATAATCGATACACATCCGCATTGATCCATCCTTCTTTTTGACAAACAACATCGGAGCTCCCCACGGTGAAAAGCTCGGTCGGATGAATCCTAAATCCAACAGTTCTTGCAACTGTGCAGACAGTTCCTGCATTTCTGATGGAGCTAAACGGTAAGGCGTACGAGCAATCGGTGCAGCTCCCGGCACTAGGTCGATATGAAATTCAACCTGCCGAGGAGGTGGTAACCCTGGTAGCTCGTCAGGAAATACTCCTGGGTATTCGCGTACTACGGCCACGTCGTCTATGCGTCGCTCCTCGGGTTTCTTATCTACAACATGTACCAAAAATGCTTGGTACCCTTTTCGTAGATATTTACTTGCCTTCATGCATGTAATCGTTTTCACCACACGATTACTCTTTTCCCCTTGAACCATCAACATTTCTCCTGACGGTAAAGGTAACCGTACAATCTTCTTATGACAGATGATCTCTGCGCGGTTCAGTGACAACCAATCCATGCCAACCACTATATCGAAGCTCCCTAGTTCTACCGGTAGTAAGTCTATTTTGAAAGAATGACCTTCTAATGTTAAGGAACATCCTGGTACTATTTCTCCTGATTCAATCAACTTACCATCGGCTAGCTCTACTGTGTATTTGTTGTCTAGTTTAAGGGATTCGATCTCAATTAGTGGTCTAAACTCAGTGGATACAAAACTTAAATCAGCACCGGAATCAAATAACACAGAAGCAAAGTGGTTGTTTACAAGAAACGTACCAGTGACTGTGTTAGGATCCTGACGTGCCTCTGGTGCTCCTAACATGAACACGCGTCCACGAGCTGGCTGATTGTTGTTGTTGTTAGCATTGTTGTTGTTGGTTCGGTTGTTGTTGTTTCCACGGTTGTTTCCATTGTTGTTGCGGTTGCGAGCGTTGTTGGCGTTACGGTTTTGGTTATTGAGTCGAGGGCATCGGTTTCGATAATGCCTCGTGTCGCCACACTCAAAACATCCTTGGTTCTGGCGAGCAGTGTTTCCCTTAGGGGCAGGGTTTACCTTACAGTTTTGGGTTTTGTGACCCCATCCCTTACAGCTGTCGCAAAACCAACACTCACCCTCGTGGTGTTTGCTACACTTATCACACTTAGGTTTGTTACCCAAGTATGGCTTCGATTCCACAATGGTGGCAGCGTAAGACTTTGGATTTCCAGATCCTTTCTTGTTGAATTGACCCTGACGGTCATTCCACTTACGCTTCTTACCTCCGGAACTACCAGCTTCAGTACTGCTCGGCTCAACCTTAACCGACACAGTTTTCTTGGTCAGTGTTCCCATCCTAACTGCTTCATCAGTCAAACTCTGCGCTAAGGTAACAGCGCTCCTGAATGTGTCAGGTTTGGAGGACGTAACTAAACTCCTGATCTGTGGTGCCAGTCCATACACATAGCGTTCAATACGCTTGTATTCAGGTGTTACCATATGTGGCACAAGACGAGCTAGTTCTTGGAACCTAGTTGTGTAACCAGTGATATCAGCACCGATCATAGCAATGTTCCACAGCTCAGTCTCAATTTTCTGCATCTCACTGCGAGGGCAGAATTCTTCCATCATCATACTCTTCAATGTTTCCCATGTCATGGAATAAGCAGCTGGTCGTCCCATCGACTGAACTTGACTGTTCCACCAAGTCAAAGCTTTATCAGCTAGTGTGCAGGCAACATACTTCACTGCAGTGTCTGGTAGACAATCACTGATGTCCAACACAGAATCCATCTTTTCTAACCAGTGTATAATACCAATAGCACCTTCAGTGCCACAGAAAGGAGGTGGTTTACATGCCTGAAATGTCTTATATGAACACCCTTTGCGGTTATTCACAACAGTCTCAGTAATAATAGGGGTTGATCCACTGTTATTAATCCCAGTCTCACGGTTTCGACTTGCCTCATACTCGGCAATACCTTCAGCTATGCGTCTAGCTATTAACTGCTAAGTAGTTTCCTCGGTGTTAGGTGGTGGGATGGTTTCAGATGTAGGAGGTACAGTTGTTTTCTGACTGTTCCTAGTAATTCGTCGTTTTGGCGGCATATTTCAGTTCTGCGATGAATAAAATGCAGAAGTCAATGCCAAAATAATGAATGTGATGAACAAGATTTCACATTGTCTATCAAATGAATAATATGGAGAATTTGAGAGAATAATGTTTCACATTGTATATCGCACGACTTTGAAACACCCATATGTACTTTGTACAATATAATCACGTTGGCCATGCGTCATTATATAATGCCAAATACATATTTCTTTTCATCATCGATCAAGCGCAAACAATGTTTTAGGGAATTCAAGATAAAATCAATAATTCAAAGTGTGGTAGGTTTTCAAAGTTTGCAAGAAATGATTTTAACAATTATTACGTGATAACTTTTATATCACATGTATATAGAGATGAATATAATTCGCACGAAATTTCGAATTGAACCTAAGTTATATTATACATTAACTAGAACGTTCTTACATCGTTTCATTGCAAAACTTGATGATATCTTCTATATCCATCAAGAGTGATTTCCAATACAACACAAGTTGTTACAGTACTAATTAAACTAAACTTAGCTATACCTAGATCTTAACAAAATAGTTATATTCCTACGACAGTTCTTCCTCAGTTCATTATTAAGCTATCTTTAGCTATGTTCTCTGTCGCAGTGTAGATCGTTCACTTTTACTCCTGATTCAGATTGGGAGAGTAGTAGCGTGTTTCCAGCATAGTTTTATATCGCAGAGTTGGATAATAGTCCAGATCATTCTCAGTCGAGCATTTGCACAAACGTTTGATCCAAGACTTAACTCTTTTCTTACGATTACTAGCCATTTTCTTCCAGAAGCGAATTCTATCCCTAACTCGGACAGACATAGGCCTCTTTAGGATTGTCAACTCAGTTTCATAGTTCTTGCATTTAGATGCAAGTTCCCAGTTTTGACCATCTAGCTCTTCAGCTTGGTCTCTAACTCTCTCATATTCCTCTATGTCAATCAATCCAAATTGGTGGTTTTCAATTTCTTCTTCCACCAGTTCCACTATCGGAATTGTTTCGGTATCGACATATACATATAGTATCTGCTCGTCGATGGTTATGTCATCTTCTGATGAATATTCACTTATGACAGGTTCTGCCATTTTTCCAGTTTCAAGAGATCTATAGGTTACAAGGACATATTTCAGTATCCACAGTTATGTAGTCTATATTGTCAATATATAATCCAATCACAACGCACAGTAACATAAACAATAATAATAAACCAAATACATATGTCATATCATATAACTGGTCTTAGTTAGTTCACAAGTTTTTATACAAAACAGGATGGATCTATCCTAGATATCCATCGATCCAAAGACTAATCAAAGCATGACGGGTCTGTCTACACACCGTCGATCCAAATGATTTACAAAACATGACAGGTCTGTCTATACCCGTCGAACCAAAGTTCCCAATCTAATACATAGTATATATATAATCCTAAGTAGGCACAACCCGCCCTACATAGGCCTAACGGAAATACGGTAGAAATGATCCCACGGCTGTCCTCAACACAGCCATCACCACACAAGCACCAACCACAAGCCCTGCAATCCTAACATGTCTCTCAAGTGTCCTCACACGAGCACGTGCGGACTCAGCTATCTCCTGGGCAGTAAACACATGGTTCAACAAAAAGTGATGATGCTCATGCATACCAGCCATGTCCCCATACAGACGAGAGATCTCATCCTGTACCTGTCCAAGGTGAGAACCCCTGCTAGAAGTAATACAGAACAATGTATGCATAACAGCAACTAATGTAGGGAGAGTCTGCTCTATCGGCTCTCCAGTGGTAAACAGTGGTGCTGGGGGTCGTGAGGACTCTTCTGTCTCAAAGGTGGAGGGAAAACCCTCTAATGACCTCCAGTGCCTCAACATAGGAGTCATCCACTCTAGATGAGCAAACCTGGGTGCCCTCTGTGGAGACTCAACAGACTCGTCCGCTGGTGCTAACGGACCTATAGAAAAATCTCGGACACACATCCTCGGTGTCCTCCTATATACAGGCCTGCGAGAAGTCTCACCGGCCTGATGGTGAATACCTGTAGTGATAGGGGTAACCTCATGTGCTGTCGGTGGTGGCGCGATGTAAGCGTCACTAGTGTCGTCTGACATGTCTCTCAAATGAACAGATGACTCATCCCCTACAGTGATCGCGGGACCCTCAAAAGGAGCCTCAGTCGGCTCTTCGTCCGAAGCATAAACATGGTAAACTGATTGACTAGACATACTGTGACAAAGGAAATTGTGTGTGACGTGTCAATCGTTTGTTAGATGTATGCAAACGTATGTATGTATGAATGCATGAATGTTCTAGCCAAGGCTATAGTCTAGGTCTCTAAGGTTTTCTGTCACCTAAAGACTTCTAGTTCGCTATAACCAATGGCTCTGATACCAAGTCTGTCACACCCCAAAAATCGGTAATTTTGTTTATTTAATGTTTAGCGGAAGCAAGTTATAATTTAGCGGAAGCAGCTTGTTTAAACAGTTTAACAGCGGGGTGATGACGTATCAATTGTGCATTCATCGTATCAGAGCATATGATCATACAGAACATAATATATTAAGGATGCCAGTTAAATAGTTATTACAAAAGTAGTACGACAGTGTAAGTCGTACAGTAGTAATAAAGTTTAAAACATTTAAGTTTTACAATACATATGTTAAAATAAGATTTCATGAGTATAACTGCAATGTCTGCAGTAATACAGAGGAAATCCTCAAAAGCTGTCCCATAAGGTATGGCATCCTAAGTAGTCCAGGGTTGTCATCCTGAATGCATGCGATCCTTACTTACATGGCTAATTTCCTGTAAAACATAGAAAGAAAGTCGTCAACAAATATGTTGAGTGAATTCACAGGTTTTGTATAAATATGTGGTATGTTAAACCATTTATGTTTAAATTATTGAAATGTTATTCAATAAATAAAGGTTTGCAGGTTTTGCAAATTATAAGATGATAGGGATAGTTACCCTAAAATATAGTTTTATGTGGGTTGATACCCAAATCATATATCTGGTTGTTTACCAGACTATAAATAAAATCAGTACGTATACTGAAATAAAGCAGTTGTAGGATATGTTCATCCTAAATAAAAATTGTGGGAATGCTTAAACTATAATCCCCTGAAAGGTGAGCTAAACCTCGCAGGTTAAAGTAACGCGACCTAACCCTATAACCAAACCACAACCAAATCTTATGTTTCTTGCCTGAAGGACAGTTAAGTATACGCTCCATCCACAGGAGGGTCGTCACGGCAATAGTACTATTCGTATACTCAGTGGCTAGAGTCACCTAGCTAATGGTTATAGTCTGCATGACATAAGGTCTTTCATGCACACATCTCAAGTCTGGTCCGTACTAGGATCTGTTGTCTAATTCCCAAAACAGTTGTGAAATAATATTTCATATCAAACAGTTGTATAAAGCAATTTAAAGCATTTATATAATTTGCTGCATATGTTTGCATGCAGTTTCTATGTTTACACCCCTATGTTTAAAACAGAAAACATTTGTAAAGTAGGGGCTGTGAACTCACGGTGGTTTGCTCGGAAAGAAAGCTAGCAGCCAATCAGCTATAAGCCCAAGGTATGTTAACCTATACAATAAATATATTAACATAAGTACGTTTGATTTGTTTTAAATCACTTATGTTAACAGTTTGTTCGTTAGAAGAAATGGTTGATTTCTTTATCATGTAAGTCGTTGTATTTGTAGGTGGCATTGAGTAGAAATATTGTTATTATTTCTTTCATCGTATACTTGGTTAAGTATATGAATCAATATGTAATTGTCTAATTTAACGGAAAGTCGTCTTGTTTCCATTTGTACATATACTTTGTATATAGTTGTTCGTATAATTTGAACGTTATTCAAATATCATTGTTTGTACATATATTTGTTTTATGTATGTATTCGTATGTAAATATACTTGTTGTATATTATTAAGTTGTACGTTTGTTAAACGTGTAATCCATTTGCACATATATATGTGAATATATATTCTTAAGTGTCGTATGTATATATGTTTGATCAATACATTGTTTATGTATATCAAAATATATAAGTTTTCATTTGTTTAAGAAAACGTATACGTTTGTGTCAATATATATCGTGTGTCCTCGAATATATGTATATATATTGTAATACGTTGTTTCGTATTTAAAACATGCCGAGTTTTATTTGTTATATAAAACTTGATAATATATTTATTTTGTTTATAAAATAAATATTATTTGTTTTTAATATCATTACATTTGTTTAATAAATGTTAAGAAGTTTAAATGTCCCGATTGTAATCGTTTTCCCAAAACGTATAATTTACAAAGTTCGTATTCATATATATGTCATATATGTATTTATTCATATATCGTTTGTTCGTACGAAATAAATAAGTCCAAAGTCCGTGTCTCGGATATATCACATTAATGTTTTATTAATAGTTTACAATGTCTCGTGAATGTATCGTATAAATGAAATCGTTAACGGGAGCGTTTATGTTTTAAAGTAAAAGTCAAATTGTTGGTCAGGGTTGGGAATCCGCCGGATTCAAGTCAAAATTCGGAATACGCCGTATTCGAGTGAATCCGCCGTATTCATCGTGGTTTTCATGTGGTTTCGTTTTAGGTTCGGGAATACGCCGTATTTAAATGAATACGCCGTATTCAATCCAGTTCGGGGGGAATCCGCCGTATTCAATCGAATACGCCGGATTCGTTTGTGTTCATCAAGTAGTTCGTGTGAAGGTTTGGGAATACGCCGTATTCAACGGAATACGCCATATTTGACTTGTTTAGAAACGGGAATCCGCCGTATTCCCGTGAATACGCCGGATTCGTTTGGTTTTCGGTTGGGAATACGCCGGATTCAGAGGAATCCGCCGTATTCGTGGCTCGTTCCAGACCCCTGTTCGCGACTGTATACATATATACACGGTTTTATTTGGCTCAAATCCTTTACACTATGTTACCAAATGTTTACAACAAGTTTATATGTCGTTTTTATAAGTTATTACACCATTTTAACAAGTCTTCATCCAATGATTTTGGTTTTGAAGTTTTGGTTTTATAAACTATTTTCATGATCAATCCATCAATCTTCCAAGTATATATGTTATATGTATAGATTATGTGATATAAGCATGTTATAACACGAAATTAAAGTAAAGAAATCGAAAAAGGAAAGTTTTCCTTACAAAGAAAAAGGAGATGAAAATGATGAACGGATGATGATGAAGATGTTGCTCCTGATCTTGTTGTTCTACTTGCTGCTACTGATCTTGTTGTGTTCCAGATGAAGAAAAAGAAGAAAGATTGGTGATGTGTTTGTGTGTGTGTGTATGTCGATAGATCACAGAGAGGATGGAGGGAGTATGGTTTTAAATTAACCATGCCTCTGCATTATTGTAGGTTGGTGGGACTTTAGTCCCACTAATTTCGAGTACGGGTATAATTTTAGCAATATAAAAATAAACATTTTACATTTTTATTTCGTAGGTGTTCTCCAGGTTCGTAATTTATAATCAGAATAATGATGTTATCATTATTTTAAATAAATGTACAATTTTGTACATTTTACTGCATTCAACTATTTGAGCGTAAAAATTTCCGTAAGTTTAGGATTTCATATTTTGAGGTAATGTTCTAACTTCTTCCAAACGAATGGGAAAATTTGTATTTTTATGATTCGACCTTTTATGAGCGTTTTAGAATTGTTTCTGTTCGATTATAATACGTTTTATGTTAAGCGTATATTTAGACCATTTCATCTATTTGTTATAGATATATAAATACTCGTAATTAATAATTACATTATTAATTATTTTTGTATCACGAAACTTTTGTTATTTATTTTTGTCGGGTTCGTTCTGATATATTTGTACGTAATTTTAAATACTTACGTATTATGTATTACTTTTTGTTTAAAAGTACCGGGCTTGCTAGACTTACATCACATCAAGAAGTTTTGTTAAAACTTAATCAGGAAATTAGCGTAAGAATGCACATGCTTAAATGTTAATTAATACCTAATTTGGAGAGTTGTCACATCTTGTTTGGGAGGAATCAAGGCTCGAACGACCTTTTAAGGTCACACATGAATCACCACTTGATATCACTACTTCTGCTACGATCCATCTTCGGGAGATTCAACAACGGAAAAGTAATTCCAGAACAAAGTTCATATTCCACTCAAGATACAAGGAGATACTTCATCAGCTTACTCTAGTTTTCTCAGAATCCGACTTTCCATTCAACGACCATCAGCACCGGCAAATCAAGAACCTGTGCACATCTATCAGAAGATTCAATGGAGACCCCAAGACCGAGAACTATGAAGGTATAAAACTGCAATTCTTGGCGTTTGTATGCTCTCTCTGGCAAAACCCATCGCCAAGAGAGGTTGTTAAGAAAGATACAACCACCATGACCGACCATAGTGGGACTGTCACTAAAGCAGTTGACTACATCACCTTCGGACTTCAAGGACTTGAGAGAACAACTTTAGAGCATCTTCTGAACTACAAGGAATCATCGAGAGATAGTCCACTCGAATTGATTACGACAATAATCAATCACTTTATGAGAATCTATCCACCTCGATACGCTTTCCCGCAACCTAGGGCCCATAACATCAACAAAGGGGATTCTATGGATGCATCCAACAGCATCTAAAGAGGAAAGGACTAAGTCGATCTCTCGACTTTAAAAAAGCGCTTCTCGGGAGGCAACCCGTGTTTTACATTTCCGCAATTTTACTTTCCAAGAAGTGATGAAATCTCTGACTATCTTTCACACTCGGATATACAAAGAATACTTCCTCATTCAAGGAAGTATAAACATCCAAAGTATCTTATATCCGACGTGTTCACACCTATGAGACTAATCACAAGAAGACTTGATCAAGAGTGAACCTAGTGAGACGAAGTTTGGCAAACGCATACCATGAAACACTGCAACTACTGGGGAGTACTTCTATACCAATATCTTTCTTTCGTTATAAAAATACCATATCCACTATGCTTATCACTAAGTGTGGGATTCAGACCCAACACACACTGCTAAAAGAATACGTCTTAGATGTTTCAAATCCTAAGTGTGGGAACTTTACCCCAGTCAGAACTTAGAATAACATCGAGGACGATGTTCCTTTAAGTGTGGGATAGCAGTAGTATACACTACTTTAAAATGGATAATGGTATATGCTTGATTCTAAACTCGCTGCTCTTTAGACCATCCTTCTCCAAAAAGTAAAAATATGTTGAAAATGAAAATTTTAGACAAAGAATGATTTACTTTGGGGAAGAAGGACAAATAAAATATGAATTCCTTTTGAAAATTAGATTAGTAATCCCATAAAGAGCATCACATGACTAGGCACACAACAAACCAACTTTCGATTCGTGAGGTATCTTGAGCCATAATAAGCATTCACTTTTAATGCTTCACTTCTTCGATTCTTGAGTGTGCCAATTTGTGCGTTTAGAATCAGAACTTGCTCCTGTTATGCATTTCGAATCCGAACTGGTGATTAAAAAGGAGATCGAATCACATCATTCTTAAACCCATGCGTACACCCAAAAAGAAATACGTTATCCATACCCTCTCAAAAGCGTCACTCAAACTTCATAGTAAGTTTTTGACGCGCCACCAACCGTCACGCGTCGTCAACGTGACCGTATGGCAGCACGTCGGTGGAAGTTTTAAAATTTATATTTAGCTGGGGACCTAAGTTCTACTAGAGCTGTATAGCTGAAGTATGACCTAGGGTCGTTCTAAAGAGTTAACCGTATTGTGAAACGACTTGTCAAGACGAAAGTTCAAATTAGCGATGGTTTGAAAATAATTTTTGAGTGGGGGTTTTATACTTAGGTCCGTTAATTAAAATTAAAACTAATTAAAGCAGTAAATAAAAGCGGTAGGTTGAATCAGTATAGGGGTACTTGTGTTTGTTATGACTTCGTTAGCTTTTACGTGGGGTGATGCTGTATTGGGGTTTTATATTTGAAAACGTCTTTTAAGATTTGTGTCTTGCGTTCACATATATACCTTGTGGTGTAAACACTAGTACCCTACTGATCAGATAAACCAACCAGTATGTCACTGAGTACTAGGCTGTCAAGATTTTGATCAGATCGGACTGTCTTGAAACCCCCCTCACCGTCTCTTATGATGAGACCAAGTGACCCTCCAGATGGGGTGCAGGAATAAGGCGACAGTCCGCAATTTATCCACTGATCTTTCTTAACACAGACAAAGATATCTAAGCTAGGCAAGGCATTTAAGATTTAAGACAGGTGGTGACTGACTAACATATACATTAATGGTTGTGATTGAGTTCAGAGATATTTGGCTGTGATACAGTCTTCAACCCACCAAGTTTTCCATGATTACATTGTATATTCACCCGTATTACGGTCTTTCCTGGATCACAGACTATGCTAGGATGTAACACAGTATACAACCTTCGACCTTTCCGTAGTTTGTACGTGTTTGTATTCCACCATAGGTGTTTCCAACGTTAAACCGGATACTCAGTCGTATTAGGGCTTTAACTGGGCTACATACTTTACGTCTATCTGAACTCAATATATCTAAGCTTGTATTACAGTAAAACCATCTATGATAGCTAAACAACCCGTTCATTTTATAATCCCAAACCGATAAATCCTTGATTGATTCACAGTGTACTATACGATAGGTAGACAGTATTTCCATTGCTTCAAAATCAGACCATGTTATTTTAAGAAAACATAGATAGGTAGTGACCGTTTGACTAAGGGTCGCGAGTCCTTGACATAAAGGTTCTAACCACGTTCATTGGAGGAAAGGCGATAGTTTAGTTTAAAATCATAAATGTATAGTTAACAGTACACCGGTTTTCAATATTCAACAATTGGGATCATTATTCCACAACGGATTGTGCCCACGACTTTTATAGCTTCCACGTTCCGTACTACACACATTCGTGATGTTTCCGGCGCTATACAAATGAAATCCGTATAACGTTACCTCCGTTGTTTCATAACGATTTAATCCCAATTGTATTTGAAGTAGCATCACCCCAAATATTAACAAGCTAACTACATCATAACAAACACAATAGCTAATCTACTCACTAATCATGGCAATGTATCCTAAATCAAACATAATAATAGCATGCAACATTATGAGAGATAAGAATAGAAATAACCGAAATTAATGCGTAGATTGAATAGTAGCTGAAAGATTACACGGACAGAGCTCCGAAATATCCCGAACAATATTATAAAGGAGATCCTCCAAGAATTCCAACTCTATTACAAAAGCTACCCTATTAATTATCATCTAACTCCTAAGAGTAGTGCTAGAGAGAGAAACTAATTATCCTAACTAATTCTCCTCTAACTCCTAAGAGTAGTGCTAGAGAGAGAATGAAACCTAGAGAGAGAGTGAAATGGGAGAAAATGAGATGTGAGGTGTGTTGAAATGGTGGAAATGAAGCCACTATTTATAGGAGAAGAGTGAAAGCCTTTGTACAAGTCTTGAAGCATAAGATACAAGCATCAAAGCAGCATACGGGGTAAGCGGACCAGGGGGGAGAGGGGGGGGGGGGGCAAACGGCACCCAACAAGGCAACACACCCCGTATATGGCACCCTAAGGGCCGTATACGGCACCTAGGGTACCGTATACGGTACCTAGGTGTCCAGGGGGGGTTGGTGCTCCATTTGGCCTCCATTGATTTCTCGGTTGATTGGTTCGTCCGTATTTTCTTCGTTTGAAGTCCGTTTTGCTTGATTCTTGCGCCGTTGGATTCGTTTTTATGTTACGATTATAATGACACTATGTTTGCCAAATTTGGAGGTGTTTGACTTTTGCGTGTTTCGGATGACGATCGGCGAGCTTCCAAACTGCATATCTTATCCGTCTTTCATCCGTTTCTTCTGATTCTTTCACCTCTGGTCTTGGATTTTCCTACGGAATCATAAAATATAAATTAAGATCTAATTCCATAAGTAAATTAAGAAGGGAATATTTAAGGTGACATTATTTGCCTTGTTTTGCGTGATAAATGGATGTTTTTGGTGATTTTAACAGCAACGCCCATAATTAGACTACTTTGGTGACTTTAAGTAAATAATAGATGTTTTAAGACGATTTCACCAAATATAAGTCCAATAAGTGCAGAATAATGTGACTAAAAACATGACCTTTTAGGTCACATCAAGTATCTCACACTTAGACGTTGCTTGTCCTCGAGCAACACATCCATGCCTCGTGAAAAATATATTTAAAAATCTGGTTTTGGGGTGAGTCAGAACATTTTTAAAAGTCATCATTTTCTCATATTCATATATTTGCTCTAAAAACATCAGGAAAGATAAGATAATCATTTCAGAAACAAGTAATGACTCTCTTTAAGCATACTTCCAAATCTCGTGATCTTGGAGTATACATGACCAGGCGATCTCACTAAAGTGGTCACTCAATTCACTCAAGAGTGTTTCGGGTTTCCTATATTCTAAACAAAGAAATCGCTCAATTAGCCAGTCATACAGTACTCATCGTCATAAGCTTGATCGAGAATCGGATCTCCACCACTTAGGTGAGAACGATGCTAATTATCCCAAGACATTCAGGGGTTGTAATGTTTGTGAGGGTTAAGGGGTATGGATAGTGGACATTTTGGGTGTAAGGGTGTTGCTCATCTTAGGACTCCTATGGTTACAAAAAACTTAATTTAGAAACGGATGAAAGTAAAGTAGCTTTTGTCTTCTATCAGATCTTCTTCTTTTAGGGCGATACTTCGAAGTACTAGCTTTATTTTCTTTTATTTTTTTCTATTTTCTTTTTTTCTAATTTTCTCTTTTTCTTTTTCTTTCAGAACTTCTTTGCCAGAGAACTTCCAAGTATTATTAAATGCAGCAATCCTTCTTCTCATCTTTCTTCTTCGAGTCTTTTCATGGTGTCAATTTTTCACACCAAGGATATTTCTTTTTCGGAGAACGCGAGAGAGTAAGACAATTTGAAGGGATGCTTCTAAAAAGCATTTTTCATAACCTCGGAAATTCTAAGATAAGCTTTTTTTTGGAGTATTTGGGAAAGTAGGGGTTTAAACATGTGGGTTTATGAAACGAAAATGTAACACCCCCAAATTTAATGATTTGCAGAAGCATACTTGGGTGTTACTAATCAATATACAAAGCACAAGATATACAGCAAACGACCTCTAAATGAGACGTTGTAAAATAGTTTCATTTCCATATGATTTAAATGTTTGAAAACTTAATGTTTTTGTACACAAAATGTAGTTATCTAGAGTCCGCGCGTATAGCGGGAGATTCTATTACATAATCAAAATATACAAAAGATAATGCTAAGAATCTCCGTTAATGCAGTTGTGTTGAAATCATGCGACTCTAGCTATGTCCGGGAGTAATCCTACTCCGTAAGTGTACCTGAGAATACATGCTAAAAGGTCAACACGAATGTTGGTGAATCTCACAGGTTTGTAAGTAATGTTAGTTTTTGAACACAAGATTTCATCAGTTGTGCCCGCAGGCGTAAATCAAGTATTTGCAATCCAGCAAATGTAAAGTAAGTAAGTTATACCGTTGCCATGAGGCTCATAATCGAAGCTTAACCCGTAAGTAATAAGTTGCTCCCGTGACATGCTCGTAACTGAGCAAGCATAAGTAACAAATGATAGTCGCCCGTTTATACAGAACGGTTTGTGGTAGCGCTACTACCTCGGGCGGGGAGGGTCATTTCCCTAATGGATCCATTAACTAGTGTTCGCGCTTAAGTCCATAACTAACGATATATGATGGAGAGACTTCAGTGAAAAGTAAGTAACTCATGCAATCCCGTATAGTAAAATGTATAGTTCGTACTTGTGTTCAAGAAAAGTAAGCAATGTATCTCACCCCGTAATTATATAAAACAGTAAAAGTGGGGCTATGAGACTCATCTGAGTCGAGTAGTAAGCAGTAGCAAACAGTGGGTAGTGTGTAGGTTCTCCGAACCCGTAACCTTTAAATGCCTAAACATATAAAGTTAAGTAAGTAGATGTCCCGCAAGACCATCTAGGCTAGTTGTCTACACAACTCGTTATGTCCAATGTTGGTTCGTTGTCATTTGTTCTTAGAAAAACATGGTTGGCCTGTTGGTGACGGTTTGTATTAGTGATTCCAAAGTGTTACTCTTGAAAAATATGTCTCAATTTGTTTATAATGTCATATCGTAATAAGGTTTGAAGTTGTTTAAGTTCGACACTTGGTGTGAAATGTATTTACAAACTCTAAGTGACGGGGGTCCGGGGGCAGCGCCCATGGTAGCGGGGTCCAAGGGGCGGCAGCCCCTGGCGGGGTTCAAGGGTCAGAGCCCCTGGTTGGGTTCGAGCTGCCAAGTCAGCTTGGAAAATTTTTATTCCTACTACTTTCCTTTAGTGAAAACGTATCCGAAATTTGAATTTGGAGTAAAATTAGGTGGTAAAATCTTGGTTCCGACACTTAGTAAAAATCTAAGTTTTAAGGGTTCTGTTTTATGCGACGTTGGGTGCGACGTCGCAGGTCCTAACTGCGACGTTGATCGTGGCGTCGCTATGTGTGACATTTGCAATTTAGTGCGACGTTGTGGGTGGCGTCGCTATATGCGACGTTGTGGTTCTTGCCACATAAGGGTCGATGTCGCTATGTGCGACGTCGGCGACGTTAGGGATGACATCGCTATATGCGACGTTGTGAGGGGTATTGCGACGTAATGGTCTACGTCGCAGATAGCCCAGCGTCTCTGCGACGTTGCGGTCTGATCGGAAAGTGGTGGTGGTGAAACTTTGAGAGAGAAATGGATAGAGAGAGAGAAAGAAAGATGGTGAGAATGAGATGGGGAGGGGGTTTCCCTCCCTTTTGGCTGATTCGGTGGGGTCCACCGAGGTGTGGGTCTCCACTTTTAACTCCGTGTTTGCGCTCCGTGTGGTGTTCGTTTTCCCGGTCGTTTAATCGCTTAAATAGTTTTATACACGTTTAATTATATGTTTTAAAATACAATTATTTATTTGATATTACAGTTGAAGTATTTCACCCAAGATACTTAATATTGGAGTCATAGAATATACTCAACTTGTTTCATTTGTTTTGCGCGTTAAATCTTTTAATCGCATAAATTTTATTTTTGCGATACAAGTTTGCATTGAAATATTATAAAAATAATATTTTTGGAGATAATAGCGTTATTAAATAATGTTATATTATTTAATAAAATTGTTCACCAACGTCCGTATTTAATTGAATCGAATTACATCGATTGAAATACTGTACGATTTAATCAAATCCCATAACTAATTACATGTATTAACATAGAATTAGGCACTAATTACTAGTCCTAATTTGGCGGGTGTTACATTCTCCCCCCTGTTAACAGAATTTCGTCCTGAAATTTAAGTCGAAGTCGCGTTCGATGTAAAATCAGTGAATAAGTGAGGATACTTGAGTCGCATTTGGTCCTCCCATTCCCAAGTGAATTCCGGTCCACGCCGCCAATTCCACCTGACTTTGACGATGGGAATACGACTTTGTTTAAGTTGTTTGACCTCACGGTCCATAATTTCAGCGGGTTCCTCAACGAAGTGAAGTTTGTTATCAATTCGAATCTCGTCAAGTGGTATGATAAGTGTCTCGTCAGACAGACATTTATTTAAGTTAGAAATGTGAAAGGTAGGGTGCACACTGCTGAGTTCGGATGGCAGCTGCAATCGATATGCCACGGGGCCAATCCGTTCGAGGATCTCAAAAGGCCCAATGTACCTGGGATTTAATTTCCCATGTTTGCCAAATCGGATTACGCCTTTCCAAGGCGATACTTTCAGGAGTACTCGGTCCCCAACCTGGACCGAGGGGTTTGCGTCTCACGTCAGCGTAACTTTTCTGACGGTCACGCGCGGCTTTGAGTCGGTTATGGATTTCAACAACTTTCTCAGTGGTTTCATGTATGAGTTTGGGACCAGTGAGCTGACTATCTCCCACTTCGGTCCAACAGATCGGTGATCGGCACTTACGACCGTACAGTGCCTCAAAAGGTGCAGCCTTGATGCTGGCGTGATAACTGTTATTGTACGAGAACTCGCCCAACGGTAGATGTCTTTCCCAATTTGTATCGAAATCAACTACGTAGGCTCGTAGCATATCTTCCAGTGTCTGAATAGTTCGTTCTCTCTGGCCATCGGTCTGAGGGTGGTACGTGGTACTCATATCGAGACGGGTACCCAGTGATTTTTGGAGTGATTGCCAGATGTGGGATGTGAAACGAGCATCCCTGTCAGAGATAATTGAGATAGGGACACCATGTCGGCAAACGATTTCTTTGATGTAGATTTGTGTGAGGCGTTCCATTTTATCGGTTTCTCTGATTGCCAAGAAATGAGCTGATTTGGTGAGACGATCGACGATCACCCAAATGGTATCGCAACCGCTCGCCGACTTAGGGAGTTTGGTTATGAAATCCATGGCAATCTGTTCCCATTTCCATTCAGGAATGTCGGGTTGTTGGAGAAAGCCGGAAGGTTTCTGGTTTTCGGCTTTGACTTTTGAACAAGTAAGACACTTGCTGACGTACGTGGCGATTTTAGCTTTCATGTTCGGCCACCAATAAAACTCTTTGATCCCGTGATACATTTTATCGGATCCCGGATGGATAGAATATTTGGACTTGTGAGCTTCATCCATCACTAAGTCCCGCAGATTCCCAAAGTTAGGCAACCAGATTCGGTTAGAGAAATACCTAACTCCATTAGGTTTAATTTCGAATTGTTTATCCATGCCTCGCAGGGCTTCGTTTTTGACGTTATCGGGTTTCAAGGCTTCGAGTTGAGCAGTGAGAATTTGAAGGTTTAGATCATTGTGAATAGTCATACTGAGGGCTCGGACTCGAAGTGGTTTCGACCTTTCTTTTCGACTAAGGGCATCGGCAACAACATTTGCCTTACCCGGATGGTATTTGATCTCACAATCGTAATCGGTAAGCAACTCGACCCATCGACGTTGCCTCATGTTGAGATCCTTTTGATCGAATATGTGTTAGAGACTCTTGTGGTAGGTAAAGATTGTGCACTTAGTGCCATAGAGGTAGTGTCTCCAGATTTTGAGAGCGAACACCACGGCCCCTAACTCGAGGTCATGAGTTGTGTAGTTCTTCTCGTGAACTTTAAGTTGTCGGGAGGCGTAAGTAATAACCTTGTCTCGTTGCATCAACACGCAACCGAGACCTTGGTGAGAAGCATCACAGTATACCACGAAGTCATCGGTGCCTTCGGGTAGGGATAGAATGGGTGCACTGCAAAGATTGAGTTTCAACAGCTGAAATGCTGACTCTTGTTTATCTGTCCAATCGAACTTCTTTTCCTTCTGAGTCAGTACCGTGAGTGGTTGTGCTATTTTTGAGAAGTTTTCAATGAACCGTCGATAGTATCCCGCCAATCCCAAGAATTGGCGTACCTCGGTGGGAGTGGTTGGCGCTTGCCAGTTCTTGATTGCCTCGATTTTTTATGGGTCTACATGAATTCCCTGGCTGTCAATCACGTGTCCAAGGAATTGAACGGTTTTTATCCAGAACTCACACTTAGAGAATTTGGCGTAAAGCTCCTCTTGTCTAAGTAGTTCCAGAATGGTTTTGAGATGTTGAGCATGCTCTTGTTCGTTGCGCGAATAGATGAGGATGTCATCAATGAAGACGATGACAAACTTGTCAAGATAGGGTTTACACACCCGATTCATAAGGTCCATGAATACAGCCAGTGCGTTGGTTAGACCGAATGGCATCACTTGGAATTCATAATGCCCATAACGGGTTCTGAATGTGGTTTTTGGGATGTCGGCATCGCGAACACGCAATTGATGATTACCTGATCGAAGATCAATTTTTGAATAACAGCTTGATCCTCGAAGTTGATCGAACAGATCATCGATTCGGGGAAGTGGGTATCGGTTCTTGACGGTTAGCTTGTTCAACTCTCGGTAGTCGATGCACATTCTGAATGAACCGTCTTTCTTTTTGACAAACAAGACCGGAGCTCCCCAAGGTGAAGAACTCGGTCTGATGAATCCTCTATCCAGGAGTACCTGCAACTGAGTAGACAACTCCTGAAGTTCGGATGGGGCTAGGCGGTACGGTGCTCGGGCCACCGGTGCGGCATCCGGCACGAGATCAATCGAGAACTCAACCTGTCTAGGTGGAGGTAAACCAGATAGTTCTTCTGGAAAGACTTCGGGAAAGTCTCTAACGATTGGCACATCTTCAAGTCACTTCTTCACCATCTTTCTTTCTCTCTCTCTATCCATTTCTCTCTCAAAGTTTCACCACCACCACCACTTTCCGATCAGACCGCAACGTCGCAGAGACGCTGGGCTATCTGTGACGTAGACCATTACGTCGCAATACCCCTCACAACGTCGCATATAGCGACGTCATCCCTAACGTCGCCTTAATTGGCCGACGTCGCACATAGCGACATCGACCCTTATGTCGCAAGAACCACAACGTCGCATATAGCGACGCCACCCACAACGTCGCACTAAATTGCGAATGTCGCACATATCGACGCCACGATCAACATCGCAGTTAGGACCTGCGACGTCGTACCCAACGCCGCATAAAACAGAACTCTAAAAACTTAGATTTTTACTAAGTGTCGGAACCAAGATTTTACCACCTAATTTTACTCCAAATTCAAATTTCGGATACGTTTTCACTAAAGGAAAGTAGTAGGAATAAAAATTTTCCAAGCTGACTTGGCAGCTCGACCCCAACCAGGGGCTCTGCCCCTTGAACCCCGCCAGGGGCTGCCGCCCCTTGGACCCCGCTACCAGGGGCGCTGCCCCCGAACCCCCGTCACTTAGAGTTTGTAAATACATTTCACACCAAGTGTCGAACTTAAACAACTTCAAACCTTATTACGATACGACATTATAAACAAATTGAGACATATTTTTCAAGAGTAACACTTTGGAATCACTAACACAAACTGTCACCAACGGGCCAACCATGTTTTTCTAAGAACAAACGAAAACGAACCAACATTGGACATAACGAGTTATGTAGACAACTAGCCTAGATGGTCTTGCGGGATGTCACACCCCCAAATTATGATGCGGAAGCAGGTCGATTTGGGGCGCGACTAATCAATAATCACAAGCACATAAGATACATAATGAACAACCACAAATGCGTCGTTTGATAAAATACATAGATGTAATAGAAATTACATAATTGTTTTCAAAATGTGAGTTCGCATAATTTACTTGAGAGATTCTAATACATATCTAATTTATACAAAATATAGAAATGCAGTTAAATCTCTTGATGATATTATTTGCATGCGACTCGAGCTACAGTATCCTGATGGGCAGTCCAACCTACTGCTGAGTACCTGTGATACATGCTAAAATGGGTCAGCGAAACGCTGGTGAGCTCACAGGTTTGTATGTCAACACATATTTGTATAAACCGCAAGATTTAATGATAATTGAATTTAAAATGCAATTAAGCAAAATAAAAGTCATACAGCCATGAGCACATAGTCTGAGCTTAACACGAGATGTCAGGTCCACATTTAAGGTATCCTGATCGAGGGTGCCTCTATGCGTATGCCTAATCAACATACGTATGAACAAATGATAATGCGTCCGTTTTGACCAGTCAGTGCTTGCTGACCCGGACGGGGATGGTCAGTCCCATATGGATCCATACACTAACATTCACGCTACAAAGTATTACCAAACTATGCTGATGAGGACTTAAAATGATTAGTGAAAATAACTCATGTAGTATTTGATTTGATGATACTTGCGTTCATATTGTAAAACAAAACAGAGCAATGTAATCACACCCCTAGGTAAAAACATTTAAATAGGGGGCCATGAGACTCACCTGAGCCTAATGAGATGCTAATAAGCACAAATGATGGTTCACAAGATAATGAGGTCGTTCAATCGACTGAAACCTGCAAGGCATCTTAGACGCGCAAGGTTTCGATAAATGATTAGATTATTGAAACCTGCCAGGCGTATTAAACGCGCAAGGTTTAATTGTTTAGATGACTTTACAGACCATCTATGCTAGTTATTCCCTTAACTAGTTATGCCCAAATACTTTGGTTGTTGATTATGTTTGAGTTTTAAAAATGTATACGGCACATTGGTGATTGATTGGAATTAAGTTTCGATAATATAATATATTTGTTTCATATAAATGAATTTTGTTTAAAAATGTATCGTATTGAATATAAATAATTTGAGTTCATATAATTATGATACGTTATGAAAATTATTTATAGTTGTTGAATTTCTAAACGTCCCTTGATTGGTTACTTATCATAAATCGCGACACGTAAAAGTTTGATTATGTCCAAAGTATTCGTTGTGTAATCTTGTTTGAGTTTTGTAAATAAGTAAGTTCCGTTGGTGAAAATTTGATATCACATTCCACAATTGTAATTCGGTTTGGTTTCGTAAAAATTATTCGTTGTGTATATATGTCCGAATGGAAGTTTAGTCCGAAAGTCGAGGGTTCGAGTTCGGGAAAGTGGTCAAACGACCACCGTTTGACCCGAAACTTTTACACACTTCATAATATGTTAAAATAAGTTTATAAAACTTGTCGTTATGTTTCTTGAATGTCTCGAAGTGTCGTTTCCTAGAAAGTACCAAAACAGTCCTCGTGGTTAGTTTTTCCAGATTTTGTACTCGATAAATCTCTCGGTTTGGACCACTTCTAGTCCGATTCATAGCTAACCAAAAATCACACATGTTCTCATAGGTGTCTAGATCATTTCTGCATTTTATCACGATTTAACAAGGTCCTTTACTATTTTAAACAAAAATGGAAACGGAAAGTGGTCGGTTTCGGCTCAAAACAGACCTCGGCTCAAAGATTAGCCTCTACACTAAAAACCGTGTATTTTTGGAAGAAGTCTCAGAGAGAATGTTTTGTAGACGACATCCATACGGACATTTCGGTATAAGATTTGCGTGTTGATTCATCTTACAACTCATGTTATGGCCGTTTTAGTGTGACGAGATTTCTGGTCAGGTTTCTGTTTTTATATAACTACCTCAAAAACGTGTTTGAGCTTAAGATTTGGGCATTATAATGTCAAATGAACAAACTAACATATAAATAAACATGTTCCAGTAAATATAGAGAGATAAAGGGATGTTCCTTACAAAGAAAACTTGATCTAGAGAGGTGGTGAAGGCGGTTTGCTCGGTTTTGTGTTCCTCCTTCCTTTTCCTCGTTTTTCTTCAATGGAGATGATGGTGGATGATGGTGGTTTGATGGTGGAGATGTGGTGGTTGTAGAGAGAGGGTGAGAGAGCAGATTTTAGAGAGAGAGATTAGAGAGAGAGAGAGAGAAGATTGATTGAATGAGGGTTGTGTTTGGTTAAGACTTTCAACAACAAGATCCACAAATTGTGGATCTTTTTCTTGGAACTGAAAATTATTGGGGTGTGGGTCCCACAAGGTGGTGATGTCTCCAAATTTTGTTCCCCGAGTTTGTGCTCCGTGCGGTGTTCGTTTCCCCGGTCGTTTAAACGTTAATTCGTATGTTAAACGTTATACGTACGTGTTCACAATGGCATTCGAATTTCGATATTTTTAAATTGAAGTATTGTTTATAATACTTGGAAAGCATTTATAAAAATGATTGGTTATAGTGTCGGTATTGGTTTGCGGGTTCGAGTTTCGGTTGTATAGTCGCGTAACGTTTAAATTATACATTTTTGTTAACGATTTGAATCACGATGTTTTAAATAAATGATTTCCATCCAAAATAATATATTTTAAATTTATAAAATATATTTTGACGTTTATTCGATTGTCGGGCACGTTTCACGCGTTTTCGGTCGTTTTTGAGCATTTTATACGATACGAAATACTTATATGATATTATCGACATAATATATAGAAGTAAGTGTGTTTATTAAATAACTTCATATTATTTAATAATTTGATTTCACCAACGTCCATATAGATGAATCGGAATTTGGCCGATATAATAAAATGCACGATTAAATAGTATCGCGTAAATGCGTATATTTATAAAATATACGTAATGATACATACAATTAGCCTAACATGAAACTAATTACATGTATTACAAAATGATTAGGCGCAAATTTCTAGCCCTAATTGGTCGGGTGTCACATTCTCCCCTTGTTAAGAGGATTTCGTCCCGAAATTCAGCTCGAAGTCGGCGTGTGAGTGGAGTCTGAAAATAAATGTGGATACTTGTGTCGCATCTGGTCTTCCCGTTCCCAGGTGAATTCCGGACCACGCCGCGAATTCCACCGAACTTTGACAATTGGGATACGACTTTGCTTAAGCTGTTTGACCTCACGGTCCATTATCTCCACTGGTGTCTCGATAAAATGAAGTTTGTCGTCAATCTGAATCTCCTCGAGGGGAATAATGAGTGTCTCGTCGGACAGGCATTTCTTTAGGTTAGAAATGTGAAATGTAGGATGCACGCTATTGAGCTCTGGAGGTAGCTGCAATCGATATGCGACTGGACCAACCCTTTCAAGGATCTCAAAAGGTCCGATGTATCTGGGGTTCAACTTCCCACGCTTGCCGAAGCGGATGACACCTTTCCAAGGTGATACTTTGAGCAATACTCGATCCCCAACCTGGAATTCGAGATGCTTGCGTCTCACGTCAGCATAACTCTTTTGACGATCACGAGCGGCCTTCAGCCGTTGTTGGATACCAACGATCTTCTCGGTGGTTTCATGAATGATCTCAGGACCCGTGAGTTGACTGTCTCCAACTTCGGTCCAACAGATAGGTGATCGGCACTTACGACCATACAGTGCGTCGAACGGTGCAGCTCCAATGCTGGTATGATAGCTGTTGTTGTATGAGAATTCACACAATGGCAAGTGATGTTCCCAATTTGCACCGAAATCAATTACGCAGGCACGTAACATATCTTCCAGTGTTTGAATAGTCCTTTCACTTTGGCCATCGGTTTGAGGATGATACGCAGTACTCATATCCAGACGAGTACCTAGCGATTTATGTAATGATTTCCAAAACTGAGAAGTGAAACGACTATCTCTGTCAGAGATAATTGAGACAGGAACGCCATGTCTTGATACGATCTCCTTCATATAGACTCGCATGAGACGTTCCATGCTGTCAGTTTCCTTGATGGCAAGAAAATGAGCTGATTTGGTGAGTCGGTCCACGATCACCCAAATGGTATCGCAACCGCTTGATGTCCTCGGGAGTTTAGTGATGAAATCCATAGCAATTTGCTCCCATTTCCATTCAGGAATGTCCGGTTGCTGTAGCAGACCGGAGGGCTTCTGATATTCAGCTTTGACTTTTGAACATGTGAGGCACTTGCTGACATACGTGGCAATCTCTGCTTTCATGTTTGGCCACCAGTATGATCCCTTGATGCCATGATACATCTTGTCAGATCCAGGATGTATAGAATATTTGGACTTGTGAGCTTCATCCATCACCAAGTCTCGAAGATTTCCGAACCTGGGTAACCAGATCCGGTTTGCGAAGTATTTGACCCCATTGGGTTTGGTTTCGAATTGATTCTCCATGTTGCGCAAGGCCTCATCTTTGAGGTTCTCAGGTTTCAATGCTTCGAGTTGAGCAGCAAGGATTTGAATGATTAGATCATTATGGATGATCATACTAAGAGCTCGAACTCGAAGTGGTTGGGTGCGCTCTTTTCGACTTAGGGCATCGGCAACTACATTTGCTTTGCCCGGATGATACTTGATCTCGCAGTCATAATCGGTGAGCAACTCGACCCAGCGTCGTTGCCTCATGTTGAGATCCTTCTGATCGAATATATGCTGGAGGCTCTTATGATCGGTGAAGATGGTACATCTCGTGCCATACAGGTAATGTCTCCAGATCTTGAGTGCGAACACCACGGCCCCCAGCTCGAGGTCGTGAGTCGTGTAATTCTTTTCGTGAACCTTTAGTTGTCGAGAAGCGTAGGCAATCACCTTGTCCCGTTGCATCAACACGCAACCAAGACCTTGGTGTGAAGCATCACAGTATACCACAAAGTCTTCGTTGCCTTCGGGTAATGATAGTATTGGTGCACTGCAGAGCTTTTGCTTCAATAGCTGAAATGCTGACTCTTGCTTATCAGTCCAATTGAACTTCTTTTCCTTCTGAGTCAGTGTTGTGAGAGGTTGAGCTATTTTGGAAAAATTTTCAATGAAGCGCCGATAATAACCAGCCAATCCTAAAAATTGACGTACTTCAGTCGGCGTCGAGGGTGCTTGCCAGCACTTGATTGCCTCAATCTTTGAGGGATCCACATGAATTCCTTGACTATCAATTACATGACCAAGGAATTGAACAGTTTGCATCCAGAACTCGCACTTGGAGAATTTTGCATATAACTCTTCGTGTCTAAGAAGTTCTAGAATGGTTTTGAGATGTTGCGCGTGTTCCTGTTCATTGCGCGAGTAGATGAGAATATCATCGATGAAGACAATGACAAACTTGTCAAGATATGGTTTGCACACTCGGTTCATAAGATCCATGAATACAGCCGGTGCGTTTGTCAAACCAAATGGCATCACTTGGAACTCATAATGACCATAGCGAGTTCGGAAAGCAGTCTTTGGGATGTCGATGTCACGAACTCGTAACTGATGATAACCTGATCTTAGATCTATCTTCGAATAGAAACTTGACCCTTGAAGTTGGTCGAACAGGTCATCAATACGAGGAAGTGGATAACGGTTCTTGACGGTCAATTTGTTCAACTCTCTATAGTCGATACACATCCTGAATGAACCATCCTTCTTTTTCACAAATAGTACCGGAGCTCCCCATGGTGAAGAACTCGGTCTAATGAATCCCTTATCCAGGAGTTCCTGTAACTGAGTAGACAACTCCTGAAGTTCTGAAGGGGCTAAGCGATACGGTGCTCGTGCAACAGGTGCTGCCCCGGGCACGAGATCGATCGAGAACTCAACTTGTCTCGGAGGTGGAAGGCCAGGTAAGTCTTCTGGGAAGACTTCTGGAAAATCTCTAACAATGGGCACATCCTCAAGTCGTTTCTCTTCCGACTTTTTCTCTATGACATGCGCGAGGATTGCCTGGTACCCTTTCCTAAGGTACTTGCGCGTTTTCATGCAGGATACGATGTTCAGTCTCGTCCTATCGGTCTCCCCTTGTATGATTAAAGTACTACCGGTGACGAGAGGAATACGAACGATTTTGTCATAGCAGACAATTTCAGCTCGATGCTTGGATAACCAATCCATTCCAATAATGACGTCGAAACTTCCAATCTCAACGGGTATAAGGTCAATAGAGAAGATTTCATCAGATAGATTTAAAGTGCAATTTGGTATTACACTGTCAGTCTCAATTAACTTGCCATTAGCTAATTCTACAATGTACTTAGCATCTAAGGCAATAGGGGCAATGTTAAGCAATTGACTAAACTCATCAGATATGAAGCTCCTATCAGCACCAGAATCAAACAGAACAGAAGCAGTAAGATTGTTGAGAAGAAACGTACCCGAGACCACATTCGGGTCTTGACGGGCCTCTCCTGAGTTCAGAACGAAAGCTCTTCCCTTCGCAGTGTTGTTACCCTTGTTCTTCAGCTTTGGGCACTCATTCCTAAAGTGACCAGTTTCTCCACACTCATAGCAGGATTTTGGTTGGCTAGTGGTGGTGTTGGTGTTGACAGTGGTAGACCTACAGTCTTTGGTCAAATGTCCATACCTTTGACATTTTCCACAAGGTGTACCGCAAGGACCATCATGATGTCGGTAGCACTTTGAACAGTAGGGCTTATTTCCAGTGTAGCCCTTGTTGAAACCAGAACCAGAGCTGGTGGTTTTATCAGACTCAGACCTCTTTGATGATGATTGGTTTTGAGTGGTGTTCCCAGACCACTTTCTTTTGTTGTTGTTACCAGAAGATGGAACAGATGTCTCACGGCTGACAACCATGGCCATGAGTTCATGAGCAATTCCGATAGCTCTTTCCAGAGTGGTTGGTTGAGCTGAGGCGACATTCCCCTGGATATTCTCCGGGAGACCGCGGATGTACTTCTTGATACTTTTCCCTTCCGTATCAACCAAACCTGGGCACAACAGAGCGAATTGCTGGAACTTGGTGGTGTACCCAGCAATATCGTTCCCTTGTACCACCAGATGCCAGAACTCTACTTCCAGTCGGTGTAGTTCTTCCTCGCGACAGTACTTCTCCCTTAGCTTTTTCTTCAATTCAGGCCAAGGAAGTCGGTTTGCGATCTCGACGCCAATAGAGTTTGCGTGGGTGTTCCACCACGTTAGTGCACCTTCTTGAAAGGTGTAAGCAGCAAACTTGACCTTGCTATCTTCAGCAAAGTTACAGAGACTGAAGACAGATTCCATTCTTTCAATCCATCGGATTAAGCCAATAACACCTTCCGTGCCCTTAAAGTAAGTGGCTTGCAGCTGAGAAAGTCCTTGTAGGAACAAGGTTTGATAACAGGAGTAGGAGTGGTATTGACTGTCTCTTCATTCCTTTGAGCGTCTCGAGCAGCCATGGCTTCGGCTACAGCTCGGGTAACCGCAGCATTGAGTTCAGCTTGACTGAAACCTTTCCTCTTTGGCGGCATTATTCTGACAAAAGCAAAGAGAGTGGATGAGTTGTTTGCACCAAAACATGATACATCGCATATGCATATATATATTTATGGGGTAATATACAATGACACAAGTGATAATCACATTTGACAAACAACAGAGTTGCATACTAGATGCAAGTTTGCGAGTAGGTGGGGTAAGCAACTACTTATGGGAACCTATAGTCCTTCTAACAACAGGTTCCACTTGTGATTCCAAAGAATTAGAATGATGGAGGAAGTACGAATGATATATTCCTCGCGAACATGTGATTGTACAGCGGAATGTGTTGTGAGATGTTATGTGCGTATAAAAAGGATAGACGATAGTAATTCATACTCATCGTCTTTGGTAGTGAAGATGTTAACGAGTGTATTATCGTGTGTGATCTATATATATTCGATATATATAATAGCTTAGAAGATAATACGCGAGTGGGGCTTAATCATATATCTTCAATATATAATAGCCTATAAGGTAGCACGTAAATGAGGCCTATGTATGTATATACGCCTATATCACATAATAGCCTAATAATTGTCTAGTACAAACCAAGTATAAGTCTCGGTTTCTCTCGTGGTCAGAGTCAACTATCGCATTCCTGTTCAACATAACCCCTTTCAGATTTCACATCGTACTCATTTAATTGTACATAGTTAGCTAAGCTATGTTAAATTAAACTCATATGGTGTAATCACTGAAGCAGTTATATCTAATAAGGAATACTGCCTAACGGTCATAGTCTAGGCCCACTAAATGCAACCTAGTTCACTATAACCTTAGGCTCTGATACCAATCTGTCACACCCCCAAATTATGATGCAGAAGCAGGTCGATTTGGGGCGCGACTAATCAATGATCACAAGCACATAAGATACATAATGAACAACCACTACATGCGTCGTTTGATAAAATACATAGATGTAATAGAAATTACATAATTGTTTTCAAAATGTGAGTTCGCATAATTTACTTGAGAGATTCTAATACATATCTAATTTATACAAAATATAGAAATGCAGTTAAATCTCTTGATGATATTATTTGCATGCGACTCGAGCTACAGTATCCTGATGGGCAGTCCAACCTACTGCTGAGTACCTGTGATACATGCTAAAATGGGTCAGCGAAACGCTGGTGAGCTCACAGGTTTGTATGTCAACACATATTTGTATGAACCGCAAGATTTAATGATAATTGAATTTAAAATGCAATTAAGCAAAATAAAAGTCATACAGCCATGAGCACATAGTCTGAGCTTAACACGAGATGTCAGGTCCACATTTAAGGTATCCTGATCGAGGGTGCCTCTATGCGTATGCCTAATCAACATACGTATGAACAAATGATAATGCGTCCGTTTTGACCAGTCAGTGCTTGCTGACCCGGACGGGGATGGTCAGTCCCATATGGATCCATACACTAACATTCACGCTACAAAGTATTACCAAACTATGCTGATGAGGACTTAAAATGATTAGTGAAAATAACTCATGTAGTATTTGATTTGATGATACTTGCGTTCATATTGTAAAACAAAACAGAGCAATGTAATCACACCCCTAGGTAAAAACATTTAAATAGGGGGCCATGAGACTCACCTGAGCCTAATGAGATGCTAATAAGCACAAATGATGGTTCACAAGATAATGAGGTCGTTCAATCGACTGAAACCTGCAAGGCATCTTAGACGCGCAAGGTTTCGATAAATGATTAGATTATTGAAACCTGCCAGGCGTATTAAACGCGCAAGGTTTAATTGTTTAGATGACTTTACAGACTATCTATGCTAGTTATTCCCTTAACTATTTATGCCCAAATACTTTGATTGTTGATTATGTTTGAGTTTTAAAAATGTATACGGCACATTGGTGATTGATTGGAATTAAGTTTCGATAATATAATATATTTGTTTCATATAAATGAATTTTGTTTAAAAATGTATCGTATTGAATATAAATAATTTGAGTTCATATAATTATGATACGTTATGAAAATTATTTATAGTTGTTGAATTTCTAAACGTCCCTTGATTGGTTACTTATCATAAATCGCGACACGTAAAAGTTTGATTATGTCCAAAGTATTCGTTGTGTAATCTTGTTTGAGTTTTGTAAATAAGTAAGTTCCGTTGGTGAAAATTTGATATCACATTCCACAATTGTAATTCGGTTTGGTTTCGTAAAAATTATTCGTTGTGTATATATGTCCGAATGGAAGTTTAGTCCGAAAGTCGAGGGTTCGAGTTCGGGAAAGTGGTCAAACGACCACCGTTTGACCCGAAACTTTTACACACTTCATAATATGTTAAAATAAGTTTATAAAACTTGTCGTTATGTTTCTTGAATGTCTCGAAGTGTCGTTTCCTAGAAAGTACCAAAACAGTCCTCGTGGTTAGTTTTTCCAGATTTTGTACTCGATAAATCTCTCGGTTTGGACCACTTCTAGTCCGATTCATAGCTAACCAAAAATCACACATGTTCTCATTGGTGTCTAGATCATTTCTGCATTTTATCACGATTTAACAAGGTCCTTTACTATTTTAAACAAAAATGGAAACGGAAAGTGGTCGGTTTCGGGTCAAAACAGACCTCGGCTCAAAGATTAGCCTCTACACTAAAAACCGTGTATTTTTGGAAGAAGTCTCAGAGAGAATGTTTTGTAGACGACATCCATACGGACATTTCGGTATAAGATTTGCGTGTTGATTCATCTTACAACTCAAGTTATGGCCGTTTTAGTGTGACGAGATTTCTGGTCAGGTTTCTGTTTTTATATAACTACCTCAAAAACGTGTTTGAGCTTAAGATTTGGGCATTATAATGTCAAATGAACAAACTAACATATAAATAAACATGTTCCAGTAAATATAGAGAGATAAAGGGATGTTCCTTACAAAGAAAACGTGATCTAGAGAGGTGGTGAAGGCGGTTTGCTCGGTTTTGTGTTCCTCCTTCCTTTTCCTCGTTTTTCTTCAATGAAGATGATGGTGGATGATGGTGGTTTGATGGTGGAGATGTGGTGGTTGTAGAGAGAGGGTGAGAGAGCAGATTTTAGAGAGAGAGATTAGAGAGAGAGAGAGAGAAGATTGATTGAATGAGGGTTGCGTTTGGTTAAGACTTTCAACAACAAGATCCACAAATTGTGGATCTTGTTCTTGGAACTGAAAATCAGTGGGGTGTGGGTCCCACAAGGTGGTGATGTCTCCAAATTTTGTTCCCCGAGTTTGTGCTCCGTGCGGTGTTCGTTTCCCCGGTCGTTTAAACGTTAATTCGTACGTTAAACGTTATACGTACGTGTTCACAATGGCATTCGAATTTCGATATTTTTAAATTGAAGTATTGTTTATAATACTTGGAAAGCATTTATAAAAATGATTGGTTATAGTGTCGGTATTGGTTTGCGGGTTCGAGTTTCGGTTGTATAGTCGCGTAACGTTTAAATTATACATTTTTGTTAACGATTTGAATCACGATGTTTTAAATAAATGATTTCCATCCAAAATAATATATTTTAAATTTATAAAATATATTTTGACGTTTATTCGATTGTCGGGCACGTTTCACGCGTTTTCGGTCGTTTTTGAGCATTTTATACGATACGAAATACTTATATGATATTATCGACATAATATATAGAAGTAAGTGTGTTTATTAAATAACTTCATATTATTTAATAATTTGAGTTCACCAACGTCCATATAGATGAATCGGAATTTGGCCGATATAATAAAATGCACGATTAAATAGTATCGCGTAAATGCGTATATTTATAAAATACACGTAATGATACATACAATTAGCCTAACATGAAACTAATTACATGTATTACAAAATGATTAGGCGCAAATTTCTAGCCCTAATTGGTCGGGTGTCACATTCTCCCCTTGTTAAGAGGATTTCGTCCCGAAATTCAGCTCGAAGTCGGCGTGTGAGTGGAGTCTGAAAATAAATGTGGATACTTGTGTCGCATCTGGTCTTCCCGTTCCCAGGTGAATTCCGGACCACGCCGCGAATTCCACCGAACTTTGACAATTGGGATACGACTTTGCTTAAGCTGTTTGACCTCACGGTCCATTATCTCCACTGGTGTCTCGATAAAATGAAGTTTGTCGTCAATCTGAATCTCCTCGAGGGGAATAATGAGTGTCTCGTCGGACAGGCATTTCTTTAGGTTAGAAATGTGAAATGTAGGATGCACGCTATTGAGCTCTGGAGGTAGCTGCAATCGATATGCGACTGGACCAACCCTTTCAAGGATCTCAAAAGGTCCGATGTATCTGGGGTTCAACTTCCCACGCTTGCCGAAGCGGATGACACCTTTCCAAGGTGATACTTTGAGCAATACTCGATCCCCAACCTGGAATTCGAGATGCTTGCGTCTCACGTTAGCATAACTCTTTTGACGATCACGAGCGGCCTTCAGCCGTTGTTGGATACCAACGATCTTCTCGGTGGTTTCATGAATGATCTCAGGACCAGTGAGTTGACTGTCTCCAACTTCGGTCCAACAGATAGGTGATCGGCACTTACGACCGTACAGTGCGTCGAACGGTGCAGCTCCAATGCTGGTATGATAGCTGTTGTTGTATGAGAATTCACACAATGGCAAGTGATGTTCCCAATTTGCACCGAAATCAATTACGCAGGTACGTAACATATCTTCCAGTGTTTGAATAGTCCTTTCACTTTGGCCATCGGTTTGAGGATGATACGCAGTACTCATATCCAGACGAGTACCTAGCGATTTATGTAATGATTTCCAAAACTGAGAAGTGAAACGACTATCTCTGTCAGAGATAATTGAGACAGGAACGCCATGTCTTGATACGATCTCCTTCATATAGACTCGCATGAGACGTTCCATGCTGTCAGTTTCCTTGATGGCAAGAAAATGAGCTGATTTGGTGAGTCGGTCCACGATCACCCAAATGGTATCGCAACCGCTTGATGTCCTCGGGAGTTTAGTGATGAAATCCATAGCAATTTGCTCCCATTTCCATTCAGGAATGTCCGGTTGCTGTAGCAGACCGGAGGGCTTCTGATATTCAGCTTTGACTTTTGAACATGTGAGGCACTTGCTGACATACGTGGCAATCTCTGCTTTCATGTTTGGCCACCAGTATGATCCCTTGATGCCATGATACATCTTGTCAGATCCAGGATGTATAGAATATTTGGACTTGTGAGCTTCATCCATCACCAAGTCTCGAAGATTTCCGAACCTGGGTAACCAGATCCGGTTTGCGAAGTATTTGACCCCATTGGGTTTGGTTTCGAATTGATTCTCCATGTTGCGCAAGGCCTCATCTTTGAGGTTCTCAGGTTTCAATGCTTCGAGTTGAGCATCAAGGATTTGAATGATTAGATCATTATGGATGATCATACTAAGAGCTCGAACTCGAAGTGGTTGGGTGCGCTCTTTTCGACTTAGGGCATCGGCAACTACATTTGCTTTGCCCGGATGATACTTGATCTCGCAGTCATAATCGGTGAGCAACTCGACCCAGCGTCGTTGCCTCATGTTGAGATCCTTCTGATCGAATATATGCTGGAGGCTCTTATGATCGGTGAAGATGGTACATCTCGTGCCATACATGTAATGTCTCCAGATCTTGAGTGCGAACACCACGGCCCCCAGCTCGAGGTCGTGAGTCGTGTAATTCTTTTCGTGAACCTTTAGTTGTCGAGAAGCGTAGGCAATCACCTTGTCCCGTTGCATCAACACGCAACCAAGACCTTGGTGTGAAGCATCACAGTATACCACAAAGTCTTCGTTGCCTTCGGGTAATGATAGTATTGGTGCACTGCAGAGCTTTTGCTTCAATAGCTGAAATGCTAACTCTTGCTTATCAGTCCAATTGAACTTCTTTTCCTTCTGAGTCAGTGTTGTGAGAGGTTGAGCTATTTTGGAAAAATTTTCAATGAAGCGCCGATAATAACCAGCCAATCCTAAAAATTGACGTACTTCAGTCGGCGTCGAGGGTGCTTGCCAGCACTTGATTGCCTCAATCTTTGAGGGATCCACGTGAATTCCTTGACTATCAATTACATGACCAAGGAATTGAACAGTTTGCATCCAGAACTCGCACTTGGAGAATTTTGCATATAACTCTTCGTGTCTAAGAAGTTCTAGAATGGTTTTGAGATGTTGCGCGTGTTCCTGTTCATTGCGCGAGTAGATGAGAATATCATCGATGAAGACAATGACAAACTTGTCAAGATATGGTTTGCACACTCGGTTCATAAGATCCATGAATACAGCCGGTGCGTTTGTCAAACCAAATGGCATCACTTGGAACTCATAATGACCATAGCGAGTTCGGAAAGCAGTCTTTGGGATGTCGATGTCACGAACTCGTAACTGATGATAACCTGATCTTAGATCTATCTTCGAATAGAAACTTGACCCTTGAAGTTGGTCGAACAGGTCATCAATACGAGGAAGTGGATAACGGTTCTTGACGGTCAATTTGTTCAACTCTCTATAGTCGATACACATCCTGAATGAACCATCCTTCTTTTTCACAAATAGTACCGGAGCTCCCCATGGTGAAGAACTCGGTCTAATGAATCCCTTATCCAGGAGTTCCTGTAACTGAGTAGACAACTCCTGAAGTTCTGAAGGGGCTAAGCGATACGGTGCTCGTGCAACAGGTGCTGCCCCGGGCACGAGATCGATCGAGAACTCAACTTGTCTCGGAGGTGGAAGGCCAGGTAAGTCTTCTGGGAAGACTTCTGGAAAATCTCTAACAATGGGCACATCCTCAAGTCGTTTCTCTTCCGACTTTTTCTCTATGACATGCGCGAGGATTGCCTGGTACCCTTTCCTAAGGTACTTGCGCATTTTCATGCAGGATACGATGTTCAGTCTCGTCCTATCGGTCTCCCCTTGTATGATTAAAGTACTACCGGTGACGAGAGGAATACGAACGATTTTGTCATAGCAGACAATTTCAGCTCGATGCTTGGATAACCAATCCATTCCAATAATGACGTCGAAACTTCCAATCTCAACGGGTATAAGGTCAATAGAGAAGATTTCATCAGATAGATTTAAAGTGCAATTTGGTATTACACTGTCAGTCTCAATTAACTTGCCATTAGCTAATTCTACAATGTACTTAGCATCTAAGGCAATAGGGGCAATGTTAAGCAATTGACTAAACTCATCAGATATGAAGCTCCTATCAGCACCAGAATCAAACAGAACAGAAGCAGTAAGATTGTTGAGAAGAAACGTACCCGAGACCACATTCGGGTCTTGACGGGCCTCTCCTGAGTTCAGAACGAAAGCTCTTCCCTTCGCAGTGTTGTTACCCTTGTTCTTCAGCTTTGGGCACTCATTCCTAAAGTGACCAGTTTCTCCACACTCATAGCAGGATTTTGGTTGGCTAGTGGTGGTGTTGGTGTTGACAGTGGTAGACCTACAATCTTTGGTCAAATGTCCATACCTTTGACATTTTCCACAAGGTGTACCGCAAGGACCATCATGATATCGGTAGCACTTTGAACAGTAGGGCTTATTTCCAGTGTAGCCCTTGTTGAAACCAGAACCAGAGCTGGTGGTTTTATCAGACTCAGACCTCTTTGATGATGATTGGTTTTGAGTGGTGTTCCCAGACCACTTTCTTTTGTTGTTGTTACCAGAAGATGGAACAGATGTCTCACGGCTGACAACCATGGCCATGAGTTCATGAGCAATTCCGATAGCTCTTTCCAGAGTGGTTGGTTGAGCTGAGGCGACATTCCCTTGGATATTCTCCGGGAGACCGCGGATGTACTTCTTGATACTTTTCCCTTCCGTATCAACCAAACCTGGGCACAACAGAGCGAATTGCTGGAACTTGGTGGTGTACCCAGCAATATCGTTCCCTTGTACCACCAGATGCCAGAACTCTACTTCCAGTCGGTGTAGTTCTTCCTCGTGACAGTACTTCTCCCTTAGCTTTTTCTTCAATTCAGGCCAAGGAAGTCGGTTTGCGATCTCGACGCCAATAGAGTTTGCGTGGGTGTTCCACCACGTTAGTGCACCTTCTTGAAAGGTGTAAGTAGCAAACTTGACCTTGCTATCTTCAGCACAGTTACAGAGACTGAAGACAGATTCCATTCTTTCAATCCATCGGATTAAGCCAATAGCACCTTCCGTGCCCTTAAAGTAAAGTGGCTTGCAGCTGAGAAAGTCCTTGTAGGAACAAGGTTTGATAACAGGAGTAGGAGTGGTATTGACTGTCTCTTCATTCCTTTGAGCGTCTCGAGCAGCCATGGCTTCGGCTACAGCTCGGGTAACCGCAGCATTGAGTTCAGCTTGACTGAAACCTTTCCTCTTTGGCGGCATTATTCTGACAAAAGCAAAGAGAGTGGATGAGTTGTTTGCACCAAAACATGATACATCGCATATGCATATATATATTTATGGGGTAATATACAATGACACAAGTGATAATCACATTTGACAAACAACAGAGTTGCATACTAGATGCAAGTTTGCGAGTAGGTGGGGTAAGCAACTACTTATGGGAACCTATAGTCCTTCTAACAACAGGTTCCACTTGTGATTCCAAAGAATTAGAATGATGGAGGAAGTACGAATGATATATTCCTCGCGAACATGTGATTGTACAGCGGAATGTGTTGTGAGATGTTATGTGCGTATAAAAAGGATAGACGATAGTAATTCATACTCATCGTCTTTGGTAGTGAAGATGTTAACGAGTGTATTATCGTGTGTGATCTATATATATTCGATATATATAATAGCTTAGAAGATAATACGCGAGTGGGGCTTAATCATATATCTTCAATATATAATAGCCTATAAGGTAGCACGTAAATGAGGCCTATGTATGTATATACGCCTATATCACATAATAGCCTAATAATTGTCTAGTACAAACCAAGTATAAGTCTCGGTTTCTCTCGTGGTCAGAGTCAACTATCGCATTCCTGTTCAACATAACCCCTTTCAGATTTCACATCGTACTCATTTAATTGTACATAGTTAGCTAAGCTATGTTAAATTAAACTCATATGGTGTAATCACTGAAGCAGTTATATCTAATAAGGAATACTGCCTAACGGTCATAGTCTAGGCCCACTAAATGCAACCTAGTTCACTATAACCTTAGGCTCTGATACTAATCTGTCACACCCCCAAATTATGATGCGGAAGCAGGTCGATTTGGGGCGCGACTAATCAATAATCACAAGCACAAAAGATACATAATGAACAACCACTACATGCGTCGTTTGATAAAATACATAGATGTAATAGAAATTACATAATTGTTTTCAAAATGTGAGTTCGCATAATTTACTTGAGAGATTCTAATACATATCTAATTTATACAAAATATAGAAATGCAGTTAAATCTCTTGATGATATTATTTGCATGCGACTCGAGCTACAGTATCCTGATGGGCAGTCCAACCTACTGCTGAGTACCTGTGATACATGCTAAAATGGGTCAGCGAAACGCTGGTGAGCTCACAGGTTTGTATGTCAACACATATTTGTATGAACCGCAAGATTTAATGATAATTGAATTTAAAATGCAATTAAGCAAAATAAAAGTCATACAGCCATGATCACATAGTCTGAGCTTAACACGAGATGTCAGGTCCACATTTAAGGTATCCTGATCGAGGGTGCCTCTATGCGTATGCCTAATCAACATATGTATGAACAAATGATAATGCGTCCGTTTTGACCAGTCAGTGCTTGCTGACCCGGACGGGGATGGTCAGTCCCATATGGATCCATACACTAACATTCACGCTACAAAGTATTACCAAACTATGCTGATGAGGACTTAAAATGATTAGTGAAAATAACTCATGTAGTATTTGATTTGATGATACTTGCGTTCATATTGTAAAACAAAACAGAGCAATGTAATCACACCCCTAGGTAAAAACATTTAAAAAGGGGGCCATGAGACTCACCTGAGCCTAATGAGATGCTAATAAGCACAAATGATGGTTCACAAGATAATGAGGTCGTTCAATCGACTGAAACCTGCAAGGCATCTTAGACGCGCAAGGTTTCGATAAATGATTAGATTATTGAAACCTGCCAGGCGTATTAAACGCGCAAGGTTTAATTGTTTAGATGACTTTACAGACCATCTATGCTAGTTATTCCCTTAACTAGTTATGCCCAAATACTTTGGTTGTTGATTATGTTTGAGTTTTAAAAATGTATACGGCACATTGGTGATTGATTGAAATTAAGTTTCGATAATATAATATATTTGTTTTATATAAATGAATTTTGTTTAAAAATGTATCGTATTGAATATAAATAATTTGAGTTCATATAATTATGATACGTTATGAAAATTATTTATAGTTGTTGAATTTCTAAACGTCCCTTGATTGGTTACTTATCATAAATCGCGACACGTAAAAGTTTGATTATGTCCAAAGTATTCGTTGTGTAATCTTGTTTGAGTTTTGTAAATAAGTAAGTTCCGTTGGTGAAAATTTGATATCACATTCCACAATTGTAATTCGGTTTGGTTTCGTAAAAATTATTCGTTGTGTATATATGTCCGAATGGAAGTTTAGTCCGAAAGTCGAGGGTTCGAGTTCGGGAAAGTGGTCAAACGACCACCGTTTGACCCGAAACTTTTACACACTTCATAATATGTTAAAATAAGTTTATAAAACTTGTCGTTATGTTTCTTGAATGTCTCGAAGTGTCGTTTCCTAGAAAGTACCAAAACAGTCCTCGTGGTTAGTTTTTCCAGATTTTGTACTCGATAAATCTCTCGGTTTGGACCACTTCTAGTCCGATTCATAGCTAACCAAAAATCACACATGTTCTCATTGGTGTCTAGATCATTTCTGCATTTTATCACGATTTAACAAGGTCCTTTACTATTTTAAACAAAAATGGAAACGGAAAGTGGTCGGTTTCGGGTCAAAACAGACCTCGGCTCAAAGATTAGCCTCTACACTAAAAACCGTGTATTTTTGGAAGAAGTCTCAGAGAGAATGTTTTGTAGACGACATCCATACGGACATTTCGGTATAAGATTTGCGTGTTGATTCATCCTACAACTCAAGTTATGGCCGTTTTAGTGTGACGAGATTTCTGGTCAGGTTTCTGTTTTTATATAACTACCTCAAAAACGTGTTTGAGCTTAAGATTTGGGCATTATAATGTCAAATGAACAAACTAACATATAAATAAACATGTTCCAGTAAATATAGAGAGATAAAGGGATGTTCCTTACAAAGAAAACGTGATCTAGAGAGGTGGTGAAGGCGGTTTGCTCGGTTTTGTGTTCCTCCTTCCTTTTCCTCGTTTTTCTTCAATGGAGATGATGGTGGATGATGGTGGTTTGATGGTGGAGATGTGGTGGTTGTAGAGAGAGGGTGAGAGAGCAGATTTTAGAGAGAGAGATTAGAGAGAGAGAGAGAAGATTGATTGAATGAGGGTTGTGTTTGGTTAAGACTTTCAACAACAAGATCCACAAATTGTGGATCTTGTTCTTGGAACTGAAAATCAGTGGGGTGTGGGTCCCACAAGGTGGTGATGTCTCCAAATTTTGTTCCCCGAGTTTGTGCTCCGTGCGGTGTTCGTTTCCCCGGTCGTTTAAACGTTAATTCGTACGTTAAACGTTATACGTACGTGTTCACAATGGCATTCGAATTTCGATATTTTTAAATTGAAGTATTGTTTATAATACTTGGAAAGCATTTATAAAAATGATTGGTTATAGTGTCGGTATTGGTTTGCGGGTTCGAGTTTCGGTTGTATAGTCGCGTAACGTTTAAATTATACATTTTTGTTAACGATTTGAATCACGATGTTTTAAATAAATGATTTCCATCCAAAATAATATATTTTAAATTTATAAAATATATTTTGACGTTTATTCGATTGTCGGGCACGTTTCACGCGTTTTCGGTCATTTTTGAGCATTTTATACGATACGAAATACTTATATGATATTATCGACATAATATATAGAAGTAAGTGTGTTTATTAATGTAACAACTCGCAAATTTAAACGCGATTAATTATATTAATCACTTGCATTATTAGGTTAATTCCCTACTTGAGTGAATTCACAACACATTCTAGAGGTAAGTCTAGCATAGCCCAACTAGATAATACGCGTAGTATTACGTATTCGTAATTAGTTGTAATTACGTACTGAACAATTTGAAAACAGACGCGACAAAAATATGCGACTCTTGGTGAACAAAATTATTTAATAAAACGAAATTATTAAATAACGTAGTAGCGAATAAATATTTTGTCAAAAAATATTTACCAATTTATTTTATAACGAAAAACGTCAAAACGTATAATTAAAATAAAACAAAGTCAATATTTTATAATTTAATTCAATTTGGTTTTATAAAAAGATTCTAATTAAAAATATAAAGAAATATGTAATTAAAATGTATTAATTTAAAATAAAATAACATTTAACGATCGGATAAACAAACACGGGACGAAAACGCAGGAGATGAAAATGGGGGAACAAAACCCATTTCCACCTCCCAACTTTCTTTCATTTTCATTCTCATCCTCTCTCTCTTCTTTTCTCTTTTCTCCAACCTCTCTCTAAACCACCACCAATATCACACCAAATCAAAGAAAAATACGCTAAAACGACGCCGAATCACCATACTCTTTTGGAATAAAACGACCACGGCATCCCGATCTACACTTCTACCATTTCGGATTTCAAATCCGACACCCGTAAGTTTCCGACAAATCCCGCAAATCTTTAGATTTCGAAATTATAATTAATGTTTCATGTTTAATATACTTAGATTACCATGTTTTAGTGTTTTATACAACCGAAAACGTCCAAAATCGCTCAAAAACTCGTTATTTTCAATCTGTTCGTCGAACAGGCGACTACGTCGCATTGGGACCGAAAACAGTGCTGCGACGTAGGCCTTTACGTCGCATTACCCTTCCTTACGTCGCACATAGCGACGCAGACCACTACGTCGCATTAAATTGCGAGCGTCGCCTATGCGACGCAACCCATGACGTCGCAAAACCTGAATGCGACGTAGACCCGTACGTCGCACCCTACGTCGCATAACAATCCAGCGTCGCACCTTGCGTCGCTAAAAACAGAAACTTCACAAACTATTTTTCCACTAAGTGTCGAACTTAACCGGCAACGAATACTCACATATTATACGATACACGAACTGTACAAACAATTCAAACATACTTGTTTTATCGAAATGTTGATTTCAAACTTTCACCAACGAGTCGTATACATTTTCACAAACAACGAAATACAAACGTAAAAATTAAACAAACGTTTTGGACGTGACTTGGTTGTACAAACACTAGCATGGATGATTAGTTTAGACATCCATATACTGATTAAATCTCGTACGTTTAGGACGTTAGGAGATTTCAGACTGTACTTGGGCTTAGGTTTGCTAGCACTCGCACAACTACTTAAACTCAACAGGTGAGTTCACAGCCCCTACTTTTACTGATTTAACTGTTTTTGAACAGGGGTGGAAAACATAGACACTGTTTTACTGATTGCCATAACTGCTTTTACTATATGATTATTTATCATACTGTTTACTCGAACAAATAGAGTACTTGAACTGTTAAACTGTTATACAAACCGTCACATAACTGTCTTTGGCACACTTATACAAACTGTTTATGACTGCGGTCAACTACTACAACTGTCTGAACTAAAATGGTATTTCATACGAAAACTAAACTGAGAATATGCTGGAGAACGACCAGCTACACACTTTATTACTAGCTTTTATGAAACAACATTTTCATAAACACACAGAAAGTCCCTACGTCTTGGGCAAACAGAAAGTCCCTACTTCTTGGGCAAAGTGCCATCCTACGTCTTGGATGAAGGCTCTACTTCTTGAGCAGATGGGTCCTACGTCTTGGATGCCAGTCCTACTTCTTGGACACAACTATACAAGTCCCTACGTCTTGGGCACATACATAGAAGTCCCTACTTCTTGGGCAACACTATAGGTCCTACTTCTTGGACAAACGATTTAAATCCCTACTCCTTGGGTAAACTTATAGGATACGAACATTCCTACAAACAACTATTTAAGAACGTAACGGATTTCAGAAGCTATACTTTTGGGTGACATCCCAACGATACAATATAAACAACAGTGGTTTATCACAACTGAACTTGTAAACATAAAACCTGTGAATTCACTCAACCTCGTTGTTGACTTTTACTATGTTTTTCAGGGAATTAGCTGCGCATGTAAGATCGCCAACACACATGGAGAACTAGGCGACCCTTGAAGATTAGGATGCCAACTTTTTGGGAAAACATATGGATTTCTATAGTATAACTGAAACTGTTTTGTCATATTCTAGAAATCCACTTTTGTAAACTCACTACTTTTAACTTATACGATCCAATGAATCGTAAACTTTGTAATTAACACTTTTGGCATCTTAATATATATTGTTCTGTTGTAATCATAAGCTCTGATACGTATGCATGCTTTATTATTGTGACACCCCAGTACTTAAACTAACTGCTTCCGCTAAACAAAATTTGGGGGTGTTACAGATTGGTATCAGAGCCATTGGTTATAGCGAACTAGGAAATTTAGGTGACTTAGAAACCTAGAGACCTAGACTATAGCCTTGGCTAGAACGTACATGCATACATACATTTGCATACATCTAAACTATCGTTACGATACCTCGATACGCGTGAACTGTTCACCACATTCGACTCGTTCATTGTACTCAGATCTCATATGAACCTGATCGTGATTAAACGGTTGATGAAAAGAAGTATGTATTTGGCATCATATAATGACGCCTGGCCAACGTGATTATATTATACTAAGTACATATGGGTGTTTCATAGTCGTAAGATACGTGACGGGGATTCGACCATTTCTCTTGATACTCGAAAATTTGAAATATGTGAAACTTCATTCCTCACATATTTTTCATTGGCATTGACTTCTGCATCTTTTCATCGCAGAACGTCAGCATGCCGCCTAAACAAAGAAATACTCGAAACAGTCGACGAAATTCTCCACCTGTACCTCCAGAAACAACCGAACAAATTATCGAACGCCGCGTGGCTGAGGCTATTGCTCAGTACGAGGCTAGCAGAAATCGTGAAAACCTAACCAACAATAGTGGAGCCACCCCAGTTAACAGCGAAACTCCAACTAATACCCAGCAAGGGTGTTCCTACAAAACCTTTCAGTCTTGTAAACCCAGCACCTTCACCGGGACCGAAGGGGCCATTGGCCTGGTCCACTGGATTGAAAAGATGGAATCAGTCATCGACATCAGCGACTGTGCCACCGATAAAATCGTAAAATACGCCACCTGCACTTTAGCCGACAAAGCGCTAACCTGGTGGAACGCTCAAGTCCAGATTATGGGACGCCCAGCTGCTCATTCCATGACCTGGGTAACTCTGAAACAGATGATGATGGAGGAATTTTGCCCTCCCAACGAGATGCAGAAACTGGAAAACGAATTCTGGAACATACAAATGATCGGCGCTGACATTTCCGGTTATACGACTAGATTCCAGGAACTCGCACGACTGGTGCCCCACATGGTAACCCCCGAGAGCAAACGCATCGAGCGTTTCAACAAGGGCTTGGCCCCACAGATTCGAGGCATGGTTATGTCCTCCAAACCCGCCACCTTTAGGAGCGCAGTTGATCTGGCTCACAGCTTAACCGACGACGCGGTCGAGATTGGAACCCTGAAAGCTACTACAGGGAAAGCTGAACTTACCCGTACTGATGCGGGCGACTCTGGAACCCTCAAACGCAAATGGAACAGTGAGGGTAACGACCGACAGGGTCAACAAAACAGGAACGTGGGAAACACTCGAGCCTACGTCGCCATCGCTAACACTGAACCGAAACCATACCTAGGCAAAAGGCCTAAATGCGGAAAGTGCGAAAGGCATCATGAGGGTAACTGTACTCTCTGCGACAGATGCAACCAATGGGGACATCGAGCTCAAACCTGCAAAGCCAACCTCTCCGCTCGAACAAACAATGGGTGTTTCGAGTGCGGTGAGCCCGGACACTATCGAAACCAATGTCCAAAACTGAACAACACCCAGAACAACCCCGGAAACAACAATCAAAACAACAACAACCACATCGCAGCCATCCCACCGGCTCGTGGCCGCGCATACATCCTCCGTGCACCGGAAACTGTTGCGGACTATGGCAAACACGGTATGTCTTACCAACTCTTGCTACGATTTAACGCTTCTTTCATTCGAATGTCAATTCGAACACACCACTTGGTAAACGCTAACCATGAAACGAACTTGAACTATCAAACTGTACCGCGAGTATACTAAACAGTTAAAACTATATTGGCAAACATAGATCGCTACACAAACTATTACTATTATTGTAACGACATGACTTATCGGAGAACATACGCCGCGGGCGATCCGACTTGGTTTTTAAATCTCGGGACGAGATTTCTCTAACATGGGGAGAATGTAACAACTCGCAAATTTAAACGCGATTAATTATATTAATCACTTGCATTATTAGGTTAATTCCCTACTTGAGTGAATTCACAACACATTCTAGAGGTAAGTCTAGCATAGCCCAACTAGATAATACGCGTAGTATTACGTATTCGTAATTAGTTGTAATTACGTACTGAACAATTTGAAAACAGACGCGACAAAAATATGCGACTCTTGGTGAACAAAATTATTTAATAAAACGAAATTATTAAATAACGTAGTAGCGAATAAATATTTTGTCAAAAAATATTTACCAATTTATTTTATAACGAAAAACGTCAAAACGTATAATTAAAATAAAACAAAGTCAATATTTTATAATTTAATTCAATTTGGTTTTATAAAAAGATTCTAATTAAAAATATAAAGAAATATGTAATTAAAATGTATTAATTTAAAATAAAATAACATTTAACGATCGGATAAACAAACACGGGACGAAAACGCAGGAGATGAAAATGGGGGAACAAAACCCATTTCCACCTCCCAACTTTCTTTCATTTTCATTCTCATCCTCTCTCTCTTCTTTTCTCTTTTCTCCAACCTCTCTCTAAACCACCACCAATATCACACCAAATCAAAGAAAAATACGCTAAAACGACGCCGAATCACCATACTCTTTTGGAATAAAACGACCACGGCATCCCGATCTACACTTCTACCATTTCGGATTTCAAATCCGACACCCGTAAGTTTCCGACAAATCCCGCAAATCTTTAGATTTCGAAATTATAATTAATGTTTCATGTTTAATATACTTAGATTACCATGTTTTAGTGTTTTATACAACCGAAAACGTCCAAAATCGCTCAAAAACTCGTTATTTTCAATCTGTTCGTCGAACAGGCGACTACGTCGCATTGGGACCGAAAACAGTGCTGCGACGTAGGCCTTTACGTCGCATTACCCTTCCTTACGTCGCACATAGCGACGCAGACCACTACGTCGCATTAAATTGCGAGCGTCGCCTATGCGACGCAACCCATGACGTCGCAAAACCTGAATGCGACGTAGACCCGTACGTCGCACCCTACGTCGCATAACAATCCAGCGTCGCACCTTGCGTCGCTAAAAACAGAAACTTCACAAACTATTTTTCCACTAAGTGTCGAACTTAACCGGCAACGAATACTCACATATTATACGATACACGAACTGTACAAACAATTCAAACATACTTGTTTTATCGAAATGTTGATTTCAAACTTTCACCAACGAGTCGTATACATTTTCACAAACAATGAAATACAAACGTAAACATTAAACAAACGTTTTGGACGTGACTTGGTTGTACAAACACTAGCATGGATGATTAGTTTAGACATCCATATACTGATTAAATCTCGTACGTTTAGGACGTTAGGAGATTTCAGACTGTACTTGGGCTTAGGTTTGCTAGCACTCGCACAACTACTTAAACTCAACAGGTGAGTTCACAGCCCCTACTTTTACTGATTTAACTGTTTTTGAACAGGGGTGGAAAACATAGACACTGTTTTACTGATTGCCATAACTGCTTTTACTATATGATTATTTATCATACTGTTTACTCGAACAAATAGAGTACTTGAACTGTTAAACTGTTATACAAACCGTCACATAACTGTCTTTGGCACACTTATACAAACTGTTTATGACTGCGGTCAACTACTACAACTGTCTGAACTAAAATGGTATTTCATACGAAAACTAAACTGAGAATATGCTGGAGAACGACCAGCTACACACTTTATTACTAGCTTTTATGAAACAACATTTTCATAAACACACAGAAAGTCCCTACGTCTTGGGCAAACAGAAAGTCCCTACTTCTTGGGCAAAGTGCCATCCTACGTCTTGGATGAAGGCTCTACTTCTTGAGCAGATGGGTCCTACGTCTTGGATGCCAGTCCTACTTCTTGGACACAACTATACAAGTCCCTACGTCTTGGGCACATACATAGAAGTCCCTACTTCTTGGGCAACACTATAGGTCCTACTTCTTGGACAAACGATTTAAATCCCTACTCCTTGGGTAAACTTATAGGATACGAACATTCCTACAAACAACTATTTAAGAACGTAACGGATTTCAGAAGCTATACTTTTGGGTGACATCCCAACGATACAATATAAACAACAGTGGTTTATCACAACTGAACTTGTAAACATAAAACCTGTGAATTCACTCAACCTCGTTGTTGACTTTTACTATGTTTTTCAGGGAATTAGCTGCGCATGTAAGATCGCCAACACACATGGAGAACTAGGCGACCCTTGAAGATTAGGATGCCAACTTTTTGGGAAAACATATGGATTTCTATAGTATAACTGAAACTGTTTTGTCATATTCTAGAAATCCACTTTTGTAAACTCACTACTTTTAACTTATACGATCCAATGAATCGTAAACTTTGTAATTAACACTTTTGGCATCTTAATATATATTGTTCTGTTGTAATCATAAGCTCTGATACGTATGCATGCTTTATTATTGTGACACCCCAGTACTTAAACTAACTGCTTCCGCTAAACAAAATTTGGGGGTGTTACAATTAAATAACTTCATATTATTTAATAATTTGAGTTCACCAACGTCCATATAGATGAATCGGAATTTGGCCGATATAATAAAATGCACGATTAAATAGTATCGCGTAAATGCGTATATTTATAAAATACACGTAATGATACATACAATTAGCCTAACATGAAACTAATTACATGTATTACAAAATGATTAGGCGCAAATTTCTAGCCTTAATTGGTCGGGTGTCACACGGGACATCTGTAACAACCGGCAAATTAGGACTAGAATTAGTGCCTAATTCCTTGTTAATACATGTAATTAGTTCTGTGTTAGGCTAATTTATGTATCGGATTATATATTGGTAAATATATACAACTTTGCGATTTGACTTAAATCGTACGCAATTTAAATAGAATGAAATTCTATTCGATTAATACGGACGTTGGTGAACAAATGTTTATAAACTAAAATAACGCAATTATGACCCAAAATGCTATTTTTCAATAATTAGAAATTATCTCGTATCACTTGGTTAAAGTTTACACGATTTAAAAACAAAAGTATTCAAACGTATTTAAACTAAATTATATTTCAAACAATTAAAGATTTAAAGAAATAATTTAAGTAAATTATTTAATAACCTTCGTATTTTAAAAAGGATAATTCACGGGTAGAAATAAATAGTTAAGGTAAAAGACGGAGAAAATGAACACCGCACGGAGCACAGCGCGTGTACTGAAAAATGGGGGCTTTCATCAAAACCCCCAACTTTCCCCTCTTCTTTCTCATTCCACTAACTCCCTCTCTCTCTCTTCTTTCACTATCTTTCTTTTCTCTCTCAAATTAAACACCACCACACCTCATTAAATTCACAAAATACTACCTCAAAACGCACTCGGTTTTACTCGGTCATTTGGAAGAAAAGCACCACCACTTCACGATCTACAACTCCATCTTTCCGGATTTTCATTTCGACACTTTGTAAGTTTCCGACAAATCCCGACATCTCTCGTTTTTGATCATTTTTAATAAATTATGGGTTCTATAGGCTTATTATGTTCATATAAGGGTTGGGTAAAAGATTTGGACCCAACGGAAACCGGGAAACTCGTTTTCGACTAAATTTCCGGCCATCAGACCACAACGTCGCACCTGGCCAGGGGCCTCTGCGACGTCGCGACCTACGTCGCACAAAAATCTCAACGTCGCACTAGCGACGCAGCCCCTTACGTCGCATTAATTTGCGGATGTCATACATGGCGACGTAGACTTTAACGTAGCAAACCGAACTAACGTCGCATTAGCGACGCCACCCCCTACGTCGCATTGAATTGCGAAGGTCGCATCATGCGACGTACATGCCCACGTCGCACCTTACGTCGCTTGCAATGTCGCATGCGACGTCGCACAAACCAGAACCCTGAAAACTCACATTTTTACTAAGTGTCGGAACCAAGATTTTACCACCTAATTTTACTCCAAATCCAGATTTCGGATGCGTTTTCACTAAAGGAAAGTAGTAGGAATAAAAATTTTCCAAGCTGACCTGGCAGCTCGACCCCAGCCAGGGGCTCTGCCCCTTGGACCCCGCCAGGGGCTGCCGCCCCTTGGACCCCGCTACCAGGGGCGCTGCCCCCGGACCCCCGTCATTAGATGTCGTAAATACTTTTCACACTAAATGTCAAACACTTACGAATAATGAAATCTGATTCAACGATACATATAACGATAACACCTTGGATTATTAATACAAACCGTCACCAACGGTCCAACCTTGTTTTCTAAGAACAAACGATAACGAACCAACATTCGGACACAATGGGTTGTATGAACAACTAGCCTAGATGATCTTGCGAGACATCTACTTACTTGACATTACCTGTTTAGGCATTTGGAGGTTACGGGTTCGGAGAACCAACTGTTGACATTACTTAATCGTTTATTGATATAAACGCACTTGCAACGACTCAGGTGAGTCTTACGGCCCCACTTTTACTGTTTTATCTTATTGGGGGAGATACATGCTACTTATTTTTCCTGAACACAAGTACTAAACTGATTTCTATACCAAACGGAATTGCATGAGTTAATTACTAATTACTGAAGTCTCTCCATCATATATCGTTAGTTATGGACTTAAGCGCGAACAGTAGTTAATGGATCCATTAGGGAAATGACCCTCTCTGCCCGGGGTAGTAGCGCTACCACGTACTGATTTACACGTAGAAACGGGTGACTATTATTCGTTACTTATGCTTGCTCAATTTCGAGCATGTCACGGGAGCAACTGATTATTTACGGGTTAAGCTTCGATTATGAGCCTCATGGCAACGGTATAACTTGATTACTTTACTTTTGCGAGATTTGCAAATACTTGATATACGCCTACGGGCACTACTGATGAAATCTTGTGTTCAAACTGATTATTTACTGATAAACCTGTGAGATTCACCAACCTTTTGGTTGACCCTTTTTAGCATGTATTCTCAGGTACACTTACGGAGTAGGATCACTCCAGGATTACTAGCTAGAGTCGCATGATTTCCAAACTGCATTTAACGGAGATTCTTTGGCATTATCTTTTGTAACTATGGTTATGTAATAGAATCTCCCGCCACATACGCGGACTCTAGGCTTACATATTTTTGTAAAGAAAACTATATGTTTTTAAACGATTTAATTATGAAATGTAATTATTTTACAAAACGTCTCATTTAGAGGTCGTTTGCTGTATATCTTGTGCTTTGTATATTGATTAGTAACACCCAAGTATGCTTCCGCAAATCACTAAATTTGGGGGTGTTACAGATTGGTATCAGAGCCTAAGGTTATAGTGAACTAGGTTGCATTTAGTGGGCCTAGACTATGACCATTAGGCAGTATTCCCTTACTAGGCATGATTGGTTCAGGAATTACATCATACGACTTTAATTTAACATAGCCTGATCAACTATGTACTATTAAGGAAAGATGATGTGAGGTCTGAAATGGTTGTGTCGAACAGGAATGCGTTAGTTGACTCTGACCACGAGAGAACCTGACCATTACTTGATACGTGCTAGACTTTAGGCTGGATATTATATGCCTATATATATTAGCCTCGTCTTACTTACACTCTGCCACAGGAATGGCAAACACACCACCTAATCCGTCACACTCTCACCCACATGGGTCACGAAACCCACGTGTAGCCAGGAGGAACACAAGGTCACCTCGAACCAGCCCCTATCCTGTTCATAACTTTCAGAACTCGGCACATCTCACAGTGCCAGCGTTGACTACCCAACTCCGCCGTTAGGAACAAAGGCTCGAACATCTCGAACGAGAACAACACCGGATGACCTACCTACTTCGCCAAGCGCTGGATCACATAGCCCAACTCCAGCAAGAACAAGAGGATACAAACCTCTCTGTAAGCATAATTCAGGATTCAATGACCGCCGCACTAGGTGCGGATGAACTCGTAAGAAACCGACTAGAGGAGTGTGAACAGCGTTCACAGGAGACTGAAGATCACTCTCGAGCACTAGTACAACGATTGGCCTTGGTCGAAGATAACGCCAGACAAGCCAACAGACTAGCAGAAACCGTAGACCGCCTCGTCGCACTAATGGAGCAGATTAATCTGCATCAAGATTAGATCAGTCTGTAATTTGTAACCAGTCAACTATCTAATTAGAACCTATGTAATTCAACCGGATGTAACAATTCCCGGTACTTTTGTACTACCACTACTCTGTAATCTTTTGAAAACCAGTACTTTGTATCCAACTTTTATTTAATAGAATGTGATTATCACCTCGTACTGTTATTGTATATCTCATTATACACACTTGTGATATATCATCAAATTTCAGGCAATTATCTTATTCCACTTTCCTTGTGCTTTTCTTGATCAGCAGCATGCCTCCTCGTCGTCAGATCACCCTCACTGAAGCCGAAGTTGCGGGCCTGATTGCCCGTAGTGTGGCCCAAGCTCTAGCTACCCGGACCTCGACTCCCAGTAGTGAAGACACCGCTAACAATGGACCACAGCCGAAGCCCTGCTCATATAAGGACTTCCAAAACTGCAAACCGCTGAACTTTGCAGGTACTGAGGGAGCGATCGGCCTAATACGCTGGATCGAGAAAGTTGAATCGGTATTTCTCATCTGCAACTATGCGGAGGGGGACAAAGTTAAGTTCTCCGTTATTACTTTTACTGACACCACACTCACCTGGTGGAACACCTATGCCCAAACTGTGGGCGTTGCTAATGCTTACAAACTCCCGTGGGAGGAGTTGAAGGAGATGTTGAGGGGCGAGTATTGCCCCAGGGATGAATTGAAACAATTGGAGTTGGAATTCTGGAACCACAAGATGCAAGGTGATGATATCACCGGATACACCAATCGTTTCCACCAACTGGCACTTCTGTGCCCAACCATGGTCGATCCTGAGTACAAGAGGATCGAGAAATACGTTGATGGACTGCCCGAGAAACTCCAGGACCTGGTGACTTCATCCAAACCAGGTACTATCCAGAACGCCATCCGTATGGCCCATGAACTTACGGCAAACGCTGTCCGCCGTAACACCACCTCAGCCCCACCTGCAAACAACAAACGTAAGTGGGAAGAAAACCCCAACTCATCCAACCAAATCACCAACCGAAGACCCGAGCCTATTAGGGCTTATTCATCCGGCTCTTCAGAAAAGAAAGGGTACAGTGGAAGCAAGCCCTACTGCCCCAAATGCAATCGTCACCACGACGGTTCCTGCCCTTGCACAAACTGCAAACGTTTTGGGCATCTGGCCAAGGATTTTCGAAACACCAGTGCCCCGAAGACTTGTTATGGGTGCGGAAGTCCTGGGCATTTTCAGAATAATTGCCCTAAGCAGAAAAACAACAACAACAACAACAACAACAACAACAACAAGCGGAACAACAACTCTGCTCGCAGCAGAGCATTTGTCATCAAAGCTGGGGAAGCTAGGGAAGACCCGATTGTTGTAACGGGTACGTTTCTTCTCAACGATCTTACTGCTTCAGTATTATTTGATACCGGTGCTGATAAAAGTTTCATATCTGATGAGTTTTGTCCACTACTTGATATCACCCCCGCGGCCTTAGATGTTAAGTACACAGTAGAACTTGCAAATGGTAAACTAATAGAAACCGATAGTGTGATACCTAATTGCACTTTAAACTTAGCCGACGAAATCTTTTCAATCGATCTAATGCCTGTTGAACTGGGAAGTTTCGATGTCATCGTGGGTATGGACTGGTTGACCAAGCACCGGGCCGAAATTGTGTGCCATGATAAAATCGTCCGAATTCCTCTCGCCGCCGGTAGTACCTTGGTCATACAGGGGGAGACCGGTGGGTCGAGACTAAACTTAATCTCCTGTTTAAAAACCCGAAAATTTCTGAGAAAGGGTTACCCAGCAATACTCGCGCACATCACGGAGAAAAAGTCGGAGGAGAAGCGACTTGAAGATGTGCCAATCGTTAGAGACTTTCCCGAAGTCTTTCCAGAAGAACTACCTGGTTTACCTCCACCTAGACAGGTCGAGTTCTCGATTGATCTCGTGCCGGGTGCCGCACCGGTGGCCCGAGCACCGTACCGCTTAGCTCCATCTGAACTTCAGGAGTTGTCCACGCAGTTACAGGAACTCCTGGATAGAGGATTCATCAGACCGAGTTCTTCACCTTGGGGAGCTCCGGTCTTGTTTGTTAAAAAGAAAGACGGTTCATTTCGAATGTGTATTGACTACCGAGAGTTGAACAAACTAACCGTCAAGAACCGATACCCACTTCCTCGAATCGATGATCTGTTCGATCAACTCCAAGGATCAAGCTGTTATCCAAAAATTGATCTTCGATCAGGTTATCATCAGTTGCGTGTTCGCGATGCTGACATCCCAAAAACCGCATTCAGAACCCGTTACGGGCACTACGAATTTCAAGTAATGCCCTTTGGCCTAACCAACGCACCGGCTGTATTCATGGACCTTATGAATCGGGTGTGCAAACCATACCTCGACAAGTTTGTCATTGTTTTTATCGATGACATCCTTATCTATTCGCGAAACGAACATGAACACGCACAACACCTCAGAACCATCCTAGAACTACTTAGACACGAGGAGCTCTACGCCAAATTTTCTAAGTGTGAGTTCTGGATACACACCGTTCAATTCCTTGGACACGTTATCGACAGTCGGGGAATTCATGTAGACCCGTCAAAAATCGAGGCAATCAAGAACTGGAAAGCACCAACCACTCCAACCGAGGTACGCCAATTCTTGGGATTGGCCGGTTACTACCGCCGTTTCATCGAAAACTTTTCAACAATTGCCAAACCCCTCATCGTGCTGACTCAGAAGGAAAAGAAATTCGATTGGACCGATAAACAAGAGTCGGCATTTCAGCTGTTGAAATTCAAGCTTTGCAGTGCACCCATTCTATCTCTACCCGAAGGCACCGATGACTTCGTGGTATACTGTGATGCTTCTCACCAAGGTCTCGGTTGCGTGCTGATGCAACGAGACAAGGTCATTGCTTACGCCTCCCGACAACTTAAAGTTCACGAGAAAAACTACACAACTCACGACCTCGAGCTAGGGGCCGTGGTATTCGCCTTAAAAATCTGGAGACATTATCTTTATGGTACCCGCAGCACTGTATTCACCGACCACAAAAGTCTCCAACACATTTTCAACCAGAAAGATCTTAACATGAGGCAACGTAGATGGGTTGAATTACTCACCGATTACGACTGTGAGATCAAATATCATCCGGGCAAAGCAAACGTGGTTGCTGATGCTCTCAGTCGTAAGGAACGAACAAAACCACTCCGAGTCCGGGCACTCAGTATTACCATTCATAACGATCTCACCACCCAAATACATCTTGCCCAACTCGAAGCCCTGAAACCCGATAACTTCAAGAACGAGGCCTTGCGAGGCATGGATAAACAATTCGAGATCAGACCCAACGGAGTTAGGTATTTCTCTAACCGAATCTGGTTGCCTAATTTCGGAAACCTGCGGGACTTGGTGATGGATGAAGCTCACAAGTCCAAATATTCTATCCACCCGGGATCCGACAAAATGTATCACGGCATCAAGGAGTTTTACTGGTGGCCGAATATGAAAGCTGACATTGCTTTGTACGTCAGCAAATGCTTAACTTGTTCCAAGGTCAAGGCCGAGCACCAAAGACCTTCCGGATTGCTCCAACAACCTGAAATTCCTCAATGGAAATGGGAGCAAATTACCATGGATTTCATAACCAAACTACCTAAATCGGCGAGCGGTTGCGATACCATTTGGGTGATCGTCGATCGGCTCACCAAATCGGCTCATTTCTTGGCAATCAGAGAAACCGACAAAATGGAACGCCTTACACAAATCTACATCAAAGAAATCATTTGCCAACATGGTGTCCCTATCTCGATTATCTCTGACAGGGATGCTCGATTCACATCTCGCTTCTGGCAATCACTCCAAAAATCACTGGGTACCCGTCTCGATATGAGTACCGCGTACCATCCTCAGACCGATGGCCAGAGCGAACGAACTATTCAGACACTGGAAGACATGCTACGAGCCTGCGTAGTTGATTCCGGTACAAATTGGGAAAGACATCTACCGTTGTGCGAGTTCTCGTACAACAACAGCTATCACGCCAGCATAAAGGCTGCACCTTTTGAGGCACTGTACGGTCGTAAGTGCCGATCACCGATCTGTTGGACTGAAGTGGGAACTCACTGGTCCTGAACTCATACATGAAACCACAGAGAAAATCGTTGAAATCCAAAACCGACTCAAAGCCGCGCGTGATCGTCAGAAAAGCTATGCTGACGTGAGACGCAAGCCACTCGAGTTCCAAGTTGGGGATCGAGTACTCTTAAAAGTATCGCCTTGGAAAGGCGTAATCTGATTCGGCAAACGTGGAAAATTAAACCCCAGGTACATTGGGCCTTTTGAGATTCTCGAGAAGATAGGTCCAGTGGCATATCGACTGCAGCTGCCCTCTGAACTCAGCAGCGTGCACCCTACTTTTCACATTTCTAACTTAAAGAAATGTCTGTCTGACGAGACACTCATTATACCCCTTGACGAGATTCGCATCGATGACAAACTACATTTCGTTGAGGAACCAGTCGAAATTATGGACCGTGAGGTCAAACAACTGAAACAGAGTCGTATTCCCATCGTCAAAGTCAGGTGGAATTCTAGACGTGGTCCGGAATTCACTTGGGAACGGGAAGACCAAATGCGACTCAAGTATCCCCACTTATTCACCAATTCTACCCCGAACGCGACTTCGACTTAAATTTCGGGATGAAATTCTTTTAACAGGGGGAGAATGTAACAACCGGCAAATTAGGACTAGAATTAGTGCCTAATTCTTTATTAATACATGTAATTAGTTCTGTGTTAGGCTAATTTATGTATCGGATTATATATTGGTAAATATATACAACTTTGCGATTTGACTTAAATCGTACGCAATTTAAATAGAATGAAATTCTATTCGATTAATACGGACGTTGGTGAACAAATGTTTATAAACTAAAATAACGCAATTATGACCCAAAATGCTATTTTTCAATAATTAGAAATTATCTCGTATCACTTGGTTAAAGTTTACACGATTTAAAAACAAAAGTATTCAAACGTATTTAAACTAAATTATATTTCAAACAATTAAAGATTTAAAGAAATAATTTAAGTAAATTATTTAATAACCTTCGTATTTTAAAAAGGATAATTCACGGGTAGAAATAAATAGTTAAGGTAAAAGACGGAGAAAACGAACACCGCACGGAGCACAGCGCGTGTACTGAAAAATGGGGGCTTTCATCAAAACCCCCAACTTTCCCCTCTTCTTTCTCATTCCACTAACTCCCTCTCTCTCTCTCTTCTTTCACTTTCTTTCTTTTCTCTCTCAAATTAAACACCACCACACCTCATTAAATTCACAAAATACTACCTCAAAACGCACTCGGTTTTACTCGGTCATTTGGAAGAAAAGCACCACCACTTCACGATCTACAACTCCATCTTTCCGGATTTTCATTTCGACACTTTGTAAGTTTCCGACAAATCCCGACATCTCTCGTTTTTGATCATTTTTACTAAATTATGGGTTCTATAGGCTTATTATGTTCATATAAGGGTTGGGTAAAAGATTTGGACCCAACGGAAACCGGGAAACTCGTTTTCGACTAAATTTCCGGCCATCAGACCGCAACGTCGCACCTGGCCAGGGGCCTCTGCGACGGCGCGACCTACGTCGCACAAAAATCTCAACGTCGCACTAGCGACGCAGCCCCTTACGTCGCATTAATTTGCGGATGTCATACATGGCGACGTAGACTTTAACGTCGCAAACCGAACTAACGTCGCATTAGCGACGCCACCCCCTACGTCACATTGAATTGCGAAGGTCGCATCATGCGACGTACATGCCCACGTCGCACCTTACGTCGCTTGCAATGTCGCATGCGACGTCGCACAAACCAGAACCCTGAAAACTCACATTTTTACTAAGTGTCGGAACCAAGATTTTACCACCTAATTTTACTCCAAATCCAGATTTCGGATGCGTTTTCACTAAAGGAAAGTAGTAGGAATAAAAATTTTCCAAGCTGACCTGGCAGCTCGACCCCAGCCAGGGGCTCTGCCCCTTGGACCCCGCCAGGGGCTGCCGCCCCTTGGACCCCGCTACCAGGGGCGCTGCCCCCGGACCCCCGTCATTAGATGTCGTAAATACTTTTCACACTAAATGTCAAACACTTACGAATAATGAAATCTGATTCAACGATACATATAACGATAACACCTTGGATTATTAATACAAACCGTCACCAACGGTCCAACCTTGTTTTCTAAGAACAAACGATAACGAACCAACATTCGGACACAATGGGTTGTATGAACAACTAGCCTAGATGATCTTGCGAGACATCTACTTACTTGACATTACCTGTTTAGGCATTTGGAGGTTACGGGTTCGGAGAACCAACTGTTGACATTACTTAATCGTTTATTGATATAAACGCACTTGCAACGACTCAGGTGAGTCTTACGGCCCCACTTTTACTGTTTTATCTTATTGGGGGAGATACATGCTACTTATTTTTCCTGAACACAAGTACTAAACTGATTTCTATACCAAACGGAATTGCATGAGTTAATTACTAATTACTGAAGTCTCTCCATCATATATCGTTAGTTATGGACTTAAGCGCGAACAGTAGTTAATGGATCCATTAGGGAAATGACCCTCTCTGCCCGGGGTAGTAGCGCTACCACGTACTGATTTACACGTAGAAACGGGTGACTATTATTCGTTACTTATGCTTGCTCAATTTCGAGCATGTCACGGGAGCAACTGATTATTTACGGGTTAAGCTTCGATTATGAGCCTCATGGCAACGGTATAACTTGATTACTTTACTTTTGCGAGATTTGCAAATACTTGATATACGCCTACGGGCACTACTGATGAAATCTTGTGTTCAAACTGATTGTTTACTGATAAACCTGTGAGATTCACCAACCTTTTGGTTGACCCTTTTTAGCATGTATTCTCAGGTACACTTACGGAGTAGGATCACTCCAGGATTACTAGCTAGAGTCGCATGATTTCCAAACTGCATTTAACGGAGATTCTTTGGCATTATCTTTTGTAACTATGGTTATGTAATAGAATCTCCCGCCACATACGCGGACTCTAGGCTTACATATTTTTGTAAAGAAAACTATATGTTTTTAAACGATTTAATTATGAAATGTAATTATTTTACAAAACGTCTCATTTAGAGGTCGTTTGCTGTATATCTTGTGCTTTGTATATTGATTAGTAACACCCAAGTATGCTTCCGCAAATCACTAAATTTGGGGGTGTTACAGATTGGTATCAGAGCCTAAGGTTATAGTGAACTAGGTTGCATTTAGTGGGCCTAGACTATGACCATTAGGCAGTATTCCCTTACTAGGCATGATTGGTTCAGGAATTACATCATACGACTTTAATTTAACATAGCCTGATCAACTATGTACTATTAAGGAAAGATGATGTGAGGTCTGAAATGGTTGTGTCGAACAGGAATGCGTTAGTTGACTCTGACCACGAGAGAACCTGACCATTACTTGATACGTGCTAGACTTTAGGCTGGATATTATATGCCTATATATATTAGCCTCGTCTTACTTACACTCTGCCACAGGAATGGCAAACACACCACCTAATCCGTCACACTCTCACCCACATGGGTCACGAAACCCACGTGTAGCCAGGAGGAACACAAGGTCACCTCGAACCAGCCCCTATCCTGTTCATAACTTTCAAAACTCGGCACATCTCACAGTGCCAGTGTTGAGTACCCAACTCCGCCGTTAGGAACAAAGGCTCGAACATCTCGAACGAGAACAACACCGGATGACCTACCTACTTCGCCAAGCGCTGGATCACATAGCCTAACTCCAGCAAGAACAAGAGGATACAAACCTCTCTGTAAGCATAATTCAGGATTCAATGACCGCCGCACTAGGTGCGGATGAACTCGTAAGAAACCGACTAGAGGAGTGTGAACAGCGTTCACAGGAGACTGAAGATCACTCTCGAGCACTAGTACAACGATTGGCCTTGGTCGAAGATAACGCCAGACAAGCCAACAGACTAGCAGAAATCGTAGACCGCCTCGTCGCACTAATGGAGCAGATTAATCTGCATCAAGATTAGATCAGTCTGTAATTTGTAACCAGTCAACTATCTAATTAGAACCTATGTAATTCAACCGGATGTAACAATTCCCGGTACTTTTGTACTACCACTACTCTGTAATCTTTTGAAAACCAGTACTTTGTATCCAACTTTTATTTAATGGAATGTGATTATCACCTCGTTCTGGTATTGTATATCTCATTAAACACACTTGTGATATATCATCAAATTTCAGGCAATTATCTTATTCCACTTTCCTTGTGCTTTTCTTGATCAGCAGCATGCCTCCTCGTCGTCAGACCACCCTCACTGAAGCCGAAGTTGCGGGCCTGATTGCCCGTAGTGTGGCCCAAGCTCTAGCTACCCGGACCTCGACTCCCGGTAGTGAAGACACCGCTAACAATGGACCACAGCCGAAGCCCTGCTCATATAAGGACTTCCAAAACTGCAAACCGCTGAACTTTGCAGGTACTGAGGGAGCGATCGGCCTAATACGCTGGATCGAGAAAGTTGAATCGGTATTTCTCATCTGCAACTGTGCGGAGGGGGACAAAGTTAAGTTCTCCGTTAGTACTTTTACTGACACCGCACTCACCTGGTGGAACACCTATGCCTAAACTGTGGGCGTTACTAATGCTTACAAACTCCCGTGGGAGGAGTTGAAGGAGATGTTGAGGGGCGAGTATTGCCCCAGGGATGAATTGAAACAATTGGAGTTGGAATTCTGGAACCACAAGATGCAAGGTGATGATATCACCGGATACACCAATCGTTTCCACCAACTGGCACTTCTGTGCCCAACCATGGTCGATCCTGAGTACAAGAGGATCGAGAAATACGTTGATGGACTGCCCGAGAAACTCCAGGACCTGGTGACTTCATCCAAACCAGGTACTATCCAGAACGCCATCCGTATGGCCCACGAACTTACGGCAAACGCTGTCCGCCGTAACACCACCTCAGCCCCACCTGCAAACAACAAACGAAAGTGGGAAGGAAACCCCAACTCATCCAACCAAATCACCAACCGAAGACCCGAGCCTATTAGGGCTTATTCATCCGGCTCTTCAGAAAAGAAAGGGTACAGTGGAAGCAAGCCCTACTGCACCCAAATGCCATCGTCACCACGACGGTTCCTGCCCTTGCACAAACTGCAAACGTTTTGGGCATCTGGCCAAGGATTGTCGAAACACCAGTGCCCCGAAGACTTGTTATGGGTGCGGAAGTCCTGGGCATTTTCAGAATAATTGCCCTAAGCAGAAAAACAACAACAACAACAAGCGGAACAACAACTCTGCTCGCAGCAGAGCATTTGTCATCAAAGCTGGGGAAGCTAGGGAAGACCCGGATGTTGTAACGGGTACGTTTCTTCTCAACGATCTTACTGCTTCAGTATTATTTGATACCGGTGCTGATAAAAGTTTCATATCTGATGAGTTTTGTCCACTACTTGATATCACCCCCGCGGCCTTAGATGTTAAGTACACAGTAGAACTTGCAAATGGTAAACTTATAGAAACCGATAGTGTGATACCTAATTGCACTTTAAACTTAGCCGACGAAATCTTTTCAATCGATCTAATGCCTGTTGAACTGGGAAGTTTCGATGTCATCGTGGGTATGGACTGGTTGTCCAAGCACCGGGCCGAAATTGTGTGCCATGATAAAATCGTCCGAATTCCACTCGCCGCCGGTAGTACCTTGGTCATACAGGGGGAGACCGGTGGGTCGAGACTAAACTTAATCTCCTGTTTAAAAACCCGAAAATTTCTGAGAAAGGGTTACCCAGCAATACTCGCGCACATCACGGAGAAAAAGTCGGAGGAGAAGCGAGACTTGAAGATGTGCCAATCGTTAGAGACTTTCCCGAAGTCTTTCCAGAAGAACTACCTGGTTTACCTCCACCTAGACAGGTCGAGTTCTCGATTGATCTCGTGCCGGGTGCCGCACCGGTGGCCCGAGCACCGTACCGCCTAGCTCCATCTGAACTTCAGGAGTTATCCACGCAGTTACAGGAACTCCTGGATAGAGGATTCATCCGACCGAGTTCTTCACCTTGGGGAGCTCCGGTCTTGTTTGTTAAAAAGAAAGACGGTTCATTTCGAATGTGTATTGACTACCGAGAGTTGAACAAACTAACCGTCAAGAACCGATACCCACTTCCTCGAATCGATGATCTGTTCGATCAACTCCAAGGATCAAGCTGTTATTCAAAAATTGATCTTCGATCAGGTTATCATCAGTTGCGTGTTCGCGATGCTGACATCCCAAAAACCGCATTCAGAACCCGTTACGGGCACTACGAATTTCAAGTAATGCCCTTTGGCCTAACCAACGCACCGGCTGTATTCATGGACCTTATGAATCGGGTGTGCAAACCATACCTCGACAAGTTTGTCATTGTTTTTATCGATGACATCCTTATCTATTCGCGAAACGAACATGAACACGCACAACACCTCAGAACCATCATAGAACTACTTAGACACGAGGAGCTCTACGCCAAATTTTCTAAGTGTGAGTTCTGGATACACACCGTTCAATTCCTTGGACACGTTATCGACAGTCGGGGAATTCATGTAGGAGGCAATCAAGAACTGGAAAGCACCAACCACTCCAACCGAGGTACGCCAATTCTTGGGATTGGCCGGTTACTACCGCCATTTCATCGAAAACTTTTCAACAATTGCCAAACCCCTCACCGTGCTGACTCAGAAGGAAAAGAAATTCGATTGGACCGATAAACAAGAGTCGGCATTTCAGCTGTTGAAATTCAAGCTTTGCAGTGCACCCATTCTATCTCTACCCGAAGGCACCGATGACTTCGTGGTATACTGTGATGCTTCTCACCAAGGTCTCGGTTGCGTGCTGATGCAACGAGACAAGGTCATTGCTTACGCCTCCCGACAACTTAAAGTTCACGAGAAAAACTACACAACTCACGACCTCGAGCTAGGGGCCGTGGTATTCGCCTTAAAAATCTGGAGACATTATCTTTATGGTACCCGCAGCACTGTATTCACCGACCACAAAAGTCTCCAACACATTTTCAACCAGAAAGATCTTAACATGAGGCAACGTAGATGGGTTGAATTACTCACCGATTACGACTGTGAGATCAAATATCATCCGGGCAAAGCAAACGTGGTTGCTGATGCTCTCAGTCGTAAGGAACGAACAAAACCACTCCGAGTCCGGGCACTCAGTATTACCATTCATAACGATCTCACCACCCAAATACATCTTGCCCAACTCGAAGCCCTGAAACCCGATAACTTCAAGAACGAGGCCTTGCGAGGCATGGATAAACAATTCGAGATCAGACCCAACGGAGTTAGGTATTTCTCTAACCGAATCTGGTTGCCTAATTTCGGAAACCTGCGGGACTTGGTGATGGATGAAGCTCACAAGTCCAAATATTCTATCCACCCGGGATCCGACAAAATGTATCACGGCATCAAGGAGTTTTACTGGTGGCCGAATATGAAAGCTGACATTGCTTTGTACGTCAGCAAATGCTTAACTTGTTCCAAGGTCAAGGCCGAGCACAAAAGACGTTCCGGATTGCTCCAACAACCTGAAATTCCTCAATGGAAATGGGAGCAAATTACCATGGATTTCATAACCAAACTACCTAAATCGGCGAGCGGTTGCGATACCATTTGGGTGATCGTCGATCGGCTCACCAAATCGGCTCATTTCTTGGCAATCAGAGAAACCGACAAAATGGAACGCCTTACACAAATCTACATCAAAGAAATCATTTGCCAACATGGTGTCCCTATCTCGATTATCTCTGACAGGGATGCTCGATTCACATCTCGCTTCTGGTAATCACTCCAAAAATCACTGGGTACCCGTCTCGATATGAGTACCGCGTACCATCCTCAGACCGATGGCCAGAGCGAACGAACTATTCAGACACTGGAAGACATGCTACGAGCCTGCGTAGTTGATTCCGGTACAAATTGGGAAAGACATCTACCGTTGTGCGAGTTCTCGTACAACAACAGCTATCACGCCAGCATAAAGGCTGCACCTTTTGAGGCACTGTACGGTCGTAAGTGCCGATCACCGATCTGTTGGACTGAAGTGGGAACTCACTGGTCCTGAACTCATACATGAAACCACAGAGAAAATCGTTGAAATCCAAAACCGACTCAAAGCCGCGCGTGATCGTCAGAAAAGCTATGCTGACGTGAGACGCAAGCCACTCGAGTTCCAAGTTGGGGATCGAGTACTCTTAAAAGTATCGCCTTGGAAAGGCGTAATCTGATTCGGCAAATGCGGAAAATTAAACCCCAGGTACATTGGGCCTTTTGAGATTCTCGAGAAGATAGGTCCAGTGGCATATCGACTGCAGCTGCCCTCTGAACTCAGCAGCGTGCACCCTACTTTTCACATTTCTAACTTAAAGAAATGTCTGTCTGACGAGACACTCATTATACCCCTTGACGAGATTCGCATCGATGACAAACTACATTTCGTTGAGGAACCAGTCGAAATTATGGACCGTGAGGTCAAACAACTGAAACAGAGTCGTATTCCCATCGTCAAAGTCAGGTGGAATTCTAGACGTGGTCCGGAATTCACTTGGGAACGGGAAGACCAAATGCGACTCAAGTATCCCCACTTATTCACCAATTCTACCCCGAACGCGACTTCGACTTAAATTTCGGGACGAAATTCTTTTAACAGGGGGAGAATGTAACAACCGGCAAATTAGGACTAGAATTAGTGCCTAATTCTTTGTTAATACATGTAATTAGTTCTGTGTTAGGCTAATTTATGTATCGGATTATATATTGGTAAATATATACAACTTTGCGATTTGACTTAAATCGTACGCAATTTAAATAGAATGAAATTCTATTCGATTAATACGGACGTTGGTGAACAAATGTTTATAAACTAAAATAACGCAATTATGACCCAAAATGCTATTTTTCAATAATTAGAAATTATCTCGTATCACTTGGTTAAAGTTTACACGATTTAAAAACAAAAGTATTCAAACGTATTTAAACTAAATTATATTTCAAACAATTAAAGATTTAAAGAAATAATTTAAGTAAATTATTTAATAACCTTCGTATTTTAAAAAGGATAATTCACGGGTAGAAATAAATAGTTAAGGTAAAAGACGGAGAAAACGAACACCGCACGGAGCACAGCGCGTGTACTGAAAAATGGGGGCTTTCATCAAAACCCCCAACTTTCCCCTCTTCTTTCTCATTCCACTAACTCCCTCTCTCTCTCTTCTTTCACTTTCTTTCTTTTCTCTCTCAAATTAAACACCACCACACCTCATTAAATTCACAAAATACTACCTCAAAACGCACTCGGTTTTACTCGGTCATTTGGAAGAAAAGCACCACCACTTCACGATCTACAACTCCATCTTTCCGGATTTTCATTTCGACACTTTGTAAGTTTCCGACAAATCCCGACATCTCTCGTTTTTGATCATTTTTACTAAATTATGGGTTCTATAGGCTTATTATGTTCATATAAGGGTTGGGTAAAAGATTTGGACCCAACGGAAACCGGGAAACTCGTTTTCGACTAAATTTCCGGCCATCAGACCGCAACGTCGCACCTGGCCAGGGGCCTCTGCGACGGCGCGACCTACGTCGCACAAAAATCTCAACGTCGCACTAGCGACGCAGCCCCTTACGTCGCATTAATTTGCGGATGTCATACATGGCGACGTAGACTTTAACGTCGCAAACCGAACTAACGTCGCATTAGCGACGCCACCCCCTACGTCACATTGAATTGCGAAGGTCGCATCATGCGACATACATGCCCACGTCGCACCTTACGTCGCTTGCAATGTCGCATGCGACGTCGCACAAACCAGAACCCTGAAAACTCACATTTTTACTAAGTGTCGGAACCAAGATTTTACCACCTAATTTTACTCCAAATCCAGATTTCGGATGCGTTTTCACTAAAGGAAAGTAGTAGGAATAAAAATTTTCCAAGCTGACCTGGCAGCTCGACCCCAGCCAGGGGCTCTGCCCCTTGGACCCCGCCAGGGGCTGCCGCCCCTTGGACCCCGCTACCAGGGGCGCTGCCCCCGGACCCCCGTCATTAGATGTCGTAAATACTTTTCACACTAAATGTCAAACACTTACGAATAATGAAATCTGATTCAACGATACATATAACGATAACACCTTGGATTATTAATACAAACCGTCACCAACGGTCCAACCTTGTTTTCTAAGAACAAACGATAACGAACCAACATTCGGACACAATGGGTTGTATGAACAACTAGCCTAGATGATCTTGCGAGACATCTACTTACTTGACATTACCTGTTTAGGCATTTGGAGGTTACGGGTTCGGAGAACCAACTGTTGACATTACTTAATCGTTTATTGATATAAACGCACTTGCAACGACTCAGGTGAGTCTTACGGCCCCACTTTTACTGTTTTATCTTATTGGGGGAGATACATGCTACTTATTTTTCCTGAACACAAGTACTAAACTGATTTCTATACCAAACGGAATTGCATGAGTTAATTACTAATTACTGAAGTCTCTCCATCATATATCGTTAGTTATGGACTTAAGCGCGAACAGTAGTTAATGGATCCATTAGGGAAATGACCCTCCCTGCCCGGGGTAGTAGCGCTACCACGTACTGATTTACACGTAGAAACGGGTGACTATTATTCGTTACTTATGCTTGCTCAATTTCGAGCATGTCACGGGAGCAACTGATTATTTACGGGTTAAGCTTCGATTATGAGCCTCATGGCAACGGTATAACTTGATTACTTTACTTTTGCGAGATTTGCAAATACTCGATATACGCCTACGGGCACTACTGATTAAATCTTGTGTTCAAACTGATTATTTACTGATAAACCTGTGAGATTCACCAACCTTTTGGTTGACCCTTTTTAGCATGTATTCTCAGGTACACTTACGGAGTAGGATCACTCCAGGATTACTAGCTAGAGTCGCATGATTTCCAAACTGCATTTAACGGAGATTCTTTGGCATTATCTTTTGTAACTATGGTTATGTAATAGAATCTCCCGCCACATACGCGGACTCTAGGCTTACATATTTTTGTAAAGAAAACTATATGTTTTTAAACGATTTAATTATGAAATGTAATTATTTTACAAAACGTCTCATTTAGAGGTCGTTTGCTGTATATCTTGTGCTTTGTATATTGATTAGTAACACCCAAGTATGCTTCCGCAAATCACTAAATTTGGGGGTGTTACAGATTGGTATCAGAGCCTAAGGTTATAGTGAACTAGGTTGCATTTAGTGGGCCTAGACTATGACCATTAGGCAGTATTCCCTTACTAGGCATGATTGGTTCAGGAATTACATCATACGACTTTAATTTAACATAGCCTGATCAACTATGTACAATTAAGGAAAGATGATGTGAGGTCTGAAATGGTTGTGTCGAACAGGAATGCGTTAGTTGACTCTGACCACGAGAGAACCTGACCATTACTTGATACGTGCTAGACTTTAGGCTGGGTATTATATGCCTATATATATTAGCCTCGTCTTACTTACACTCTGCCACAGGAATGGCAAACACACCACCTAATCTGTCACACTCTCACCCACATGGGTCACGAAACCCACGTGTAGCCAGGAGGAACACAAGGTCACCTCGAACCAGCCCCTATCCTGTTCATAACTTTCAAAACTCGGCACATCTCACAGTGCCAGTGTTGAGTACCCAACTCCGCCGTTAGGAACAAAGGCTCGAACATCTCGAACGAGAACAACACCGGATGACCTACCTACTTCGCCAAGCGCTGGATCACATAGCCCAACTCCAGCAAGAACAAGAGGATACAAACCTCTCTGTAAGCATAATTCAGGATTCAATGACCGCCGCACTAGGTGCGGATGAACTCGTAAGAAACCGACTAGAGGAGTGTGAACAGCGTTCACAGGAGACTGAAGATCACTCTCGAGCACTAGTACAACGATTGGCCTTGGTCGAAGATAACGCCAGACAAGCCAACAGACTAGCAGAAATCGTAGACCGCCTCGTCGCACTAATGGAGCAGATTAATCTGCATCAAGATTAGATCAGTCTGTAATTTGTAACCAGTCAACTATCTAATTAGAACCTATGTAATTCAACCGGATGTAACAATTCCCGGTACTTTTGTACTACCACTACTCTGTAATCTTTTGAAAACCAGTACTTTGTATCCAACTTTTATTTAATGGAATGTGATTATCACCTCGTACTGGTATTGTATATCTCATTAAACACACTTGTGATATATCATCAAATTTCAGGCAATTATCTTATTCCACTTTCCTTGTGCTTTTCTTGATCAGCAGCATGCCTCCTCGTCGTCAGACCACCCTCACTGAAGCCGAAGTTGCGGGCCTGATTGCCCGTAGTGTGGCCCAAACTCTAGCTACCCGGACCTCGACTCCCGGTAGTGAAGACACCGCTAACAATGGACCACAGCCGAAGCCCTGCTCATATAAGGACTTCCAAAACTGCAAACCGCTGAACTTTGCAGCTACTGAGGGAGCGATTGGCCTAATACGCTGGATCGAGAAAGTTGAATCGGTATTTCTCATCTGCAACTGTGCGGAGGGGGACAAAGTTAAGTTCTCCGTTAGTACTTTTACTGACACCGCACTCACCTGGTGGAACACCTATGCCTAAACTGTGGGCGTTACTAATGCTTACAAACTCCCGTGGGAGGAGTTGAAGGAGATGTTGAGGGGCGAGTATTGCCCCAGGGATGAATTGAAACAATTGGAGTTGGAATTCTGGAACCACAAGATGCAAGGTGATGATATCACCGGATACACCAATCGTTTCCACCAACTGGCACTTCTGTGCCCAACCATGGTCGATCCTGAGTACAAGAGGATCGAGAAATACGTTGATGGACTGCCCGAGAAACTCCAGGACCTGGTGACTTCATCCAAACCAGGTACTATCCAGAATGCCATCCGTATGGCCCATGAACTTACGGCAAACGCTGTCCGCCGTAACACCACCTCAGCCCCACCTGCAAACAACAAACGAAAGTGGGAAGGAAACCCCAACTCATCCAACCAAATCACCAACCGAAGACCCGAGCCTATTAGGGCTTATTCATCCGGCTCTTCAGAAAAGAAAGGGTACAGTGGAAGCAAGCCCTACTGCTCCCAAATGCCATCGTCACCACGACGGTTCCTGCCCTTGCACAAACTGCAAACGTTTTGGGCATCTGGCCAAGGATTGTCGAAACACCAGTGCCCCGAAGACTTGTTATGGGTGCGGAAGTCCTGGGCATTTTCAGAATAATTGCCCTAAGCAGAAAAACAACAACAACAACAAGCGGAACAACAACTCTGCTCGCAGCAGAGCATTTGTCATCAAAGCTGGGGAAGCTAGGGAAGACCCGAATGTTGTAACGGGTACGTTTCTTCTCAACGATCTTACTGCTTCAGTATTATTTGATACCGGTGCTGATAAAAGTTTCATATCTGATGAGTTTTGTCCACTACTTGATATCACCCCCGCGGCCTTAGATGTTAAGTACACAGTAGAACTTGCAAATGGTAAACTTATAGAAACCGATAGTGTGATACCTAATTGCACTTTAAACTTAGCCGACGAAATCTTTTCAATCGATCTAATGCCTGTTGAACTGGGAAGTTTCGATGTCATCGTGGGTATGGACTGGTTGTCCAAGCACCGGGCCGAAATTGTGTGCCATGATAAAATCGTCCGAATTCCTCTCGCCGCCGGTAGTACCTTGGTCATACAGGGGGAGACCGGTGGGTCGAGACTAAACTTAATCTCCTGTTTAAAAACCCGAAAATTTCTGAGAAAGGGTTACCCAGCAATACTCGCGCACGTCACGGAGAAAAAGTCAGAGGAGAAGCGACTTGAAGATGTGCCAATCGTTAGAGACTTTCCCGAAGTCTTTCCAGAAGAACTACCTGGTTTACCTCCACCTAGACAGGTCGAGTTCTCGATTGATCTCGCGCCGGGTGCCGCACCGGTGGCCCGAGCACCGTACCGCCTAGCTCCATCTGAACTTCAGGAGTTGTCCACGCAGTTACAGGAACTCCTGGATAGAGGATTCATCAGACCGAGTTCTTCACCTTGGGGAGCTCCGGTCTTGTTTGTTAAAAAGAAAGACGGTTCATTTCGAATGTGTATTGACTACCGAGAGTTGAACAAACTAACCGTCAAGAACCGATACCCACTTCCTCGAATCGATGATCTGTTCGATCAACTCCAAGGATCAAGCTGTTATTCAAAAATTGATCTTCGATCAGGTTATCATCAGTTGCGTGTTCGCGATGCTGACATCCCAAAAACCGCATTCAGAACCCGTTACGGGCACTACGAATTTCAAGTAATGCCCTTTGGCCCAACCAACGCACCGGCTGTATTCATGGACCTTATGAATCGGGTGTGCAAACCATACCTCGACAAGTTTGTCATTGTTTTTATCGATGACATCCTTATCTATTCGCGAAACGAACATGAACACGCACAACACCTCAGAACCATCATAGAACTACTTAGACACGAGGAGCTCTACGCCAAATTTTCTAAGTGTGAGTTCTGGATACACACCGTTCAATTCCTTGGACACGTTATCGACAGTCGGGGAATTCATGTAGACCCGTCAAAAATCGAGGCAATCAAGAACTGGAAAGCACCAACCACTCCAACCGAGGTACGCCAATTCTTGGGATTGGCCGGTTACTACCACCGTTTCATCGAAAACTTTTCAACAATTGCCAAACCCCTCACCGTGCTGACTCAGAAGGAAAAGAAATTCGATTGGACCGATAAACAAGAGTCGGCATTTCAGCTATTGAAATTCAAGCTTTGCAGTGCACCCATTCTATCTCTACCCGAAGGCACCGATGACTTCGTGGTATACTGTGATGCTTCTCACCAAGGTCTCGGTTGCGTGCTGATGCAACGAGACAAGGTCATTGCTTACGCCTCCCGACAACTTAAAGTTCACGAGAAAAACTACACAACTCACGACCTCGAGCTAGGGGCCGTGGTATTCGCCTTAAAAATCTGGAGACATTATCTTTATGGTACCCGCAGCACTGTATTCACCAACCACAAAAGTCTCCAACACATTTTCAACCAGAAAGATCTTAACATGAGGCAACGTAGATGGGTTGAATTACTCACCGATTACGACTGTGAGATCAAATATCATCCGGGCAAAGCAAACGTGGTTGCTGATGCTCTCAGTCGTAAGGAACGAACAAAACCACTCCGAGTCCGGGCACTCAGTATTACCATTCATAACGATCTCACCACCCAAATACATCTTGCCCAACTCGAAGCCCTGAAACCCGATAACTTCAAGAACGAGGCCTTGCGAGGCATGGATAAACAATTCGAGATCAGACCCAACGGAGTTAGGTATTTCTCTAACCGAATCTGGTTGCCTAATTTCGGAAACCTGCGGGACTTGGTGATGGATGAAGCTCACAAGTCCAAATATTCTATCCACCCGGGATCCGACAAAATGTATCACGGCATCAAGGAGTTTTACTGGTGGCCGAATATGAAAGCTGACATTGCTTTGTACGTCAGCAAATGCTTAACTTGTTCCAAGGTCAAGGCCGAGCACAAAAGACGTTCCGGATTGCTCCAACAACCTGAAATTCCTCAATGGAAATGGGAGCAAATTACCATGGATTTCATAACCAAACTACCTAAATCGGCGAGCGGTTGCGATACCATTTGGGTGATCGTCGATCGGCTCACCAAATCGGCTCATTTCTTGGCAATCAGAGAAACCGATAAAATGGAACGCCTTACACAAATCTACATCAAAGAAATCATTTGCCAACATGGTGTCCCTATCTCGATTATCTCTGACAGGGATGCTCGATTCACATCTCGCTTCTGGTAATCACTCCAAAAATCACTGGGTACCCGTCTCGATATGAGTACCGCGTACCATCCTCAGACCGATGGCCAGAGCGAACGAACTATTCAGACACTGGAAGACATGCTACGCGCCTGCGTAGTTGATTCCGGTACAAATTGTGAAAGACATCTACCGTTGTGCGAGTTCTCGTACAACAACAGTTATCACGCCAGCATAAAGGCTGCACCTTTTGAGGCACTGTACGGTCGTAAGTGCCGATCACCGATCTGTTGGACTGAAGTGGGAGATAGTCAACTCACTGGTCCTGAACTCATACATGAAACCACAGAGAAAATCGTTGAAATCCAAAACCGACTCAAAGCCGCGCGTGATCGTCAGAAAAGCTATGCTGACGTGAGACGCAAGCCACTCGAGTTCCAAGTTGGGGATCGAGTACTCTTAAAAGTATCGCCTTGGAAAGGCGTAATCCGATTCGGCAAACGCGGAAAATTAAACCCCAGGTACATTGGGCCTTTTGAGATTCTCGAGAAGATAGGTCCAGTGGCATATCGACTGCAGCTGCCCTCTGAACTCAGCAGCGTGCACCCTACTTTTCACATTTCTAACTTAAAGAAATGTCTGTCTGACGAGACACTCATTATACCCCTTGACGAGATTCGCATCGATGACAAACTACATTTCGTTGAGGAACCAGTCGAAATTATGGACCGTGAGGTCAAACAACTGAAACAGAGTCGTATTCCCATCGTCAAAGTCAGGTGGAATTCTAGACGTGGTCCGGAATTCACTTGGGAACGGGAAGACCAAATGCGACTCAAGTATCCCCACTTATTCACCAATTCTACCCCGAACGCGACTTCGACTTAAATTTCGGGACGAAATTCTTTTAACAGGGGGAGAATGTAACAACCGGCAAATTAGGACTAGAATTAGTGCCTAATTCTTTGTTAATACATGTAATTAGTTCTGTGTTAGGCTAATTTATGTACCGGATTATATATTGGTAAATATATACAACTTTGCGATTTGACTTAAATCGTACGCAATTTAAATAGAATGAAATTCTATTCGATTAATACGGACGTTGGTGAACAAATGTTTATAAACTAAAATAATGCAATTATGACCCAAAATGCTATTTTTCAATAATTAGAAATTATCTCGTATCACTTGGTTAAAGTTTACACGGTTTAAAAACAAAAGTATTCAAACGTATTTAAACTAAATTATATTTCAAACAATTAAAGATTTAAAGAAATAATTTAAGTAAATTATTTAATAACCTTCGTATTTTAAAAAGGATAATTCACGGGTAGAAATAAATAGTTAAGGTAAAAGACGGAGAAAACGAACACCGCACGGAGCACAGCGCGTGTACTGAAAAATGGGGGCTTTCATCAAAACCCCCAACTTTCCCCTCTTCTTTCTCATTCCACTAACTCCCTCTCTCTCTCTTCTTTCACTTTCTTTCTTTTCTCTCTCAAATTAAACACCACCACACCTCATTAAATTCACAAAATACTACCTCAAAACGCACTCGGTTTTACTCGGTCATTTGGAAGAAAAGCACCACCACTTCACGATCTACAATTCCATCTTTCCGGATTTTCATTTCGACACTTTGTAAGTTTCCGACAAATCCCGACATCTCTCGTTTTTGATCATTTTTACTAAATTATGGGTTCTATAGGCTTATTATGTTCATATAAGGGTTGGGTAAAAGATTTGGACCCAACGGAAACCGGGAAACTCGTTTTCGACTAAATTTCCGGCCATCAGACCGCAACGTCGCACTTGGCCAGGGGCCTCTGCGACGTCGCGACCTACGTCGCACAAAAATCTCAACGTCGCACTAGCGACGCAGCCCCTTACGTCGCATTAATTTGCGGATGTCATACATGGCGACGTAGACTTTAACGTCGCAAACCGAACTAACGTCGCATTAGCGACGCCACCCCCTACGTCGCATTGAATTGCGAAGGTCGCATCATGCGACGTACATGCCCACGTCGCACCTTACGTCGCTTGCAATGTCGCATGCGACGTCGCACAAACCAGAACCCTGAAAACTCACATTTTTACTAAGTGTCGGAACCAAGATTTTACCACCTAATTTTACTCCAAATCCAGATTTCGGATGCGTTTTCACTAAAGGAAAGTAGTAGGAATAAAAATTTTCCAAGCTGACCTGGCATTCGGACAAACGATAACGAACCAACATTCGGACACAATGGGTTGTATGAATAACTAGCCTAGATGATCTTGCGAGACATCTACTTACTTGACATTACCTGTTTAGGCATTTGGAGGTTACGGGTTCGGAGAACCAACTGTTGACATTACTTAATCGTTTATTGATATAAACGCACTTGCAACGACTCAGGTGAGTCTTACGGCCCCACTTTTACTGTTTTATCTTATTGGGGGAGATACATGCTACTTATTTTTCCTGAACACAAGTACTAAACTGATTTCTATACCAAACGGAATTGCATGAGTTAATTACTAATTACTGAAGTCTCTCCATCATATATCGTTAGTTATGGACTTAAGCGCGAACAGTAGTTAATGGATCCATTAGGGAAATGACCCTCCCTGCCCGGGGTAGTAGCGCTACCACGTACTGATTTACACGTAGAAACGGGTGACTATTATTCGTTACTTATGCTTGCTCAATTTCGAGCATGTCACGGGAGCAACTGATTATTTACGGGTTAAGCTTCGATTATGAGCCTCATGGCAACGGTATAACTTGATTACTTTACTTTTGCGAGATTTGCAAATACTCGATATACGCCTATGGGCACTACTGATTAAATCTTGTGTTCAAACTGATTATTTACTGATAAACCTGTGAGATTCACCAACCTTTTGGTTGACCCTTTTTAGCATGTATTCTCAGGTACACTTACGGAGTAGGATCACTCCAGGATTACTAGCTAGAGTCGCATGATTTCCAAACTGCATTTAACGGAGATTCTTTGGCATTATCTTTTGTAACTATGGTTATGTAATAGAATCTCCCGCCACATACGCGGACTCTAGGCTTACATATTTTTGTAAAGAAAACTATATGTTTTCAAACGATTTAATTATGAAATGTAATTATTTTACAAAACGTCTCATTTAGAGGTCGTTTGCTGTATATCTTGTGCTTTGTATATTGATTAGTAACACCCAAGTATGCTTCCGCAAATCACTAAATTTGGGGGTGTTACAACATCTACTTACTTAACTTTATATGTTTAGGCATTTAAAGGTTACTGGTTCGGAGAACCTACACACTACCCACTGTTTGCTACTGCTTACTAATCGACTCAGATGAGTCTCATAGCCCCACTTTTACTGTTTTATATAATTACGGGGTGAGATACATTGCTTACTTTTCTTGAACACAAGTACGAACTATACATTTTACTATACGGGATTGCATGAGTTACTTACTTTTCACTGAAGTCTCTCCATCATATATCGTTAGTTATGGACTTAAGCGCGAACACTAGTTAATGGATCCATTAGGGAAATGACCCTCCCCGCCCGGGGTAGTAGCGCTACCACGAACCGTTCTGTATAAACGGGCGACTATCATTTGTTACTTATGCTTGCTCAGTTACGAGCATGTCACGGGAGCAACTTATTACTTACGGGTTAAGCTTCGATTATGAGCCTCATGGCAACGGTATAACTTACTTAATTTACATTTGCTGGATTGCAAATACTTGATTTACGCCTGCGGGCACAACTGATGAAATCTTGTGTTCAAAAACTAACATTACTTACAAACCTGTGAGATTCACCAACATTCGTGTTGACCTTTTAGCATGTATTCTCAGGTACACTTATGGAGTAGGATTACTCCCGGACATAGCTAGAGTCGCATGATTTCAATACAACTGCATTAACGGAGATTCTTAGCATTATCTTTTGTATATTTTGATTATGTAATAGAATCTCCCGCTATACGCGCGGACTCTAGATAACTACATTTTGTATACGAAAACATTAAGTTTTCAAACATTTAAATCATATGGAAATGAAACTATTTTACAACGTCTCATTTAGAGGTCATTTGCTATATATCTTGTGCTTTGTATATTGATTAGTAACACCCAAGTATGCTTCCGCAAATCATTAAATTTGGGGGTGTTACAGAAAAGGTTTAGGCTCAACAGAGTTTACTAAGTGGATCATCGATACTAAAAATAAGCATCGGAAAGGGTTTTGGGCTTGAAAGAGAAGGCTAAAAAGTGGGTTAAATCCTAAGGAATGTCAAGGTCATCTAATTGCACCTATACCTCATACGGTACTCACCAATGTGGTCTCGAAGCGTATGTCAAGAGCAAGTTCTAATTCAAATATACATGCATCGGCACACACAAGAAATGAACAATGTAGCATTAAAATTAAATGCTTTTAAGGCTCAAGTCCTCACTGCAAATGGGTTGTATGTGCCTAGTCATGTTCTTATTAGATTATCATTTCTTGCTTAAGCAATTATTAACTTATTTTCCTCAGATTTTAAAACAACTTTATTCATATTTTGAAAATGACTTCTCTTAAAAACATTAAGACTCAAAAATTTAGAGTTAATCGGGGGATTAAACTCGTTTTTCTTTTTGAAAATTGAAAAATTTTAGAGGAACATTTTATGTGTTAACTATTTTGAACTAAAATCATTAAAACAAACTAAGGTATTCTATACCTGCTATCCCACACTTAGAGGAACATTGTCCCTAATGTTCTCTTGAGTTGGGATTGTAAAATCCCACACTTAGAGTTTGAACATGCAAGAAAATGTTTCTCGAGTGTTTTGTTTTGGGCTGGATTCCCACACTTAGTGATAAGTTTAGGATAGAGTATAGACTACTTTTATTATCACACTAACAAAACAAATAAGCATGAATCATAGTAAAACAGATAAAAGAGGAAAGGATCAGATACTCCCCAGATAGTAAGTTGCATAGGAGCTGAGTTTCTGAATTTACAGAAGGAGATGTGGCCAAGATCTTCTTCTGAGTTCTTTATGAGGATCGGCTCGACTTCAAGCGACTTGCTTATTTCCGTTTCAACATCTCAATTTCATTCTCATGAAGAGATCTCTTGAGTGTGAACACGTTGGATGTACCCTTTTTACAAACTCGGTTTTGTTTTTGCAAATGAAAGGAAATCACTGTCTTGGATTTTGAAAGATGTTTTCTAATACAAACCAGTTTTATAAATCATGTGTTTTTAAACGAGTTCGAGCATAATGCATAAAAGTAGTATGCAAGTACCTCAAAGGCCCGAAACACATGGATTATTATGATTTCCTATCTCCTGAGACGAGTGGTTTATTTGTAAAACGAGTTGTATTTTGAAGATGTTTTATAACAGTTGGGTTCATCCAAGTGTTAAGGATAGTCGGAGATCTACTTCATTTCTCAGATTCTCTTTCTTTCTACGATTATTCCATGGGTTGCCTCCCAAGAAGCGCTGCTTTTAAAGTCGAGAGCCTGACTTTATTTCATGGGTTGCCTCCCGAGAAACGCTGTTTTAGAGTCGAGAGATTTGAGTCTTTGAAGGTGTTGCATACTATATCGTACACCTCACGTAAACCATAGTCACTACTACAAAATACAATAACCAGACCCCTTGATAAAGACCGGTTTCAAGAAAAACTGGTCTATCTACTTCGATAACCTGTCTAAAAGAAATCCCCCGCCAATTAAGTCACATAGAAACCGGTTGCAAATTACAACCCGGTCTTTATGAGTAACCGGTCCCTTTGATATTGGAGGGAAAACAAAAAAAATTAATTTTCAGACTTTCCACATATCCCGCCCCAACAAAATTTTTTCCCCAAATATTATTTTAGTACTGGGTGAAAAACAAAAAGCCATTTCACAGATCTCACATTCAAAAATTAAAAACCTTTCTTCTCCAAACCCTAAATCGATTGTCGCTAGTATCACCTCTAAAGCTATATTGATTCTCATTACCATTGTCTGGCACTACCATCACCACATCCAAACCGCCGGTCACCACCATTAACTCCAATTGGTAAAGTTTTTCCTCTATAATTTTGTTATTATGTAATGCTAGGGTTTTTATTTAAGTTTAACATTTTATCTTTCAACTTTATTCTTGACACTATTGTCTGTAAGTAATATTGTTTAATTTGGTAAGGTCTGTGTGAAGTTTTTTGTATTAATTTGTTATTTATCTTTTTTGCTAGTAGTTACTCGTACTTACAAATGTATATTATTGATTCTTAATTTTGACAAATTCAAACAACAATAATTGCAAATAGCTAAAAAAAAACAGTAGTAACCTTCAAATAGAGAAGAATATATCTTTTATTGCTGTCAGTAACTTATGTGTACGTGTTATTTTCAATAATATTTTGCTTGTATGTTTGTTTCGCTAATGTACTTAATATTTATTTGTTTGATTGTATTCATACTAGTTACAGTTGTTCATATAAAAACACATAGTTTCAATAAAAAGATTTTTTTACCAATACTTTTGTATTTGACATAGTTCTTGAAATTTAGCTTGTAAGACATTGAAATTGGATATGCAGGCTTGTTCTGTGTATTTGAGCAATTGCTACATGACAATAATTTATGACTTTACTTGTTTTTGTAGGACAAAAAAAAACGAAATGGGTGAGCCACGACAATTCAAAAAGAGAGGACTTAACAAAATAATCAAGTTAATTTTTGTGTGCTTTTGTGTGTGCAGAATTGGAACAACAGAGGCCATAAGTTGAGTGCTTATATGCAACCCTTATCAGCAACAACTCAAGCTCTCACTATCTTACATGAAAGTAATCCTGTAGTGATCTGATTTTCTTGTTTGAATTCAATATCTACTAATACTAGTATTTCACAAATAAGGCCCCTCTTTTGTTAATGTCGTTGAACCCCGTTTTCAATTGTTTATATATGTTTTATTGTGCAGGCACTTCTCTTTTGGATTGAATGCAATGCTTGCTTGGGTAAAAACTATTATGGAGTATCTCGTTACTCACTTGGTTAAGCTATATTCTGTTATCTCAAAAATATAAGAGGTATGGATTCTTTCCTTCATCCACGAGAACGACAATTATATATCCAACATGGTTTTGTTTAGTTAGATACTTAGATGCATAGTAATCATTTTATTGTTTTATATCTTAATGTTTGTGAGTACATGTATTTAAGTTTATGCTGATTCCTAAAGTCGACTCATTGTCTGTTATTGAATAAAAGATGTTTAATAATTCTATATGTGTGGCTTAAAGCGGAACCTATCAAACAAATACGGTGACATCCGAATCATATGCTACTAAAATAACATGTAAATAGAGAACCAGAGAAGTGAAAATGCAAGTTTAATACATGTTTAGATTTAGATTGAAATACAATTGAGTAAAATACTGTCACCAGCATGATATAGAAGCTACTCCGTAAAATGATAATTTACAAGTATTTACTTTAGTCTACAACTTACATATGCATCGATACGAACTACACGTACACATGAATTTTCTTTTTATGACTCGATTTCTTGTTTAACATGTGAGTTGGTTGATTGCTTACATTATGCCAATGCAAGTTTTGTTTAACAGTAACTAAAATCGTATGTGTTGACAGTGTTGCAAGGAATATAATGTTCAATAGTTTTTTTATTGGTGAGATTATCATTAAAATCTGTTATGTTTATTTGATTAGATTGCATTCTTCAGACTCTTTGAGGACTGGTTGCTGATTCAGTGAAGCGTTTGAAGTGGAACTATCATCCAGTTGTGCAAGAAAGCCCCTAATGAGGTTAGTAAACTTAACTCATTCTATTGTGCGTTGATGTTAGCTGTTAATTAGCTTATTTACACATCACGATGGATCGGGAAAGTAGCCTGTACATAACATTTACACATAGTGATTGTTTTTTTTTCTTGTTCCAGTTTGTGCAGATGATCTCACTACCAGCAAACTACATTGCCGAAAGAAAAATTAAAGCAGAATTAGTGAAGTTGGGGCTACTGTGTTATGGATTGAGCTTAATGCTTACTAACATTGTTATTTTTATTTTTATAGGATTGTAATTGTAGCAGTAACCATGTATTCTTTTCGTATTAATATATCATTGTCCTATTAAGTTCATTGGTTTACTTTTGGTCTGTGGTTTGGTATCATAAGAAAATAAATATTTAATATATATATATTAAACATGCATATAGACCGGTTTTTAAATTTGTAATACCGTTCTATATTTGCCTCTTCATGCTGTAAAACTAACCGGTCTCCATTATATAACCGGTCTTAAAGATGATTAAAGAGACCGGTTCTAAAACCGGTCTTGATGTATATTAGCAAGCAGACCACCCCTCTTAGAGTCTGGCTTCAAAACCGGTCTATATGGCCTTTTAAACCGGTCTAAATGATGTTAATTGTAGTAGTGAGTGAAATATTTGTCGACGCTCGTCCGGATTATCCTCAGCAAATATTTCTTGGATTCGATCAGTGAGGAAGTTCGCGATGTTAACCATCGAACCTTCTGGTATAGAAGAAGGGATGTCACGCGACCTTTCGGTGAAACTCACATACTCAAGATCTTCAACAATCTTGTGAGCATGGAACTCAATAGTGCAGTTTATGTAGAACCTGTGAGGAGAAGTCTCGTCAATGTGGTCGTTCCTTGCCATAGAAATAAGTATGCCCCGAAGATTGTTCATCAGTCGAATGTCAGCATCTGCATCAGGATTCCCAGTAGCACGGTACATTTCCTCGTGGAATGAGTGTAGAAACTCACTTTGCTCCCGGGAATTTGGAAATGCGGATCTGATCAGAGTGTCATAGATCTTCCTGTAGATGCGCTTCTGTTCCTCAAAGAACTCCAGCTCTTCAGATGTTGGTCTAGTGCTTTGTTGCAGGAGCTGAGCAGCGAGATCTTCGGCGAAGGCATTGAGACGATTGTGGAAGAATCTGTAATCTTGGGAATTCTCAGCTTGGTTGACTTCAGACTCGGCTATGATTTCCTCGATCAGGGCCTGTTGTCTTGGAGTGTACTCGTTGGTAGAGTGGAGGATAATGCTAGTCATCATAGGTATGTCATTTTCAAATTCTTGATAGCATTTATCATCTCCTCCTGGTTGGTGATAATCGGAATTTCTGGAGAAGGTGGATCAGCTGGAGGCGTAGGAAGATGGATAGACCGGATATCTATTGGAATGTCAGCGTAGACGATATCATCCATGTCACTCTCTATGAATGGAGAGTCCCTAGCCTGGGAATCAGGGAACTCAACATGATTAGATGGTGGCTGGGTGTCATCGATGATTTGAGATATCGGTTGTGAAGAGTGCATCTCTATGTCTCTCTCCTCCTGAGAATCAGTACCTCGGCTGGATTCAGAGGTGCCTCCAAATTCGAACGGGGTTCGTGTGTGACACCCGACGATTTAGGTCAACTGTTAGACCTAAGCTAGGACCCTAATTATGTGTATTTAGATGTGATTTAGGCTAAATACTTGTAATTACTTGTAACTATTTGTATATTTATGTGAACATACACCTACGTAATTATTTAAAATTTCGCTTACGCAATTTGATGAAATTGTGTGAATCAACCAGACGGAGTCCGACACAGTATAAATACGGACGTTGGTGAACAAAACTATTAAATAATATGAAATTATTTAATAAACTCAAAAACTTACAAATATTATGGTGAAAATATTTAGCGAATTATTAATATCGTATAAAGTAACACAAACCCAAGGAAAACGCGCAGAACGCGCCCGACAATCGAACGAAAGTCAAAATATATTTTAATAATTTAAAATATATTATTTTGTATGAAATTATTATTGAAAACTTCATATAATAGTTCGTCAATGAAAAACGTCTATTTAAAACGCTACGCTATTAAACCTCCATACAACGTGCACGCAAATCAAGGCCGATAAATTAACGGAACATTTTTACAAGTGTTTTCAAGTATCTATATTAAATATTTCAAGTGAAAATATCGAAATTAAATTCGTCATTTAAACACGCGTATTAAACGTTTAACGTATAAATAAACGTCTAAACAATCGGGTAAACGAACGGGAAACGTAACAAATTAAATTGGGAACAAGAAAATGACCATAATACCCCTGAGTGGGCCCCCTTGGCCGGCCCCCTCCCCCCATGTGCCACCTCCTCCCTCTCCCTCTGTGACACTCCTCCAAATTAGGTATATGATTATACTTAATTACATGCATTTCTTACGCTAATTCCCTGCGATTATTTTAAACCCTACCTGTGATGTGATATAAGTCTAGCGAACTCAAAACAATAATACGAGAAGTATTACATAATTTGTAAAACGAAATTACGCAGTTAATAGCTGAAAGGCTAACAAAAACATGTTCGAAAAACGTCTCCAAAAATGTCTCCAAATCATTTCGAAATATTATTTAACAAAATAATATATGGGAAAAATTTCAGAACTGAACAATATCGCGTTATGGATACCTAATAAACGCGCAGGACTTTTATAATGTACAAATTCTACAGCTGCTAAAGATAATGATAACCTCATTATTCTGGAAATATATTACGAACCAGGAGATCACCTACAAAATAAAAAAATATAAAAAGTTTATTTTTATATTGCTATAATTATACCCGTACTCGAAATAGAGGTACCAAAAATGGCACCTAACTCAAATAATTGGTGAGACATCATTCTGCTTCAAGCCATACCGTTTGAAATAATACTCCCTTCCCATTCCTTTCTGTGATCATACGGCACACACACACACACAAAATCACCTACCATTTTCTTCTTCTTTTTCTTCACCTGGAGAAACAACAAGAAGCAGGAAGGGAAGTAGAACGACAAACCAGGAGCATCATCATCATCATCTTCACTTCGTATCATCATCTCCATCACAAACTCTTTTGTAAGGAACTTTCGATTCTTTGATTTTCTTGCTTAAAGTTCGTATTATGTACTGTAAATATATCATCATTTATGTACACATCTTGTAGTTGATAATAATAATGATAAAATGAAACCATATAAAAACACCCCCTGTGCCAAAAATAATACATATAAATGCGTATAAAATGTAGAAATCGACAAAGTGAACATGTGTAAAACTGTGTTATAAACATATGTAAACATACACGACTTGAAACCATAGAAAAATACGTAACAAATTCGAGCTAGAAACTGAAATGCGAACTAAACTGAGCTGGATCGAAATCGAACCTCACCCGAACGGGTCACTCTTCAGACCCGGACGGGTATGGGCCTCTACCCGGACGGGTAAGCCCACTCACCCGAACGGGTGGGTTCCCTTGGGCCGAGACTAAAATGGACTGGACTCTTGTATTGGGCTTGGGCCGTACGCGATGACCTGGGCTGGATTAAACGAAGGACACGGGACCCGAACGGGTCACAAGACCAACCCGTACGGGTTGAGTCTTGTACCCGGACGGGTATCACCCCAAACCCGGACGGGTGAGGGTGGTAACTGGGCCGGACTTTTGGGCCAAACTCTGCTGGGCCGATCGAGCATTTCGAACAATTGGATTGAACTTGTGATCAAATTATAAATGGACCAAAAACGATAAGTGAACAAATGGATTAAGCAAACCAACGAGCGGTCAAATTTTAAAACATATACGTAATGTGAGTTAGTAAATCTGAAACGAATATGTAATCTAGCAACGTGTCGAAAAATATAAAAAGATAATTTTCTTCTATAAACTCGCACGTATATATATAACGACAAACGATTAGGTTATATATATACATACATGCATACGTATTACAAACGACAAATGTATATAGATATATGTATACATAACGGAACAGAGACACGTTTTAACAAACGTAGGGCTTATAATATACAACAAGCATATTTGTATATATATATATACTTGTTAACCCTATATATATACAGGGGGTGTTTTTATATGGTTTCATTTTATCATTATTATTATCAACTACAAGATGTGTACATAAATGATGATATATTTACAGTACATAATACGAACTTTAAGCAAGAAAATCAAAGAATTGAAAGTTCCTTACAAAAGAGTTTGTGATGGAGATGATGATACGAAGTGAAGATGATGATGATGATGCTCCTGGTTTGTCGTTCTACTTCCCTTCCTGCTTCTTGTTGTTTCTCCAGGTGAAGAAAAAGAAGAAGAAAATGGTAGGTGATTTTGTGTGTGTGTGTGTGCCGTATGATCACAGAAAGGAATGGGAAGGGAGTATTATTTCAAACGGTATGGCTTGAAGCAGAATGATGTCTCACCAATTATTTGAGTTAGGTGCCATTTTTGGTACCTCTATTTCGAGTACGGGTATAATTATAGCAATATAAAAATAAACTTTTTATATTTTTTTATTTTGTAGGTGATCTCCTGGTTCGTAATATATTTCCAGAATAATGAGGTTATCATTATCTTTAGCAGCTGTAGAATTTGTACATTATAAAAGTCCTGCGCGTTTATTAGGTATCCATAACGCGATATTGTTCAGTTCTGAAATTTTTCCCATATATTATTTTGTTAAATAATATTTCGAAATGATTTGGAGACATTTTTGGAGACGTTTTTCGAACATGTTTTTGTTAGCCTTTCAGCTATTAACTGCGTAATTTCGTTTTACAAATTATGTAATACTGCATGCGACAACTGATTTAAATACTGTATGTATTTGCTTGACTGGTTTATGAAAGGGTATTTCATACGATTACATGATTATTTATGAAAGGGTATTTCATACGTGACTGTTTGTGAAAGGGTATTTCACACAACTACTTGAACTATGATTATGAAATGTTTTCATACTATTTTGGGAATTTAGACAACGAATCTTGGTACAGATCTAGGCTGAACGATGTAGTGCATTAAAGACCTTATGGCTACAGACTATAACCATTAGCTAGGTGACTCTAGCCACTGAGTATACGGATAGTACTATCGCCGTGACGACCCTCCTACGGTTTTGGGAGCGTATACTTACATGTCCTACTTGGCAAACAACAACAGATTTGGGTCGTGGTTTGGTTACAGGGTTAGGTCGTGTTACCTTACTCGACAGGTTTAGCTCACCTTTCGAGGGATCACCGTCTAAATATTCCCACAAAACCACTGTTTAGGAAGTGATTTCCTACATATACTGATTTGGAAATGTTAATCTTTGTTTAGGTTAACCTGTGTTTCCTACGACAACTACAACTTATATGGAAATGTTATTTATATTCAAATAACCTGTGTTTCCTACGACAACTACAACTTATATGGAAATGTTATTTATATTCAAATAACCTGTGTTTCCTATGACAACTACAACTTATTTGGAAATGTTATTTATATTCAAATAACCTGTGTTTTCTACTGATAACTGATTGGAAATGTTATTTATATTTAATAACTTGTGTTTCCTACTACGTGAACAACTATCATATGGAAATGTTATTCTTAAATGATTAACTTGCATTTCCTACTTAACAAACAAACCTGTGAATTCACTCAACAATTTTGTTGACGATTTACTCTATGTTTTTCAGGGAATTAGCAGCGTAAGTAAGATCTGCATGCATAATCAGGACGGACTACCCTGGACTTGTTAGGATGCCACTACTTTTGGGACACTTGGATTTCCTCTGTAAAACTGCAAATTTCTCTGCAGTCATACCTATGAAATCTACTTTTGATATTATGTATTTTATGAAATACTGATTTCAATCACTACTATTACTGTTACTACTTTTCAAGTGGTAACCTTTTGTAAAATTTTAACTAATGGCATCTTAATCTATTTCGTTCTGCGATAACCATATGCTCTGAGTATGTATGTATCTGTTGGTTGTATTACTGCTCGCACCCCCGCCACGTCACTAAGCTTCCGCAATTTACTCTCGATAACTGTAATTACCGTTTGGCGGGGTGTGACAGACTTGGTATCAGAGCCATTGGTTATAGCGAACTAGCAGTCTTTAAATGACTTGGAACCTTAGAGACCTAGACTATAGCCTTGGCTAGAACATTTGTGCATTCATGCATACATACTTTGCATACAACTAACATACTACTGACACATCACCTACGACTCCTTGTTGCAGCATGGCTGGACGATTTCCGATTGTGGTCACGAGCTCAGAGGAGGATCCCAGCGAGGACACTCGCCAGAGTGTTGCTGAGTTAGGGATCGAGAGCCCACCCACTCATGTGAGAGCCATGTCTGTTGACACTAGTGATGCTTACTTAGTGCCACCTCCGACCGCACCTGTGGTCACTCCTACCCCTACACCACCTGTTGCGAGTACCTCTCGTGTGCCTGTACCTAGGATGACAGCTAGGATCTGTGTTCGGGATTTTCCCAGGGGACCACTCGCGCCGCGGGATAAGGCGCCAGTGACTGAGCCTGAGGTTCCAGTTGTCGAGCCGCCACAGAAGGGGCTCCGACCTTCTCATCTGGACTGGATGCCTCGAGTATTGAGAGAGTGGAGATCACTAGAGGGTATTCACTCGACCTTTGAGATTGGAGGGTCCTCCCACTCACCACCATCTGCATCTCTCACTGGTGAGCCTCTGGAGCTCACTGTGCCTACCCTTGTGGCTGTGATCTACACTGTGATTAGGAGATCCGCTAGTCAGAGCAGAGATGTGATGGAGCTACTGAGCGATGCCTCCCGCACTGACATGGATATGGCTATGCTCCATCAGAGGATAGATTTTGTGGAGACTCACCGTCAGACAGACTGGCAGAGTCTAGCATCCACCCGTGCACGCGTTGCAGCTTTAGAGAGGCGTGCTAGGGTGTCAGAGATTGTAGCTAGTGTTTGTGTGGTGACTGCAGCAGTGATGGTTGCGGTTAGGATGTATTTACCATGGTTCCGTTAGGCCTGTGTATGGCGGTTTGTGCCTACACTAGATTATACTACTACTTTTGATGTACACGTATGTATGTACTAGGTGTGTACTAGCTGTATGTTGGATGGAACTTTGTTAGTAGAATGGGTTCATGTATAGAAAACCCATTACCTTTTGTATAACGCTAACCATCGATGGGTATATTAGAAATCCCATCTCATTTTGTACTAAACTAATGTAACAGTGTTATGACTTTTTAATATATATTGTATGTTTGGTTTACATCGCGTGTTCGTTATGCCTATTATCAACCATATTATTTCCTCTTACAACTGTCGACTTGTGATTAAAACTATACTTTATCGATAACTTTGTAATCAATTCTTGGAAACCCTGAAACATATTGCATCTTGGTGATTGATTATTCTTGAGAACCTCTGAAATTAACGGTGCTAAACGACAATGAAAAGAAATATATATTGGACATTATATAATGACGTCTGGCCAACGTAATTATATTATGCTAGGTACATGTGGGTGTTTCAAAGTTGTAAGGCACGTGTTGTAAAACCCTGTTCATTCATCTTTTCATGTCATTCATTTCTATCAAATGTGAATATTTGATCTATTCACATTCACTATCTCAACATTAACACTCTGCATTTTATTCATCGCAGAGCTAAATCATGCCTCCCCGATGACGAGTCACTAGAAAAAGTCAAAGAACGACTACGCCTCCACCTCCACCCCCTGAAACCACCGAACAGATGATCGCACGAAGAATAGCTGAAGGTATTGCTGAATATGAGGCAAGCCGTAGTCGCGAACATGGAGTTAACAACAGTGGATCTACCCCTGCTAATACTGAGACACCCGTAAATGCTAGCCGAGGGTGTTCATATAAAACATTTCAGGCTTGTAAGCCGATTTCTTTCCGTGGCACCGAGGGTGCAATTGGTATGATTCATTGGATAGAGAAAACTGAATCGGTATTGGACATTAGTGACTGTTCACCTGACTGTATGGTGAAGTATGCTACTTGCACTTTGGCTGACAAAGCGCTCACTTGGTGGAACAGTCAGATCCAATCACTTGGTCGACCAACTACTTATTCAATGTCATGGGGGACATTTAAAAATTTGATGTTGGAGGAATTCTGCCCTCGCAGTGAGATGCAGAAGATAGAAACAGAGTTGTGGAACATTACCATGACTGGTGCTGATATTACTGGGTACACCACCAAGTTTCAGGAGCTTGCACGTCTAGTGCCACACATGGTGACACCAGAGTATAAGCGTATCGAACGCTACATATACGGTTTGGCACCACAAATTCGTAGCCTAGTAACATCGTCCAAACCGGACACTTTCAGGAGTGCTGTTACATTAGCACAGAGTCTGACCGATGAGGCGGTCAGGATGGGGACAATGACTAAGAAAGTTGTGTCGGGAAAAAGTGAACCGAACAGTACTGATGTTAGTACCTCTGGTGGTGCAAAGCGGAAGTGGAATGGTAGTGGTTCTGACCGTCAGGGTCAGCAAAACAAGAAACATTCTGGAAATGCGAAAGCATATGTTGCCACCACTACTGAATCAAAACCATATCTGGGTAACAAACCCAAATGTGATAAGTGCAACCGACACCACGAAGGTGGATGTGGGTATTGTGGAAACTGTAAGGCATGGGGACATAAGACTCGAGACTGTAAAACCAACCCTCCCCCACGGGCAAACACTGAGCGTCAAAACCAGGGATGTTTTGAATGTGGTGAGCAAGGACACTACCGCAACCGATGCCCTTAGCTCAAGAACAACAACTATAACCGCAACAACAATAACAACCGCGGTAACAACAATAAACGAGCCAACAACATCAACAATCAACCGGCTCAAGGAAGGGCATTTGTGATCGGAGCACAAGAGGCACGCCAGGACCCAAACACCGTCACTGGTACGTTTCTCGTAAACAACCATTATGCCTCTGTGTTAATTGATTCGGGTGCTGATTTAAGTTTTGTGTCTACTGAGTTTAGACCATTATTAGAACTTGAATCCAGTAAATTAGACAACAAATATACAATAGAGTTAGCCGATGGTAAGTTGATCGAATCAGGAGAAATAGTACCGGAATGTACCTTGGAGTTAGAAGGTCATCTCTTCGAAATAGACTTGCTACCGGTTAAGTTGGGAAGTTTTGACGTTGTAGTCGGTATGGATTGGTTATCTAAGAACCGCGCTGAGATCATATGTTACGATAAACTGGTATGGTTACCCCTGTCAACAGGAGAAACACTTGTGGTTCAAGGTGAGAAACGAAAAAGTTCTACAAAGATGATTTCATGTTTGAAGGCCAGTAAATATCTCCGAAAGGGGTACCAAGCATTTCTGGCACACATTGTAGAAAAGAAACCTGAGGAGCGACGTATAGACGATGTACCCATTGTACGCGACTATCCAGGAGTGTTCCCTGATGAGTTGCCGGGATTGCCACCCCCACGACAAGTTGAGTTTCACATTGACCTGGTGCCAGGAGCCGCACCTATCGCACGTGCACCTTATCGTCTAGCTCCCTCGGAAATGCAAGAGCTATCCACACAATTGCAAGAACTCCTCGACTTGGGGTTCATCCGACCGAGTTTTTCCCCTTGGGGAGCTCCGGTTTTGTTTGTTAAGAAAAAAGATGGATCTATGCGGATGTGCATCGAATATCGGGAACTAAACAAGGTAACTATCAATAACCGATACCCGTTACCACGCATTGACGATCTGTTTGATCAACTGCAAGGGTCAAGTTATTATTCAAAAATTGACCTACGATCTGGTTACCATCAACTTAAGGTACGAGAAGAAGATGTACCGAAAACCGCGTTTAGGACTCGATACGGTCATTACGAGTTCCTAGTCATGCCTTTTGGACTGACCAACGCACCAGTAGTATTCATGGACTTGATGAACAGAGTATGCAAACCCTATCTGGATAAATTTGTCATTGTGTTTATTGACGATATCTTGGTATACTCACGAACGAAAGAGGATCACGAGCAACATCTGAAGCTTGTCCTCGAACTACTACAAAAAGAGAAGCTTTATGCAAAGTTCTCTAAGTGCGAATTTTGGATACGAGAGGTTCAATTCCTTGGTCATGTGATAAATGACAAGGGAATTCACGTAGACCCATCCAAAATTGAGGCAATCAACAACTGGGAAGCACCGAAAACCCCAACTGAAGTACGAAAATTTCTTGGTCTAGCTGGCTATTACAGGCGATTCATCGCAAACTTTTCGACGGTAGCCCAGCCACTTACCACATTTACTCAAAAAGACAAGAAATTTGAGTGGAATGAGAAGCAAGAGAATGCATTCCAACTATTGAAACAGAAACTGAGCATCGCACCCATACTCTCACTACCCGAAGGAGTAGATAACTTTGTTGTATACTGTGATGCATCGCATCAGGGATTGGGTTGCGTACTGATGCAAAATGAAAAGGTCATTGCTTATGCATCACGACAACTAAAAGTGCATGAGAAAAACAATACGACTCATGATTTGGAATTGAGAGCCGTTGTTTTTGCACTAAAGATCTGGAGACACTACCTATACGGTACAAAGTGTATGATCTTCACTGATCATAAGAGCCTCCAACATATATTCGACCAGAAAGAACTTAACATGAGACAAAGACGTTGGGTTGAATTACTTAACGATTACGACTGTGAAATAAAGTATCACCCGGGTAAAGCTAACGTTGTAGCAGATGCCCTGAGTCGTAAGGAACGAATCAAACCTCGAAGAGTTCGAGCCTTGGGATTGACAATCCACTCGAATCTCATTACCCAAATTCGTGAAGCTCAAGAACTTGCTTTCACGCCCGAACGCCTTAAGGATGAATCCTTAAAAGGAATGGAAAAACAACTCGAGAAAAAGGACAACGGGACGTTGTACTTTATGAATAGAATTTGGGTACCATGCGTAGATGAGTTGCGCAAACTGATTTTGGACGAGGCTCACAAGTCCAACTACTCGATACATCCTGGTGCAGACAAGATGTACCATGACTTGAAAGGCTTCTACTGGTGGCCTGGAATGAAACGTGACATTGCCACCTACGTTAGCAAATGCTTAACTTGCTCGAAGGTAAAGGTTGAATACCAAAAGCCGTCTGGGCTTTTGCAACAGCCTGAGTTGCCCAAATGGAAATGGGAGCAAATAACAATGGACTTCATTACGAAGTTACCTAGAACGGCATCTGGAGCAAATGCCATATGGGTGATTGTCGATCGATTGACGAAATCAGCCCACTTTCTTGCTATTAAGGAAACAGATGGAATGGAGAAACTAGCTAAAACCTATATTAAAGAGATTGTTTCTCGGCATGGTATGCCACTATCCATAATCTCTGACAGAGATGCACGATTCATTTCTCGCTTTTGGCAAACATTACAACAGGCACTGGGTACTCGACTTGATATGAGTACTGCCTACCACCCGTAGACTGACGGCCAAAGTGAGCGAACTATACAGACACTCGAAGACTTTTTGTGAGCATGTGTGATAGACTTTGGAGGTAACTGGGATACCCACCTACCTCTAGCTGAATTCTCTTACAACAATAGTTATCACACGAATATACAGATGGCACCATTTGAGGCGTTATATGGACGTAAGTGCCGATCACCACTCTGTTGGGCAGATTTGGACGACAGACAACTATCTGGACCTGAACTTGTCCAAGAAACCACTGACAAAATAACTCAAGTATTGAGCCGACTGAAAGCGGCACGAGATCGACAAAAGAGCTACGTTGATAACCGCCGTAAACCTCTTGAGTTTCAAGTAGGAGACAAAGTCCTACTCAAAGTATCTCCCTGGAAAGGAGTAGCACGATTTGGCAAACGAGGAAAGCTGAACTCACGATACATCGGACCATTTGAAATCCTTGCTAGGATTGGTCCTGTCGCTTACAAGCTCAAACTACCGCAAGAGCTTAGTAGCATACACGATACTTTCCATGTTAGCAATCTCAAAAAGTGTCTTTCTAACGAAACACTTATCATTCCTCCCGATGAAGTCATCATTGACTCAAAACTTAACTTTGTGGAGGAACCTGTCGAAGTTATGGACTCGAGAAAGCAGAAACTTCGACACAAACGAATCAAACTAGTTAAAGTTCGTTGGAACTCGAAACATGGCCCAGAGTTCACCTGGGAACGAGAGGATGAAATGCAAAGGAAATACCCTAACCTATTTGAGAGCGTGACCGAGACTCACGGCTCGACTTAAATCTCGGGACGAGATTTCACTAACAGGGGGAGAATGTGACACTCCTCCAAATTAGGTATATGATTATACTTAATTACATGCATTTCTTACGCTAATTCCCTGCGATTATTTTAAACCCTACCTGTGATGTGATATAAGTCTAGCGAACTCAAAACAATAATACGAGAAGTATTACATAATTTGTAAATTACGAAATTACGCAGTTAATAGCTGAAAGGCTAACAAAAACATGTCCGAAAAACGTCTCCAAAAATGTCTCCAAATCATTTCGAAATATTATTTAACAAAATAATATATGGGAAAAATTTCAGAACTGAACAATATCGCGTTATGGATACCTAATAAACGCGCAGGACTTTTATAATGTACAAATTCTACAACTGCTAAAGATAATGATAACCCCATTATTCTGGAAATATATTACGAACCAGGAGATCACCTACAAAATAAAAAAATATAAAAAGTTTATTTTTATATTGCTATAATTATACCCGTACTCGAAATAGAGGTACCAAAAATGGCACCTAACTCAAATAATTGGTGAGACATCATTCTGCTTCAAGCCATACCGTTTGAAATAATACTCCCTTTCCATTCCTTTCTGTGATCATACGACACACACACACACAAAATCACCTACCATTTTCTTCTTCTTTTTCTTCACCTGGAGAAACAACAAGAAGCAGGAAGGGAAGTAGAACGACAAACCAAGAGCATCATCATCATCATCTTCACTTCGTATCATCATCTCCATCACAAACTCTTTTGTAAGGAACTTTCGATTCTTTGATTTTCTTGCTTAAAGTTCGTATTATGTACTGTAAATATATCATCATTTATGTACACATCTTGTAGTTGATAATAATAATGATAAAATGAAACCATATAAAAACACCCCCTGTGCCAAAAATAATACATATAAATGTGTATAAAATGTAGAAATCGACAAAGTGAACTTGTGTAAAACTGTGTTATAAACATATGTAAACATACACGACTTGAAACCATAGAAAAATACGTAATAAATTCGAGCTAGAAACTGAAATGCGAACTAAACTGAGCTGGATCGAAATCGAACCTCACCCGAACGGGTCACTCTTCAGACCCGAACGGGTATGGGCCTCTACCCGGACGAGTAAGCCCACTCACCCGAACGGGTGGGTTCCCTTGGACCGAGACTAAAATGGACTGGACTCTTGTATTGGGCTTGGGCCGTACGCGATGACCTGGGCTGGATTAAACGAAGGACACGGGACCCGAACGGGTCACAAGACCAACCCGTACGGGTTGAGTCTTGTACCCGGACGGGTATCACCCCAAACCCGGACTGGTGAGGGTGGTAACTGGGCCGGACTTTTGGGCCAAACTCTGCTGGGCCTATCGAGCATTTTGAACAATTGGATCGAACTTGTGATCAAATTATAAATGGACCAAAAACGATAAGTGAACAAATGGATTAAGCAAACCAACGAGCGGTCAAATTTTAAAACATATACGTAATGTGAGTTAGTAAATCTGAAACGAATATGTAATCTAGCAACGTGTCGAAAAATATAAAAAGATAATTTTCTTCTATAAACTCGCACGTATATATATAACGACAAACGATTAGGTTATATATATACATACATGCATACGTATTACAAACGACAAATGTATATAGATATATGTATACATAACGGAACAGAGACACGTTTTAACAAACGTAGGGCTTATAATATACAACAAGCATATTTGTATATATATATATATATATATATATATATAGGGTTAACAAGTATATATATGTACGACGACAATGAAATAACATTGATGAGCATATACGGCTATGACATGCCCTTATGCGCTTAGCAAGATATGCGAATTGTGAAGTACTACATATTGTCACCAACAACTTATACGGTTAAGAAATCAACAATTTCTTCAGACAAACAAACTGTTAACATAAGTTAAATTACACAAATCAACCGTACTCATGGTTAATACAATATTGTGTATAGGTTGACTACTCTTGGGCTACGTTACCACTACTCGCTAGCATTCACATCCGAGCACTCACAGTGAGTTCACAAACTCCTTTTCACTGTTTTAATGCTTTTAAAACTCGGGGTGGAAAACATAGAAACCGTATGTATAACTGCATGCGACAACTGATTTAAATACTGTATGTATTTGCTTGACTGGTTTATGAAAGGGTATTTCATACGATTACATGATTATTTATGAAAGGGTATTTCATACGTGACTGTTTGTGAAAGGGTATTTCACACAACTACTTGAACTATGATTATGAAATGTTTTCATACTATTTTGGGAATTTAGACAACGAATCTTGGTACAGATCTAGGCTGAACGATGTAGTGCATAAAAGACCTTATGGCTACAGACTATAACCATTAGCTAGGTGACTCTAGCCACTGAGTATACGGATAGTACTATCGCCGTGACGACCCTCCTACGGTTTTGGGAGCGTATAATTACATGTCCTACTTGGCAAACAACAACAGATTTGGGTCGTGGTTTGGTTATAGGGTTAGGTCGTGTTACCTTACTCGACAGGTTTAGCTCACCTTTCGAGGGATCACCGTCTAAATATTCCCACAAAACCACTGTTTAGGAAGTGATTTCCTACATATACTGATTTGGAAATGTTAATCTTTGTTTAGGTTAACCTGTGTTTCCTACGACAACTACAACTTATATGGAAATGTTATTTATATTCAAATAACCCGTGTTTCCTACGACAACTACAACTTATATGGAAATGTTATTTATATTCAAATAACCTGTGTTTCCTATGACAACTACAACTTATTTGGAAATGTTATTTATATTCAAATAACCTGTGTTTTCTACTGATAACTGATTGGAAATGTTATTTATATTTAATAACTTGTGTTTCCTACTACGTGAACAACTATCATATGGAAATGTTATTCTTAAATGATTAACTTGCGTTTCCTACATAACAAACAAACCTGTGAATTCACTCAACAATTTTGTTGACGATTTACTCTATGTTTTTCAGGGAATTAGCAGCGTAAGTAAGATCTGCATGCATAATCAGGACGGACTACCCTGGAGTTGTTAGGATGCCACTACTTTTGGGACACTTGGATTTCCTCTGTATAACTGCAAATTTCTCTGCAGTCATACCTATGAAATCTACTTTTGCTATTATGTATTTTATGAAATACTGATTTCAATCACTACTATTACTGTTACTACTTTTCAAGTGGTAACCTTTTGTAAAATTTTAACTAATGGCATCTTAATCTATTTCGTTCTGCGATAACCATATGCTCTGAGTATGTATGTATCTGTTGGTTGTATTACTGCTCGCACCCCCGCCACGTCACTAAGCTTCCGCAATTTACTCTCGATAACTGTAATTACCATTTGGCGGGGTGGGACACCCTCTCAAAATACATGCAAAATGATGATTACCTCTTTCCCTCATACATCCACTTACATTACATGCAACCTCTCATTCCACTCACTCAACTCACTTTCATTTTCTCTCAGTTTCCCTCAATTATCTCTCTCCAAAATCTGGAGAAACTCAGCCCTTACACCACCACAACCACCACCATAAACCACCACAAGCCACCATTGATCAAGAACAAGCTCAAGAACACTATCCTCTTCATCATCTTCTTCAACATTTCCTCATCATTTTTAAGTATGAATACCATTCAATCTCTCTCTAAATCTGATTTCATGATGTTTATTTACTTGTTGTGTAGCTCATCTAACACTATTATGTCCAAATAAAAGGTTAAAATACGTTTTTGTAACACATAAGTAAGAAGACAGATTCAGTCTTCAAAAACACAGCTTACTAAAATGGTCGTATCTTGAGTTTTACTGAGAGCTAGACAACGAATTTTTTTTAAAAGTTGAGTATTGAAAAGAGCTACAACTTTTGTGTTTTACACTTTTTCCAGATCTGTACGTATTTTTGTCTATAATCTGATCTTTGAGTCTGGTCTGGAAGTTTTGTCGAAAACCGAGTACGGTTCATACGCAAATTTATTTAAATATGTAAATGGACATAATACATCTCAGGAAAATTACGTTATGAACTACACACATGAATGATCTGTTGATAAAAATTGTAGACCTTAGTGCCGCCTAATCATTCAAATTGCTTACTTAGCGTCACTGACCCAGTGCCGCCTGAACTAAATGTCGCCTATAGCGACACTTACCCCAAGTGTCGCTGCCCAATCGAGTGTCGCCCCTAAGTGACGCCTAAAACAGAAACTATAAAACTAGTTTTCACACTAAGTGCCGAACTCACACAACTTCAATACATGTATACGGTACAACACACGATTAGTACTACTGAATAGTTTACAACAAAACAAACTTGGTAATAATGTCTAAATAAATTATTATTACAAATTTCATCAACGGGTCATACGCGTCTTTGATAAACAAACTTGAACAACTTATTTGGACATAACTAGTTGAATGAGCTAGTTTTAGGTGGACATTAACCCTCCACTTACATAGATGATCTTTCAAGACATCTACTCATACAACCTTATACGTTTAGGACGTTAGAAGGTTGCACATTGGATCACACTTTGCTTGCTATTTGATATTGCTTGCTTACTATTTGCTAGAACTCGGGTGAGTTTCATAGCCCCCTTTTTACTTGTTTTTGAATTGTTTTGGGGTGAGAATACATACACAGAAACTTTTACAGATTTTACTTATGATTGCTAGAAACAGAAACATAAACAGAAACAGAAACAGAACATATACTTATTGCATTAGTAGCAGAACTAATCCACTAATAAGTCCTCAATTTCATGGTTCGTTAATTTCTAAGCGCGAATAATTGTGAATAGTACTATTGGGATTGACAATCCCATCCGAGCTGGTCGCTCTAGCTAACCCACAGGCGCATAATTATTTGATTCAGGATGTGTCCCGGATTAGACACATAGAGGCAGCAGAATTTGTTAAAGCTTCGAATACAAGAGCTCATGGCAATACTAAACAGGACTATAGTATACAATACTATAGTATACATAATCTTTATTATACCGAAACTTTGTTATGCAGAATTTGATTTCACACAGAAACTCTGTTTTACAGAACTTTGTTATGCAGAACTTGATTTCACACAGAAACTGTTTTTACAGAACTTTATTACGCAGAACTTGACTTAACACAGAAACTCTGTTTTACAAAACTCTATTTTACAAACAGAAAACCTTGTGTTTACATGATTCCTTTACAGATTAAACCTATGAACTCACCAACTTTATTTTGACTCTTTTAGTATGTATTCTCAGGTTTATAGACGCAGTAGGACTACCCACAGGAAACAGGACAGTAGGATGCTTTTGGAAAGCATAGCTCGAGTCGCATATTTTCAAACAGGAGATTTAAATTGCATTATGACATTTTGTATCAACGATTATGTATTATAAATCTCTAGACTATGTTTGCGAATTTTAGAATCTTATGTGAACTTTTATTAATGGAATGTAACGTTTTCAAACGTCTCATATAGAGGTCGTTTGCTTTAATCTTTGTGTTGTGATATTTGATTTGGTCGTAGCCCCCGTGACACCTCATACTTCCGCTGCCACGTGTTTTGGGGGTGCGACATCGTGGCGTAGATGCGTCGAAGGTTTGAATATTTCGGGAATGCTCTCTTGAATGCAACTTTGGTAATCGGGAAGCTTTGTAAGCTGAGATCTTCATCAGGAGTTTGTCTCTAAGCTCTGGGTAAAAGCTAACGCAATGGTTTTCTCGATGTTTAACAGAGCGTCGAGTCAAGGCGAGATAAGAGGCTTAGAGGGGTCTATGACAGAGGCTATAAGCCTTTTCATAGTTATGCCGAATCCTGCATCATATGGTTCATCAGTAGGTGGGTCATCATCTGATTCATTATCTGACATGGGAATGGTGTTCTCGAGCTGCATGATTTCTTCTATCGGATAGTTGGAATCAGGTAAGCAGTGATGCTGTGGGGTGGATTGGTATAAGTCCTCCTCTTCTTCTTCAGGGTCTTCTTCCATTTCTTCTTCGGATTCCTCCATTTCTTCAGGTTCAGTTTCTGTTGGGTTTTCTATTCCCTAACTAGATTAACATATGCAGCGGAAAATAACAATTAATCTAGATCAACTAGGAAACTAAACCCTAAAGGACCGCTACTTAATAAAGCTATTAACAATAACAAAATAAATAGATACATGAGAAAATACTAACCTTTGATAAAACCAATTTCTCATGCGCAGACCACCTTGCAGAACCTTCACGCAGACTCCTTGCTCGACCTTCCATGCTTTGGATGGCAAGTGCCCAAAGTAGAATACCTCTAATGTTTCACACCCGTGAACCAAGAGAAACTCCAAATCCTAGGGTCCCGACTCTACGGCATGTAAACTCTCACAAGGATTCGGAATGAGAAGGAGAGAAAGTATCGAATTCAATTCGAAACTGGTATACTTGGAAACCATGGATTAGGCCTCTATTTATAGGGGAGGAGGAGGCCTTGGGGTTTTGTTTCTGGCCGATGTGGGATTCCTGATTTCGGCTTCCAACCGCCGGTTGAAGCCTTCAGCCGGCGGTTGGGATTAATCCTTTCCCAAGTCCAACACGCGTTGCACCGACTTACAAACCCTAACTAAACATTCTTTATAGAATGTTCCTTTTAGTTTCTAATTTAATATTCAACTAATAAACCAACTAAACATTCTTTATAGTTTCTGTTAATTACTTTTAGCTTCTAATTAATTTATCAACTTTGATAAATTAACAAACTAATTAATTAACTATAATAGTAATTCCAATTAATATTATCTCTCTTATTGTTTCTCTTACTGTTAATCGAGGGCAACCCAAAAAGGACTCTACCTTTAGAATAGTCTTACCAATTAGTTATGACCTTGGACACTATTTCCAACAGTCTCCCACTTGGACAAGTCATCAACTACTATTGGTCCGTCTCTATCCTAAGTAGAGGTTCCATCCAATGAATCTGCCGAACTCTGATCATATCCAGTGACGTTCCTTTTAGATAAGTGATCATATATTCCTTTGTTTCAGATATCGTATGAAACTGGGACATGGATTTAATCAATCTCCAGATTCAAGATTATGTTTTCTGATTTCCGATCAATTTGACTATATGGGACTACAGAATTGTACAAATCAATTTAGTCCTGGCTTGGCCAAGCACTTTATGAGTCAACATTTAATCATCAGAGGGCCCAGGGATATCGCTTTTCCATTTAAGGCAAAAGGAACAAATTAATTTTGCATACATAGCACTAGTCAACTCATCATATCATACCCATCATACCCTTTATAACTGCCATTTACGCACAGCGTTTGAATAGATTAAGGTATAACTGACTTGAAAACTAGGAACTGAAATGTATCTCCATTTTAAGAATATAAGATATTATCATCTCAGAGTTACTCGTGATTTCAATCTATGAAGTAACTTCCATGAGTGCGGGTTTCTCCTATACTTAAATCCCCACTAAGTACCCATGAGTGTTGCAGCAATCTCCATGCAATGTCTAATCTCCATAGACAATCTACTAACACTCCATGACAGTCTTAATTCACCACATACTTCCTATAGTGTGATCGACTGAGGAGGTTTGAGTAATTCTGATTACTCTGGAAGTGGTGTCTAAACATGCTAAACTGAAACACAATGATAAACGATAGTAAATGGTAGAACTCCTTCCCATAAATGAATCTCCATCATTTATCACCAAGTCTGTTCTAGTTCCCATCATTGTTTGTAATGTTTCAAAATCAAACAACTAAAACTTTATCTCGTAAACCTATGCTCCTAGCACGTTTACTGATCGTGTGTCCATCACAATCACGTGTCTCTTTTGTACCTTCCTTTGAACAAAATGGTATTTTCTTAAATGTGCCTTGGACTTTCCATCACCACATAACATTTCAATGGGATTCGTACTTATTGGAGCATCTCCAAGATCACCATTTGAAATTCCTCTTTCAGATGACTTCCCTTGAAGTCTCGCAAGTTTCAATACACTCAGATTCTCATCTGTTATTGTATCTTGCTTTGATCTTTACAAACTTATCGTTCCCCCTTTTAGTAAGAGTACCCAACCAGACTTTGAACGACTATCATCTCTGTCTGTTCGTAAACTTACATCCATATAAACCGTTACTCTAAGTTTCTCTTCTCCACCATAATCTAAGAACCTATCTTTAATATTTCTCAAATACTTAAGAATATTCTCTATAGCTGTATTATGACTTTTACCAGGATTCTGCTGATGTCGACTCACTATGCTCCAAGCAAATGAGACATCGAGTCTTGTATACTTCATGGCATGTATGATCGATCCTATAGCCGAAGCCTATGGGACTCGACTCATTTAGTCCAATCTTATGCAGTCTTTGGACACTAATCTTTTAGTAATCTTTATGCCATGATGTAAGGGTAGATTCCCTTTCTTAGAATTCTCCATTTAAAACTTTTCAAAATTTCATTCTAAGTATATGTCCTGGTTAAGTCCTTTGAGACGTTTTCAACATATCCCTGTAAATCTTTGCACCAAGAATATATTGTATCTTCCAAATCTTTCACAGTGAAATATTCTCCTAATCAACTCTTTACACCTTGTAATGTTGGGATTACATTTTCTATGAGTATCATATCCTTCACATATAATACAGGAAGACTACAATGCTTCCACTGACTTTGACACATCTGCTGGACTCATCTTTGCTTCTAGAAAATCTAAATTGTTTGACTTTCTCAAGGAAGCAGATATTCCAGCTATAAGAAGCCTATCTAATCCATGAAGCCTACACACTCTATTAGGATACTTTGCATTTTAAAACCTTCCGGTTGTGCATTGAACACATCCTCTGTCAATTTCCTGTTAAGGAAAGTGGTTTTGACATTCAACTGCCAAATTTCATAACCATGAAATGCAGCTATTGCAAGCATTATCCTAATTGACTTCATTTCAGCCATTGGTGAGAAGGTTTCCTCATAATCAATCCCAAAGATTTGACTATAGCCCTTCGCTACCATCCTAGCTTTATAAGTGTGTACTTCCCATCCATGTCTATCTTCCTCTTGAAGATACACTTACAACTCACCGTCTTGAGACTGAGTGTAGTGCCAACCAAATTCCAAATTTGGTTGTCAGATAGACTGAATCTTGCTTTTCACAGCTTCTTTCCACTTAGCAGCCTTAGGGTCTGCCATCGTTTCCTTGTAGTTAGCAGACACATCTAATTCAATTAGTGTACTGTCACTAATCTTATCATGTTCTTCTTTATGGAAACCATAATAGAATGTAGGAAGTTTGCTAACTCTACAACTACAAGCGGGAAAGGATATGTCATCAAGTTCAACAGGTGTTACCATCTCCTGTTGAATGCCAGTGTTTACCATAGTTTCGTCATCGGTCGATCCTTGAATCTTTTCAAGATCAATTGTACTCCCACTGTCCTCTTTAGATATTATTTCTCTTTCAAGAAACACTCCCTTTTGAGCATCAAATATATAAACGACTTCTGTGGATAACCGATGAAAAGATACTTTTCAGATCCAGCTTCTTGTCTGTGCTAAGTTTCTCGTATAACGTTAACTTCACAACCTTAGATCTGGATGTGCCCAAGAGAAGAACCTTTTCTCTTCCACATCTCATAAGTCATCTTTGAAACTTTCTTGGTGTATTAGATTTAAGATATGTGCGACTATCTATAATGCCTAACCCCTTAAGCTTATTAGAAGTGTTACCTGACTCATCATTGACTGAACCTTGTCTAACAGGATTCTACTTCTCCTCTCAGCTACTCCATTCAGCCATGGTGTTCTAGGAGGAGTTAATTTTGTGAAACTATTCCACAATATCTATGATGATCAAGAAACTTGATACTAAGGTCTTCTCCTCCCCTATCGGATTGGAGTACCTTTATCTTTCTGCCCGTTTGGTTCTCTGTTTCGTCCTAATACCTTTTGAACTTTCAAAAGTGTCTGACTTATGTTTAATCAGATAAACATATCCATGTCTACTGAAGTAATCAGCAACATAGTAGCAATTTCCATCTTTTGTGGCGCATCGGAATGGTCGACATACATCCATGTATACCAAGTCGAACAATCCATCACTTTTTTCATATAACATGTGAATAGTGATTTAGTCATCTTGCTCAATAAACAAGATTTGCATACATCATCCGATTGAAGGTCGAATGATTCCAACACCCCATACTTTTGGAGTTTGGTCGATATTCTTTCTTGTTTACGTGCCTTAGACGATATTGCCACAATTTGGATTTGTCCAGCTCTTTAGACGAACCATCATTTAAATTCCTTAGCTGACATATTCAACATTTTCATATATGCCTTTGCAAGGAGAAGCTCTATCACCATTCTCATTATCAAATGAAAACTGATAACTCTCTTTAAACAAGCATGAAATGAATCTATGTTACTTGTCATTTCTGACCAATAACAGCAATTATTTAAATGCATTCTAACCCCAGATTCTAGCATGAGCTCAATCTTTCCAATGGGCGTGACTCTCTTGTCTCCCACGACTAAGTTGAGCTCTCCATGCTTTAAACTTCTTCTTTCCTTTAGGCTTTGCAATACAGTGCAAATGTGAGTACCACACCCTGTATTCAAGACCTACGAAGTAGAAGTCGTAGTATCGTGGAGTTCGATTATTTATATACCTGAATCCTTTTCAACCTTACTGTCTTTAAGGACCTTCAGATATTTTGGGCAGCAACGCTTCTAGTGCTCCTCTGTGTTGCAGTATAACACACTGATTCCTTTGGATCATTGCTGGTGCAATTTCAGAATCAATCTTTCTCTTAGCCCCACGATTGGACTTTCCATTCGTAGCTATTCCAGATCTCTTCCTTTCCTTTGCATCAGGACCAATTGACAACACAGGAGCTGCTGAACCAAAAAGGCACATCAATCTTTTTGATCCTTTGCTCAGTAATTTTGGAGTTCAATTATTCAGGTCTCTTTCTCATTCAAAACCATTTGACATGAGGTTACAAACTGTTTGTAGACAGCTGGTTGACCGGATAGAATTATGTTGACCAAAACTTAGTATCAACCAACATAATATTTCCGGTGAGCCTCAATCTCCTCTTGGGTTGAATCATTATCAATAGTGGGAATTTACTTATCGAGAATAAACTCTTTATTCTCGTCGGGAACATATTCCTTGTTCTCGCACCTACAGTTACACAGCTCATCGAGAACATACTCTTGTTCCTTAGAGTGAACCTAGGGTTACATCACCCGTCCATACAGATTGAACTGGTAAGTCTTTCCCTCCCAAGAACTGAGAGTTGTGAGAAGTTTAGGTTATTTGCGGAATTGGGAATGAAAGGATTATTACCATTTTCAACAGATTTTTTTGAGATAAAAAACTATTTTAGTTAGTCTGACTATTCCTTAATTAATTACCCAATTTCTAATTAAGGTCAGGATCTATATTTTCAGTTTTATGAAACGGGTCGCCGTAATCATATAACAAAATACTTTTATCTATTTCATTTCTATGAAACTCCTAGATCTTTGAGATTCATTGATACCTATCAATGGCATGTTAATCTCGGTTATGCTCATCTACCATTCATGACTGGTATGCCGAGGATCATGAACTAGATGGTGAACCAACCATGCAAACCCCGCGTGGTGCCCGGCTCGAGTACGCTCGAGAATCGCGAGTCCCACATCACCTCTCAATATGTACTCACATTAATGTGCCGGTTAACCACACATGCTCCATTAACAATCCATACGAGAGATGTGCGGTTTTCATGGGTTAGCATACTTTTCACATTTTTCTATAGCTAAAACGGGATTTTGTTTTTACTATTTTAAGCCTACTTTTAATCTTGACATCATCCTATCAAAAGTTCTCGGTATATCCATTGAACGCACAAAGAAGCGGAGAAGCAGGTCAGCGCGAAGCTTATTAAAAACCTACTTCTTTAGGGAAGCAGAGCGACCCGCCTTATACCTCTCTTATAGTTTGTTCTCCATGGGTGAGCCGATTTATCAATTGACTGACGATGTATTTAGACTTAAATGATACATATATATAAATCATATTATATATAAGGTCTCTCTTAAATATTTAAGGTTCAGGGTTCTATTTTAAAACATTTTAAAATTGAGCATATATTTTAAACCATTAAAATACTAAGGTCTGATTAGTAAATAAATTAACTGTATACATATATAAATCTATTATACATATATATTTAATTTAGTTATTTGGACAAAATAAAAGACAGTTTTATTTCCAAGTACATATTATCTACATTTTGTATTGCTAACCTTATTAAGCCTACGCTCTGATACCACTGTTGGGTTTTCTATTCCCTAACTAGATTAACATATGCAGCGGAAAATAACAATTAATCTAGATCAACTAGGAAACTAAACCCTAAAGGACCGCTACTTAATAAAGCTATTAACAATAACAAAATAAATAGATAAATGAGAAAATACTAACCTTTGAGAAAACCAATTTCTCATGCGCAGACCACATTGCAGAACCTTCACGCAGACTCCTTGCTCGACCTTCCATGCTTTGGATGGCAAGTGCCCAAAGTAGAACACCTCTAATGTTTCACACCCGTGAACCAAGAGAAACTTCAAATCCTAGGGTCCCGACTCTACGTCGTGTAAACTCGCACAAGGATTCGGAATGAGAAGGAGAGAAAGTATCGAATTCAATTCGAAACTGGGATACTTGGAAACCATGGATTAGGCCTCTATTTATAAGGGAGGAGGAGGCCTTGGGGTTTTGTTTCTGGCCGATGTGGGATTCCTGATTTCGGCTTCCAACCGCCGGTTGAAGCTTTCAGCCGGCAGTTGGGATTAATCCTTTCCCAAGTCCAACACGCGTCGCACCGACTTAACCGCCGGTTGAACCTTCCAACCGCCGGTTGGAACTCGTTTCCAGAATGTTCCTTTTAGTTTCTAATTTAATAGTCAACTAATAAACCAACTAAACATTCTTTATAGTTTCTGTTAATTACTTTTAGCTTCTAATTAATTTATCAACTTTGATAAATTAACAAACTAATTAATTAACTATAATATTATTTCCAATTAATATTATCTCTCTTATTGTTTCTCTTACTGTTAATCGAGGGCAACCCAAAAAGGACTCTACCTTTAGAATAGTCTTACCAATTAGTTATGACCTTGGACACTATTTCCAACAGTTTCTTCCTCCATTTCTTCCTGTTCTGACTCATCTGGCTCGGAATCTTCACTCTCTTCTTCTGGCTCTGACTCTTCTGTTGATGATATGAGGAAAGTGTGCTCATCTGGTACATAAGTATATGATGGTCCTGAATCAGAAGTATCATCGTCTAAAGTGATCCTGCCCATAGAGATGGCGCATATCTCTGCTTGCTCTGCGAGAAGCTCATCAGCCTGGTTGATTTTGAATGCAACAGTTTGTCCATGTGCTCTGAGGCTGATAGTCTGCGAGTAAACATCAATAATAGCACGAGCAGTATTCATGAAAGGCCTTCCTAGGATAATGGGTATATTGATGTCTTCCTGAATATCCATCACTACGAAGTCAGTTGGGAAATAGAACCTATCCACCTTTACCATGACGTTCTCAGCTATGCCTCTAGGATATCGGATTGTTTGATCGGTGATGTGACGTAAAAAGTCATGTTTTTAGAAGCTTTATTCCTCACATTTTGAACCTTTCTTTAGTGAAAACATTCCAAAACATTTATTATTTACTAAAATACACTAAAGTGGTTCAAAAGTAGACGTTGTGATAAAAATCACTGAAAACACTCTAAAAATGCACAAAACACAGCATTTTAATACAGGCCGATTCCTCCGACCTCATTTTCCTGTCAAGACACACTTCCTAACTTCTACCATCTGTTGTACAGGTAAAATCGAGACAGAAAAATCTGGAATCAAGTGAAACCGCCAAAGGACGGAGAAACCACTACGCTTTCAGAGCCATTAAAAGTCATTTCGGCTACGCCTAATCTCTACACATCCAATTTCTGTGAGATTGGCATCATTAGAAGCGTAACGGAATTACGAAACAACAGGCGAAAGAATCGAGTCAAACGGACGCATAACGAAGGAGATACGGACGTTTTAAGCAACGAACGAAATCAGACGGAGACCGTATACGGCCTCAGGCACCGTATACGGCCCATATAAGACCGTATACGGCCTACACTACACCGTATACGGCCCCTGCAAGGCCGTATACGGCCCCCCTACACCATATCTTGCTCCGTTTGCTTGTACGTGCTGCTTCGTGAGTTGTACGTGCGATTTGATGGTTTGCCTATAAATAGTGGACACCTCCAACACTTCATGGATACCAATTTTCTCATTTCATTTCTTCCTTACACTTTCTCTCTCACACACATCACTCTCTCTCTAGTTTCTCTCTCTAGAGGATTTTCTCTCTCTAGAATTGAGCTAGTTAGAGAGATAGTTAGGTAGAGGTAGCTTTTAGCTTTTGTACGGAGTCACTCCAAGACATTGTATTTACGAAGATCTGTCTGTAATAAATTCGTATCAGGTTCTATTTATATATCTCTTACTTTCCAGTTTTAAACATGTGTTGCTTTGTTTATGCTTGTTTAGGATTGTATGCTAGATATATGATGTTAGGCTAGACATTTCTTTGTGTTTACTATGATGTAGTTATGTTAGAATAGTCAATATGTTCATGCCATGCTGTTACTCTGCCCGTGTTACTTTAAACTGTGTATGAACTCGTAAACTGAATCTCGAATGTTTATCTATCCAACTTATGCTGTGGTTAGAAGCTTCCTGCTAGAACTTGGCCAATTACTAGTGGTACGTTCTCTACCTATTCTATACTTGATGATCAATGAACTTGGTATGGCTGTGTACTCTAGGTTGAAACAAATCATAAGAGACACGGAGCATAGGATTAGAGATAGGTTAGATTCATGTTTATCTGTTATATATCTTTGAGAGAACTTTCGGGATATCTATGATCTGATTATTGGTTATCTGCTATGCTTAGGTTTATGGTGCTCTGTTATGTGTCACCCTATTGCATGTTCTTGTTTGATTGTTGCCTTAGGAATGATGCATGCTAGAGTTATCCCCCTGGTTCATATCAGTAACTGTATAATTAGGTTTTCAGACACAGAATATTGGTTTACACAGTAGATTAACATGCATGGAATATTTGTGATGATTTATATCTGTAATGCTGAACAATTTAACTGATCGTTAGTCCGATTATCCCAACTTGGTCCGCGGGATTATCCCCGTTCGTGTTCTTGTTCAATCAACAATTCACGCTACGATACAGACGTCTCTGATGACTGTGACTAGGGACCAGGATTCGAGGATAGTCGTCGGTTAAATTGGTCTGTACATTTGGGAGAACTTCCGGTGTATTTGACTTCTATAACTGCCATCCACGTGACATGTTATTTATCTGATTTCGGACAACTCTACGTTAGATATTTAATAGGCTCGTAGTTGTAGCCCATTAGGATATAGGAAATCTGCGGGAGTAATGTGGAACCCTAATTAATGTAACGGAAAAAACCGTAAAACGCCCTATTACTCAGTATAGTGCTGGAAACACCAATTGGTGGAGTACAAACGTATGGAAGCCGCGGAACGGTCGTAGGTATAATACTTTGCATTAATTATGTTTCTATCCTCTGCGGATTAGTCATCACATCTAGTAGCCTTACCTTTGACTATTCATCAATTACATTTAACGAAATCATAGTAAACACTCGCTTATCCTCTGTTGACCGAGTCTCCGTACAAACCTCTTTAGTTTTATTTTCTTTATTAAAATTAGTATTTAGTTATAAAAACCAAACCTATTCAAAACTTTTAAAAACCCTAGCTGAATCTCCAAAGATAATAAAACATCCTAGACTCCCATGCCTATTGTAGTTTGAAGAACGACACCTGAGTCATACATACCACTTGCTGCCCTTTTAGGTCTGTCAGTAGTATACAACTTAGGATTCCCCTGCTCTACAAATTTAAAACTCACTGTTCGCCGCTTCTATTGCTGTTGGATCAACGACCGGAATCAAATCCGTCCGACCGATAGAGGCACGACAAGTTTTTTTGGCGCCGCTGCCGGGGACTACAACGACCGATTTTAGAAATTTTGTTATCTCAGTTATTTAGCGATCCTTACGGAAGATCAATATCATCCGGAAGTTACAGTTTTATCCCTAGGTTAGTTAGTTTTTAATTTTCCGTCCTTAGTTAAACCTATCCTATTTTCTTCCAAAAACAAGTTATGGCAAATCGTATCACTCTCGTCTCATCAACCCAACCACTGCTAGAGGGACGAGGAGGAACAATCGTATCACCAACCAACGAAACCATTGAAATCAGACCACACTTCATTAAATTACTTAAATCTCAGTGTCAGTTTCATGGTCTTTCGGTTGAAAATCCAAACGCCCATCTTAACAAGTTCATCAACCTTTCCGACTCTTTCGAACAAACAGGATCCAGTGTCAAAGTCACCCGACTTCACCTGTTTCCTTATTCTTTAGCTTTCCGAGCTCAGACATGGTTTTATGAACTCGAACCCAATTCGATTCATACATGGGAGGAGATGGCTACTAAGTTCTTAGCTAAATTTTTCCCTCCGTCCCTACAAACCAAGCTCAAAAATGAAATCATTAACTTTCGTCAAGGAACTACTGAATCATTAAGCTCAGCTTGGGAACGCTTTAAGAATCTGCTTGGAAGATGTCCGAATCATCAGTTGGCTGAAACAAATCTGGTCTGCACATTCTACAACAGTCTGAATCCTCATCACCAACAAACCCTCGATGCTGCTTCATCCGGAAATTTCATGCTACATACTTCAGAAGAAGCTTGGAAGTTGATTGAGATGATAACGATGCACCAACATGACTTGGAGTTTGATGAATCAACCTCGGAAGACAAAGACACTTCTACTCAAGCGTTCGACGCTTTAAAAGCTCAACTCGAATCCATCTCTAAAGTTGTTAAGGATATGCAAGACTCTTCCAAATCTAAGAAGCAACCTCAACGGCTCTTCTCACACTCGAAGCCCAAGGAAGATGTTCTCGCCACATCTGGAGCCACTGATCAAATCATTCATTCAAAATCTTTCACTCAGCGGTTATCCAAACAACCTATCTCTCATTTGTTAGTTCCCTCTACACCCTCTACTTCCTCTCAAATGTCTTCTCGTCTAAACAATACGAACTTCATGGTTGAGCAAAATAATAGAAACAAACAAATTGTTGATTTTCAAAACCAAATTGATTATTTGCTCAGAATTTCAAACGATTTAATTAAAAACATGGAGGATAATGTTAAAAGATTGTTTTTAAAAGTTGAGGAGAAGCAAAGAGAAGAAGCGATTAGCAAAGCTATTCATCATTCATCTTATGATTATGATGATATCCTTGTTGTCACTAGAGGCGGAAAAGAGACTAAGAATGAGAAATCAGAAGATATTCTTTCAGACAAGCCTTCTAGTTTGTCTCTACTCACTGATTCAGTACCTGTTGACACTCCTGTCACCTCTCCTGAACCAGAATCTTCCAAAGCCCCAGAAGTAGTTAAACCAACACGTATACCTTTCCCTGGTAGGCTTAAGAAAGAGAAACAAGAAGCCCAGTTTGGAAAATATCTAGAGATGTTCAAAAGCCTACACTTAAACGTTCGATTATTAGATGCTTTAGTTGAAATGCCTAGTTGTGCCAAATTCTTTAAAGAACTTATATCCAACAAAGAAAAACTCAGACAAATAGTTAACTTGCCCTTAGACGCAGAATGCTCTTTAATTATGCAACAAGGACTGCCCCCAAAGTTAGGAGACACTGGCCGTTTCACTATTCCTTGTTACCTTCAGGATGTTCGAATAAGTAACGCCTTAGCTGACTTAGGAGCTAGTGTAAACCTTATGCCATACTCGCTTTATAGGAAACTAGGGTTAAGCGAACTTTTACCAACCCGTATGACCATCCAATTAGCTGATAAATCAGTTAAACTCCCTCGAGGGATTGCTGAAGATATTATGGTGCGTGTTGATAAATTCGTCTTTCCTGTTGATTTTGTTGTTATGGATATTGAGGAAGACGCTCAGGTACCACTCATCCTTGGTAGACCTTTCCTAAATACTGCCAAGGCCGTCATTGACGTGAATGAAAAATCTTTAAAACTTAGAGTGGGAACTGAGGAAGTCACCTTCAATGTCGATAAACTAATTAAACTTCCTATGGGAGAAGACCTTGGTCTTGTAGATTCTATGCAGGAAATAATTGAAGAACACTTGGAAGAAATCCTCGCAGTAAGCAGCATTAATCCCCTTCCAAACACTGTCATCACAACAAGAAAAATCTGTGAAGAAGGTGCGGGTCTATGCTCAGCTATCTCGGATCCATCCATTGCATCAAAGGAAGTGCTATTACCTTTAAAGAATTCCAACTTACAGCCCAACAGATTTAACACTGCTATACCACTTGGACAAGGCACTCCGGTCACTCTCTTGAGAAGAAGCCCTACTTCTGAAGTTCCTGATTCATCTCTCTCAAAAGAAGAAATTCTGAAGACTCTCAAGGAAATGGAGTCAATGCTTAAACCATCCGATCCGCAACTTTCTGAAAGTTGTGAAAACTTGAAACCAGAGATTACTTTTACCACATCTTCTTCAGCTCAGTTTCAGAGATTCGCATTCACTAAGGACAACAAAGAAATAATCACTGAAGATAATGCAATCTCTCAGTCTTCCAAAGTAAAATATGAGCTAAGAAAAAATGAGCTTTACAACAATACAGAATGGGTTGAAATAGCATCAGCCAACATTCCAGAGGCACCTGCAGTTGAGTCAGATTATCAGACAAAATACGATGAGCTTAAGAGAGACGAGATTTCCAGGATGAAGCCTTCCACTAAAGAACCACCCGAATTGGAGCTAAAGGAACTTCCCTCACACCTTGAATATGCTTTTCTCGAAGGAACTTCGCACTTACCAGTTATCATATCCAAAGATCTGAAGCTTGAAGAGAAAGCACTACTCATTAAGGTTCTAAAGTCACATAAGAAAGCGATTGCATGGAAAATCTCTGACATACAGGGGATCGGCCCAAATTACTGCACTCACAAGATCTTAATGGAAAATGACTTCAGGCCTTCCATTCAAAGGCAAAGGAGAGTTAACCCGAAGATTCAAGACGTGGTGAAAAAGGAGGTTATCAAACTCTTGGATGCTGGTTTTATTTACCCTATTTTGGATTCCCCATGGGTCAGTCCAGTTCAAGTCGTCCCAAAGAAAGGAGGCATGAGGGTCATCGCTAACGAAGACAACGAGTTAATTCCACCACGAACCGTCACCGGTTGGAGGGTATGTATCGACTATCGGAAACTAAATGAAGCTACACGCAAAGATCACTTCCCTCTACCGTTCATTGATCAGATGCTTGAAAGATTGTCAGGAAACGAATTCTATTGCTTCCTCGACGGTTTCTCCGGCTATTTTCTGATACCTCTCGATCCAAAGGACCAAGAGAAGACAACGTTCACCTGTCCATACGGAACCTTTGCCTACCGACGTATGCCGTTTGGCTTATGTAATGCACTGACGACATTTCAAAGTTGCATGGTAGCAATCTTCCATGACATGATTGAACAATGCATGGAAGTGTTCATGGATGATTTTTCGGTTTTCGGAGATTCGTTCACCACTTGTCTTTCTAACTTGAACAAGATGCTCACCCGATGTGAAGAATCGAACCTAGTTCTGAATTGGGAAAAATGCCATTTCATGGTAAAAGAAGGCATAGTTTTAGGACACCGTATATCCAAAGCTGGAATTGAAGTTGACAAAGCAAAAGTCGAGACCATCTCAAAACTTCTACCACCCACCTCTGTCAAAGCCATCCGCAGTTTTCTACGACACGCCGGGTTCTACCGTCGCTTTATCAAAGATTTCTCTAAGATATCCCGACCTATGACTCAAGGCCTTCGATCATCAGAAAGATCTGCTTGTTCATGCACCGATCATGGTTGCTCCAGACTGGAGTCTCCCATTTGAAATCATGTGCGACGCCAGTGATTTCGCTGTCGGAGCAGTTCTGGGACAGCGGAAGGAGAAACAGTTTCAACCAATATACTACGCCAAGAAAACGCTCACTGACGCCCAAGAAAATTATACAACTACGGAAAAAGAGCTGCTAGCGGTAGTATTTGCTTTTGATAAATTTCGTTCTTATCTAATCTTGTCCAAAACTATTGTCTATACAGATCACTCAGCTCTGAAATGTCTTTTTAAGAAGCAAGATGCTAAACCTCGCCTTCTACGATGGATTCTACTCCTTCAAGAATTCGACATCGAGATCAAAGACAAAAAAGGAGCAGAAAACGTCGCGGCGGACCATCTCAGCCGATTAGAGAATCCTTCAATGGATAAGTTGCACGAAAAAGACATTCAAGACCAGTTTCCAGAAGAACAACTCATGCATATTGGTAAATACCATCAAGGGTCACGATCTACAATTGATCCCTGGTATGCTGACTATGCCAATTATTTGGTGGGAAAAGTTGTACCTAAAGGAATGCCAACCTCTCGAAGACAAAAATTCTTCCGCGATATAAAATATTACTATTGGGACAACCCTTTCCTCTTTAAGGTTTGCCCTGATCAGATCATTAGAAGATGCGTTGATGGGAAAGAGGCAGAACACATCTTACACCAAAGCCACCATGGACCTACTGGAGGACATCACGGTACCAACATGACCGCAAGAAAAGTGTACGATGCCGGCTTTTTCTGGCCAACCATATTTCGAGATGCATACGATCTGGTGAGACGCTGCGATATCTGCCAAAGACAAGGCAATATAACAGCCCGGAATGAAATGCCACTCACAAACATCCAGGCCGTGGAAATCTTCGATATCTGGGGATTAGATTCATGGGACCATTCCCTAAATCTAATGGAAAAGAGTACATCTTGGTTGTAGTCGACTACGTCTCCAGGTGGGCCGAAGCCCAAGCTCTACCAACAAATGACGCCAAAGTGGTAACCAAATTTCTCAAAAAGCTATTCAGTCGATTTGGAACTCCAAAAGCAATAATTAGTGATCATGGTACACACTTTTGCAACGTTCAATTCATGAAAGTTCTGCAACAGTATGGTGTCACTCACAAGACGTCAACAGCTTATCACCCCCAGACAAATGGGCAAGCTGAGGCAACAAATAGAGCTTTGAAAAGAATCTTGGAAAGAACTGTTGGTAATCATGGGTACAAATGGGCTGATAAATTAGATGATGCATTGTAGGCATTCAGAACCGCCTATAAAACACCATTAGGAACCACACCATATCGTCTAGTTTATGGCAAGGCATGTCACTTACCAATTGAGCTGGAATATAAAGCATACTGGGCTTTAAAGAACTGCAACTTAGATATTTCTACAGCTGGAGCAATTAGACAAATGCAGTTGAATGAGTTAGCCGAACTAAGGGATCAGGCATATGACAGTTCGTTAAGCTTCAAAGAACGAACTAAGATAATTCACGATGTTAAGCTGAGGCCCTCACGATTCAAAACAGGAGATAAATGCTGCTCTTTAATTCGCGATTCAAAAAATTCTCTGGCAAGTTTAAGATCAGGTGGAGCGGACCATTCATAGTATCAAAGGTATTTCCTTACGGTGCAGTCGAACTTGAGGCACCAGAAGGTAATTTTAAGGTCAATGGTCATCGCTTAAAGCATTACTTCGAAGACTTTCCCATCCGGGAAGATGTCTTTATCTTTGAACCACCGTGAGTCGACAGAAAGGTGCAAAGAGTCAAGCTAGAGACTCGTAAAACAAGCGCTCTTGGGAGGCACCCCAAGCCTATCTTTATTTCTGTCATTTTATTTCTTAGTTTATTTTTATTAAGTATGGTAGTCTCTGAACTAATAAAATTGCAGGCTTGCCACTTATCTGACTTCGAATTGCAAAATCTGAGATAAGTATTGTTCATTAACTATCACTGTTAGCATTACCTGTTTATTTTATCTTGTTTCAGGATGGACGCTGTTGACACTGATCATGTAGCTGCGAGACCACGCAGACGACACAGACCCCGTAGACGCAGAGTACAGAGAGCGGCTATGCTGACTATCACTGAGACCTGACTGATGTCACGATCACTCACGAGGAGTTGCCCGATGAGGGGCCCTCATCACCTTTGCCAGCCCCCATACCCACTTTCGAGTACGGTATCACTACGGCTGACCCAGCTGCTTCGTGGGCCCTCTTTCGGACACTCTCCATCCAGCATGACATCATGTCCTCTATCTGTGAGCAGCTTGAGATTCCGAGACCTGATGGCATTCCCTACAGGCTGGGCCCAGATCCAGGACCATCTCGACTTCCATGGTTCTTCTGTCCTCCTGCTGATCCACCTGTTATCTCTACTGCTGGACCTTCCACTGGCCCCACTACTGCAGCTGCTGATCCTGATCCAGCATTACCCACAGGATTTGCATCACCAGATCACAGCCTCACAGAGTAGCTTCTGGCTAGTTTTGATGCTCACACTTCTGTCACTTCCTCTGACGAGATCGTGAGTCAGGCTATGGCTGCTATGGACTTCTCCATTCCATCTCCGACTTCTGTTTTCGACAGGGATGTTGAGGCAGAGTTTGATCCTGACACTGACGACCTACTTGATGATTACTAGATTTTATCTTTATTATTTACTTTCTGTATTTTGACTCTGTACTTACGCTTTAGACCTGCTACCTATATGAGATACTGTGATATGTGTGTTGTTGTTTATGCAGAATTCAGCTTTGTGTGGAATGGATGATCTTAAACGAGCCTGGTCCTTTAAATCCAGCAATTCACTAGCACCACTCCTGCACAAACCTGGTCTATTCCAGTAAACACAAATGGGGAGTCTCTCTGTTCCTTTCTCCCCGTTTCAATTATGTTTATTATGCCTATGTCAGTGCGTTTAATTTCTGTACCTCATCCTAAACTTATCACTAAGTGTGGGATTCCAGCCCAAATTGAACACTTGAGAAACATCTACTTACATGTTCAAACTCTAAGTGTGGGATTTTACTAGTAAAATCTCTACTCAAGAGAACATTAGGGACAATGTTCCTCTAAGTGTGGGATGGTAGGTATAGAATACCTTAAATAGGTGATTTTTATGTCCAATAGCAATCTTTCTCTCAAAAATTTTCAAAAATAAGGTCAAATTTTTTCAAAATTAATGAGTCTAACTCAGTTTTTGAGTCTCAGATACTACTGAGAAAAAACCATTTTCAAAATATAAGTATGATATTTCCAAAAGCCTAAAGGAAATAAGGTAGAAATTGCTTAAGCAAGAAGTAATAATCAAAGGAACATGACTAAACACATACAACCCTTTGCAGTGAGGAATCTTGAGCCTAAAAGCATTCATCTTTAATGCTTCACTTTCAATTCTTGTGTGTGTGCCGATGTCTGTATCTCTGAATTAGAACTTGCTCTTGACATACGCTTCGAGACCATATTGGTGTGTACCGTACGCGGTATAGGTGCAATTAAATGACCTTGACATTCCTTAGGACTTAACCCATTTCTTACATATCTTTTCAAGCCCAAAACCCTTTCCTGATGCTCATTTTTAGTATCGAAGATCCGCCTAGTATACCCTGTTGAGCCTAAACCTTTCGTTTCTTCAAAACCCTAATTTTCACCCACTTCCCAAAATTACCCCCCAAACTTATCTTGGAATTTCTGAGGTTATGAAGAACACCCTTTTAGAATATCTGTTTCAAATATCCTACTCATTCGCATTCTCCAAAATCAAGCTTCTCAACAAATGGTGCGGGAAAATTAGCACACAAGAGAACTGAAAGGACGATGGTGCGGGAAAAATTAGCACCTGGAAAAGAATCAAAATGATCAAGATAATGGAAAAGATTTCTAAAGGATTCAAAATATAAATTCCTTGGAAATTCTCTAAAAAGAAATTCTGAAGAAAAGAAAAAGAAAAGACAAAAGAAGAAAAAGAAAAGAAAAAGAAAAGAAAATAGCCCCGCAAATAAAGCTGAAAGTTTCAAAGCATAGCTCTTCATGGAAAATCCGGCAAAAGCTGAAACAGCTACCAACTCTCCGTTCCTCTCTGTTCTAAATAAAGTTGTTCATGATCTCAGTGATTTTAGGATAAGCTAAACACCCTCACAACCAAACAAACCACTATCCATACCCGTCACCCTCACCAAACACTACAACCCTCTGAATGTCTTGAGATAATTAGCACCGTCCTCACCTAAGTGGTGGAGATCTGATTCTCGATCAAGTCTATGATGATGAGTGCAGCATGACTGGCTATTTTGAGCGATTTCGTTTGAGCTAGATTGATAGGAAACCCGATACACTTTGAGTGAATTGAGTGACCACCTATAGTGAGATCGCCTAGTCATGTGTACTCCAAGATCATGAGATCTGGACGTACGCCGAGGAGAATCTCTTCTTGTTTATGGAAGGATCATCTTATCCTCCTCCATACTTTTAGAAGTAACTTGCTTATATGAGGAAATGCTAATCTCGGAACATATTCTCTGACTCGCCCCTAAAAACATGACCTAATAATATTTTTCAGAGAGTTGTTGCTTGAGGACAAGCAACGTCTAAGTGTGGGATAACTTGATGTGACGTAAAAAGTCATGTTTTTAGAAGCTTTATTCCTCACAATATGAACCTTTCTTTAGTGAAAACATTCCAAAACATTGATTATTTACTAAAATACACTAAAGTGGTTCAAAAGTAGACGTTGTGATAAAAATCACTGAAAACACTCTAAAAATGCACAAAACACAGCATTTTAATACAGGCCGATTCCTCCGACCTCATTTTCCTGTCAAGACACACTTCCTAACTTCTACCATATGTTGTACAGGTAAAATCGAGACGGAAAAATCTGGAATCAAGTGAAACGGCCAAAGGACGGAGAAACCACTACGCTTTCAGAGCCATTAAAAGTCATTTCGGCTACGCCTAAGCTCTACAAATCCAATTTCAGTGAGATTGGCATTATTAGAAGCGTAACGGAATTACGAAACAACAGGCGAAAGAATCGAGTCAAACGGACGCATAACGAAGGAGATACGGACGTTTTAAGCAACGAACGAAATCAGACGGAGACCGTATACGGCCTCAGGCACCGTATACGGCCCATATAAGACCGTATACGGCCTACACTACACCGTATACGGCCCCTGAAAGGCCGTATACGGCCCCCCTACACCATATCGTGCTCCGTTTGCTTGTACGTGCTGCTTCGTGAGTTGTACGTGCGATTTGATGGTTTGCCTATAAATAGTGGACACCTCCAACACTTCATGGATACCAATTTTCTCATTTCATTTCTTCCTTACACTTTCTCTCTCACACACATCACTCTCTCTCTAGTTTCTCTCTCTAGAGGATTTTCTCTCTCTAGAATTGAGCTAGTTAGAGAGATAGTTAGGTAGAGGTAGCTTTTAGCTTTTGTACGGAGTCACTCCAAGACATTGTATTTACGAAGATCTGTCTGTAATAAATTCGTATCAGGTTCTATTTATATATCTCTTACTTTCCAGTTTTAAACATGTGTTGCTTTGTTTATGCTTGTTTAGGATTGTATGCTAGATATATGATGTTAGGCTAGACATTTCTTTGTGTTTACTATGATGTAGTTATGTTAGAATAGTCAATATGTTCATGCCATGCTGTTACTCTGCCCGTGTTACTTTAAACTGTGTATGAACTCGTAAACTGAATCTCGAATGTTTATCTATCCAACTTATGCTGTGGTTAGAAGCTTCCTGCTAGAACTTGGCCAATTACTAGTGGTACGTTCTCTACCTATTCTATACTTGATGATCAATGAACTTGGTATGGCTGTGTACTCTAGGTTGAAACAAATCATAAGAGACACGGAGCATAGGATTAGAGATAGGTTAGATTCATGTTTATCTATTATATATCTTTGAGAGAACTTTCGGGATATCTATGATCTGATTATTGGTTATCTGCTATGCTTAGGTTTATGGTGCTCTGTTATGTGTCACCCTATTGCATGTTCTTGTTTGATTGTTGCCTTAGGAAGGATGCATGCTAGAGCTATCCCCCTGGTTCATATCAGTAACTGTATAATTAGGTTTTCAGACACAGAATATTGGTTTACACAGTATATTAACATGCATGGAATATTTGTGATGATTTATATCTGTAATGCTGAACAAGTTAACTGATCGTTAGTCCGATTATCCCAACTTGGTCCGCGGGATTATCGCCGTTCGTGTTCTTGTTCAATCAACAATTCACGCTACGATACAGACGTCTCTAATGACTGTGACTGGGGACCAGGATTCGAGGATAGTCGTCGGTTAAATTGGTCTGTACATTTGGGAGAACTTCCGGTGTATTTGACTTCTATAACTGCTATCCACGTGACATGTTATTCATCTGATTGCGGACAACTCTACGTTAGATATTTAATAGGCTCGTAGTTGTAGCCTATTAGGATATAGGAAATCTACGGGAGTAATGTGGAACCCTAATTAATGTAACGGAAAAACCGTAAAACGCCCTATTACTCGGTATAGTGCTGGAAACACCAATTGGTGGAGTACAAACGTATGGAAGCCGCGGAACGGTCGTAGGTATAATACTTTGCATTAATTCTGTTTCTATCGTCTCCGGATTAGTCATCACATCTAGTAGCCTTACCTTTGACTATTCATCAATAACATTTAACGAAATCATAGTAAACACTCGCTTATCCTCTGTTGACCGAGTCTCCGTACAAACCTCTTTAGTTTTATTTTCTTTATTAAAATTAGTATTTAGTTATAAAAACCAAACCTATTCAAAACTTTTAAAAACCCTAGCTGAATCTCCAAAGATAATAAAACGTCCTAGACTCCCATGCCCGTTGTAGTTTGAAGAACGACACCTGAGTCATACATACCACTTGCTGCCCTTTTAGGTCTGTCAGTAGTATACAACTTAGGATTCCCCTGCTCTACAAATTTAAAACTCACTGTTCGCCGCTTCTATTGCTGTTGGATCAACGACCGGAATCAAATCCGTCCGACCAATAGAGGCACGACAATCGGCAAGCTGGCTCATTCCAGTGGGTTGCAGTGGTCCTAATTCAAGTCTGGAGTAGAGTTAGTAGGGCATGAGGTTGATGCTCGCTCTGAGATCGGCCAAGGAACGGATCATGCCAGAGTGATAGATAGAGCAGGGCAAGGTGAATCGGCCCGTGTCTCCTAGTTTTTCCGGAAGGGAATTCTGAATGACAGCGGAGCATTCAACGTTGAGAGAGATTTTAGGTACTTCGGGTACCTTTTCCATAGTAACCAGCATGCGTCGAATGTACTTGGAGCCGGAAGGGATTCTAGACACGCTGTCTAAGAATTTTCCGTCGAGTTTGAAAGATTCAGCGTTATATCTTTTTCCGATACGATGTGGGAAGGGGACTCGAACTTCCTGAATAGGAGTAGGTACGGGTTTGGTCTCAACTGTCGTCGGGACAGGAGTAGGGTTCCTCATCGGAGAAGAAGCTTCATAATGGCTCGGTGCCTTCTAGTTATCCGTAGAGTTCAGAGTCTTGGCCTCCTCAACGTGGGGGTTGTGAACAGTATTTCTCGGTAGCGATCCTTGGGGTCGAGTGTCAAGACGGTGGGCTAACTGATCAATTTGATTCTCGAGGCTCTTGAGAACCGAGAGTTGATTTCGAAGGAATAGGTCGCTTTGATCTTGTCTAGCTGTCGTCTTCTGACTGAAAGCGTTCTGCCCCTGGATAAACTTGTTCAGGTTGTCATCAGTGCTCGTGACTGGGACGATTGTCTTCACCGGTTCAGCAGGTTGGGTATCCTCAGTGGTGGTTAATGGAAGTGGTTGATTGTATGGAAGTTGTGGTTGTTGTGGGTACATCGGATATCGAGGCTGAAACCTGGGTGGTTGATTGTTCCGTGGAGGAAACTGGGTTCCTTGTGCTCTTGGCTGAGAAGTTCTAGCGAAGCCAGGTGGATTTTGTTGTCTGGTTGGGAATTGAGTATAGTAGACAGTTCCGTCGGTAGGATCTTCATACTCCACAGCGTATTCCTCGGTAGGATGATGGGCACAGTTCTGGCAAGCCTGAACTTGGTGAACCTGCTGTGGTTGCTTCTTCAGTTCTCCAATCTGCTTCGTTAGAGTTTCGATCTGCTCGCTCAGAGATTTGATTGCTTCAGCTTGCGCGGTGCTTGCAATAGGCAGGGATGAGGATTGCTCATCGGACTTCCAGTCGTGGTGATGCATCATCATGTCTTCGATTAAGGCCCATGCTTCATCGTCGGTTAACTTCATGAGGTTTCCTTGAGCAGCTGCGTCAAGCGTGATACGATGGATAGGATTGAGACCATTATAGAAAGTATAGAGTTTATAGGCTTTGGTCATCTGGTAGTTGGGACATCTCCTCACCAAACTCTTGAATCGCTCCCATGCTGAGTAGATTGACTATTCGTGAGCTTGTGAAAAGTTCGCGATGTCATTCTTGGCTTTAGTTTGTTTGGACGGAGGGAAATATTTCGTAAGGAATTTGTTTCCCATGTCCTCCCATGAGGTGATTGATCCGGTGTCAAGTCCCTCAAACCAGCTCAAAGCATGTAAGGCGAGAGAAAAGGGGAACAGGTGTAGGCGAACTATGTCCTGATCAACCCCATTCTGCTTATATGAGTTGGAGATTTGAATGAATTTGTTGATGTGGGCGTTAGGATCTTCATGGGGTAGTCCGTGGAATTGGCAGTTGTCCTTGATGAGTTGGACGATGTGGTATTTGAGTTCGAAAGATGGTCCGTCGATCACTGGATAGCTAATCGGTCCTCCTCGTCCTTCGATGGATGGTTTAGTACTGTCGGCGAGAGTAACACGAGCGACCATTGGTGGAAAACGAGAATGTCTTTCTTTGCGGATGGTATGGATAATCGACTCAGGATCGGGTATGAAAATGAGAGGTTCAGATCCGGATGATCGGGTCGAACGTCGTTGTGGATTGTCGGAAAGAATTTTCGGTGGTTACGAGAGAGAAATCTAATCTACGGGTATCACCGAAGAGAAAGTTCATCGGGACGCCTCAGAATCTTACGATTAACTTCCCCGGCAGCGGCGCCAAAAACTTGACGCGCCACCAACCGTCACACGTCGTCAACGCGACCGTATGGCAGCACGTCGGTGGAAGTTTTAAAATTTATATTTAGCTGGGGACCTAAGTTCTACTAGAGCTGTATAGCTGAACTATGACCTAGGGTCGTTCTAAAGAGTTAACCGTATTGTGAAACGACTTGTCGAGACGAAAGTTCAAATTAGCGATGGTTTGAAAATAATTTTTGAGTGGGGGTTTTATACTTAGGTCTGTTAATTAAAATTAAAACTAATTAAAGCAGTAAATAAAAGCGGTAGGTTGAATCAGTATAGGGGGACTTGTGTTTGTTATGACTTCGTTAGCTTTTACGTGGGGTGATGCTGTATTGGGGTTTTATATTTGAAAACGTCTTTTAAGATTTGTGTCTTGCGTTCACGTAGATACCTTGTGGTGTAAACACTAGTACCCTACTGATCAGATAAACCAACCAGTATGTCACTGAGTACTAGGCTGTCAAGATTTTGATCAGATCGGACTGTCTTGAAACCCTCCTCACCGTCTCCTATGATGAGACCAAGTGACCCTCCAGATGGGGTGCAGGAATAAGGCGACAGTCCGCAATTTATCCACTGATGTTTCTTAACACAGACAAAGATATCTAAGCTAGGTGAGTGTTGCGACTCACACCGTGTCGTTGTTTTTCAAATGATGATGCGAGCGCAGCAGGGGTTTTAAATTTATATTTTTGCGGGGCTTAAATTATACGTACTACCTACTCTGGTTAGTAAGCGGTAAGTACGACCTAAGATCGTTCTATGAATCTAAACGTGTGGGCGATCAAAGTTAACACTTTCAGTAGGGAAGTATTTAGGATGGCACAAAGTAGGTAGGTTTTGGGATTTAAAGACAGATAATTAAAATGCAGAAAAGTAAATTGCAGGAAATTAAAATGCAGGAAAGCAGATAAAGATAAAGATGTGATTGCTGAGATTTCGATAATTAATATTTCAGGATGACAGAACAACTAGGGTTGATACGTAATATGGCAGTTAAACTACTAGGTGTAAACTCTAGAACCCTACCAACTTAGTTTCCCATTGGCGTGTCACTTGGAACTAGGTTATTGTGATTCTGATTGGAGCAATACGCAAACTTCCAATACTCATCTAGTTGAAAGATGAGCAACCTATTTTGGTGTTATACCGAGGTGCATGAATCAGCAGCGTATCATCTCATAGGTCCGACCGTTCTTAACCCCTAAGGTAGTTTACTACTCTATTAGCACGAAGATTAATAGCTTTGTATGTTTGGACCGCCGATTATGTAAGACTTAGTGTTTCATGAACTCCAGGTAACTAGGACTTTGTTCTATTCCTAAGTCTCGTCTTTGTTTAGTTAAGTTCTGATTACTTCGACTTATGACTTAAGTTCTCCTTTTCAAACAGTTATACATCTCCAGATTATCCGCAGTTTGATAAAACGTGTTTCATATGAGGACCATGCCTTTTAATAATAGACAGTGCACTCCACATGGGATTTCCACTGCTTCTTATATCCAACACGCGGTCAAGAGTAATTGACAGTGAAAATGACACTCTAGCTAATTAAATGTAAAGCAGTGCGGAAATGTAAACCTAATATATACAACGAGTGATTTCATTGTGTCTTACATATTGCATGTCATGGGCACAGATAACTACTTACCATAATTAAGGTTGATCAGGTCCTAATTACTAGGTTGCAGTCACGTGGATAACTGGAAAGGGTGCTCCATAAATTAAACTTAAATTCATAAAGTCCTAACGGTACAAAGATTATTATCTCCTATTTTATCTGAACGTGTTTCACGAACATTATTTTATAATGCATTGATTCTCGTAGGATACACCAGTTAGTTATGTAGTTGTATTATCCTTTCGGAGTTCCAACTTTTGAACCAGAGCTGATTCCAATGATATAACTACCTTCGGTCGTTTATCGGCTTCCGTACGTTTGTACTTTGCATGAAGCATTTCCAGCACTATACCGAATAAACAGTTGAATAGGGGCCGTTATATCATTTTACGATTATCGTGCATTGATTGTGTAATGACATCCTTACTTATAATTATCTACATCATCAGCAATCACAATAATAAACTACTCGCAATTCATGGCAACAAATAAATCACATACCAGGCAATAATACATATTCAAAATATGAAATGATGACAAGTATAATAAAAGTTTAGATATCACCCGGAATTAAATGCGTAGCAGCGTATTATTATAATTGACAAACTCTTTCACACGTACAAGGATTGATATCCGAATCTCTAGCGTTCGCCCTAGCTTCTACGTTAGTCCGTGGACTAATTACAATATTCCTAGAATGAGAAAGACTAAAAGACTACGAAAGATTATCTAGTGAAAAAGAAAGAGTGAAATATGCTAGAATGTGTGCATATGAGGTGTGTGTTACAAATGAACCTAAGCATCCTATTTATAGGTGAGCTTTGGCTCATTTTAACATAAGTTGGCCTTGAGGTGCATGTTAGAAAGACTAGCCAAAAGTGGTGTGTACAACACGAAAAGTAGGCGCACCGGGTACTGTACAACGCGAAAAGTAGGAGCACCAGGTACCAAAACTTGCCAAAAACGGAAACCGGGATGGGGGTAGGGTGCCCGGCGACGCCCTCATGGTGGCCGGCGGCGGTGAGCCCATGGCCGGCGGCGGCTGGCTGGGTCCCGCCCCGTTCCGCTGTTTTTTGCTTCGTTTGCTGATTCGTGCGTGTTTTCTTTGTTTGACATCCGTTTGCGTTGATTCTTTTTTTGTTGGATTTGTAATTCAAAAACGAATATTTTGACATAGGATAGGCCCTGAGATGAGGTCCCTAGCTCCAGATATTGCGTTCGGATCATTTGGATCTTCCGGCGGGCGCGAAATCTTCATTTTTTACCCGTTTTGGTTGATTCTTCTTCTGTTGGATTCGAATTTTAAAAACGAACATCTTGGAAATAATGGATGTTGGTGGAGGGCACCTTAGTCTTGAAATCTCGTTTTTATGTCTTGAATCTTCAAACGTGTGTGGAATCATCGTTTTACATCCGTTTTGCTTGATTTTTCTCATGCAACCTTGTTTTAACCATCTTGGCATAATGTTACTGATTTGTAATGTTTTTGAATTAATATGCCAAGAATCATTCCAGAATGAGAGAGATATCGGTAGTAAAAACGTGACTTTTTACGCGATATCAAGTATCCCATACTTAGAACTTTGCTTGTCCTCAAGCAAACTTATTCATAAAAACTTCTGGAAGGATTCTAGTCACATCAGTTGTTAGAAAATACTATTTTCAGAAAATATAAACTATGGTTATGAAAGAGTTTTTACTAGAAACTAAGAGTTTATAGAATTTCGATACCTTCTTCGGGCAACTTATATGATGATCACGACTAGGAAATCCTCACAAGTGGGTCACTCAAATCACTCAAAGTGTTTAGGGTTTCCTACTTACTAATGTCAATCACTCGGATAGCCAGTCATGCAGCATTCTCGTCATAGGTTTGATCGAGAATCAAATCTCCATCACTGAGGACGATACTAACCTGTCGAGATAACTTGGAAGGAATCGGGTTTTTGGTTTGACGAAGGTAAGTGGTGAGGGGTGTGATGTTTTTTTCCTTGTATTTTCTTGAAGCTTTCCTTTGAAATTCCTTAGGTTTTTGGAAGGACTACATAGCCTTTCATTGGGTTCTTCCTTTTTCTTGGCCCTTTTTATGATTGTGCTGGCGTGATTGGTTTGATTTCTTTTCGCCGATCTTGATAGTGTACTTTGCGGCCTGGAAGGTTTTTAATGATCTTGAGTTATGTTGGCTTTTCTTTGCAAAGGTCTTGGGAATTTGGGAGTGTCTCCGAAGGTTTGTGAGACTTTTGAGGTTCGAGATAAATGACAGGAAATCTTTAGTGAGTGTGAAGAGTGGGTGTTGAGTGGGTGGATGAATGATGGTGGAAAGGTGTTTTGGATTCCTTGGAAGCTATCAAGATAGGTTGTACCTATGCCACGTGTGGCACTCATTGATGTGATCTCGAAATGTATTACAAGAGCAAGTTCTAATTCAAATGCATACATCGGCACACACACATGAAACGAAAAGTGAAGCATTAAAGATGAATTCTGATTATGGGCTCAATCCTCACGAATCGAATGTTTTGGTTAGTATGTGCCTAGCCATGTGTTGCCTTTTTCGTCCGTATCTTGGTCTAAAACAGTTTTGTTTCTTTGTTAAAACTTGTTTTTAGCTATAGTTCATAGTTTTGAAAGATAGGATTTCTAGAAAACGATGTTTTTGAATCCGAAAAATTTTGAATTTTTTTTTTCCATTTTTAGCCTTTTGATGAAAATATTGTTTGGCTTACGGACAAGAGGTAAAACTTGCTGTTGTAGACCGAATATCCCACACTTAGAGGAACATTGTCCCTAATGTTCGAATCTATTTGTTGAACACCTCGTGACGAAGTATCCCACACTTAGAGATTCTACTTATCTTTGGATTGATTCACAAGTGTTATGTGGTATGAGGTATCCCACACTTAGTGTTGGAATATTGGGTGAGATAATCAAAGCTTTAACGGATAAGGGTTTTTGGAACGGTGTACCGCTTTTGCTGTGCGCGTTGTTTGATGTGTGTTAGAAGTTTGCTGGTCCGCGACTTGTAGCTTACGTCTCTCAGTGTTCTTCACCGTGGGGTCCGTTGCTTCCTTTGATTTGGTCTCCGATAAATAGTCATTTGGTTCAACAAACAATCCACTCAATCATTTAAATAATAGCTGCTAATAAGAAAAGTAAAGTGAAAGCATAATAAAATAGTAAATAGATAGATGTGATGTCGAAGCATCAATCGTACATCAATACAGACAATAATAAAGTAGAGTTTTGGTAGAAAGTAGAAAGAAGTCAGAAAGAGGAGCAATCCGTTGCTCTGCTCACGGTCATACTGCTGCTGTAGATGTGGTGGGTCCAGGGGAAGTCTCGTCTGATGAGGAGTCATCATACTGATCGTTGGTGCCTTCGTTTGATGCATCATGGTTAGCTTCTTCGTTTGACATACCAATGGTAAAAGCTCCTTGGTCTACTAGCTTATCGATAAGTGGTCCGGATGGTATCTCGAAGCTACCGAACGGGAACATGGCTGACCCTTGGTGTGTGTTGTCCTGGAAGAGGTCTGTCTGCCTATGAGAAGAAACCTGCACAGGTATAGGTACAGTAGCTGAAGCAGCGGTGTGTCTGTGGGTCCTGGGACTCTTAATTGTGACAGTCCGTGCAGATACTCTGGATGCCCTGCTGCCTCTTGACGTGTGTGCTCAAAATGACCCAACAACCGACAGAATAGTCTGTCTGGTGACTGGGACCTGTACTGGAGGTGGCTGAGGTCTAGGAATGATGATCCTAGGTGGTATAACATGCTCACGACCGGGTGGTGGTCGAGGTGCGGGAACAGGAACTGTAGGTGGATATAAGTGCGGTGGTGCTCGGCCCATTCCACAAGGTAAGTGTGGTAGTGGAGTCATGGGCATACCAGCTGCCTGCTGTCTCAATGCTGCATAGATCCTAGTTTGCATCTGCATAGACCAATACCAGTAATCTGGGCCTGGAGGTGCTCCGTAGTGGTAGATGTATGTAGGCCCTTGCGGTCTTGGGGCAGGAGTAGAAGGTCTTGTCCTAGTACGTGGTGGCTCCACTCGTGGTGGTGGTGGGATGTCATCATCTTCATCATCATCCTCGTCATCACTGTCATTCTCATCTGTATCTGAATCACTAGGTCCTTGCTGGCATTTCCTCTTCTTTGTTTCTTTTGGTAGGACCAAGTCAGGTATCAATGTATCAATACTGTCAGGATCTGCCGACCGTGCTTTTATGTAAACAGCTCCATCTCTCGTGATACGGAGTATACCCATACTCCTAAGAAACTGGTAGTCGAGTGGCTTTGAGTTCCATCCTGCTTTAAATCTCTCAACATCGGATGTCCGAAGTAATCCCATATTTCGGATCAGTCGGGTAATTACTGCGCCCAAATATGATCTTTTCTTGCCAAAATCCTTTTCTTGTAGAAGTCTCTGAGCTACTAGATAAGCAACCTGTATATTTCTTTTTTCGAGAATGCTTGCCATGAGTGTGACATCAAATCCAGAAACTCATCCGCTGGTAGTATGTTTCATATCAAGTGAACAAGCTATAAGCTTGTGGAGAATCTGAAGGACTGGATCCTTGAGTCGGGTTGCCTTAATACCCGAGAAGTATGGTGTAGGCGCCCATTGACTCCATGCCGCAGCGCAAGTGGTGGTGACAGAAATAGAGGTGGCTCCGGTGGTGAACAGAGGCGAGTGTATCTCCTCTGATGTGTATAAGTCTAGATGGAGCGAGAACTGGGCGAGTGACAAAGTATGCGGGTTGCCCAGATACTGAAATGAGATTGAACAATCTTCAATTTTCTTTCTCTGCTGAAATCTGAAGGTGGTCATGAATTCCGTAACCATCTCCACATATATTGGCTCATCGATGCTAAATAATCTCTTGAAGGACTCAAACTGCTGCCCGTTCACTGTGTAGCTAAGTATTCTTTCTAGCTTTCCCTTGAATCCTAGTGCTTGCATAACGTTCCAGTCAATATGCCTGAGACGTCCGAACTTCTTGTCTCTCCATATACGTGCCATTTTGTCATAGGCTGGTGTGACACTCATGTAGGCTAAAGATCCTGAAAGGGGTCGTGCGGGATTTAATTTCTTCATGTGTGCCATTGTACCTGAGAACATTTAAAGTAATGGATTCTTTAAGAGAGAGAAATTCAAAGCACGCTCCGAAGAATTCCGAAGTGAGGGCTTTAATTTCTAGACAATCTAAAGACTTCATTGAACATATAATGCTCCCATGCAACAAACAGTCACAAATTTTATCAAGGTAATATCGTCACTTAGAAAAGTATAGTCATGGAATGGCAATCGTCTTATGGTGAAGTATTTGTCACTTACAAAGTTTGGTGCAAACTAAGTTTGAAATGACGAGAATTCACGAATAATGATAACATCATTATTGGTAATGTTTGACTTTGGAAGTACAAGTTGAAGTAAGGTTTTTTGAATAAAATATTTTTTCTTAAAATAAATTCAATACTTCAAGTTGACTTTTTGGTCAAAGCTTTCTTCAAATGATATTTTCAAATGTCCGCATGCCATAATTTTAACCTATTCCATCATGCATATTCTAAGTCATCTTAAGCATTTCATATTTGATAGGCAAACTAAGTTATGCATAAAAGAAGTTATCATGCCCATGTGGTCCAAGACTTCTTATTCAAAAGTGATGATTGTCTAGTTATTGCTTAATTTGACTAGTCAAAACAAGTACAACATTATCATGCAATTTTCAACTTATCATATTTTTCATGCAAGCTAGTCAACTTTTTGTTGACTCTCAAAAGTCACAATTGCTAGACCTAAGTTGTTAACATAATGCAACTAACATAGAGGGATCATACAAAACGCCCTAATTACTAGGGTACTTAGCATATAACACTTAGTTAAGCCAAGTCCTAAGCTAGATCAGTTGATCAAGGTTTAAAACATGGGGATTCGCATGTGTAAGTGGTAGGGACGTGTCGTACCTAAGTATTTAATTATGAAAAGCACTATTTCCTAGTTACTAACTTAGATAATTACAAGAAACAAGTTCTTTTAAGTTCAAAGTGGGTTTTGTGATCATACCTTGCTTTTAGAGAATGAAATGCAAAAACGAAAGTACAACCGCGAAGTATATGCAACAAGGAGTTCGAATGGACAAGAAATTATGCAATTCGACAGAGTTTTGATGGAGATCTCATGGAGAGCATGGCATGGCCGGTTTTGGAGAGGAGAGGGGGAGGAAGAAGAAGTTTGCTTCTTGTTTTTGAATTATGGGGAGTTAAGGAAGGTTTTGTGGTCCTTTAGGGTACATGTACCTATCCTAAGTACCATGGTCCTTGCTTATGGTCCCTAAGGTGAATTGAATGTTAAGTATTAATGTCTCAAATTAATTTCCAATGTCCACTAATAATGGTGATGAATCTTAAATGTATTACTTGTAACTAGCTACTTGGTAGTTTCTTGTTACGTTGTAAATATTTTAAGAAACGCGCAAATTTTTGCGGAACAATCAAAATCAACTTTAAACTTTGAACTCACGCTATTTTTGGTGTTTAAAAAATCTTTGTCTGACACGGGTCTATAGAATGTACTACTATTTAGGCAAAATGCTTTAAGAGGTGTACGTTCTTTTAGAGGTGCGTGCGTTTTCAGACAATAATTAAGAAACGTTTTCTGTTAAAAGGGGGAATTTTCAAAAATTTATTAAATGTATGTATTAAAATATGCTCATTTAAAGTCGCGAGCCTTGACCGTTTCTGGAAGGAATTGTTTTAAGATTCGATCCGATCTCTCCAGAGGGAAAGGGTCGAGATTTGCTCCCTTAACTGAACATTTTTCAGTACAAAACATTTCGATAAGTCCCAGATGACATTGTAAACTAGAAAATGACGATCCTCTAAACTTCCTAGGATCTCTCGTTCCTCATACCCTAAATTGACAAGATCGTTAATCAACTTATTATACGCCTTCCTTATCTTCTTGGGATTTGATAGACCGTCGTGTTCTCCTTTGTTTTTGTAGTTCAGATTGTGAGTGAGTTTATTCACAGCTTCCATAAACGCATTCTCCTCCGGCGAATCAGGTTCTCCGGTTGTAAGTTTAACTAGCTTACCGAGTTCACTGATTCTGGCTTTTTGAGTGGAAGTGAAGGGGTATTTGGTGAAAGTGAAGATTTGAACAAGCTTGACGTGACGGTCTTTTCTTTTTTCAAAGAAGCTTGTGTCGATTCTTTCCTTTGTGGAATTAGGGAAAACTTCTCGCAATTTTGAGATTAGGTAAGAAGCGGGGTCAACAAAGAAGGGAATTTTACCAAGAAAGGTAATCGGGTTTTGTTCTGTCCAGAGCTCAAGTTTGTTGATCATTGTGGCGACATTGTGATTGATTAATATGATAGATATTGGAAGGTAATCCATGTCGGCAAATGATTTGAGGAGTAGATCTAAATCTTCTACAAACTTAAGTTCTTGGTCCTCGAAATTTGTGGAGTGGCTTTCGCATTCTTGATTCGACAGACGAAGAAGAAGGTTTACTTGTTTTTCTAATCCAGCAATCGTTTCTCGTTGGTTGAAGGAAAACGGGAGATTGGCATAGGTCAATTGTATGACGAATGCTTTATAGACGTCTGCCCTTCGGGACGGATCAAAAGAAGCACCAAGGTGACGTTCTTTAAAACAAGGTTGTTCAATTTCGACGGATGGAACCTTATCTACCACTCGGTATATGGTGTATTTAGGTTCGTATGAAGAGAATGGAAAGATAGCGTCATTGTGAGAATCGGACATGGTTTGGGCATATACCGATGTTTCAGGAATGAGGGTAATTAGGTCACATGTTTTCGGAGGCTTCACCTCATGATTTTCTTCGGGAAGATAATCGAAGTGGACATATTTTGACACTTTAGGCATTTGCAAGGTTGGATAGTGATCTTCTGGAGATGATGCCAGGTCAGGTAGCTGATCCGTGATGTCAAAGTCCAGGAAATGGTTTGGAATGGAATGTGGGATCCTAAATTCTTCTAGGGAAGCATATAATTCATCCTTTGAAGTACTAATAGAAGTGGGTTTTTTAGATGTCATGTTTAAACTAATAGTATCCTAATTAACACTAAATTAACAGCGAATTAAATTAAAACTGCTTAAAGTAACTTTCGAGGGATTTCTAAGAAGGAATCAATCGGAAGGATCTCCTAAATACTACTACTTAAGGTGGATTGAATCTACGTTTGAGATTCCTCGGCAGCGGTGCCAAAAACTTGTTGTGACTCACACCGTATCATTGTTTTTCAAATGATGATGCGAGCGCAGCAGGGGTTTTAAATTTTTATTTTTGCGGGGCTTAAATTATACGTACTACCTACTCTGGTTAGTAAGCGGTAAGTACGATCTAAGATCGTTCTATGAATCCAAACGTGTGGGCGATTAAAGTTAACACTTTCAGTAGGGAAGTATTTAGGATGGCACAAAGTAGGTATGTTTTGGGATTTAAAGACAGATAATTAAAATGCAGAAAAGTAAATTGCAGGAAATTAAAATGCAGGAAAGCAGATAAAGATAAAGATGTGATTGCTGAGATTTCGATAATTAATATTTCAGGATGACAGAACAAATAGGGTTGATACGTAATATGGCAGTTAAACTACTAGGTGTAAACTCTAGAACCCTACCAACTCAGTTTCCCATTAGCGTGTCACTTGGAACTAGGTTATCGTGATTCTGATCGGAGCAATACGCAAACTTCCAATACTCATCTAGTTGAAAGATGAGCAACCTATTTTGGTGTTATACCGAGGTGCATGAATCAGTAGCGTATCGTCTCATAGGTCCGACCGTTCTTAACCCCTAAGGTAGTTTACTACTCTATTAGCACAAAGATTAATAGCTTTGTATGTTTAGACCGCCGATTATGTAAGACTTAGTGTTTCATGAACTCCAGGTAACTAGGACTTTGTTCTATTCCGAAGTCTCGTCTTTGTTTAGTTAAGTTCTGATTACTTCGACTTATGACTTAAGTTCTCCTTTTCAAACAGTTATACATCTCCAGATTATCCGCAGTTTGATAAAACGTATTTCATATGAGGACCATGCCTTTCAATAATAGACAGTGCACTCCACATGGGATTTCCACTACTTCTTATATCCAACACACGGTCAAGAGTAATTGACAGTGAAAATGACACTCTAGCTAATTAAATGTAAAGCAGTGCGGAAATGTAAACCTAATATATACAACGAGTGATTTCATTGTGTCTAACTTATTGCATGTCATGGGCACAGATTACTACTTACCATAATTAAGGTTGATCAGGTCCTAATTACTAGGTTGCAGTCACGTGGATAACTGGAAAGGGTGCTCTATAAATTAAACTTAAATTCATAAAGTCCTAACGGTACAAAGATTATTATCTCCTATTTTATCTGAACGTGTTTCACGAACATTATTTTATAATGCATTGATTCTCGTAGGATACACCAGTTAGTTATGTAGTTGTATTATCCTTTCGGAGTTCCAACTTTTGAACCAGATCTGATTCCAATGATATAACTACCTTCGGTCGTTTATCGGCTTCCGTACGTTTGTACTTTGCATGAAGCATTTCCAGCACTATACCGAATAAACAGTTGAATAGGGGCCGTTATATCATTTTACAATTATCGTGCATTGATTGTGTAATGACATCCTTACTTATAATTATCTACATCATCAGCAATCACAATAATAAACTACTCGCAATTCATGGCAACAAATAAATCACATACCAGGCAATAATACATATTCAAAATATGAAATGATGACAAGTATAATAAAAGTTTAGATATCACCCGGAATTAAATGCGTAGCAGCGTATTATTATAATTGACAAACTCTTTCACACGTACAAGGATTGATCTCCGAATCTCTAGCGTTCGCCCTAGCTTCTACGTTAGTCCGTGGACTAATTACAATATTCCTAGAATGAGAAAGACTAAAAGACTACGAAAGATTATCTAGTGAAAAAGAAAGAGTGAAATATGCTAGAATGTGTGCATATGAGGTGTGTGTTACAAATGAACCTAAGCATCCTATTTATAGGTGAGCTTTGGCTCATTTTAGCATAAGTTGGCCTTGAGGTGCATGTTAGAAAGACTAGCCAAAAGTGGTGTGTACAACACGAAAAGTAGGCGCACCGGGTACTGTACAACGCAAAAAGTAGGCGCACCAGGTACCAAAACTTGCCAAAAACGGAAACCGGGACGGGGGTAGGGTGGCCGGCACCGGTGGGCCCATGGCCGGCGGCGGCTGGCTGGGTCCCGCCCCGTTCCGCTGTTTTTTGCTTCGTTTGCTGATTCGTGCGTGTTTTCTTTGTTTGACGTCCGTTTGCGTTGATTCTTTTTTTGTTGGATTCGTAATTCAAAAACGAAGATTTTGACATAGGATAGGCCCTGAGATGAGGTCCCTAGCTCCAGATATTGCGTTTGGATCATTTGGATCTTCCGGCGGGCGCGAAATCTTCATTTTTTACCCGTTTTGGTTGATTCTTCTTCTGTTGGATTCGAATTTTAAAAACGAACATCTTGGAAATAATGGATGTTGGTGGAGGGCACCTTAGTCTTGAAATCTCATTTTTATGCCTTGAATCTTCAAACGTGTGTGGAGTCTTCGTTTTACATCCGTTTTGCTTGATTTTTCTCGTGCAACCTTGTTTTAACCATCTTGGCATAATGTTACTGATTTTTAATGTTTTTGAATTAATATGCCAAGAATCGTTCCAGAATGAGAGAGATATCGGTAGTAAAAACGTGACTTTTTACGCTATATCAGTGAGGCATTTAAGATTTAAGACAGGTGGTGACTGACTAACATATACATTAATGGTTGTGATTGAGTTCAGAGATATTTGGCTGTGATACAGTCTTCAACCCACAGAGTTTTCCACGGTTACATTGTGTATTGACCCGTATTACGGTCTTTCCTGGATCACAGACTATGCTAGGATGTAACACAGTATACAGCCTTCGACCTTTCCGTAGTTTGTACGTGTTTGTATTCAACCATAGGTGTTTCCAACGTTAAACCGGATACTCAGTCGTATTAGGGCTTTAACTGGGCTAGATACTTTACGGCCATCTGAACTCAATATATATCAAAGCTTGTATTACAGTAAAACCATCTATGATAGCTAAACAACCCGTTCACTTTATAATCCCAAACCAATAAATCCCTGATTGATTCACAGTGTACTATACGATAGGTAGACAGTATTTCCATTGCTTCAAAATCAGACCATGTTATTTTAAGAAAACATAGATAGGTAGTGACCGTTTGACTAAGGGTTGCGAGTCCTTGACATAAAGGTTCTAACCACGTTCATTGGAGGAAAGGCGATAGTTTAGTTTAAAATAATAAATGTATAGTTAACAGTACACCGGTTTTCAATATTCAACAATTGGGATCATTATTCCACAACGGATTGTGCCCACGACTTTCATAGCTTCCACGTTCCGTACTACACACATTCGTGATGTTTCCGGCGCTATACAAATGAAAGCCATATAACGTTACCTCCGTTGTTTCATAACGATTTAATCCAATTGTATTTGAAGTAGCATCACCCCAAATATTAACAAGCTAACTACATCATAACAAACACAATAGCTAATCTACTCACTAATCATGGCAATGTATCCTAAATCAAACATAATAATAGCATGCAACATTATGAGAGATAAGGATAGAAATAACCGAAAGTAATGCGTAGATTGAATAGTAGCTGAAAGATTACACGGACAGAGCTCCGAAATATCCCGAACAATATTACAAAGGAGATCCTCCAAGAATTCCAACTCTATTACAAAAGCTACCCTATTAATTCTCCTATAACTCCTAAGAGTAGTGCTAGAGAGAGAAACTAATTATCCTAACTAATTCTCCTCTAACTCCTAAGAGTAGTGCTAGAGAGAGAATGAAACCTAGAGAGAGAGTGAAATGAGAGAAAATGCGATGTGAGGTGTGTTGAAATGGTGGAAATGAAGCCACTATTTATAGGAGAAGAGTGAAAGCCTTTGTACAAGTCTTGAAGCATAAGATACAAGCATCAAAGCAGCATACGGGGCAAGCGGACCAAGGGGCAAATGGCACCCAACAAGGCAACACACCACATATATGGCACCCTAAGGGCTGTATACGGCACCTAGGGTACCGTATACGGTACCTAGGTGTTCAGGGGGGTTGGTGCTCCATTTGGCCTCCATTGATTTCTCGGTTGCTTGGTTCGTCCGTATCTTCTTCGTTTGAAGTCCGTTTTGCTTGATTCTTGCGCCGTTGGATTTGTTTTTCCGTTACACTTCTAATGACACTAAGTTTGCCAAATTTGGAGGTGCTTGACTTTTGCGTGTTCCGGATGACGATCGGCGAGCTTCCAGACTGCATATCTTATCCGTCTTTCATCCGTTTCTTCTGATTCTTTCACCTCCGGTCTTGGATTTTCCTATGGAATCATAAAATATGAATTAAGATCTAATTCCATAAGTAAATTAAGATGGGAATATTTAAGGTGACATTATTTGCCTTGTTTTGCGTGATAAACTGATGTTTTTGGTGATTTTAACAGCAACGCCCATAATTAGACTACTTTGGTAACTTTAAGTAAATAACAGATGTTTTAAGACGATTTCACCAAATATAAGTCCAATAAGTGCAGAATAATGTGCCTAAAAACATGACTTTTTAGGTCACATCAGTTTTAAAGATGAAAGAAGAGAAACTACATGGATATGACGTCGAAAAAAAATATATATATCAAAGAAAAGAATTCGAAGAAAAGAAAGTCAATTGGAGACAAAGACTCCTTTCAAAAATCGTAAGAAAAAGGCGTCAATCCCCCCAAAAGTTCCAACTTTCCTTTTCACCAAAAAGAAACCCATGAATAACTAACACAACCTCCTCTCATATCATCCACACTTCAATCCAAAAACCTTACATCACTCCTCCTAGAATGATTGTGGCTAGATTGACTTCGCGCTCACCTTAAAGGTAACGATTTAATTCTCGATCAAGCCTATGACGATAAACGATACATGACTGGCGTTCTGAGTGATTGATAATACTAGAATAGGAAACCCTAAACACCTTTTGTGATTGGAGTGACCACCTTGAGAGGATCGCCTAGTCATGTATCCAAGATCAAAGATCAAAAGCATGCTCCCAAAGATGACAACTCTACCTTTTCAAAAGCATGAATATTTTATTTTTCCAAAACCCCCTCAGTAATAAGTTCTGCCCTAAAATATTTCATTATCTACTTATCTTTAACCATGCTTGAAATTCGAGTTTGCTTGAGGACAAGCAAAGTTCTAAGTGTGGGATACTTGATATCACGTAAAAAGTCACGTTTTTACCACCGATATCTCTCTCATTCTGGAACAATACTTGGCATTTAGACACAAATAACACACAAATCAATGGAACTTTGCCAAGAAGGTCAAAATAAAGTAGCACGGGAAAAATCAAGCAAAACGAACGAAAAACGTAGATTCCACGCATGTTTGAAGATTCGAGGCATCCGAGACAAGATTTAGAGATAATGCATCCACCACTAAGATTCATCTTATCCAAAGTATTCGTTTTCAAAATACGAATCTAACAGAAGAAGAATCAACAAAAACGGAAGAAGAATGTAGATTCTGCATACGTAGAAAGATTCAAATGATTCGTACAAGACATCTAAAAATCATAGAAACATCTCAGGTATTTCTATATATCAAAGTCTTCATTTTTGAAAAACGAATCCAAATCAAAAAGAATCGACAAAAACGGACGCATAACGAAGAAGATACGCACGAAACGAGAAATGAGCGAACGGGCAGCAACCGGGACGGCCGGCTGCCAGGCAGCCGCCGACTGGCAGCCAGCCGCTCATCCCCTCCTCCTTTTTCCGTCCTTGCTCGTACTTGTCTGGTACATGTGCTACCACTTTCCGCAACTTTAGGGTACACGTGCTACCACTTTCCGCTCCTTTAGGTACATGTGCTACCACTTTCCGGAAAAAGACCACCCCCCGAATGCATGCTAACTTGAGCATAAGATGGCTAACATGCACCGGATCTCAAGTATAAATAGAGCATCAAAGTCTCATTTGAAAGACACACCATTCCTATCACTCCTTACACACCTTCCTGGCTTATTTTTCTCACTCTAGATATAAGCTCCAATTTTCTCACTCTACATTCTTTCTCTAGATTAATTTTAACTAGTATGTAAACTAGTTTAGAAGTTTAATTAGGAATAGAAGGAAAGTGCGGAACGCATTGTAATCTTCGGTGTACGCTCAGAATTGTGTCAATTAATTCAAGTCTATTCTCTCTCGCATTTAATCCTGGTTCTTTCTATCCTTATCTATCTTAATTAATTACGTTTACATTAATTATGCTAGATTTAGTTATTGCCATGATTAGAGAGTAGTATAATTGTTGTGTTTGCTTGCGATGTAGTTAGTTAATTATGGGATGATTGATAATTAATTTAAAAAGTAATATGACGGCCCCTATTGGACCGTTCTTCGATATAGTACTGTAAACACTTCAAGGTGGAGTACAAATGTATGGAAGTCGAGGAAGGACCGAAGGTAGTCATATTAAGAAACGGTATAATATTACGAAGTAATATGACGGCCCCTATTCGACTGTTACACAGTATAGCGTTGGAAACACTTTAGGTGTAGTACAAATACGTGGAAGTTGCGTAACGACCGAAGGTAGTTATATCACAGACTAATATATAAAATGAGAAACCCAGTTTAATTAATCTTTCTAAATTGACTTTTAAACTTTAAATTAATCTATCACCTTTTCACCAATAAACGTGAATACAACACCTTTTTAATGACGTCCAACTAAAAGGTAGTTAGTCATATGTGTCAACATAATTTGTAAAAGGTATGAAACCATGAAACCGCAAGACTGCATGGGGCATTACCGTAGGACAAGACATGGCCAAGGTTTGAAGCGGCGGAACCACTTTAAGTGAGGAACGCTGTGGATAATTAGGGGATTTATTGGGTAGTCTTAAGCAAGGGCTGGTTTAAGGTCATAAATGAACGTTTTAAATGCATGAATCTGTTCGGATGACGAGGAATCATTATATGATTCAGTTTTGTCTAGTACCTTTAGATTTTGTCTCCGTTCATAAGAAAGTAAAATTAAACTTAAATAAAGATCTTTCTTATTATTCTAAATACTTTGTGATGTCACCATAACCTAGTTCCTGATGTGACATGCTAATGGGATTTTAATTAGTAGGGAATCTAGTGTTTACATCACAAGTATCCAAGAGTAACAATTAACAAACATCTTTTAAAACAGTTTCTCCAAACATCATCCCATAACTTAATTAACGAAGTCTCAGCAAATACTATCTTTATCTTATCTGCTTTATCTTTTATTTTAATTTCGCTTTTATTTATTTACTTGCCTAAGTTAGTTAATAAAAAAAACCAAAACTCCCCCACTATTTTATAAACCCTTCTCTAGTTTGAAATCCCTCATCTGCCACGCCTTAGTTTCAATTCAGTCAGTTTGAAAAACAACTCTAGGTCATACCTACCACTTGCTCGCCCTTAGGATTAGCATCGTTAGGGAAAACTTAGGCCCCGCATTTACAAATTCAAAACTCCCACTGATCGATGTCGCCAATAGCCGGTGCAACGACAAGGGTATAATCCTTACCGACAGCTGGTGACGCATCAGTAGGGCAGGTTCATTCTTGTCGAAGGGTTGTTTTTGTTGTTTCCTGGACGTTTTACCATCTTTCATGTTGGTAGGGCAGATTGGCAATGCAATTTTTTGACGTGTTTTGCTGCTATGGTAGCTTGGAAGTTGGTGGTGAACTTGTAGGTCAAATTACGAAGATAATTGAAGACAGAGTCGCTCACTTGTAGTTATATGAACCTGTTTTCTTACATTTAGATTGTAATTCAAATGTAATTGGTTATTTCTGCGTTTAGCAGATGGTTGATCTGCGTTTAGCAGTGGACTTGTTTAGATTGAGGCAAATGGGTCTTTATTTGATTTCTTATAGTCAAATAATGGTTTAGGGGTGGTGTCTTGTTATTTAGTCTTTATCGCCTATGTAACGGGCTGAGATGTGAGATTCACTCACATCCATTATACTTAAATGCTTTTGGGAATATATTTACCGGATAAACATTTTGCCCGTTATCCAAAAAAAAAAGAATGCAAGAAACAAGAATGCAAGAAACAAAAAAACTAGAAAACTAGATAAACAAGAAATAAGAAATAAGATATCAAGAGACTCCTCGAGTTCATACTTTTATACAAGATCATATTCACTCGCTTACTGATTTTCAAACGTATAGGTTACATACGTCAAGAATTGCTTATATTTGCAACACGCATATTACTACTTTTTGGATAAAACCTATGAACTCACCAACAATTTGTTGACCCATTTTAGCATGTATTCTCAGGTACACTGAAATAGTAGGATCTGCCCATCAGGATCATAGCCCGAGTCGCATGCATATTACATATTTGGAGATTTTCTTACATTACTTTTAGTAATAACTGTTATGTATTAGAATCTTCAGGAACTTGATTTTGCGAACTCGCAATGATGTAAACTTTTATTTTATCAATGTAACTACTTTTGTACTATTTTCAAAACATCTCATGTAGAGTCATTTGCTTTACCATTGTGCTGTGATTACTTGATTAGTCGCGCCCTAATGATTGCTTCCGCTGAACAGTAAATTTGGGGGTGCGACAAATATAGTATACATATATGTATTGTATGAGTTATAGTTACCTTATTCAAGAATTGTGCACAACCTCTTCTGACTATATATTTCTCACCATAGCTTAACCCTCTTTTTACACTTGGAACTTCAGTTGGTACATGAGTCCCATCTCGAACATGGGTTACACCACCTCTCCCACTGCCACGACCTCTACCTACAGTTGCACGACCTCTCCCCCTGCCATGACCTCTACCTCTATCTACAGCTGCACTACCTCCAACATCAGCTTCACCACCTCTAACAACAGTTTCACCACCTTCATTTGGTACAGTTTCACCACCTACATTTGGTATAGTTGCACCACCTCTACCCATGCCTCCCCTGCCACGACCTCTACCTCTATTAACTCTAGGTGGTGGATCTATTTTAGGATTTTGGCAACTGGCTTTGTTATGACCCTTTTGGTGACAATTTTTACAGGTCATTACTCTCCCCACTATGGACACTTGATGATCTAATTCTATAGGATGCCTAACCTTTTTCTTTTTTGGCCTACCGGGCATCCTCCTCTGTATTGGAGGCAGTATAGGAGGTAACTTACCTTTAGTCCAACTATTTATTCCAGGTACATGCCTTATGAAATAAGCATATGTGTTCTGCCAACACCCTTTTGTGTACCAAGGATTCACCCCTTCCCCTGGCTCCCTTTTACAATACAAGTAGGCTGCTACAACATGCATACATAGGATACCACTAAGGTCCCATAGCCTACAATCACAAGTGTGCTTACTTGAGTTGACACAGTAAGCATCACCTCCAAACCCGACTTCAAATTCTTGATAATGACTTGCAAAAACCATACAATCCCTAGTATATAATATGAAAATTAATAATCAAATTTGGATACACATAAGGGTTAAACATAATAATTGAACTAATTGAATATGCAAGTTACCTTTGTGCTTCCTTCAAATTCTCTAAATACTTTCTGACAGATGGACACACCTCATCCCTCAACTCCATTGCTTTCTGACTCATATCATAGAGCCTTTGCATCAAATTTATTCTTATGTCGTCTAGCATCAAGTATTGCTTTATGATAACTTCCTGAAATTACATTCTTATAGGCTGCACATGCCTTGTCCATTGCAAAAAAATGCTCTGCACCAACTATTAGGGTTCTATCTATTAGGTAGTTGTAAGCATGCTCATCAAGTGCCTTGATCTCTTCCATCTTGGGTTCACAAATGGACTTGAACAATTGATGATGCGGCAGACCAAATTAATGATATTAAATGAGCTCCAGACCACCTTCTTTTGAAGTTTGCATATATATGTCTTGTGCATTGTCTATGTTCTGCATTAGGTAGCTGATGTAGTACAAAAAGTCACGTTTTTACCTACATTATTGACCCCATATTTAGGCCTTTTATAACAAAAGCATTCTTAAAACATCATTATTCAACACATTTTGTTATAAAGGTGAAAACTTGATGGACTTTCCAAAACTATACAAAAAAGACTGAAAATACGTTGAAATGGGTGCCAAATTGAGCCACACCCTAAATTTACTGTAAACTCCATGCCATGACCTCACAGTTATCTTATTTTGTAGCTATGGAGATTACAAGAACGTGGATATAAGGAAAGCTCAAGATGGATCAAGGATGAAGAAGTTATATAAGAAACAGCACAACCGAAGACTACGAGACGCATTCTGGACATGCCTGGGCTCCACACTCCAATTTCTACCAAATTGGCATAATTAGAAGTGTAACGGAATTACGAGACTGTAGGCGAAATAATCAAGTCAAACGGACGCGAAACGAAGAAGATACGGCCTTCCGAAGCAACGCGAAAAGTCGAGAAAAGCACATGGCCTAGCACACGGCCACCACAGGGCCATACACGGCCTCCATAGATCCATACACGGCCTGTAGGAATCCGTACACGGCCTCTACAGGGCCGTACATGGCCTGTTGCCTTCTTTTGTGCTCTCGTTTTGCTTCGTTTGCTTGTATGTGCGTGCTTGTGGGCTTGTACTCTTGCATCCTTGGTGACCTACAAATAGAAGACCTCATTTCATCATTTCACACACCTCACACTTCTCATTCCTCTCTTCTCTCTCACACACACTCTTTCTCTCTCTCTCTCTAGAGTCTCTCTCTAGCTTTCTCTCTCTAGAGTTAAGCTAGTAGACGAGCTAGGTTAGCGTAGCGGTAGTTGTAACATTTGTACGGAGTCACTCCGAGACTTTGGCTCACGAAGATTTGTCTGTAATACTTATTCAGGTTTTATTTATATCTCTCTTCTTTATTTAGTGAATATGATTTGCTTATATTATGTTTACGTTGTATTGCTTGCTAGAGATGCCATGCTAGGCTAGACTGTAACACCCGCCAAATTAGGACTAGTATTTAGTGCCTAATCAGATGTTAATACATGTAATTAGTTCTGTGTTAGGCTATTAATGTATTGATTTATATATATTGTTTAATATATACGAAAATGCGATTTGGTTAAATCGTACTCAATTTAAATCGTATGTATTTCGATTCAATTTAATATGGACGTTGGTGACCAATTTTATTAAATAACGTTTTTATGTCAAAAATATTATTATGATAATATTTCGTATTCAATACGTATCGTACAAACAAAGCTTAAACAATTTAAAATATTAAAACGCGCAAATTAAATAAACTAACTTACCTTTTTATAACTCAAATATAAAGTGATTAGTAAAATATTTAAATAAGATAACGTGTAATAACTTGTATTTTAAAACGTACCATTTAATATGTAAAATAATTATTTTAAAGGACGGAGCAAACTAACACCGCACGGAGAGCGGAGACCGAAGGTTGGAGGATAAACCCCACTCACCTCCTTATCTCTTTCTCATTTCTCTTTTTCTTTCTCTCTCTCTCTCTCTTTCATTTTCTCTCAAAAGTTCATCACCTCCACCCTCCCTAAAACGCAAAATACTACTATCAAACGGCCTTGGATCTTATCACCACTTTGGAAGAAAATGTTCACCGAATCACGATCTATCATCCTATCTTTTCGGATTTTTGATCCGACACTTTGTAAGTTTCCGACAAAACCCGAAACTCTCCGTTTTTACTCATTTTTACGTTTTTATGGTTTGTATCAACTTATAATGTCCATATTTGGGTTGGGTAAAAGTTTTGGACCGAACGGAAACCGAAAAACTCGTTTTCGACACATTTTCCGGCCAACAGACCGCTACGTCGCAGTTGGCCCAGAATTTATGCGACGTCAGCTTCAACGTCGCAAAACCCCTCGTGACGTCGCATGGTGCGACGTCAGTCACAACGTCGCATTAAATTGCTACGTCGCATATAGCGACGTCAGCCCCAACGTCGCCTTAATTGGCCGAAGTCGCACTTAGCGACGCAAGCCCCTACGTCGCAGAAATCAACAACGTCGCATATAGCGACGCCACGGACAACGTCGCATTAAATTGCGAAACGTCGCCTTTAGCGACGTCATGCTCAACGTCGCAATCCTACCTGCGACGTCGCACCAAACGTCGCACAAACCAGAATCTCAAAAACACATATTTTTACTAAGTGTCGAGACTCGAAATTTATCACTCGATTTTACCTAAATTCGGTTCCAGATGCGTTTTTCGAGACTCGAAATTTATCACTCGATTTTATCACTCGAAATTTATCAGCTCGACCCCAGCCAGGGGCTCTGCCCCTTGGACCCCGCCAGGGGCTGCCGCCCCTTGGACCCCGCTACCAGGGGCGCTGCCCCCGGACCCCCGTACTTAGATTCCGTAACGGCTTCTAAAACACAATCAAAACACATTTTTCAAGTAAAACGACACGAAATCAAAATAATAATAGTTGAGATTATTATTACAAATCCGTCACCAACGGGCCGTACACTTTTCAAAATTTAAACTTATCAACCAAATAGTGGAAATTTGGACATTATAGTTGAACGAACAACTACAAGGGTGATCTATTGAGATACCCAATCATGATTATAACCATCGCGTGTCGTGGACACCCTCAGGTTACAAGTCTTTGGACTTCGATTCTCGGCTAATCATTCTCAGTTTATTTTCATAAACTCAACGACTCAGGTGAGTCTCATAGCCCCTCTTTTACTGTTTTACTCAGGGGTGTGATATACTGCTCAACTTTTAACATGTGAACGCAAGTACCAACTTTTCATATACTACATGAGTTTTTCGAAACTAATCATTTAAAGTCCTCCGTCAGCATAGTTGTTAATACGTTGTAGCGTGAATATTAGTATATGGTACCATATAGGATTGACCCACCTCGTCCGGGTTAGCAAGCACTAACCGGGTAAACGGACGTACTAATATTTGGGAAGACGAATGTGGATTAGGCATTCGTGGAGGCAACCTCGCCCGGATTTCTCTATAGGGGACCCGGCCCTCGAGTTAAGCTCAACTATGTGCTCATGGCTGTATACACGATGACTATCATTTAATTGCTGGATGCAATTACTTATTTAAATCTTGCGGTTCATACTATATTAACTGATTTCAAACCGGTGAGCTCACCAGCTTTCTAGCTGACCTTTTAGCATATATCGCAGGTACCAAGCAGTAGGATGTTTCTGCTTCAGGACCCTAGCTCGAGTCAGCATACAGAAGATTGAGATTTTCTTGCATTAGTATATTTTGTACAAGTACTTATGTATTGAAATTTCCTTTTATTTAAACTCGAGCTATGTAAAGCTTTAAATGTTGTAAACATTTCAGTTATCAATATATTTTGTTAAAACGACGCATATAGAGTCGTTTACTATATATCTTTGTGCTTTGTTATTGATTAGTAACACCCAAATTAAGCTTCCGCAAATCATTAAATTTGGGGGTGTTACAGATTGGTATCAGAGCCTAAGGTTATAGTGAACTAGGTTGCATTTAGTGGACCTAGACTATGACCATTAGGCGGTATTCCTTATTAGGTATAACTGGTTCAGTGATTACATCATACGAGTTTAATTTAACATAGCCTGATCAACTATGTACAATTAAGCAAAGATGATGTAAGATCTGAAAGTAGTTATGGCTGAAAGGGGTACGATAGAAGACTCTGACCTCGAGAGAACCGAGACTTAAACATGTTTATGCTAGACACTCAATAGGCTATATTATATAGGAACTATATGAATATAGGCCTCACTCTTACTAACGCTTTGTCTCAGAAATGGCAAACATACCATCAAATTCATCGCGCTCTCAATCCGGGTCGCAGAACCCAAGGGTAGCTAGGAGGAACGCCAGGTTGCCTCGAGCTGGCCCGTACCCCACTCACTTCACCTTGCCGGCCTTAGCCACTAGGGTGAATCAACACGAGCAGCGACTTCGCACCATGGATGTCGTGCTGCAGGAAACGAACTAAAACTGGAGACTTACATCCCTTGAACGCATCGAACAAGTCTCCGACGACCTTGAAACCACAAACAACAACATGGATGTCCTTCGCAACCAAGTAATAGCGATAAGCGTGGAAAATGCCCTCCTGCGTCAAAGGATGGAAGAGTGTGAACAGCGTTCACATGAAGCAGAAGAGTATGCCCGTGGACTAACACAACGACTAGCACTAGCAGAAGATAACGCCCGTCAAGCTAGCAGACTTGCAAACACTGTGGACCGTCTTGTCACGATGATGGAACAAATTAATCTACGTTAAGACTAGTGTAGTCTTTGCCTTGTAATCTATTCTGTATTCTAGTAACTATCTACGCGCTACTCTAAAATTCGGGCGGATGTAACAACTCCCGACGCCTTTTGTAATAACTCTGTAGGATGTAACCTTTGAACTCATATTAGCTATCAAATATTCCTTGTTGTTCAACTCGTATTAATTGTCATTTTTTTTCCATGTTGATGTCATGTATTACTGCTTTTATACATGTACATCTATAACAAATACAACTTTCCTACAAAATCTCATGTATCTTCATTTCTTTTATTGAAGAATCATGCCGCCAAAGTCAAGACCATACACCGATGCTCAGCTTACATCGCTTATAACCCAGGCTGTTACTGAAGCCTTGGCTCGGAATACCCCACAAAACTCCACCAGAAACAGCGATGCCGCTGAAACCACTACTGCTAAACCTTGTTCTTACAAGGACTTTCAAAGCTGCAAACCCTCCAGCTTCAAGGGTTCTGAAGGAGCCATCGGACTGATCAGATGGTTCGAAAAGATAGGATGATAGATCGTGATTCGGTGAACGTTTTCTTCCAAAGTGGTGATAATATCCAAGGCCGTTTGATAGTAGTATTTTGCGTTTTAGGGAGGGTGGAGGTGATGAACTTTTGAGAGAAAATGAAAGAGAGAGAGAGAGAAAGAAAAAGAGAAATGAGAAAGAGATAAGGAGGTGAGTGGGGTTTATCCTCCAACCTTCGGTCTCCGCTCTCCGTGCGGTGTTAGTTTGCTCCGTCGTTTAAAATAATTATTTTACATATTAAATGGTACGTTTTAAAATACAAGTTATTACACGTTATCTTATTTAAATATTTTACTAATCACTTTATATTTGAGTTATAAAAAGGTAAGTTAGTTTATTTAATTTGCGCGTTTTAATATTTTAAATTGTTTAAGCTTTGTTTGTACGATACGTATTGAATACGAAATATTATCATAATAATATTTTTGACATAAAAACGTTATTTAATAAAATTGGTCACCAACGTCCATATTAAATTGAATCGAAATACATACGATTTAAATTGAGTACGATTTAACCAAATCGCATTTTCGTATATATTCAACAATATATATAATTCGATACATTAATAGCCTAACACAGAACTAATTACATGTATTAACATCTGATTAGGCACTAAATACTAGTCCTAATTTGGCGGGTGTTACATTCTCCCCCTGTTAGAAGAATTTCGTCCCGAAATTTAGTTCGAAGTCGTGTTTGATGTAGAATCAGTGAATAGTTGAGGATATTTGAGTCGCATTTGGTCTTCCCGTTCCCAGGTGAATTCCGGACCACGCCGCGAATTCCATCTGACCTTGACGATGGGAATACGACTTTGTTTCAGTTGTTTGACCTCACGGTCCATGATTTCAGCGGGTTCCTCAACGAAGTGAAGTTTATCGTCAACACGAATTTCATCTAGTGGGATAATAAGTGTCTCATCAGACAGACACTTCTTCAAATTTGAGATATGAAAAGTGGGGTGCACGCTGCTGAGTTCGGATGGCAGCTGCAATCGATAAGCTACGGGGCCAATCCGTTCGAGGATCTCAATATGAGGCAACGTCGATGGGTCGAGTTGCTTACCGATTACGATTGCGAGATCAAGTACCATCCAGGGAAGGCTAATGTTGTAGCCGACGCCCTCAGTAGAAAGGAACGACCAAAACCACTTCGAGTCCGAGCCCTCAGTCTGACCATTCACAACGACCTTACCGTTCAAATTCATACCGCTCAGATCGAAGCCCTGAAACCTAAAAACATAAAAAATGAAGCCTTGCGAGGTATTGACAAACAATTTGAAGTCAAATCTAACGGGATTAGGTATTTCTCAAACCGAACCTGGTTGCCTAATTTCGGGAACCTACGAGACTTGGTGATGGATAAAGCTCACAAGTCTAAATATTCTATCCACCCGGGATCCGATAAGATGTACCACGGAATCAAGGAATTTTATTGGTGGCCAAACATGAAAGCCGAAATCGCCACTTATGTCAGCAAGTGTCTTACTTGCTCGAAAGTCAAAACCGAACATCAGAAACCTTCTGGTTTACTCCAACAACCTGAAATCCCTGAATGGAAATGGGAACAAATTGCCATGGATTTCATAACCAAACTACCCAAGTCGACGAGCGGTTGCGATACCATTTGGGTGATCGTCGAAGTCTCACCAAATCTGCTCATTTCCTGGCAATCAAAGAAAATGATAAAATGGAACGCCTTGCACAAATCTACATCAAAGAAATCGTTTCTCATCACGGCGTTCCAATCTCAATCATCTCTGACAGAGATGCCCGCTTTACCTCTCACTTTTGGCAATCACTTCAAAAAGCATTGGGTACTCGTCTCGATATGAGCACCGCGTACCATCCTCAAACCGATGGCCAAAGTGAACGAACCATTCAGACACTGGAAGATATGCTACGCACCTGCGTAGTTGATTTCGGTACAAACTGGGAAAGACATCTACCGTTGTGCGAATTCTCGTACAATAACAGCTATCATGCCAGCATTAAGGCTGCACCTTTTGAGGCATTGTACGGTCGTAAGTGCCGATCACCGATCTGTTGGACTGAAGTGGGAGATAGTCAACTCACTGGTCCTGGACTCATACACGCCACCAACATAAAAACGTTATTTAATAAAATTGGTCACCAACGTCCATATTAAATTGAATCGAAATACATACGATTTAAATTGAGTACGATTTAACCAAATCGCATTTTCGTATATATTCAACAATATATATAATTCGATACATTAATAGCCTAACACAGAACTAATTACATGTATTAACATCTGATTAGGCACTAAATACTAGTCCTAATTTGGCGGGTGTTACATTCTCCCCCTGTTAGAAGAATTTCGTCCCGAAATTTAGTTCGAAGTCGTGTTTGATGTAGAATCAGTGAATAGTTGAGGATATTTGAGTCGCATTTGGTCTTCCCGTTCCCAGGTGAATTCCGGACCACGCCGCGAATTCCATCTAACCTTGACGATGGGAATACGACTTTGTTTCAGTTGTTTGACCTCACGGTCCATGATTTCAGCGGGTTCCTCAACGAAGTGAAGTTTATCGTCAACACGAATTTCATCTAGTGGGATAATAAGTGTCTCATCAGACAGACACTTCTTCAAATTTGAGATATGAAAAGTGGGGTGCACGCTGCTGAGTTCGGATGGCAGCTGCAATCGATAAGCTACGGGGCCAATCCGTTCGAGGATCTCAAAAGGCCCGATGTACCTGGAATTTAACTTCCCGCGTTTGCCAAAACGAATGACGCCTTTCCAAGGCGATACTTTTAAGAGTACTCGATCCCCAACTTGGAACTCGAGTGGTTTGCGTCTCACGTCAGCATAACTTTTCTGACGATCACGTGCGGCTTTGAGTCTGTTTTGGATTTCCACAATTTTCTCAGTGGTGGCGTGTATGAGTCCAGGACCAGTGAGTTGACTATCTCCCACTTCAGTCCAACAGATCGGTGATCGGCACTTACGACCGTACAATGCCTCAAAAGGTGCAGCCTTAATGCTGGCATGATAGCTGTTATTGTACGAGAATTCGCACAACGGTAGATGTCTTTCCCAGTTTGTACCGAAATCAACTACGCAGGCGCGTAGCATATCTTCCAGTGTCTGAATGGTTCGTTCACTTTGGCCATCGGTTTGAGGATGGTACGCGGTGCTCATATCGAGACGAGTACCCAATGCTTTTTGAAGTGATTGCCAAAAGTGAGAGGTAAAGCGGGCATCTCTGTCAGAGATGATTGAGATTGGAACACCGTGATGAGAAACGATTTCTTTGATGTAGATTTGTGCAAGGCGTTCCATTTTATCGTTTTCTTTGATTGCCAGGAAATGAGCAGATTTGGTGAGACGATCGACGATCACCCAAATGGTATCGCAACCGCTCGTCGACTTGGGTAGTTTGGTTATGAAATCCATGGCAATTTGTTCCCATTTCCATTTAGGGATTTCAGGTTGTTGGAGTAAACCAGAAGGTTTCTGATGTTCGGTTTTGACTTTCGAGCAAGTAAGACACTTGCTGACATAAGTGGCGATTTCGGCTTTCATGTTTGGCCACCAATAAAATTCCTTGATTCCGTGGTACATCTTATCGGATCCCGGGTGGATAGAATATTTAGACTTGTGAGCTTCATCCATCACCAAGTCTCGTAGGTTCCCGAAATTAGGCAACCAGGTTCGGTTTGAGAAATACCTAATCCCGTTAGATTTGACTTCAAATTGTTTGTCAATACCTCGCAAGGCTTCATTTTTTATGTTTTTAGGTTTCAGGGCTTCGATCTGAGCGGTATGAATTTGAACGGTAAGGTCGTTGTGAATGGTCATACTGAGGGCTCGGACTCGAAGTGGTTTTGGTCGTTCCTTTCTACTGAGGGCGTCGGCTACAACATTAGCCTTCCCTGGATGGTACTTGATCTCGCAATCGTAATCGGTAAGCAACTCGACCCATCGACGTTGCCTCATATTGAGATCCTCGAACGGATTGGCCCCGTAGCTTATCGATTGCAGCTGCCATCCGAACTCAGCAGCGTGCACCCCACTTTTCATATCTCAAATTTGAAGAAGTGTCTGTCTGATGAGACACTTATTATCCCACTAGATGAAATTCGTGTTGACGATAAACTTCACTTCGTTGAGGAACCCGCTGAAATCATGGACCGTGAGGTCAAACAACTGAAACAAAGTCGTATTCCCATCGTCAAGGTCAGATGGAATTCGCGGCGTGGTCCGGAATTCACCTGGGAACGGGAAGACCAAATGCGACTCAAATATCCTCAACTATTCACTGATTCTACATCAAACACGACTTCGAACTAAATTTCGGGACGAAATTCTTCTAACAGGGGGAGAATGTAACACCCGCCAAATTAGGACTAGTATTTAGTGCCTAATCAGATGTTAATACATGTAATTAGTTCTGTGTTAGGCTATTAATGTATCGAATTATATATATTGTTGAATATATACGAAAATGCGATTTGGTTAAATCGTACTCAATTTAAATCGTATGTATTTCGATTCAATTTAATATGGACGTTGGTGACCAATTTTATTAAATAACGTTTTTATGTTGGTGGCGTGTATGAGTCCAGGACCAGTGAGTTGACTATCTCCCACTTCAGTCCAACAGATCGGTGATCGGCACTTACGACTGTACAATGCCTCAAAAGGTGCAGCCTTAATGCTGGCATGATAGCTGTTATTGTACGAGAATTCGCACAACGGTAGATGTCTTTCCCAGTTTGTACCGAAATCAACTACGCAGGCGCGTAGCATATCTTCCAGTGTCTGAATGGTTCGTTCACTTTGGCCATCGGTTTGAGGATGGTACGCGGTGCTCATATCGAGACGAGTACCCAATGCTTTTTGAAGTGATTGCCAAAAGTGAGAGGTAAAGCGGGCATCTCTGTCAGAGATGATTGAGATTGGAACGCCGTGATGAGAAACGATTTCTTTGATGTAGATTTGTGCAAGGCGTTCCATTTTATCGTTTTCTTTGATTGCCAGGAAATGAGCAGATTTGGTGAGACGATCGACGATCACCCAAATGGTATCGCAACCGCTCGTCGACTTGGGTAGTTTGGTTATGAAATCCATGGCAATTTGTTCCCATTTCCATTCAGGGATTTCAGATTGTTGGAGTAAACCAGAAGGTTTCTGATGTTCGGTTTTGACTTTCGAGCAAGTAAGACACTTGCTGACATAAGTGGCGATTTCGGCTTTCATGTTTGGCCACCAATAAAATTCCTTGATTCCGTGGTACATCTTATCGGATCCCGGGTGGATAGAATATTTAGACTTGTGAGCTTCATCCATCACCAAGTCTCGTAGGTTCCCGAAATTAGGCAACCAGGTTCGGTTTGAGAAATACCTAATCCCGTTAGATTTGACTTCAAATTGTTTGTCAATACCTCGCAAGGCTTCATTTTTTATGTTTTTAGGTTTCAGGGCTTCGATCTGAGCGGTATGAATTTGAACGGTAAGGTCGTTGTGAATGGTCATACTGAGGGCTCGGACTCGAAGTGGTTTTGGTCGTTCCTTTCTACTGAGGGCGTCGGCTACAACATTAGCCTTCCCTGGATGGTACTTGATCTCGCAATCGTAATCGGTAAGCAACTCGACCCATCGACGTTGCCTCATATTGAGATCCTCGAACGGATTGGCCCCGTAGCTTATCGATTGCAGCTGCCATCCGAACTCAGCAGCGTGCACCCCACTTTTCATATCTCAAATTTGAAGAAGTGTCTGTCTGATGAGACACTTATTATCCCACTAGATGAAATTCGTGTTGACGATAAACTTCACTTCGTTGAGGAACCCGCTGAAATCATGGACCGTGAGGTCAAACAACTGAAACAAAGTCGTATTCCCATCGTCAAGGTCAGATGGAATTCGCGGCGTGGTCCGGAATTCACCTGGGAACGGGAAGACCAAATGCGACTCAAATATCCTCAACTATTCACTGATTCTACATCAAACACGACTTCGAACTAAATTTCGGGACGAAATTCTTCTAACAGGGGGAGAATGTAACACCCGCCAAATTAGGACTAGTATTTAGTGCCTAATCAGATGTTAATACATGTAATTAGTTCTGTGTTAGGCTATTAATGTATCGAATTATATATATTGTTGAATATATACGAAAATGCGATTTGGTTAAATCGTACTCAATTTAAATCGTATGTATTTCGATTCAATTTAATATGGACGTTGGTGACCAATTTTATTAAATAACGTTTTTATGTTGGTGGCGTGTATGAGTCCAGGACCAGTGAGTTGACTATCTCCCACTTCAGTCCAACAGATCGGTGATCGGCACTTACGACTGTACAATGCCTCAAAAGGTGCAGCCTTAATGCTGGCATGATAGCTGTTATTGTACGAGAATTCGCACAACGGTAGATGTCTTTCCCAGTTTGTACCGAAATCAACTACGCAGGCGCGTAGCATATCTTCCAGTGTCTGAATGGTTCGTTCACTTTGGCCATCGGTTTGAGGATGGTACGCGGTGCTCATATCGAGACGAGTACCCAATGCTTTTTGAAGTGATTGCCAAAAGTGAGAGGTAAAGCGGGCATCTCTGTCAGAGATGATTGAGATTGGAACGCCGTGATGAGAAACGATTTCTTTGATGTAGATTTGTGCAAGGCGTTCCATTTTATCGTTTTCTTTGATTGCCAGGAAATGAGCAGATTTGGTGAGACGATCGACGATCACCCAAATGGTATCGCAACCGCTCGTCGACTTGGGTAGTTTGGTTATGAAATCCATGGCAATTTGTTCCCATTTCCATTCAGGGATTTCAGGTTGTTGGAGTAAACCAGAAGGTTTCTGATGTTCGGTTTTGACTTTCGAGCAAGTAAGACACTTGCTGACATAAGTGGCGATTTCGGCTTTCATGTTTGGCCACCAATAAAATTCCTTGATTCCGTGGTACATCTTATCGGATCCCGGGTGGATAGAATATTTAGACTTGTGAGCTTCATCCATCACCAAGTCTCGTAGGTTCCCGAAATTAGGCAACCAGGTTCGGTTTGAGAAATACCTAATCCCGTTAGATTTGACTTCAAATTGTTTGTCAATACCTCGCAAGGCTTCATTTTTTATGTTTTTAGGTTTCAGGGCTTCGATCTGAGCGGTATGAATTTGAACGGTAAGGTCGTTGTGAATGGTCATACTGAGGGCTCGGACTCGAAGTGGTTTTGGTCGTTCCTTTCTACTGAGGGCGTCGGCTACAACATTAGCCTTCCCTGGATGGTACTTGATCTCGCAATCGTAATCGGTAAGCAACTCGACCCATCGACGTTGCCTCATATTGAGATCCTCGAACGGATTGGCCCCGTAGCTTATCGATTGCAGCTGCCATCCGAACTCAGCAGCGTGCACCCCACTTTTCATATCTCAAATTTGAAGAAGTGTCTGTCTGATGAGACACTTATTATCCCACTAGATGAAATTCGTGTTGACGATAAACTTCACTTCGTTGAGGAACCCGCTGAAATCATGGACCGTGAGGTCAAACAACTGAAACAAAGTCGTATTCCCATCGTCAAGGTCAGATGGAATTCGCGGCGTGGTCCGGAATTCACCTGGGAACGGGAAGACCAAATGCGACTCAAATATCCTCAACTATTCACTGATTCTACATCAAACACGACTTCGAACTAAATTTCGGGACGAAATTCTTCTAACAGGGGGAGAATGTAACACCCGCCAAATTAGGACTAGTATTTAGTGCCTAATCAGATGTTAATACATGTAATTAGTTCTGTGTTAGGCTATTAATGTATCGAATTATATATATTGTTGAATATATACGAAAATGCGATTTGGTTAAATCGTACTCAATTTAAATCGTATGTATTTCGATTCAATTTAATATGGACGTTGGTGACCAATTTTATTAAATAACGTTTTTATGTCAAAAATATTATTATGATAATATTTCGTATTCAATACGTATCGTACAAACAAAGCTTAAACAATTTAAAATATTAAAACGCGCAAATTAAATAAACTAACTTACCTTTTTATAACTCAAATATAAAGTGATTAGTAAAATATTTAAATAAGATAACGTGTAATAACTTGTATTTTAAAACGTACCATTTAATATGTAAAATAATTATTTTAAACGACGGAGCAAACTAACACCGCACGGAGAGCGGAGACCGAAGGTTGGAGGATAAACCCCACTCACCTCCTTATCTCTTTCTCATTTCTCTTTTTCTTTCTCTCTCTCTCTCTTTCATTTTCTCTCAAAAGTTCATCACCTCCACCCTCCCTAAAACGCAAAATACTACTATCAAACGGCCTTGGATCTTATCACCACTTTGGAAGAAAACGTTCACCGAATCACGATCTATCATCCTATCTTTTCGGATTTTTGATCCGACACTTTGTAAGTTTCCGACAAAACCCGAAACTCTCCGTTTTTACTCATTTTTACGTTTTTATGGTTTGTATCAACTTATAATGTCCATATTTGGGTTGGGTAAAAGTTTTGGACCGAACGGAAACCGAAAAACTCGTTTTCGACACATTTTCCGGCCAACAGACCGCTACGTCGCAGTTGGCCCAGAATTTATGCGACGTCAGCTTCAACGTCGCAAAACCCCTCGTGACGTCGCATGGTGCGACGTCAGTCACAACGTCGCATTAAATTGCTACGTCGCATATAGCGACGTCAGCCCCAACGTCGCCTTAATTGGCCGAAGTCGCACTTAGCGACGCAAGCCCCTACGTCGCAGAAATCAACAACGTCGCATATAGCGACGCCACGGACAACGTCGCATTAAATTGCGAAACGTCGCCTTTAGCGACGTCATGCTCAACGTCGCAATCCTACCTGCGACGTCGCACCCAACGTCGCACAAACCAGAACCTCAAAAACACAGATTTTTACTAAGTGTCGAGACTCGAAATTTATCACTCGATTTTACCTAAATTCGGTTCCAGATGTGTTTTTCGTTAAAGCAATATAGTAGAAATAAAAATTTTTCAAGCTGACCTGGCAGCTCGACCCCAGCCAGGGGCTCTGCCCCGTACTTAGATTCCGTAACGGCTTCTAAAACACAATCAAAACACATTTTTCAAGTAAAACGACACGAAATCAAAATAATAATAGTTGAGATTATTATTACAAATCCGTCACCAACGGGCCGTACACTTTTCAAAATTTAAACTTATCAACCAAATAGTGGAAATTTGGACATTATAGTTGAACGAACAACTACAAGGGTGATCTATTGAGATACCCAATCATGATTATAACCATCGCGTGTCGTGGACACCCTCAGGTTACAAGTCTTTGGACTTCGATTCTCGGCTAATCATTCTCAGTTTATTTTCATAAACTCAACGACTCAGGTGAGTCTCATAGCCCCTCTTTTACTGTTTTACTCAGGGGTGTGATATACTGCTCAACTTTTAACATGTGAACGCAAGTACCAACTTTTCATATACTACATGAGTTTTTCGAAACTAACCATTTAAAGTCCTCCGTCAGCATAGTTGTTAATACGTTGTAGCGTGAATATTAGTATATGGTACCATATAGGATTGACCCACCTCGTTCGGGTTAGCAAGCACTAACCGGGTAAACGGACGTACTAATATTTGGGAAGACGAATGTGGATTAGGCATTCGTGGAGGCAACCTCGCCCGGATTTCTCTATAGGGGACCCGGCCCTCGAGTTAAGCTCAACTATGTGCTCATGGCTGTATACACGATGACTATCATTTAATTGCTGGATGCAATTCCTTATTTAAATCTTGCGGTTCATACTATATTAACTGATTTCAAACATGTGAGCTCACCAGCTTTCTAGCTGACCTTTTAGCATATATCGCAGGTACCAAGCAGTAGGATGTTTCTGCTTCAGGACCCTAGCTCGAGTCAGCATACAGAAGATTGAGATTTTCTTGCATTAGTATATTTTGTACAAGTACTTATGTATTGAAATCTCCTTTTATTTAAACTCGAGCTATGTAAAGCTTTAAATGTTGTAAACATTTCAGTTATCAATATATTTTGTTAAAACGACGCATATAGAGTCGTTTACTATATATCTTTGTGCTTTGTTATTGATTAGTAACACCCAAATTAAGCTTCCGCAAATCATTAAATTTGGGGGTGTTACATAGACAAATCTGTTTTTGCTATGATAATGGTTATATTTGAGTAGTTATGATTTTATAACATGTCGTTACTCTACCTGTATGAATTTAAACAGTATCTGAATTTGTGAGCTGAATCTCTATTGTTTACCTATCCAACTTATGTTGTGGTTACAAACTTCCTGCTAAGACCTGGCCAGTTATTAGTAGTACGTCCTCTACCTATTCTATGTATGATGAAGCATTTGAACTCGACATGGCTGTATTCTCTAGATTGAAACTATATCATAAGAGATGCGGAGCATAGGATTAGAGATAGGTTAGATTCAAGCTCATATGTTAAATATCTTTGAGAGACCTTCTAGGATATTTATGATTCAATCATCTGGTTACATGAAATGTATGAATTAGGAGTAGTTGTCTGTGTGCCCTTCTATTGCATGTTCTTGTTTGATTGTTGCCTTAGGAATGTTGCATGCTAACACTGTCTCCCTAATTACTATATGTAACTACATGATTAGGGTTTTCAGATATAAGTTGAAGCATATACAGTAGAGTAATGTGCATGTAATAGTTATAATGGTTTGTATGATTAATGATGAACAATTTAATTGACCGTTAGACAAGTTAATCCAACCTATTCCGTAGGGTAACTCCTGTTCACATTATTGTTTATTCAACAATTCGTGCCATGATACCGACACACATTTGTTAGAGATTGGGGAATAGGATTAGAGAATAACTGTTAATTGAATTGATCAGTACATTTGGGAGAACTTCCGGTGTATTTGACACTATATTATTGCTATCCATGCGACATATTATTTATCTGATTGTAGAGACCTTTAGGTTAGATATTTGATAGGATCGTAATTATACGTCATTAAGAATACAGTGTATCCAATGAGTGATTTGGTGATTTAAGTCAATGCTACGGAAAAACCATAAAACGGCATAGTACTTCGTATAACGTTTAAATACGTGGGAAAGCTAAGGAACTATCGTAGGTACAATACTTCGCATTGATTAGAGTTTCCAATCGTTCAAAGGATTAATCATCATAACTAGTGGCTTTAACACCATAACTACTCACTAAAAATATATACCGGCCTCATAGTAAACACTCGCGTACCCACTGTTCTTTGAGCCTCTGTAGAAACCCTCTTTCCTTTCCTACATTTATTTTTATAGATTAGTTACAAAACCAAAACCAAACCAAAATTAGTTAAACCCTAGCTAGATCACTAAAGATAATTACAACGCCTAAGATCCCATGCCCGTTGTAGTGTAAGAATGACACCTGAGTCAACATACCGCTTACTACCCAAGTAACCTAATTAAGGCTGAAAGTAGTATTAGCTTAGGATTTCCCTAGCTCTATAAATTTAAAACAACCCACTTTTATCGCTGCTGCGTGATGTGACTCAAAAAGTCATATTTTTAAGTACTTATTTCCGCACTTTTTGGACTATTCTTTGATGAAAACATTTCAAAACAATCATTTATCATCAAAAATCACCAAGGTAGTCTAAATACGGGCGTTGCTACAAAAATCAGTTATAACATCCATTTTGCACGCAAACCGAGGCAAAAAACAATCACCTTAAATATTCCATCCTTGATTATCCTATCAAATTAGACCTTAATGCATATCTTATGATTCAATAGGAAAATCCAAGATCGGAGGTGAAAGAATCAAGAGAAACGGGTAAAGAACGAAGAAGATGTGCAGTCTGGAAGCCGCCGATCGTCATCCGGAACACGCAAAAGTCAAACACCTCCAAATTTGGCAAAAATAGTGTCATTAGAAACCTAACGGAAAAACGAATCCAACGGCGTAAGAATCAAGTAAAACGGACTCCAAACGAAGAAGATACGAACGAACCAAGCAACCGAGAAATCAATGGAGGCTAAATGGAGCACCAACCCCCCCCCCCCCCCCTTGGGCACCTAGGTACCGTATACGGTACCCTAGGTGCCGTATATGGCCCTTAGGGTGCTGTATACGGGGTGTGTTGCCTTGTTGGGTGCCGTTTGCCCCCTGGTCTGCTTGCCCCGTATGCTTCAAGACTTGTACAAAGGCTACCACCCTTCTCCTATAAATAGTTGCTTCATTTCCACCATTTCAACACACCATTCTTCACATACTTCTCTTTCTCTCTCTAGAATTCTCTCTCTAGCACTACTCTTAGGAGTTAGAGGAGAATTGTTCTTGTAGTTAGTTCTTCTCTCTAGTTACTCTCTCTAGCACTACTCTTAGGAGTTAGAGGAGAACTAGAGAGATATAAGTTAGCGGTTAGAGCTAGAGGAAAGTTGTAATTGGGTAATCAAGCTGTAGCAAGGTTATTCAAGTCAGACTGTTGTAATCCTCAGTATTACTCTTCTAATCCGGTGATATTATCTTACTTTCTTACTGTTATAATGTTAACTTTGCATATTATCTCAGTATGATCTATGATTGTTGCCATGCTGATTAGCTAGATTAATATGTGATTGTTGAAATGTAGATGTTAGCATTAGGGATGATGTTTAATTAATATATCTTATATATGATCGGTAGTTGTTATGCTGCATACATGTTTAGACTTATCCTGGATGTAGACTTAATTAATCATCCTTTCTGGTCTCTCACGTGACTGTTGCCTTAGGATAGGATCTGATCAACCCTAACTATGAATACACAGTTATCTCCTGTTTGTATGAAACTGTGGGATCGCCGTAATACGGCAGAATATTTGGTATAGCGTTGGAAATACCACTGGTGGAGTACAAATACGTGGAAGCCAAGGAAATGCCGGTGGTCTATCTCACTGTGGATTACCTGGAAGCAACCCTTCCAGACACGGGTCTAGGTCTTGTTAAGCCGTGAAAATGCTATAGTACACCATTAAACTACCTCTGGTTATAAAGCTGTGTAAAGATACATTAGGTCTTTAAAACATTGTAGATATACCTAGGGTTAGAGTACTGTGGAAAATTAGGACACTATACATTGTACGCATGCCTAGGGATGAACGACCGATGGCAAAGGAGGGTCTAATCCATGACGGAAGTATTAGAACTTAAACAGATAAAACAAGAGTTAGGAAATGAAAGCAAGGATGCCGGCTGTGTTCCCAGATGCTTAAAACTCCTAAACTCTACTTAACCGATAGTGTAACTTATTCAGCATACAACCAGTATTACTCTGTTAAAATTGGATAGACATAGGTGTTAAGAAAAGTCAGTGTTATGGACTGTCACCTTATTCCTTAACCCCATTCAGAGGGTCGCTTGGTCTCCGAAAGAGACGGTGAGGTGGGTCTGAAGACAGTCCCATCTGACCAAAATCAGGATAGGCTAGGATTCAGTGATATATGCTTTAGGGTTACACCTAGACGTAGGGTCCTAGTGTTTACACCGACCGTTTAGAAGATCTTAGCTAGAGTAATCACCTATCATCAATATAATATCATCCCGAAACCCTAATCGTCGAAGTCTCAGCAATCACTCTCTACCTGCTGCTTATATTCTCGTTTACTTTTCTGCATTTTTAATTCTTGTCTTTAGTTTAGAGTAGATAAAACCAAAACCCATACCTACCTTGTTTCTAAACCCATCCTATTGTCAAATCATCTTTGGTAGGTTCCAATTCAATTCAATTCGTTCCGATTTTGGACGACACTCGAGTTATACTTGTCGCCTTACCCACAAGGTAGGTAGCTTGCATAGTTTGAGCCCAGCAAATATAAATTTTTAAAACTTCTCTTCTCGTCGCCTCTGTTGCCGTCGGAGCAACGACCGGGGTAAAACCCGACCGACCGACGGGGGCACGACAAGTTTTTGGCGCCGCTGCCGGGGATCGGTTTCGTTAAGAATTGAATTCTGCCTTAGATAATTAACTTTGGGAGATCCTTCCTTAAGATTATCATTACTTAGGAAGTTAATTACTTTACTAGTTAGATAACTTAGTTCTTAAACCCTATAAAATACAAAAAAATTTAAAAATGAAAAACCCTAATTCTCCTTCAAACCCCATCTCTCCTCTCAATCAAATTATGACGGATGAGATGACGGCTTTAGTAGATGCGGAATTCTTTTACCGTCCAGAGTATGAGTCAAACTCCTCTAACGTTAGAGAGGTCTGTGTTAACCATGAAGTTGAGAATCCAAAAATATCGAGCTTAGACTTAGGATTTGATGAATCTCAGCAGAAGATTCCAGCTTCTGTTATTGTTGCTTTAAGTGGTCAACCCACACTTGACCCTGAGATTCTACCAATCTTGTCTAGGTATCCACACTATATTAGACCTGCTACTATACCTGATGATGAACCCTTTGGAATTGAAGTATTCTTCTATCCACCCATGCCCTGGATGGATTTGAATGAACGTCTTCATTGCCTAGATGAATATTTTGAATACGATCTCCCCGATATTTTGCGAGCCCACCCCACTACTCTTTATTCAAGTGTAGTTGAGGAAGAAAGTCTCCAATATCAGGTCGAGACTAAGCCTAGGACAGAAACACCAAGCTCTAATAGCATTGAATTTAGGAACAATCAACCGTAATCTGAGATAAGCCATCACCTAGGAATTTCTCAAAACCCCGATAGGAGAATGGATATATGTGCTGACTTTCTTAGAAATCTTAAGATATCTGACTTCCCCTTTTCGTACGAACAGAGAAAAACCTTTGTGGAAATTGATAGGATGTTAAGATCTCTCCGTAGTAATTATAACAGAACAAACGAGTTGTCATTAAAATCAGAATTAGATCTTTTAATGGATTTATTAGCCAGCACCGATTATTCACCTGTTTCACAAACAAAGATAAATCGTTATGTTGCGGCCCTGATTGATGAACTTGAATATTGGATAGAGAGAAACCCTATTAAACCTGCCTCAATTTATGTGGATATTCCATTCTTTGTTGATCTTGCTTCTTATTTAACTAACGAATTGCGAGTTATTTTTCCTGAATCGACTGAGGAAGCTATTGAATCTGCTTTCTTTACAAAAAGGAAAGAGCTTCATATCCAACTAATTCAGTTATTGCAAAAGACTAGATTTCCATTTACAGCGCAACAAAAGATTTATATCAGGGAACTTTCGCAAGTGGTGCACACTACCCATGGAAACCCTGATTCTAACGAAGAAACGGAATTTCTACAAGTCTTAGGAAAATTTCTCTTTGATCTATGTTATATAGACTCGGGATTCAGGGATGGTATTTCGAACCCAAAGAAGGTAAAACGAGAGTTTAACCGTTTCGTTGATGCATTGCTACAACTCGGTCAGGTAGAAAGAGAATTCTTAACTGAATTTGAGCGATACTATATTAATCCTGCCGACTTAATTTACAATGTCATCCGAGCTCTTAGAGGAACGTTTATCTCTCTCCACACCTTATCTTTGTCTAAAGCTTCAAACGTATCCAAAAGTGTCGTCTTGGACACTATCCGGTAAAACAGTAAGTCTGGTATGGACGAGCTTTCGTCTTTAACAAAGCGCTCTTGGGAGGCACCCCAAGCCTATCTAGGTTAATTAATATTAGTTAGTATTAATTTTAGTTTAAATTAATTTTTCGTTTTAAAGCTTTCGTTTAAAAATCTAGAAAACGTCCTTCAAACTTTAAACTCGCGCGATTTGCGTAAGTTTGAACTTTTCAGAAAGATTTTACAAAGTTTTAATTTTAAAATTTTGCTAAATTAATTATGATTTGTTTTAAAGTTTGAAGTACACAAAAATATTATTTCATTTTTAAATAAACTCGTTTCAGTTTAAATGCAAAGAACTTTTCGCGCGCAATTTAAAACACAATTTTAATTCGCAAAAATTGTTTATAAAGATTCGTATTTACTTTTGGTTACTTTATTAAAAATCTTAAAACCTTTCGAAAACCAATCGTACGTATCGTATGTTTCGCGTTTTAAATCGAAACGTATTTAAACCAAGAAGAGGGGATCCACTACAAACAAAAAGTCAATTTTGGTCAATTTTCTCTCCCCCTTCTTCCCCAAAACCTACAGCCTCCATCTCCATTTCCAAAACCTCCATTTCTCCACCATTTTTGATGATTTAAAGCTTCAAGTTCTTCATTTTATCATCTCTCTTGCATACATAACATCATTTCATCACTTGCAAGGTAATTCCTAACTCAAATCTTTAAATTTCATTAATTTTTTAAAAGTTACGGTTTCAACTTTTGATCTATGAAATTCATGGTGAAATCTTGTGTTTTATGGTTCAAAAGTGTTCTTGCATAGTTGCTTAACATGATTACATGCTTGATCGAGTATATTACTTGATAATTTGTGACTTTGATCTTCAAGTGTTGACTTTAAGTGGTCAAAGTTGCTTGATTTGTTGACTTTTGATAACTAGTAGCTCATTTTGACTTGTTTTAATTAATTCATGCTTAGTATGATTTGATAAACATGATTACATGATTGCTAGTTCATTTTGAATGATCCTTGAATTATTGAAAGTTAAAGTAAGCATGTTGTGATTATAATTAAACAAGTATCATACTTTATTTTAAATCTTCAATTTTTAATGGTGCTTGAGTTAATTAAATCATGGCAAGTTTCTTAGATTTTCAATAAATCATTAGTTAGCTTTTGGTCATTGATTATTTTAATTATTCACCACCTTAATTAATAAAGTGTTGAATATTTTTAATATGATCATCACACGTAAGCTACCGTCATTCATTTATCAAAATCTTTAAATCTTGCAAAATTGTTAAAAGTAACCGAATAAGTTAACACGTGTCTTTAACCACATGGTATTAGCATGAATAAATTAGTTTATGCTCTTTTTGGTTTACTTGATATATTTGAGGTAATTACATGGTTATGCTCACTTAGATTAAGTTGCCATGAATGAAAGTAAGAATATTTGCTAGTTGTTTGAAATGACGAGTTCACTTAGATTAAACGCTAGTATTATTATTACTTTAATACCTTTGGAATAGGTTAGACACTAATGGTTGCGAAAATTGCGGATTAGGGATTGGTTAAGCCTAGGTTTAGTTTAAAATTGCGGATTTATTCATATTTTAAAACCTACATTTCCAATTTTCGTTTAAAATTTGGAAATGTACCTAGCAATTTGTTATGACTTATGCATCTCATTTTCTTGTCAACAGATGGATCTATCAAACCCTTCGTTGAGGAAGCTTGCTTCATTCCCCGAGAATATGGACGATATTGAGAAATGGATGGGACGATACTTAGGGTCAAACAGAGTCATCATGTGGTCGGATATGAGACGCTTGGGTATTAGGGATGAGTTGGAAGAATTGATTAAGTATGATAAAGATGGCGAGGAACATGCTGCATTTTCCCATCTTTTCTCCATTGATGAGGCTATTCCGAGAGAGATTGGAGATCACCGATAAGAAGATCGCTTTTCGGTATCGTGGGAAGAAGTATCGTATGACAGTGGGAGATTTTGGGGTATACCTTGGCCTTTACACACAATCACAGGCCAGTTCTGATTGGTTCACCAGCAGTTTCCAGTCTATCTCCAATTTACCGTCACGGGATCACAAGGAGATATATAGAGGATTGACGGGCTCAAACTTCAGGAGTGGAGTGAAAGCTTCACTCATGACCCGACCAGTTCACCACATTCTTCACAAGCTCATGTTCTGTACTATCTTTAGGAAGAGAGATGCTGGACCTGCTACATCAGAGGAGCTTAAGTTCATGGATGCGATCATAAGGAAGCAGAACCTGAATGTCGCATACATCATCGCGGATAGATTGTGGAAGGAGAAGAGAGAGGATAAACGCCACGTATTCAGGGGAGCCATTATCACGAGATTGTTAGTCGGCATGGGGATTCTCACTAACCGCCACCGTGAGGATTACACCCATCACGCTAGTTCGCAGCAGTTTGATCTGGAGTACTGCAAGTTGATCAGGATGATTGATGAGGGACCTGAGAGACAGTGCTTATGGTATCATACTCGGCAGCCCATTCCTGGATGCTTCATGACCAGGAAGCGCGTGACTACAGAGGATAGAGATGTTGGTCCCCATCCACAGAGACCAGTAGCAGCAGACATACCTGAGCCAGCATGAGGAGCAGACACATCAGTACTGCCTACACAGGCCGTTGTGCATGACATGGATCCGGTCACTCCTCTTACTCAATACTATTTATTACATGCTTTACAGGTTATCCGTGATCCGTAGGTTCTGACAGCTAGGAGATATGTTATCCCTGAGCCTGATCACTTCTTATACACATGTGGACCAACACCACCTCCCACTACCCATACCGCCACTCACCCATATGCCACCACTCGCCCATACACCACCTTCCCTCCACCTCATCCACATACCTCCACTCATCTGCCACATCCATATAGACGCCATCGCACACCTACCACCTACTCCGCACCATTACCCACTCACAGATCCACATCTGATATAGCCAGAGTCTACTCAGTAAACATACCATCACCAACCCGTCAGCAGGCATCATTGCCTCGTCCGACTGTACCCATTCCTACCCATGACCAACATCCAGAGGCTACAACATCATATAGACCAGACTTGCTCTACATTGGCACCGATGCATTGTTCACTGGTAGTGTCTGCCCTTACTTGGATTTGGGCCCCATCTTCTCAGATCAGGTTCCTACTGAGAGTACTCTCAGGCAGCTCTACCTTGATATGTTACAGATGGTAGGTGTTACCACTGCGGACATGCTCGCACAGGGTTATGATGATATGATGGCACTTCCAGCGATGACCCTCAGGCAGGTATTGATTCAGAGAGGATTACTACCTCCAGATGAGCAAAGAGTGTCCAGTGGACAACAGTCAGTCGCAGGACCCACAGCTCAGCCTGATGACATAGCATCAGAGGATCATCCATTCTAGACTACCTATCTTGTGATTTATATTTCATATCACTGACTTCTGTATTGTATTGATTACAGTGATCTCTATCTTGCACTTGGTTGAACTTTTGGGATATTTCTCGACCTACATGGTTGAGCTTTATTATTATGTTTATCGTAGTTACTTATTATGTTTGTTTCTTTATTTTAGAATAAGTGATTGAATCTGTGATGAATAAGAAATGAACCCGCATGAGATGACGAGCTTTCAAGAAAAAAAAATCGTGGAATAAAAGGCAGACAACCAAGGAATTCACAACTGCGGACCGGGGAACTTACACACATCTCAGGAGAGGAGTTTTGGTCTATCTTCTTCTGAAACTCGCACATGCACCACAAACTCTTCAAAGATCTAAGTGTGGGATCTCAATCCACACTTCAAGACATCTTAGCAAGAATCGTCTCCAAATCTTAAATCACAAAAGTGTGAAATTTACTAATAAGAATTTCCACTTACATCATGGGTCGACTCTTAGCTAAGCATGAACGAGAAGCATTGTGCACCAGATAAAGACATGCAGAGCTGAATCACTCTTAATGAAGATCTTCGAATTCTTAGCTTTCGCCTCCAAACGTTAAATCGTCATCTGGGGAGTTTCTTATCTTTCACCTCGTTTTCATAACTTGATTCATTTTGTTAGCTTAGGAATGCAAAGTAATCTATACTCTATCCTAAACTTATCACTAAGTGTGGGATTCCAGCCCAAACCAAACACTTGAGAAACATTTTCTATATGTTCAAACTCTAAGTGTGGGATTATATTTTTCTAAATATAATCTCAACTCAAGAGAACATTAGGGACAATGTTCCTCTAAGTGTGTGATAGCAGGTATAGAATACCTTGAATTAGATGTTTTACATATTTTAATGTCCAAATAGCTTTACTCAGAAAATGTTCCTCAAATTTTCAAAATTTTCAAAACTTTTTAAACAAAAATAATAAATATGAGCCAAATCATCCGATTAGCTCTACTAATTTTGAGTTACGATTTCTTTCGAATAGGAACCATTTCTAATATGAGTTAGTTATTCAAGAATATTAGGGAAATTAAGGTAGAAATTTCTTAAATAAGTATTAACAATCTAAGGAGCATGGCTAGGCACATACAAACCCAAATTTACAGTGAGGTTTTGAGCCTTAAAAGCATTCATTTTAAATGCTACATTGTTTATTTCTTGTGTGTGCCAATGCTAGTATCTCTAAATTAGAACTTGTTCCTGACATACGTTTCAAGACCACATTGGAGAGTACCGTACGCGGTATAGGTGCAATTAGATGATCTCGACATTCCTTAGGATTTAACCCATTCTTACATACCTTTTCAAGCCCAAAACCCTTCCGATACTCATTTTTAGTATCGATGATCCACCTAGAAAACCCTTTGAGCCTAAACCTCTCGTTTCTTCAAAACCCTATATCTTAAACCACTCTCCCCAAAATTCCCAACAACTTATCTTGGAATTTCTAAGGTTATGAAAAACATTTTGAAGAATCTCTTTCTGAATTGATCTACTCCTCCGTGTTCACCAAAATTAGAAATTCAAGGGTGCGAAAAATCGGCACCAGAAGAAAAGACTCAAAGAAGTCCGTGATAAGAAAGAAGAGATTTCCGAAAGAAAAGCAAAAATATCATTGGAAGTTCTCTGGCAAAGAAGTTCTGAAGAAAGAAAAGAAAATAAAAAAAAGCAGAAAAATAAAGAAACGAAAAAGAAAAGAAAATAAAGCTAAGTGCTTCAGAGTATCAATCTTTCAAAGAAAGATCCAATGAAATGCGAGTAGATATCTTCTCCGTTCTACAATAAGTTTTTCATGATTCTTAGAATGCCTAAGATAAGCAACACCCTTACAACCAAAAATCACCACTACCCATACCCCTTAGCCCTCACAAACATTACAACCCACTCGAATGTCTTGGGATAATTAGCACCGTCCTCTTCCTAAGTGGTGGAGATCCGATTCTCGACCAAGCTTATGATGATGAGTGCTGCATGACTGGCTATTTGAGCGATTTCTATTGTGCAAGATTGATAGGAAACCCGATACACTCTGAGTGAATTGAGTGACCACCGTTAGTGAGATCGCCTAGTCATGTATGCTCCAAGATCACGTGATTTGGAAAGTATGTCTGGGAAAGTCAATACTTATTTATGAAAGGATCATCTTAGCTTTCCCTATGTTCTCTAAATAATTAACCCATATGACAAAGTGGTAACTTTTTGGAAGTGCTCTAACTCACCTAAAATCTATAAAATATTTTCACGGGACACAACTGAGTGTTGCTTGAGGACAAGCAACGCTTAAGTGTGGGATACTTGATGTGACTCAAAAAGTCATGTTTTTAAGTACTTATTTCCGCACTTTTTGGACTATTCTTTGGTAAAAACATTTCAAAACAATCATTTATCATCAAAAATCACCAAGGTAGTCTAAATACGGGCGTTGCTACAAAAATCAGTTAAAACATCCATTTTGCACGCAAACCGAGGCAAAAAAACAATCACCTTAAATATTCCATCCTTGATTATCCTATCAAATTAGACCTTAATGCATATCTTATGATTCAATAGGAAAATCCAAGATCGGAGGTGAAAGAATAAAGAGAAAGGGTAAAGAACGAAGAAGATGTGCAGTCTGGAAGCCGCCGATCGTCATCCGAAACACGCAAAAGTCAAACACCTCCAAATTTGTCAAATTTAGTATCATTAGAAGCGTAACGGAAAAACGAATCCAACGGCGCAAGAATCAAGCAAAACGGACTCCAAACGAATAAGATACGGACGAACCAAGCAACCGAGAAATCAATGGAGGCTAAATGGTGGGCCCCCCCCCCTCTGGGCACCTAGGTACCGTATACGGGATGTGTTGCCTTGTTGGGTTCCGTTTGCCCCCCTTGGTCCGCTTGCCCCGTATGCTGCTTTGATACTTGTATCTTATGCTTCAAGACTTGTACAAAGGCTACCACCCTTCTCCTATAAATAGTTGCTTCATTTCCACCATTTCAACACACCATTCTTCACATACTTCTCTTTCTCTCTCTAGAATTCTCTCTCTAGCACTACTCTTAGGAGTTAGAGGAGAATTGTTCTTGTAGTTAGTTCTTCTCTCTAGTTACTCTCTCTAGCACTACTCTTAGGAGTTAGAGGAGAACTAGAGAGATATAAGTTAGCGGTTAGAGCTAGAGGAAAGTTGTAATTGGGTAATCAAGCTGTAGCAAGGTTATTCAAGTCAGACTGTTGTAATCCTCAGTATTACTCTTCTAATCCGGTGATATTATCTTACTTTCTTACTGTTATAATGTTAACTTTGCATATTATCTCAGTATGATCTATGATTGTTGCCATGCTGATTAGCTAGATTAATATGTGATTGTTGAAATGTAGATGTTAGCATTAGGGATGATGTTTAATTAATATATCTTATATATGATCGGTAGTTGTTATGCTGCATACATGTTTAGACTTATCCTGGATGTAGACTTAATTAATCATCCTTTCTGGTCTCTCACGTGACTGTTGCCTTAGGATAGGATCTGATCAACCCTAACTATGAATACACAGTTATCTCCTATTTGTATGAAACTGTGGGATTGCCGTAATACGGCAGAATATTTGGTATAGCGTTGGAAATACCACTGGTGGAGTACAAATACGTGGAAGCCAAGGAAATGCCGGTGGTCTATCTCACCGTGGATTACCTGGAAGCAACCCTTCCAGACACGGGTCTAGGTCTTGTTAAGCCGTGAAAATGCTATAGTACACCGTTAAACTACCTCTGGTTATAAAGCTGTGTAAAGATACATTAGGTCTTTAAAACACCGTAGATATACCTAGGGTTAGAGTACTGTGGAAAATAAGGACACTATACATTATACGCATGCCTAGGGATGAACGACCGATGGCAAAAGAGGGTCTAATCCATGACGGAAGTATTAGAACTTAAACAGATAAAACAAGAGTTAGGAAATGAAAGCAAGGATGCCGGCTGTGTTCCCAGATGCTTAAAACCCCTAAACTCTACTTAACCAATAGTGTAACTTATTCAGCATACAACCAGTATTACTCTGTTAAAATTGGATAGACATAGGTGTTAAGAAAAGTCAGTGTTGTGGACTGTCGCCTTATTCCTTAACCCCATTCAGAGGGTCGCTTGGTCTCCGAAAGAGACGGTGAGGTGGGTCTGAAGATAGTCCCATCTGACCAGAATCAGGATAGCCTAGGATTCAGTGACATATGCTTTAGGGTTACACCTAGACGTAGGGTCCTAGTGTTTACACCGACCGTTTAGAAGATCTTAGCTAGAGTAATTACCTATCATCAATATAATATCATCCCGAAACCCTAATCGTCGAAGTCTCAACAATCACTCTCTACCTGCTGCTAATATTCTGGTTTACTTTTCTGCATTTTTAATTCTTGTCTTTAGATTAGAGTAGATAAAACCAAAACCTATACATACCTTGTTTCTAAACCCATCCTATTGTCAAATCATCTTTGGTAGGTTCCAATTCAATTTAATTCGTTCCGATTTTGGACGACACTCGAGTTATACTTGCCACCTTACCCACAAGGTAGGTAGCTTGCATAGTTTGAGCCCATCAAATATAAATTTTTAAAACTTCTCTGCTCGTCGCCTCTGTTGCCGTCGGAGCAACGACCGGGGTAAAACCCGACCGACCGACGGGGGCACGACACTGCGCAAACGACCGTTGCGGTGGTAACAGTAGCCATGTACCAACAGCATCAATAAGACCCTACATCAAAAGTTAGTGTATAAGAAAAAAGCACAAGTGTCTAAGTAAAACATATACAGTTAAATGCATACCTTGTGACCATCATAAATGATAGTCAAATAAGGCCCATTGTATAAGTTCAGATGCTCACTCAATGCTGCCCGAAACCAACACCAATTGTCTCTATTTTCCACATTAACTACTGCCCAGGCTATCGGATACATCTGGTTGTTTGCATCTCTGCCCATGGCTATAAGTATTTCACTTTTAACCGTTGACTTCAGAAAGCATCCATCTAACCCAATCACTCTTCTACAAGTACCATTCCACCCCTCCTTTATGGCTTTGAAACAAATGTACATTATGTTGATATAAACCAAGCCATTTCCTTCTCATCAACTTCTAACTTTACACTAGAACCCGGATTATTTTTTAAAATCGCATCAGCATATTCCCTCAAGCTTGCATAATTTTCCTTCAAACCTCCCTCATGATCAAATATAGCCCTATGCTTAGCTTTCTTGCACATAATTATACTAACATTAATAAGAAAATGTTTTTTGATATCAGCTTGCGACTCAATATGTCAATTTAGGATTCTCAATTATCTCCTTAGCATAGTGCTTGACAACCCATTTAAAACTGACTAGTGGCTCTGAATCAAAGTTCCTAACACATTGATGTGTTGGAATTAATGATTTGATCCGAAATGATTGCTCAGATTGCATCCATGATTCCCAAAGCCTAAAAGGACACTCATGCTTCTTGCCTTTCAATGGAGGACCATTCTTCTTTCCTTTAACTATAATTTTCTTTTTGAGTTTAACTAGAGTACCCTTCTTCTTTGGAGTTACATTTTTCTTTGGAGTTGTTTTTTATTTCCCCTCAAACTACCTTGTTCATTACTTTCTGCATTTTCCTGTGCCAGTGCCTCAGCTAGCAACCTTGCTAGCCTTTTCTTTTTCCTATTCCCAAATGTACATCTACCATCCTCTACACATCTGCCACACTTATAGTAAGGATCTTAACATACCTTGCAAGAATTAAGCTAAAATAGGCATGAAATATTAAACACGACGATCAATTTTGGAATTTGATGAAAATCGCGATGTGGGAGCAAGAACTAGAAAGTGGGTTTGGTGTTAATGAATGAGATGAAAATGTAATTGTAAATAAATATAGTAAACCACATGTGTATCATTTTCCAACGTGTAATTACAAATTAAATACAAAATGCCAAATTAAACTAGACTAACCGGTACACCTGTAAACAATTGCCGACGTTGGGTGACATGAACACAAAATTTAAAAGTTTGTTGATGATCGTGGTAATAAAATGGGTACATGGGTGACCTCGGAACAAAAAAGTAAGTACAGGGGCGATCGCAGCTTTAACCTTAGTGAAAATGATTTGTTAAAAGATTTATTTTATGAAATTTCTCAATATCGCTCTTATGAATCACTCTTTTATGATTTGCACATAATTTGTGATTTTTATTGACAATTCAATCCCATGCAATCTCCGTAATGATAGGACATGGATTAGCGAGTTGAAATATGATTTATTTTAAAAATTAATTATTAAAAATAAGTTTATGATGACAAGAAACTCGGTGAGTTCCTGTCTAGATTTCATATTCAAATGTTAATTTAAATAATAATAGACTTTTATTTTAATAGCCGTATATGCATTATTAATAATATGGTAAATATGGTAAAGTATTTCATATCTGTGTTCCATATCTTGCTGGATTTATATTTGTCTAATTTATGTTTATTTACATCTATATCTATAATCTATAACTACTTATAAAATATCTTTTATGTTGAATCTTAGAATTTTTAAATTAAAATTAAAAATACAAAAATTTAACATCTATCATATATTTAACTAATACAATTACTATATACCACAGCTAGCATATACAATTATACCCCTAATTCAAATTAGGCGATTCATTCTATTTATACTACATAATTTCATATCATACTTAAGGTTCTAAATAAATATAATCAATCTAAAATCCATCAATGATTCATGAATATTAAAAGATCAAAATTAAACAAAAAGTAATTAGACCTAATTCTTTTAACATTCAACACATAATCCAAACTATAATTATAGATATAATACGATGAATCCAACGAACATGTAAACCGAATCAATAAGCATCTATATGTATTCAGTTATTTATGTTTGAAAAAATATGCGAAATAATTCCCACTGCTATGCGCGGGTACTCTGCTAGTTCTTTTATATGTTTACTGTTTAAAGATAAAGTAATCATTTAATTATTTGGAAAAAATCCTGGTCAACTTAGTATATACTATATTTAAGAGGGCGAGCTTAAGCTTTTATTTTGATTCAGGTGACCAAATTTTTGGATCCGTTAATCAGTGTTGACGAACTTCGTATAGTGTTAGGAATATAGATAAGTAGATTTACCCCTTAGTTAGTGTAAATGGTCCAATCAAGTTGATTGTATTCAAGATTTCCATTTCCATTTCCATGCCGGCCCTCAAATCATCAGATAACGTTTTACCTTTCAACTTGTCTTGTTAAGTTGTTAACCATTGACCAAATAACCTTTTTTACTATTGGGAAATGCTATTGACAGCCCTTAGGGCTGTCAATAAGGGAGAATTTGTGGATTTAATGAAGCTAAAGTTTCCTTACTATTAATACTCTTTAAATTAAATATAAAATATATCAATATCAATAGGTTTTTGCAGTGATCGACTACTAATTAATGCATGTTTGGGGGTTTACTTTTATTACTTGAAAATGTACAAGTTTGAAAAAAAAAAAAAGTAAATTGTATATATGGTCCATGTGGTTTACACCGATTTACGAAAATCATCTATATACTTCTTTTTTCACTTTTTCAGTCCAATAAGTTTACATTTTGCTCGAAAATGGTCATTCACCCACTTAAAATGACTATAGTACCATTTGACCATTTAAATTGTGAATATCCAAAAATGACAAAAGGAAGGGTAAGTTTGTCACTTTAAGTGGGTGAAGGTGTAAATTTATTGGACTGAAAAATTGAAAAAAAAAGTATAGGGACGGTTTTCGTAAATCGGTGTTAACCACATGGACCATCTATGGAATTTAAAAGAGTAAATTCTATGTCCATGTGGTTTACACCGATTTACGAACATCATTGTTATACTTCTTTTTTCACATTTTCAGTCCAATAAGTTTACATTAAAAATATCTCTTGCTGTTTTGGCAAAGAAAGGAACAGAGAAAAAAGAGCAAGCAACTAATTAATGGGCAATTTTTTTTTATAGAAATGCAAGTATTCACACATACCCTACCATCACGAATATATGTATTACTTGACAATTATATACAATTGTTTCATCATCAGCACTTGAACTGTCAATCTCATAATTAGAAGGATCACCATGATACAGTAGGTCAATGACTTTTGCAGGGGCGGAGGTAGAATGAGGGCAGCAGGGGCAGCTGCCCCTTTAAGAATTTTGAAATTACATAAAAAATAAATTTTTTTAAGGTATTAATGACAGTTTTAAAATTTTGTCACTTTAAAACTATCAACAATGAACAAAATAAATTTGTTTTACCCCTTCGACTTAAATTTTCTAGCTTCGCCCTAAACTTTTGCTTAATGGTCAATATCTTTATTTTCTCATTTGGAAACCACTTTAATGCCCTTCCAACTTTATCTATTATTTAATTTAACCATGGGAAATGGAAACATAATATCAAAAGTCACAATAATTCTTAAAAAAATTATCTTGTGTTTAACAAAATCTCAATAAAATTTTGATCCTTATAAGAATTTTAAAATCTTTAAACATAACTCAACTGAATCGAACAAACTACGACTGCAATGAGTACAGAGGACATATCATCTATAATGCACTACATTTTTCCGACATAAATTATCCTAAGCCAAGTGCTAATTAACTCTAGCAAACTAGTAAATATTGTCTTGTTTCATCCCATAATCAAATGCTTCTTTTGGTGAATTCTAGAGTTGAAGAATGATGTAGTAGCATATTGTTATCGGCACCGTTATCAGCATTCCAAAAATAACCCTGAAACAACAAAATCCGATAACCCAATTGTTAACAAACAAGTATCCAAAAAAGCATCATACTATACAAACCATTACGAATGTAATGTGTTATTTATGCTTACGCTGTACTGAAAATTGTTGGATGAACATTGTACTCCTTAGCAAAAACAAATGGTACGATCCCAACCGATAATGTTGCCTGTCATTACATAAGAAATGATATCAAATTCAGATAAACCCATAAGGGTAAAGGATCGAGGTCTTAAGTGATGATGAGTAATATGTACCTGAACGATGGCGACATAGAAGAGGGTACCATGAAGACGAACTATGATAGCTGCAAGCGCCATTACCGCTGGTCCTAAAAGAAACTTCACTGCCATAGCAAATGCAGCCTTCGATCTCCCGCATGCTATCATCTTAGGTTGAAGTGCCATAAACAAACCTTTAAACATACAAATTAAACATAAGTTAATCATTTTTAACTATTATCATCATCACCATAAAACGAACGTATTTTATTACTATATTACAGTTACAATAATTTTGGAGCCGAACAAAAAAAGCAGAGGAACAGACACATGACAAAAAAGAGTTTAAACTTTAAAGACACCCAATTGGTCGACAACATTGTCTCTGTAATCAGATACATATTATTTGGTGTAGAATTAATTAGTTTCCCGACTTTTTGGAACTATGTTGGTTCTTTTTACAGTATTTATTAAAACATAAACCACTATTTACGGTACTCTTATTAAGGGATTTCATGACAGTCACGGAAACGCATGATTTTGTTTTGGTGTGATTAATTATCTGTCTTTTTTTTAAGAGCAACAAAACAACAACATAACAAAAGTTTCCTTTACTAAAAACTTCATTAAACATTAATTCCAAAATGCTACAATTAATTTTGGAGTAATAAAAGCAGAGAGCAAATGGAACTTACCTAAGCTAAACATAGCCATTCCAAGACCAGTATTGGAGATCAACTTGATTGACTGTCCTATTATATTTGGCATTTCCACATGCCACCTGTTTGATTTCATTATTAATTTTCATCAACACAAAAACTTATTTATATATAACATAATATAGGTAACTATATGGACAAGTAAACTATATATATTTTCATTTAGTTATTTATTTTTTACTAATAGAATATTTACCTAAATGACACAAGAGCCCAAACAAGGCCTATGATGCTGGCATATGTGTTTGGATTTCTAACCAGTTTCCGCCAAACCATTATCAGTATCAAACGACCCATCACACCCGCAGACGGCATCTGTTTTCCAGCCTCTTCCTCTGCAATCACCACCGTGTCATGGTGGTGCTCCGCCGTAGAATCCACCCCACCTTTAGTCATCTCATTTCCAAACTCTTCCATAATCACAAAGTAATTAAGTATCAGAAATCTAACGGTTATAAAAGTACAATTAATTAAGTATCAGCACAATATTTTTACGTAACGATACAAATGTCCTAATTACCTCCAGTTTTTCCATTTTGGGTCTGATCAGATACCAACATCTGAACTTCCTTCCCGCCATGTGGATCTAAATCAATATGACTTCGAGCGTCTTTAGCAATTACGGGTGCACTAGTATTCCGATCAAAAATGTTGACATCATGTTTGTTGTTATTTTTCCAGCCGCCCTTTTGTTGGATCTGTAACGGCTTTGATGGTTTTTGGCCTTTTGTAACTGTAGGAAACATTTCCAAATTTTCAGCCTGAAAATACGGTTTCATGTTTTGTGATGCATGGAATGAAACTGTACTGTCATCCTCTAAATTAGACCGTCTAGGAGTCTGTCCCTTCGACCACTGAACCGAATACATATTATCCGCTGCTGGGCTGAAATTCGATAACCTGCCTCCTGGGAACCCAACAATGGAATAAAATTCTGATTGGTTGTAATTTGAACCTCTTGGAGAATGAACAGCTGATGAACTTAAACTGTAGATTTCAGCCCCTGAAAGTCGATTAACTTCAAACGATTTTCGTGATGCATTTGATCTTCTAACAGTTATATGAAGTTTCCCATCGTCCCCGATCTCCGCATCCGTTTCAAGAAAATCTTGTCCGTCCAAAGAAACAACGTCCGAATCAACCTTAATTGAAGCAATATCTGCTCCTGAATTGGGGAATTTTTCCGTGATCAACATCTTTGCACCACGAAACTCGAAAAAGAAAAGAAGCAAAGTGTACCAAATGATACATTGCATCACAACAACTTGAACCATCAATGATGCTGAAAATTCACCATACATTGCACTCAATAACGGAATCCCGATAACGAGAGTGTTTGGAAGAGTTGAGAGTGAGAAGATTGTGATCACCCATTCAAAGGTTCCGGTTTTTGTGAATTTAGCCCAGAGACCAAGTACTACAAGCATGATAATTTTCTGGAGGCTGTCGGCGGCGATGAAACGAAAGCTCATAGTGTAAGGATTGTTCATTGAGATGAAATGGAAAGAGAGAAATGGGACAGCGAATATGGCGACAAATCGGTTGATGCCGGAGCATTGATCAGGGGTGAAGATCTTCCACCATTTAACGCTTCCGAAAGCGAGAAACATGGCAACGTATAACGGCACCATGGCCGTTGCGATGGCGTAAAAGTCATGTCCGGTGATCATTTTTATTCAATAGAGAAATACAAGATATGGTTTTTGGGAGGGTGATGTGTGTGAGAATGTTGAATGGTACATTGTATATATATATATACCTATACCTATATAGATACATATAAAATAATATTTATCATTAATACGGAGTAGATATATTTTAATATATATTTTATTGAATATTATTATAAACTTTTAAGTGAGGTTGACCGAGGTCATTGACTAGTCATGGAAGACGTATAGATGCATGTGTGGTTGATTTACTATGGTTTTGATTACTCACAGAAATCAGAGAACTCTAGTTGTGCGAAATAGTACTGCTTTAAATAATTCTTTTATATAAAGATTATTAAATTAATTTTTCTACTTTTGTGAATTTAAATGATTATGTAAATAACATGACCAACTCAACTTAAACTACGTGTTTTCTTAATCTCCTAATTTTTTCTGTTAATTTAATCAGCTCAATCACACAAGAAGAGAGCAAAACAATAAAGTGCAAACATCCGGTTTTATAAATGATTTTCTCCTTTTCTTTAGAAATTTACATTTTTTAAGATGCGAAATGTCTATTATGCACTTATAATTAATTAACTATCTTTTGTTATTTCATCAATCAATCTATATATATACTAATATATCAAAAACTACTAGCACTTACTAATTGACTAAATAAAGATGGAAATGTTAACAATTAACATAATATCATACATTTATTTTATTCACTTTCTTCGTTTATATCAAACATTTGACTTTATTAAATTGAACAATTGTTAAATCGTGCAAGATATTGAACAAATTCTATAAATTATTCATGATAAAACGTCACTATTGATCATCGATGTAATTCAACTTTACTAATGACCACAACCGACAACTATTACCGTCTCTTTAATTAATATTATTGTTAGTTATCAACATCGACAACTAATACATTTTTCTAATTTGTTACCGCTGCATTGCGCGAGTGATTTACTAGTTTATCATAGTGTGTACATAGAAACACTTATTTTGGATTAGAGGCTTTGGGTGGTCAACCACCCTCAAACATGGCAGTCGACCACCTCGATAAAACTTTATGCCTTCCAATCGATCACAACATGATACAGATGATGGCCATAAAAAAACTGATCGTGCATTTAATTTATTGAAAGTTTTTATGGAATTAAAATTTATCAATAGAACTAAAATTTTTAAGGAATTGAATGTACATTCCTTTTAAAAAAGGAACTTGATGACTTGGAAATCAATTTATTTGAAAACTAAACACCCTGTTGAATTTCACGAACCACATGCAAAATATTTATCACATGTAGTTACTTTTGGTGTTCTATTGAAATGTAATCGTATATGAAATCGGATGTAAATTTCGAAACTACAAGTATTTATCAAATATGTTAACAATGTTATCACATGTGATAATAACTACTATCATCATAAAGTGGTTGTCGTATAACAATAAACAAAACTTGTTGTATCACATGCAAAATAAAATCTATCAATAATCATACAAAACATTCAAATTACATGCCAATATCACATGTGTTATAAATAATTCTTAATACCCACAAAAAAAAATCCGTCAAAAGTATAATTATGAGATGTTTAATCAAAGAGAAAACAACATTTGAATTTATGGTGCAACTTTTATAATTTTTTAACTAACCGATTTTGAAATTTTTAACTTTAAAAACCGTGAGGAAATGTGAGTTTAAAATGACACTTATACCTTTAGCCACTTAAATTTTTCATTGTTTCTCCCATAGTCTCTCATTTATTTATTTGAACATTTTGAATTATCAATGTTACAAAATATACTACCGATCTATTTTTAGTTCTTTATAAAGATTTCTCAGTTAAACCCGTGTAGTCTGGGTGTCTGAACTAGGAATCTCAGATTCTCAACCAACTAGTTATAAAAGACCGAAGATATAATCACAGAAAAAAACTTAATCGACACATAAGTTTAGTTTGATCGAATTATTAGGCCTCGTTTTAATCTTCCATAGTTGTGTAGTAGTCTTTTATGTCAAGTCGATGGATCATAATTTGCCAAGTCTTTTCATTATAGAAGTCTAGTTCAAGTGCCTTCAAGTTTTATGTTTAGTCAAATAGGTCTCAATATAGGTCAAGGAGTAGCTACTTTTTCCCCATGTTTCATTTATTTCATTGTCAAATGTAACATTTTCAGGGATCTCCTTGATCTCTTTATCAATATATATTATCTTGTTTTTGCCAAAAAAAAAAAAAAAATAGAAGACCAAAGTTGATAAAGTAACATAAACATAAACACACATTTGCAATTGCATCGGAAGGCATGCATCTTAATGAAGGCCTTTTAATAGATTCATTTGAGTGAAAAATTAGAGAATGCATTTAAATTCACATCGGTATTTGTGACACCTGACAAATTAGGGCAAATTATTAGGTCATAATCACTTTGTAATACGTGTAATTAGTTTTGTAATAGGCTAATTATGTGTATCATTATATATATTTGAGGATATATACACGTACGCGATTTATTTGAATCGTGCATCTTCATATCGGGCGGATCCCGATACAATAATACGGACGTTGGTGAACTCAATTTATTAAATAATATGAAATAATTTGATAAACATATTTATTTCTAAATATTATTTTAATAATATTCCGTAAGTATTTCGTATCGTATAAAATGCTCAGAAACGACCGAAAACGAGTGAAACGCGCCCGACAATCGAACAAAAGTCAAAATATATTTTATAGACTTAAAATATATCAATTTGAGGAAAAACCTTCACTTGAATTATTGTATGTTAAAACGATAACAAAAACGTTTAGTTAAAATGTCATGTAATTAAATAAACGTAGCATGGTCCCACAAACGTATAAACCGAACCCGACAATATCACCAAACATTTTTATAAATGTTTTCTAAGTAGTTTTAATAAATACTTCAATAAAAAACATTGAAATTTAAATCGTTATTTAAAATGTGCGTATTAACCATTTAACGCCTAAATAAACGTCGAAACGAACGGGTAAACGAACACGGGACTTATCGTAACTTTGGGGAACAAAAATCAACTCACCCACATCCCTTTAGGGCCCACTAGAACCGGCCAAGGGGAGGGGAATGGCTTCCCTCACCCTTTTACCCACTTACACACTCTACACCACACCACACCATACCCCCTCCATACCTCTTTCATTCCTCACACACTTTCCTTTTCCCTTTCCCCTCTCTCTCTCAACGAAATTCCAGCCCTCAAGGGCTGCCACCACTCCACCACATCACCACCATAGCTCCACCACCTCAAACTTGAAGAGGATCGAAGCTAAAAGCAAGGAATCGAAGTTCATCACCTCCTCATCTCAATTCCGGCTTTAGATCTCATATTCTTTGTAAGGAACCCTCTTTCTTTTACTAGATTTACTTGGAAAATACTTGTTTACATGTTAGTAGGTTCATTCAACTTAAAAATGTCCAAGAAACTTGTTAAAAATCGTTTATACAAACACATACATCTAAACAGTTTTTCTGACCAGAAAAATCAGTGTACAAAAACGTCCATATCTTGAGTTCTAGGTTGAATAAATGCATGAGACCACTTGGAAAAGTTTGATATTTTTGTCTTCTACAAAAAGTTCTTCTTTAGCCATTTCCAGAAATACACGTATTTTCGTGTATAACCCGATCTTTGTGCGAAGGTCTGTTTTGAACCAAATCTAACCACTCTCCATTTCCATTTTTGTGTAAAATAGTAAAGGACCTTCTAAAATCACCATAAATTGCATATTTACACTAGACACCTAGGAGAATATGTGTGATTTTTGGTTAGGCTTGATTCGGAATAGAAACGGGTGAAATCGGGGGTTGAATCGAGTTAAAAATCTGGAACCGAAGCCTCCAAGGGCTGTTTTAGTCATTTTTCAAAACCGACACTTTGGGTCAACCATAAAACGTAACGACAATTTTCTAAAGCTTATTTAACATATTTAAGACTTCCCTAAAAGTTTCGGGTCAAACCGAACATGTTTGACCTAGTCAACAAAAACGAACACTTAAACGAAAACGGAAATCACATCAGTCCGACAATACCTCATTGTCGCATGAACAGTGTTCCGAGAATCCTTTGTCGCATTGCCCTATCTTCGGAATCATGATTGTCGCATGAACAGTAACCGAAACCCTATTGTCGCATCACTATTGTCGTAATAACTATTGTTGTATTAAACCCGATTGTCGCATCCTCATTGTCGCAAAAACTAATACTTTCATACTTGAAACCGTCTCAAAAATTGCTATTGTCTCATGAATAGTGATCGCTATTGTCTCATGAATAGTAAATCCCGACAATCTTATTGTCTCATGAATAGTGATCGCTATTGTCTCATTAATAGTAATTCAACACTAACTTTGCATAACCGACTTTTCAACAGATAATATCACGATACTTGGTTAAACGTCAATACAATATTTGGAATAACTCAGAAACATATGACACATATACTTTTGTAAGTGTACAACGAGACCAACATAATAATAATGCTTTTAATAATCATTATTACAAAACTCACCAACGGGCCGTACATGTTTTCAAAATACAAACAAACAACCAAATCCTTTGGACATTACTAGTTAAATGAACAACTAGCACAGATGGTCCGTTGAGACGTCTACACATATTTATAACCTTGCGCGTTTTGAACGCCCGGCAGGTTACAGTCTTTGGACACCACTACTTATACTACTTCATACTTGCTTCGTTGCAACATATCTCATAGCCCCTCATTTTACTGTTTTTACTTGTTTTGAACTGTTTTGGGGTGAGATACATGCTCAAACTATTTTTATGGAAACCATTTTTGAAAACATTTCTACATATTGGCATGAGTTGTTTTCAAAATCCTTTGAAGCCCTCCACATCATAGTTTGTTAATATGGATTAGCGTGAATGTTAGTGTATGGTACTATACGCGATTGTTAAATCCTCGTTCAGGGTAGTCGCGCTTCCACGACTGCGGTCGAACGGACACATTATAGTACCATATGGGATTGACAATCCCCGTCAGGGGTAGTCCCGCTACCACGACTGCGGTCGAACGGACGCATTATCATTTGTTCATACGTGTGTTTGATTAGGCACATGCAGGAGGCAAACTCGATCAGGCACTTGATTGTGATCCTGACACCCTCAGTTAAGCTCAAACTTTGAGCTCATGGCAGTAATATACACATTTATTTGATTGATTTCAAATCACTATACTAAATCTTGTGGTTCATACATTATTATTTCATCATTACACCTGTGAGCTAACCAGCTTTTAGCTGACCTTTTAGCATGTATTCTCAGGTACTCAGCAGTAGTAGGACTGCTCAGGATATTATGTAGCTCGAGTCGCATACAGACACCAGGAGATTCCCCTGCATTTCTACATTTGGTAAATTAGATATGCCTTAGAATCTCTAAACATTAATTACGAGCTTTTGTAAACATTACAACTTTGTAAAACTTTTACATTATTTTAATGTAACTTATAAACGACGCATATAGAGTCGTTCATTATATATCTTTGTGCTTGATTACCTTGATTAGTCGAGCCCCGACCCGATTCGCTTCCGCAACCCGAATTTGGTGGTGCGACAGATTGGTATCAGAGCCTAAGGTTATAGTGAACTAGGTTGCATTTAGTGGGCCTAGACTATGACCGTTAGGCAGTATTTCCTTATTAGGTATGACTAATTCAGGAATAACATCGTTCGAGTTTAATTTAACATAGCCTGATCAACTATATACAATTAAATAAGAATCGATGTAAGGTCTGAAACGGTTATATTGAACAGGAATACACTAGTTGACTCTGACCACGAGAGAAACCGGACCTATACATGTTTGTGCTAGACACACTAGGCTATATTATATGTTATATATATATATATATATATAGGCCTCACGATATTCACTAAACGCTATTGCCACAGACATGGCAGACATTCCTCATCTAGCACCAGCTGACACAAACGACGAGACTCAAACTCCACCAGCTACTGAGGAGGTAACCGTGTTACCTGTCTCACCGACACGAGCTTCTCCCGAACCCCTCTACTATATCACTGGAGAGGCACGAGTCACACGAAATCACAGGTGGGGTACCGGATCTATCCGAGCTAACCCTTATCTCAATCACACTAGTGATACCTCAACCAGAACACGCCATCCAACTTACCCTCGTAAGTGGGATTGGCTACCCACAACTCTGAACACTTGGAGGTCTGAGGAAGACATTCGAATTCCTACTGACTCCATGGACATCTCCCCATATACTCAAGAACCCATCCACCATACTGTTCCAGTGCTAACTGCCCGACTACACCGTCATGAGGCAACACTAGAAAGCTTGGAACGGGAAAAACACATGGTACAGATGTACTGGTTACGCCAATCACACGACCGCATTTCAGAACTCTTCCAAGAACGTGAAAGCATGACCCAGATAATGGAAATGATTCATAAACAAGTAATTGATGACAGGAGCACATTTGATCTCCTGCAAGCAAGACTAGAAGAATGTGAGCAACGCTCACGAGAAGCGGAAGAATACTCCCGCGAATTAGTGCAACGGCTAGTGTTGGCAGAAGATAATGCCAAACAAGCCAGCAGACTTGCAACCACCGTGGACCACCTTATCACCCTCATGTCACAAGTGAACTTGCACCGAAATTAGAATAGTATCTATCTTGTAATCTATCTAGCTAGCTATGTAGGACTCTAGAAATTTGTACGGATGCATAAATTCCCGACATCTTTTGTAATCCTTGCAATCATGTACCTTTTGGAAACTCATATCTTGTACTAAATCCGATTATCTAATGAAATATGATTATCACTTTGTGCTGTTATATATTACCTCAATATATATACATATGTAATATATCATGCCTTTGTACAAATATCTCATTTATCTCTTCTCTTTGTGTTCAACATTATGCTTCCAAGACATACGTTTAGCCAAGCTGACGTCAATCGACTAGTTGCCCAAGGGGTAGCAGATGCTCTAGCTGCTCGGCAACAAAGTTCAGGCACTGAAGACACCACGAACAACACACCTCCACCAAAGCCCTGTTCATACAAGGACTTTCTAAACTGTAAACCACTGAACTTCAAGGGCACCAAGGGTGCTATTGGTTTATTACGCTGGATGGAGAAAATGGAGTCAGTCTTTCAAATTCGTAACTGTCAGGAAGACTGCAAGGTCAAATACTCCACCTGCACCTTCATGGATGGTGCTCTGACTTGGTGGAATACTTATACTCAGACTGTGGGCATTGACACTGCTTTCTTAACTCTATAGGAAGAAGTGAAGAAGATGATGAAGGACGAGTACTGTCCACGAGATGAGATTCAACAACTGGAACACGAGTTCTGGCACCTCACCACACAAGGCAATGACATTGCCGGATACACCACCAGATTCAATCAGCTGATACTGCTGTGCCCATCACTCGTTGATCCGGAATACAAACGGATCAAACGTTACATCTGGGGACTTCCCCCACGTATTCAGGGTATGGTCACTACTTCCAACCCTACAACCATTCAAGGTGCCGTTCGTATGGCACATAATCTTATGGCACAAGTGGTTCGACGAGGGACACCTGCTGCCAACAACAACTCAAACCCATCTGCGAACAACAAACGAAAATGGACTGGGAACTCAAATGCCAACCAGAACCAAAACCAACAACCCTCCAAACGGCCTGAAACTGTTAAAGCCTACAACTCCAGCTCAGAAACCAAACGGGGTTACACTGGAAATAGACCCTTCTGTTCCAAGTGCAACCGCCACCACGATGGTCCTTGCGATACACCTTGCAACAATTGCCATCGTTATGGGCATCTCGCCATGGACTGCAGGGCTACCAGAACAAACACCAGCACCAACATCTGCCAACCCAGAGCCTGCTTTGATTGTGGCAACACTGGGCATTTCCAAAACGTTTGCCCGAAACTGAAGAACAAGGGCAACAACAACAACACTGCAAAAGGTAGAGCCTTTGTTCTGAACTCAGGGGAAGCCCGCCAAGACCCGAATGTGGTCTCATTTACGTTCCTCCTCAACAACTTAACTGCCTCTGTTCTATTTGATACTGGTGTTGATGGAAGCTTTATATCTGATGAATTTTGTCCACTACTTGACATCACTCCTGTGACTTTAGATGTTAAGTACATTGTAGAGCTAGCAAATGGAAAACTTATTGAAATTGATAGTGTGATACCCAATTGCACTTTAAACCTTGCCGACGAATTATTTCCTATTGATCTCATCCCTGTCGAGATCGGAAGTTTTGATATCATCATTGGCATGGATTGGCTGTCTAAGAATCGTGCCAAAATCATCTGCTTTGACAAAATCGTTCATATACCTCTCGCCTCCGGTAGTACTGTAGTCATACAAGGGGAGACCGGTGGGACGAGACTAACCATCATTTCATGCATGAAAACCCGTAAGTATTTGAGAAAGGGTTATCAGGCAATCCTCGCACATATTATGGAGAAAAAGTCGGAGGAGAAGCGACTTGAGGATGTGCCAATCGTTCAAGACTTTCCGGATGTTTTTCCCGAAGACCTGCCTGGTCTTCCACCACCGAGACAAGTCGAATTCTCAATCGATCTTGTGCCCGGAGCAGCACCTGTGGCACGAGCACCATATCGACTAGCCCCATCCGAACTTCAGGAGTTGTCCACTCAGTTATAGGAACTCCTGGACAAAGGATTCATTAGACCAAGTTCCTCACCTTGGGGAGCTCCGGTCCTATTTGTAAAAAAGAAAGACGGTTCTTTCCGCATGTGCATCGATTACAGGGAACTGAACAAGTTAACTGTCAAGAACCGTTATCCACTCCCACGCATCGATGATCTATTCGACCAACTTCAAGGGTCAAGCTACTATTCCAAGATCGATCTGCGATCTGGATATCATCAATTAAGAGTTCGCGATGTTGATATTTCGAAAACTGCTTTCCGAACTCGTTATGGGCATTATGAGTTTCAAGTCATGCCCTTCGGTTTAACAAACGCACCGGCTGTATTCATGGACCTTATGAACCGAGTGTGTAAACCATATCTCGATAAGTTTGTCATTGTCTTCATTGATGACATTCTTATATACTCGCGCAACGAACAAGAACATGCGCAACATCTCAAAACTGTCCTAGAACTGCTCAGACACGAGGAGTTATACGCCAAATTCTCCAAGTGTGAGTTCTGGATGCAAACCGTTCAATTCCTTGGCCATGTGATTGACAGTCAACGAATTCATGTTGATCCATCAAAAATCGAGGCTATCAAAAATTGGCAATCGCCAACCACTCCAACCGAAGTATGATAATTTTTGAGACTGGCCGGATACTATCGGCGATTCATTGAGAATTTCCCGAAAATAGCCCAACCACTCACAACACTGACTCAGAAGGAAAAAAAGTTCAATTGGACCGATAAACAAGAGTCAGCATTTCAACTGTTGAAACAAAAGCTTTGCAGTGCACCCATCCTATCATTACCCGAAGGCACCAATGACTTCGTGGTATACTGCGATGCTTCTCACCAAGGTCTTGGTTGCGTGTTGATGCAACGAGATAAGGTCATTGCCTACGCCTCCCGACAGCTCAAAATCCATGAAAAGAATTATACCACTCATGATCTCGAATTGGGAGCCGTAGTGTTTGCACTCAAAATCTGGAGACACTATCTGTACGGCATTAAATGTACAATTTTCACGGATCATAAAAGTCTACAGCACATATTCGATCAAAAGGATCTCAACATGAGGCAACGTTGTTGGGTCGAGTTGCTTACCGATTACGATTGTGAGATCCGATATCATCCGGGCAAAGCAAATGTTGTTGCCGATGCCCTCAGTCGAAAAGAACGCACCAAACCACTTCGAGTTCGAGCCCTCAGTATTACAATCCATAACGAACTCATCACTCAAATTATTACTACACAACTCGAAGCATTGAAACTTGAAAAAATAAAAAACGAGGCCTTGCGCAACATGGAAAAGCAATTCAAAATCAAACCTAACGGGGTTAAATATTTCTTGAACCGAATCTGGTTACCATGTTTCGGGAATCTCCGAGACTTGGTAATGGACGAAGCTCACAAATCCAAATACTCTATACATCCTGGATCTGACAAGATGTATCATGGCATCAAGGAATTTTACTGGTGGCCAAACATGAAAGCTGACATTGCTACATACGTCAGCAAGTGCCTCACATGTTCAAAAGTCAAGGTCGAATATCAAAAACCCTTCAGTTTACTGCAACAACCGGACATTCCCCAATGGAAATGGGAACAGATCACTATGGACTTTATCACCAAACTTCCAAAAACCGCGAGCGGTTGCGATACCATTTGGGTGATCGTTGATCGGCTCACAAAATCTGCTCATTTCCTCGCCATAAAGGAAACTGACAAAATGGAACGCCTCACACGAATCTATCTGAAAGAGATTGTATCCCGACACGGTATTCCTATCTCGATTATCTCCAACAGAGATAGTCGTTTCACATCTCAATTTTGGAGATCATTGCAAAAATCCTTGGGTACTCGTTTGGATATGAGTACCGCCTATCACCCACAAACTGACGGTCAAAGCGAACGAACAATTCAAACATTGGAAGACATGCTACGAGCCTGCGTAGTTCATTTCGGTACCAACTGGGAACATCACTTGCCGTTGTGTGAATTCTCATATAACAACAGCTACCATACCAGTATTGGAGCTCACCATTCGAGGCACTGTACGGTCGTAAGTGCCGATCACCTATCTGTTGGACCGAAGTGGGAGACAGCCAACTCACTGGTCCTGAAATCATACACGAGACTACCGAGAAGATCGTTGGTATTCAAAACCGGTTGAAAGTCGCACGTGATCGTCAGAAAATATATGCTGACGTGAGACGCAAACATCTCGAGTTCCAGGTTGGGGATCGAGTACTCTTGAAAGTCTCGCCTTGGAAAGGCGTCTTTCGTTTTGGTAAACGCGGGAAACTAAATCCCAGGTACATTGGACCTTTTGAGATCCTCGAAAGGATTGGTCCAGTGGCATATCGATTGCAGCTGCCATCCGAGCTCAGCATCGTGCATCCCACATTGCACATTTCTAACTTGAGGAAATGTCTGTGTGATGAGACACTTATCATTCCTCTCGACGAAATCCATATCGATGATAAACTTCATTTTGTCGAGACACCAGTGGAAATTATGGACCGTGAGGTCAAACAGTTGAAACAAAGTCGTATTCCCATCGTTAAAGTCCGGTGGAATTCGCGGCGTGGTCCGGAATTCACATGGGAACAGGAAGACCAAATGCGACTCAAGTATCCATAACTATTCACAGACTCTACTTTTCATAACTATTTATTTGAATCGTGCATCTTCATATCGGGCGGATCCCGATACAATAATACGGACGTTGGTGAACTCAATTTATTAAATAATATGAAATTATTTGATAAACATATTTATTTCTAAATATTATTTTAATAATATTCCGAAAGTATTTCGTATCGTATAAAATGCTCGAAAACGACCGAAAACGAGTGAAACGCGCCCGACAATCGAACAAAAGTCAAAATATATTTTATAGACTTAAAATATATCAATTTGAGGAAAATCCTTCACTTGAATTATTGTATGTTAAAACGATAACAAAAACGTTTAGTTAAAATGTCATGTAATTAAATAAACGTAGCATGGTCCCACAAACGTACAAACCGAACCCGACAATATCACCAAACATTTTTATAAATGTTTTCTAAGTAGTTTTAATAAATACTTCAATAAAAAACATTGAAATTTAAATCGTTATTTAAAACGTGCGTATTAACCATTTAACGCCTAAATAAACGTCGAAACGAACGGGTAAACGAACACGGGACTTATCGTAACTTTGGGGAATAAAAATCAACTCACCCACACCCTTTGGGGCCCACTAGAACCGGCCAAGGGGAGGGGAATGGCTTCCCTCACCCTTTTGCCCACTTACACACTCTACACCACACTACACCACACCATACCCCCTCCAAACCTCTTTCATTCCTCACACACTTCCCTTTTCCCTTGCCCCTCTCTTTCTCAACGAAATTCCAGCCCTCAAGGGCTGCCACCACTCCACCACAACACCACCATAGCTCCACCACCTCAAACTTGAAGAGGATCGAAGCTAAAAGCAAGGAATCGAAGTTCATCACCTCCTCATCTCAATTCCGGCTTTAGATCTCATATTCTTTGTAAGGAACCCTCTTTCTTTTACTAGATTTACTTGGAAAATACTTGTTTACATGTTAGTAGGTTCATTCAACTTAAAGATGTCCAAGAAACTTGTTAAAAATCGTTTATATAAACACATACATCTAAACAGTTTTTCTGACCTGAAAAATCAGTGTACAAAAACGTCCATATCTTGAGTTCTAGGTTGAATAAATGCATGAAACCACTTGGAAAAGTTTGGTATTTTTGTCGTCTACAAAAAGTTTTCTTTAGCCATTTCCATAAATACACGTATTTTCGTGTATAACCCGATCTTTGAGAGAAGGTCTGTTTTGAACCAAATCTAACCACTCTCCATTTCCATTTTTGTGTAAAATAGTAAAGGACTTTCTAAAATCACCATAAATTGCAGATTTACACTAGACACCTAGGAGAATATGTGTGATTTTTGGTTAGGCTTGATTCGGACTAGAAACGGGTGAAATCGGGGGTTGAATCGAGTTAAAAATCTGGAACCGAAGCCTCCAAGGGCTGTTTTAGTCATTTTGCAAAACCGACACTTTGGGTCAACCATAAAACGTAACGACAATTTTCTAAAGCTTATTTAACATATTTAAGACTTCCCTAAAAGTTTCGGGTCAAACCAAACACGTTTGACCTAGTCAACAAAAACGAACACTTAAACGAAAACGGAAATCACATCAGTCCGACAATACCTCATTGTCGCATGAACAGTGTCCGACAATACCCCATTGTTGCATGAACAGTGTTCCGAGAATCCTTTGTCGCATTGCCCTATTGTCGGAATCATGATTGTCGCATGAACAGTAACCGAAACCCTATTGTCGCACCACTATTGTTGTAATAACTATTGTTGTATTAAAAACGATTGTCGCATCCTCATTGTCGCAAAAACTAATACTTTCATACTTGAAACCGTCTCAAAAATCGCTATTGTCTCATGAATAGTGATCGCTATTGTCTCATGAATAGTAAATCTCGACAATCTTATTGTCTCATGAATAGTGATCGCTATTGTCTCATGAATGGTAATTCAACACTAACTTTGCATAACCGACTTTTCAACAGATAATATCACGATACTTGGTTAAACGTCAATACAATATTTAGAATAACTCAGAAACATATGACACATATACTTTTGTAAGTATACAACGAGACCAACATAATAATAATGCTTTTAATAATCTTTATTACAAAACTCACCAACGGGCCGTACATGTTTTCAAAATACAAACAAACAACCAAATCCTTTGGACATTACTAGTTGAATGAACAACTAGCATAGATGGTCTGTTGAGATTTCTACACATATTTATAACCTTGCGCATTTTGAACGCCCGACAGGTTACAGTCTTTGGACACCACTACTTATACTACTTCATACTTGCTTCGTTGCAACATATCAGACTCAGGTGAGTCTCATAGCCTCTCATTTTACTATTTTTACTTGTTTTGAACTATTTTGGGGTGAGATACATGCTCAAACTATTTTTATGGAAACCGTTTTTGAAAACATTTCTACATATTGGCATGAGTTGTTTTCAAAATCCTTTGAAGCCCTCCACATCATAGTTTGTTAATATGGATTAGCGTGAATGTTAGTGTATGGTACTATACGCGATTGTTAAATCCTCGTCCAGGGTAGTCGCGCTACCACGACTGCGGTCAAACGGACACATTATAGTACCATATGGGATTTACAATCCCCGTCCGGGGAAGTCGCGCTACCACGACTGCGGTTGAACGGACGCATTATCATTTGTTCATACGTGTGTTTGATTAGGCACATGCAGGAGGCAAACTCGATCAGTGATATCGCGTAAAAAGTCACATTTTTACTACCGATATCTCTCTCATTCTAGAACGATTCTTGGCATTTTGAACTCAAATATGGTTCAAATCAATGACATTATGCCAAGGTGGTCAAAACAAGATTGCACGATAAAAATCAAGCAAAACGGATGAAAAACGAAGATTCCACACACGTTTGAAGATTCAAGGCATCAAAACGAGATTTCAAGACTAAAATGCCCTTCACCAACATCCATTCTATCCAAGATGTTCGTTTTCAAAATACGAATCCAACAGAAGAAGAATCAACTAAAACGGATAAAGAATGATGATTCTACTCCCACCGAAAGATCCAAATGATTCGTACGCGATATCTGGAGTTAGGGACCTCATCTCAGGGGCTATCTTATGTCAAAATCTTCGTTTTTGAATTACGAATCCAACAAAAAAAGAATCGACTCAAACGGGCGCATCACGAAGAAAACACGCATGAATCAAGAAACGAAGCAAAAGACGACAAAACGGGGAGGGTAGCCGCCAGCCGCCGCCGGCCACCACCGAGCCGCCGCCGGCCATCAGTGTGGTGGCGCCGGCCTGCTGCCCCCTGCCCCGGTTTCCTTTTTTTGGCTAATTCCCGTACTGGTGCGCCTACTTTCCGCGTTGTACAGTACCCGGTGCACCACTTTTCCGCGTTGTACAGTACCCGGTGTATAACACCCCTCGTTCATTATAAACATTTAATATAATATTTGCGACTCGGAAGCGTATATTTAAAACATACTATCAATGTACTCAAAATGTCAATAAACTTTTTCAATTTAATACATGACATTCCAACCAACTCGGTGTTATATAATTCAAAACATATATTTAGTTATCAACATAACATCAGAGTAACAGCCTGTCAAACATTCCATCCAGTCCAACAACCTCCTGCCCAATATGTCCCATATATTTAACCTGTAGGAAGAACTGTGGTGGGGTTAGCATAAAGCTAAGTGAATGAAACTATAAGCAACAGTACAGCTTAGCATAACAATCTGTTTACATCAAATTAACAATAAACAGAAAATCAATCAATCACTAATTCACACAACTTCTAATCAAGCATTATCAACCGTCATGAGGACCGGTGGCTCCTGAGACACCCTAATACCGGTTTGGTACTCAAGGAACTCTTATCAATCATCTGTATTGGCCTATACAGAATTACCGATAACCAGTTGTTAATTACACACGACCTAGATCTATAAACCAACATTTCAAGTTTCAAGATCTCCTGTCGTCTACAATAACAACCAAGTCCAACTGTCAAGTCAAGTTGACCTCAGAATCTTACATACTAGCTCAAACAGCCAAGTAAGCAAACCACCACACTAACATGGCAAGATATCTCAACAGATTCATCATATCAAAGTAATACTATAAGTTACTTGTTGTAAATCAAATCATTACAACTAAATCACACTGAGGTTACAGATCCACTCACCGACACCTCAGCTGCAAGCTCAGGAGTCTAATATTACTGAGCCTTCTACACATCTGAGAATACAATCAATAAACAATGAGTTAGTAACTTGTATCAACTGATCATACTTATGTAATTAACATCGTTACACAATCATAACATAATTACATGTATCAAGTGATCCCTAAGATCACAGCAACAAAAGTTCAATTCGGAACATAATCAAAAAGTCCCGAATTAAGGTCCAAAAACAGTAAAATGCCATTTTCGACCCCTAAACGACCCCGAAAGGCCAAAAATCATCTAGACTCTTAGAATAGAGCTTTGATCATTGGGCCGTTTTCGAGTCACCATGTAAATTTCAACCCAATCCGAGTTAATGAAAATTTGTCAATTTCAAGTGTCTCTAAAAACACCACCTTCTAAACGCTTATGCATTTTCAAAATTTACAAAACGCACTAACAAACGCGATCCAGAAAACAATGGTGGGATCGCGTTCCTCTTTGTAATTTAATTCTGTGACAAATTATAACTAAGCAACGCGATCCGGACAAATTCTTGGGATCGCGTTCCCAAGAACAAAACTCGTCCGATTCCTTTTATAACTAACGAACGCGATCCTGGCTAGGGTTCTGGGATCGCGTTTGAGCCTTTTTCAGCTCATCTTCATCCCTGATCAAACCCTAACTCGCGATTTTAATACCCAAATCACCCAAACTCGATTTCTAACTGTTTTAAACACCTAATAACTTCACATAATCAATATGCAACAGTTATAACGAAGTTCTAACATCAAATTCATGTTTTTCAATCCAAATCAATCAATTCAAAACTTATAAACTATTTGATTCGATTCAAACTTACCTCTCAATTGAAGAACACTGAATTGAAAGATAATAATGGTGAAACTAGAATCAATCATAGCTCCAATTCGTAGGTTTCAAGTTTCTGATTTGGATTTCATAAGGTTTATGTGAGTTTTGAAGTTTATAATGAACTTTCCTAAGAAAGAAAGTTATATATATAAGTCGGCCTAACAAACCACCTTCAATTATACGGGTATAATTTAATACCCCATCTCAATCTATTGTCTGGAACCCGAAAACCATTTGCGAGTCCAAACATTTAATTGCACCGTCAACTATATTAATTTACAACAATTAATAATTCACTTATCACATTGGAATATTCGACTCCTATTCCAATTATTTCACTAATTCAAACAATATTATTTCCAAACACATTTAAATACTAATTTAAATCAAGAATTAATATAACACAACTAGGTCCATTTCGAGGATGTTACAACTCTCCTCTCCTTAAAGAGATTTCGCCCCGAAATCTAACATCAATCAATCTGACTAATGTGATAATATCACATATATCTTATTAAACATTAATCCTCAATAGTAACTTACAACTATACTCAAACTGTTTGAATTCTTTCCACATGCACATATCCAAATGTACATGCTTCTATCTTTTCCTATGCACACATACAGTGCATCTAATCAATATCATCAATCAGATATATCTTATAGACAAACACTTACTTTAACAAGTGAAATCTACAATCACTTAATCAACAAATAAAACTTAACATTACTTAATAGGTTTATGCAACCCGAAATTAGCAACATGCTAAAATCTTTAACCTATTCTCACTGTTCATCACTGTTAACAATAAAACAGCAGCAACAATATCCCAACAATAGTGTTTATTAAACCCCAATGTATCTAGCAACATTGAAATATAATTCAACTCACGACCAACAATCAGTCTAATATACAGATCACAATCTTAAGTCTTTACCATCAAAGATCTGAAATTCAAATCTAGGTCAGCTTTTCATCCAAAAGTTTCATACCTATGCTCTTTTGTACAACCTATAATGTTCACATATCATTTCAATCATATGAAATTCTTTACTTAAAAGTAATCCAGATTCATATCACCTTAATAAGCAAAGCAGAGGTCACACTCAGTAGGTAAAACTACAATCAACAAGTACTTTGCTCAATCAACAAAAGTACTACAATCAATCTTACCTACAATCAATCAACCTCTACATTGACTTATTTCCACTTGTAATTCCTTTCATTACTACCTATCAATTGTCAACAACATCAAAGTCGACAACAACTACTGCTCAAACAATAATCACAACACTAGTGATTATACATTCCAGTACACCTATCAGTACTTTAATATTTGTCTTCAAACTCTAACTAACCATCAAGTTAGAATTTATATACTATTAAACTGGTAAGACATCAAAATCTATTCTTAGCAACCAGTTATTTCAACTCAACCTTACAATCATAAACTACTAATCACAAGCCATTAGAAAATTATACAACTTTAACCACCCAATCATTCAACACTAGATCCCGTCAATCTAGCAACTAAGTCAATCTTAATCCACATATTATGATACTACAGGTCAAGCATCACAATATCACATTATCAAAATGTGCTACTTTCCAACACATTTCCAACAAAATCTACATCAAGTTAATCACAATTAACTAACCTCCATATATCTTATGGCCTATTTTAATCCATTCTATTAAAACTTATCATGCCATTTATTATCATGTATACCACACATACATGCCTACACAATTTCAAGGTTTCTCTTACTCTCTAACACATACAATTTCTTAAAATATGAACAATCATTCAATTCATATTTCCTCAATTTATCAAACAAAGATCAACTAAACCTTTAACACAATTTACATCTTGATATAATTTCATATCATTTCTTATTCGGATCTAATCCCACTTTACCAATTTATCACTTACTTCATTTGTATACAATCAACAAATAACTAAAGAACTCATTCAATTCTTTCAATACTTAAATAACTCCTTATGAGGTATAAATCAACCTATGCAACTATTAATAATAACTTTCAATTATTTCTCATCTCACATTCTTACCCAATCAAAGCTATCATCACAAGCCTCATACACTGGTAAGATTTTCTTATCACAACTCTAATCAATGTGACTTAATTTACATCTTTCAACAAATTATAACTGTCATATCATATAATGACTTCACATCTGTATAATTTCTTAACACATATTCAGTTCAAATATCAAATATTTCCTTAACTGAATACTCAATTATACTTAATACTATTTCAATTACTTAATACTAGCTTTAAGTAATGATCAAGTTTCACAAACTTAAACAACTCATCTATCTCCTTTGGATCTTAAATGACCCACTTCAACATGTTTTAACTAATCAAGGAATTCAATCACATCCCACACAATCATAACATTTCAATCTATGTTAGACTATTTCAACACACACAGTTGACTACTTGTCAACTTCAATTTCAATCAATCAATAAAATCTTCTAACTGCTTTTCTCAAGTTTGACCCAATCTCAAACCAATCACAAGCAATTAATTTTATACACAACTCACTATTCATGGTTTGACTTTCAAAGTTAACATACTATCAATATTAACTCACAACAAACCATTTCATCTTATATGTTCACTTTCAAACTTATATTTTAAATTATTACATTCAATAATACTAGAAATTCCTTAAGCCAAACAATACTAACATGTATCAACCTTGGCTTCATACAAGCCATATACCAAATAGTGATTTATCTAAATACTATCAAATCTATCTAAGGTCAATGTAACACAATCAGTTACAATTACATATTCAACAAAATCAAATTAGTCAATTAGGTGTATCATCAAAACCTCTATCAATGACCATTATTATTTACACTCTCACCTTAACAGTCTAAAGGTCACAGTTCTATCAACTGATTGTTTTCTTATCAAAACAATTATTAAACAACTTAGCATACCATCATGCTCCATTTCTAAAATCACATTACATTTCTTTTATACCAAGTAGCCTCAACAAGTTCATGTGACACAACATAATATAACAACGGTGATCAGGCGTTGAAAGATTAGGTTCTTCACAATCCATTCTCAGGCTACTCTACATTATAATTATCAATGTGATCTATTCTCATTTCATATGATTTCAAATCAATCAAAATTCATTTAATAGTTTCTAACAGCTGATACATACTCAAAATCAGCTTACTACTTACATATTCAACCTTACATATGCAAGCCATCTCACATAATTTATTTTCAACAACTGAATTACTCAGTATATCTACTGGTCTGAAACCTCAAACATATGATAACCTATCATCATAATTTCAATACTTAAGACAATTCAATGTCCCTACTTACTACAAAATTCAGGACACATCTTAATTAATTATCATTACTTTGACATATGCTTTACTATCAAGCATCACTGTCACAACAAGCCTACTCAATCATGTTACTATAAACATTTCATTTACTAATTCACAATTAACTAGAAAGACCTATCACTTTCTCATTCAATTTAGCTTTATCATAAGTTATTTTCCTCATAAACTTATTCATCTTGGTTTAACTCAAGTGTTTAACTACAATCAAAACATATCATGTAGTCACATAACCACATATTTTCTCAATTAGCAGTCATTATCAATTCAAATGACACAACCTTCCTTAACAAGGATTTAGATCACACCTAGTGATTAATCCATTAACATAATACTATCAATTATTTTGTATCACCAATAAAGACACTCTTAGGTTCTAACATCAATCTTGTTAAACCTTAATCAACTCTCTGTCTACTTAAACATATTTCTGCATTTACAATTCAATCAGAAATAACCACAACAATGAACATCTCATTCAATATTGCTATCCTCATGTCAACCTATAGCAATCATTAGTTGACTCAAAACTGGGGAATCATATCAGTCTGACTCAATTAACTTCACAACAAAGCTTACTCAACATAACAGAGTAAACAATTTAAGTTAATGTAAATTAACATAGGCTTATCGAAGATTACCTGGCAATCTTAAGCCCACGAGTGTTGAGGAAACATGAAATATACCAATCAGATAATCATGTTCCTCCGTCTCTGCAATTAAACAACAACTTCACAACTTGTTAAGGGTTAGTACATATTCAACTAACTACCTTCTCATACATCAACTAATCAACTAAACCCACACCCACTGGAATGTTTGACTCAACTCAATCAAAGTTTAGGATTGAACAGTCTATCATGTCCAATTCACCCAAACTATTGCTCTGATACCAACTTATAACACCCCTCGTTCATTATAAACATTTAATATAATATTTGCGACTCGGAAGCGTATATTTAAAACATACTATCAATGTACTCAAAATGTCAATAAACTTTTTCAATTTAATACATGACATTCCAACCAACTCGGTGTTATATAATTCAAAACATATATTTAGTTATCAACATAACATCAGAGTAACAGCCTGTCAAACATTCCATCCAGTCCAACAACCTCCTGCCCAATATGTCCCATATATTTAACCTGTAGGAAGAACTGTGGTGGGGTTAGCATAAAGCTAAGTGAATGAAACTATAAGCAACAGTACAGCTTAGCATAACAATCTGTTTACATCAAATTAACAATAAACAGAAAATCAATCAATCACTAATTCACACAACTTCTAATCAAGCATTATCAACCGTCATGAGGACCGGTGGCTCCTGAGACACCCTAATACCGGTTTGGTACTCAAGGAACTCTTATCAATCATCTGTATTGGCCTATACAGAATTACCGATAACCAGTTGTTAATTACACACGACCTAGATCTATAAACCAACATTTCAAGTTTCAAGATCTCCTGTCGTCTACAATAACAACCAAGTCCAACTGTCAAGTCAAGTTGACCTCGGAATCTTACATACTAGCTCAAACAGCCAAGTAAGCAAACCACCACACTAACATGGCAAGATATCTCAACAGATTCATCATATCAAAGTAATACTATAAATTACTTGTTGTAAATCAAATCATTACAACTAAATCACACTGAGGTTACAGATCCACTCACCGACACCTCAGCTGCAAGCTCAGGAGTCTAATATTACTGAGCCTTCTACACATCTGAGAATACAATCAATAAACAATGAGTTAGTAACTTGTATCAACTGATCATACTTATGTAATTAACATCGTTACACAATCATAACATAATTACATGTATCAAGTGATCCCTAAGATCACAGCAACAAAAGTTCAATTCGGAACATAATCAAAAAGTCCCGAATTAAGGTCCAAAAACAGTAAAATGCCATTTTCGACCCCTAAACGACCCCGAAAGGCCAAAAATCATCTAGACTCTTAGAATAGAGCTTTGATCATTGGGCCGTTTTCGAGTCACCATGTAAATTTCAACCCAATCCGAGTTAATGAAAATTTGTCAATTTCAAGTGTCGCTAAAAACACCACCTTCTAAACGCTTATGCATTTTCAAAATTTACAAAACGCACTAACAAACGCGATCCAGAAAACAATGGTGGGATCGCGTTCCTCTTTGTAATTTAATTCTGTGACAAATTATAACTAAGCAACGCGATCCGGACAAATTCTTGGGATCGCGTTCCCAAGAACAAAACTCGTCCGATTCCTTTTATAACTAACGAACGCGATCCTAGCTAGGGTTCTGGGATCGCGTTTGAGCCTTTTTCAGCTCATCTTCATCCCTGATCAAACCCTAACTCGCGATTTTAATACCCAAATCACCCAAACTCGATTTCTAACTGTTTTAAACACCTAATAACTTCACATAATCAATATGCAACAGTTATAACGAAGTTCTAACATCAAATTCATGTTTTTCAATCCAAATCAATAAATTCAAAACTTATAAACTATTTGATTCGATTCAAACTTACCTCTCAATTGAAGAACACTGAATTGAAAGATAATAATGGTGAAACTAGAATCAATCATAGCTCCAATTCGTAGGTTTCAAGTTTCTGATTTGGATTTCATAAGGTTTATGTGAGTTTTGAAGTTTATAATGAACTTTCCTAAAGAAGAAAGTTATATATATAAGTCGGCCTAACAAACCACCTTCAATTATACGGGTATAATTTAATACCCCATCTCAATCTATTGTCTGGAACCCGAAAACCATTTGCGAGTCCAAACATTTAATTGCACCGTCAACTATATTAATTTACAACAATTAATAATTCACTTATCACATTGGAATATTCGACTCCTATTCCAATTATTTCACTAATTCAAACAATATTATTTCCAAACACATTTAAATACGAATTTAAATCAAGAATTAATATAACACAACTAGGTCCATTTCGAGGATGTTACACGGTGCACCACCTTTCCGCGTTGTACAGTACCTGGTGCACCTTTTTACCCGCATTATGCTAATGTGCACCTCTTGATGCTAATGTGAGCCAAAACACTCCTATAAATAGGAGGCATAAGGCTTCATTTCAAGATGTCCCATATATGCACTAGTCATATTACTTTCTTACTTTCTCACTCTACTTTCTTACTTTAAATTTAGCATTAGATGAGTTTATCACTTTGTTTATAGTAGAAAGAAAGCTAGGAACATTTTGTAATCTTTGGTGTACGCTTGGAGTTACGCTCATTAATTCAAGTCTATTCCTTCTTGCATATTAATCTCGGTTATTTCTATCCTTATCTATCTTAATTAAATATGTTTGCTTTAATTATGTTAGAGATCGTTTATGCCATGATTAGCGAGTAGATTACTATTGTATTTGTTGTGATGTAGTTAGTATATATAATTGTGAGATGACTTTAAATACGTTGTGAAATAATACGACGGCCCCGATTCGACTGATTACTCGGTATAGTATTGGAAATGATTTTGAGCATAGTACAAATATATGGAAGCCGGTAACGACCGAAGGTAGTTGTATTATGGATCGACGTTATAAAATTGGAAACTTTGTGAACGGACTTATCTTGTGATTTTAAACCTAAAACTTACATTCTCCTTTCGATTAACAAACGTGATCGTAACCTTGTAAAGAGGAGTCGCGAACCTCAATACTCGGTCAATAGTTATCTGTGTAAAAACTATGTTTTTAATTGTAACGTCATGCAAGCATTATAAAATGCAATGTGATTACGTGGACTTGCCATGAGTATTGTACACTTCCGATCACAATGTAATTATCATGTAAACATCGCGAAGCAATTAAACTCACAACGAAAACATCGATAAACGATTAAATACGTTGTGAGCTACCATAGCATTTTCCGACATGGTCTGGGTTTGACTTTCTGTAAAAAGCCGTCAGCATTTTAATTAGTTGTTTTAGTTTAGATTAGATTAGATTAGGTAGGCTATAGGCTAAATGATCATTTACGAAAACCTAGGGATTTGTTAATTGTATTAAGAAAGGCAAGTTTGAAATCCAACTTAAACCGATACTCTTTCCTAAAACCATGAAACCTAAAGTACGGTATGCAAGAAACCTAAATGTTTTCCCTCGTTTATCACGCTTAAGTTTCATTGGTAGAAATTGATTAAATAAGTCCGGACACAAGTTCTAAGTTAGTTGTTTAATGGATTCATAATCGTTGTGGTATTAAGAACGGCTAGACATGTTATGGACTTGCTACTCTATTCCTTCGACCACGAGCGAATACGTTCAATAATATGGGCCACTGACTCCCTCACAGGAGAGTGTGGAGAGTTGAGCATCGTCTGTCTGGTCAGAATCATGATACCTTAGTTCCTCGTGACATATTAGTTAATAACCGACTAATAAGGAATCTATTGGTTATACCATAAGTTAATGAACCTCGTAAGCAACCCAATTTAGTTAATCGTTTTCCTATAAAAATCATCATCCCATGATTATTAGCTAATGAACTCACAACAAATACTACTTTGCATTATCTGACATCTTATTACATTTTATTCGCTTTATTTAGTTTACTTAGTCAACTGAACCAAAACCCCCAACGCACTCTTTTAAAACATTTACTAGAAAAGCAAGATTGATTGGATCACCTCCGTTTCAATTCAGTTTCTCTTTAAGAACGACTCTAGGTCCAACTTATCACATACTAACCCTTGGTTAAGTATCAGTAAGTTACACTTAGACCCCAGCAACTATAAATTTTTAAACATCCGTTGATCGTCAGTAAAAGGACGAGCGCAACAAATTTTTGGCGCCACTGCCGGGGAGACTAACTGTCCGATACAGAGGCCCAACCAATCCCAATTCTAGTAAACCCTTAGGATAAAACCTTCTAAAAAAAAATACACAAAAACATTTTCTTTATTGTCTTTTCTTTTAGTGTATGACATGTTCCCCTAGATCTGCACCACTGTTTAACTTTCCCGATCCAGAACTTATAATACGCACTATTCGATGAGAAAAGAAGCAATCTGCACTTAAGCAAGCAATGGCTGAACGCATCACTCTCGCTGACAACAGTAAACCCTCTATCGAAGGAAGAGGAGGACCAATTCTCTATCCCGAAACCCCTGGTCAATCTTTCGAGCTTAAACACCACATCATCCAACTAATCCAAAACCACCGTCAATTTCATGGATTGCCTAGTGATGACCCAAACTCTCACCTCGACAAGTTCATCTCTCTTTCAAATTCCTACAAGCAAAACGGAATTGGCCAAGATAAAATATGTTTATACCTTTTCCCTTATTCGCTCACCCATCATGCGCAAACATGGTTTGAAGGTTTAAAGACCGGCTCTATCCCTTCATGGACTGTGATGGCGACAAAGTTTCTAACCAAGTACTTTCTGCCCTCTAAACAAACCAAACTCCAAAATGACATCATGAACTTTCGACAAGCTTTCGATGAGTCATTATATACCGCATGGGAACGATTCAAAGGAGCCTTGAAGAAATGCCCCAATCACCGACTCGATAAGTCTGTACAGTTGTGCACTTTCTACAATGGTTTGGATCCTAACCACCGAACTACCCTCGATGCTGCTGCACAAGGAAGCTTCATGGCAAAGACCGACGAAGAAGGATCGAACCTTATAGAAAACATGACTATGCATCACCACGATTGGAATTCTGGTGATCATTCAACATCTTCCACACCTATCACTACTGCAAACCCGATTCCAGTCGAAGCAATTAAGGCACTAACAGAGAAAATGGACTCGCTCGTCAAACAGTTTGGAGAACTTAAGAAAGAACAGCACCAAGTACACCAAGTGCAAGTCTGTCAACACTGCACCAACCCGCAACCATCTGGCGAATACCAAGTTGAATACGAAGAAGCAGATGGCACCGTCTACTATGCTCAGTTTCCAGCTCGACCACCCGGTTTCAACCAAAATAACAACCAACCTAGAGGACCTCCCTTTCCGCCGAGAAACAACCAACAACCATACGAACCCCGATACCCACCTAGATATCCACCCTACCAACAACAATCACAACTTTCTTATAATCAACCCCTTGCACTTCCTGCACCTACTTCCGACACAAACCAAACCACTGAACAAACCACCAAGACAAATGCCCCAACTACAAGTTCAGATGACGCCTTCACCCAATTCATGCAAGGTCAACACCTGCTCAACCAAAAGACGTCCGCTAGACAAGATTAAGCCGACCTCTTCATGAGAAATCAATTGGCTGTGCTAAAGAATTTGGAAGCTCAAATTGGAAAATTGGCACAACGTCTTGAGAATAGACCCCGAGGAAGTTTACCTAGCAACACGGTTCAAAATCCGCATGTTGAGGAAGCAAAGCAACTTACAACACCCAAGGAAGCAGCTACTACTCCACCTGCTGCTGTTCCAGTAAAGGAAGAACCAAAGGTCAAGATACCAGCTGTGGAAACAATGAACAAAGAGGTTAGAATCCCTTACCCCGCTAGACTTAAAGTTCAACCTAAGAAACTGTCGTCCTTTAAGTTAGATGGAAAATTCCTTCATACCATGTCTAGAGTTCCTGGTCGTAATAAGTATATTAGGAAATTGCTATCCACTAAAGGTAAATTGCCTGAAGTGAATAACATTCCCCTTAGTTCTGAAACCTCAGCCCTACTTAAGAATAGCCTTCCCGAAAAACTAGGAGATACTGGTAGATTTACACTCCCTTGTTCTATCTACAATTCCGGAAATATGAGCGCTTTAGCCGACTTAGGAGCCAGCATTAACCTTATGCCCAAGTCCCTGTTTAAGAGGCTAGAACTTGAAAACTTGAAACCCACTAAGATGACCGTCCAGCTAGCCGACCAATCTGTTAGATACCTCAAGGGAATAGCTGAGAATGTCCTTGTTCAAGTTGACAAATTTTTCTTTCCAACGGATTTCGTGGTAATGGATATCCACGAGGACATAAACATCCCAATTATCCTTGGAAGACCATTCATGAATACAGCTAGAGCAGTGATTGATGTGTATAACCACACGATTGTTTTACGATCGCATGGTGAAAGCATCACTTACAAGATCGACCAACCTGAATGCACCCCAGAAGGGAAGAATGTTATGCTATATCCACAGGAAGAATTTGTTCCGATGATGAGTCAGAACCAGAGGAGGAACCACAATTCACCCGATCATCACTTCTCATTTCTGACACTGAATACGACCCAGAAGAGGAAGAATACGAGGAAGCAAAAGAAGAAATTGTATCTGACCCTGAGGAGGAAGAAGAAGAACCTGAAGAGGAAGAGGAAGAAATGGAAGAAGATGAAGATCACATTGATTCGCCATAAATGGCCGAAGTTAAAAGAATACAAAACTACGATGATTGCTCTTCGTTAGAAGAATCAGTTGATTACGGAGTCATCCGCCAAGAGCTCAGATCCTCTCATCTTAAAAGAATGGGAAACATCCTTAATTCCTATCTCGATCCATCAAAATCCTTCACCAGAACCCGACTCCGAGACATAGAAATCTTTGAAGAAGGACTCCGATCATCACCACACCCAGACCAGTATGCTAAACTTTTACAGAGAATTTCAGCATATAAGGCACGTCAACCAGGAAGCTTTGCCGAAGAGAACATTCATGACATAACAACCGAAGTCTGAACCATCGAAATCGATAGTTCTCGACCCTTCAACAACGCACCCTCAGACGAAGAACTCCACCAATATCCAGATTCACGTGACAAGGACTCCGACTACAACAGTGAATGTGATGACGACTACGTCAACATCACTCTCGATGAATGCTCTATTCCACAACCTCCTCTTGCTCCACCAAATTCCCCTGCCGTCACAACTGAGAGATTAGAAATTCCTCTGATAGATACTCATCAGGACATGATCGAGATGATTGACGAATATGATGATGTACGAATTATCGTAGAGGCCATCAAAGGGTCAACCAATGACTACAACACCGCCCAAAGACACGTGATAAGGGCAATCATACGAGACTACGATTCATACCTCGCCAATTATGGAGAACCAGAGCCCAGCACTCTTCGGAGAAATATTCGAACATTCTCTGATCTGCTTCAAGAACAACTTACTAGAGAAGCTCAACAGCGGGAAAGACCCAACTACCCAATGGGAGAAATCGAATTCTACGGAAACCAAAGGCGAATATACCAAAAAGTATATTGTGCCTTAGCCGGATCAGCTTTTCCGTACTCATCAAGTCAAAAAGCTATTCTTGCATCAATGAGAACCAATCTGGAAAGAGCCACCGGGAACCTAAGAAGTTATGCCGACATCAGAATGGTGGGAGATCTTAGAACTCTCCTAGATCTCATCGAAACTGGAGAACACCTCACAGCCTCAGAGAACTACATGATCGTCATTCAATCCACCATTGGGCACCACGTTGAACTAATAATTGATGATCTAAACGAGTCAGCCTATGAAGAAGAAACTCGTGAGGTACCGAGATTCATCCCGCACATGTCACAAATCAATTTAGCCACTTATGTGACAACTCGGCTGCACGGAATGTACCAAGAAGAAGACGTAGAACTCTACGTCTATCGAAATGGATATCGCGAGATATTAAGCAAGTTAATTTGCATCTTCACCGACTCGGATTTTCCTTTCAACCGCGAGCAACATCAACTAATCAGACAGGTGTGCCAAGCAACCAAATCTTTCGAAGGAGACCCTTTGGCTAATGATTTTGAAGAAGTGAAAACCGAATTCATGGATTTAATCGCCTCGATTGGAAGAAACAACCCACAGCGTGAAATCGTTCGAACTCACACCTGCACTCGAATTGACCCTAACGGACCAGTCACAAGGGCAGTTCGATACATCTGCTATGGAATGGCAATCCTAGACCGACTCGCCACCGATCACTTCAAAAGCTTCAGAATGAATCCACCAACCCACCAACTCTCATTGCTGACATGATAGAGCAATTCCTACAATACTATCCACAACGATACTCTCTACCAAGAAACCACAGTGACCACGCCACCACTACGGATGCATCAAGCATCATCTGAAGAAGAAAAGGACTAAGTCGAGCTCTCGACTTTAAAAGAGCGCTTCTCGAGAGGCAACCCGTGTTTTTACATTTCTGCAATTTTACTTTCCAAGAAGTGATGAAATCTCCGACTATCTTTCACACTCGGATCATACAAAGAATGCTCCAGCTTGCAAGGAAGCATCGACAACCGAAGAATAGTATATCCGACGTGTTCACACTCACGAGACCAATCACAAGAAGACTTGATCAAGAATGCACCAAAGAAGACAAAGACCGGCAGATGCAACCAAAGGAATACTGCAACTACCGGGGAGTACTTCTAAGCCATCTCTTTCATTCATTTTAAATATGCCATATCCACTATGCTTATCACTAAGTGTGGGATTTAAACCCAACACACAACTGAAAGAATGAGTCTTCGATGTTTAAAACCCTAAGTGTGGGATTTTACCCCATTCAGAGCTTAGTATAACATCGAGGATGATGTTCCTTTAAGTGTGGGATAGCAGTAGTTACACTACTATTAAATGGACATTGGCATATGCTTGATTCTAAAATCGTTGCTCTTTATAAGACATTGCTTCTCCATAAAAATAAACAAAATTTTTCAAAATTAAGCTGAAAAAAAATAATTAGACGAAGAACGATTTACTTTGAGGAATAAGGACGAATAAAATATAAATTCTTTTGAAAAACAGGTTTGAAAATCCCATAAAGAGCTTCGCATGACTAAGCACACAACAAACCAACTTTCGATTCGTGAGGTATCTTGAGCCATATGAAAAGCATTCACTTTTAATGCTTCACTTTTTTGATTCTTGAGTGTGCCGATGTATGCGTTTAGAATCAGAACTTGCTCCTGTAATGCATTTCGAAGCCAAACTAGTGAGTAAAAAGGAGACCGAATCACATCATTCTTGAACCCTTCTATACACCCCAAAATAAACACGTCATCCCGTACCTACTCAAAAGCATCCCTCAAACTTCATAAAGAGTTTCAAAGATGAAAGAAGAAAAGCTACAAGGATACGAAGTCAAAATTACCTAAGAAAACTCGAAGAAAATAAAGTCAAGTGGAGAAAAGACTCCTTCCAAGAACCAAAAGAAAAAAAAAAGGCGTCAATCGTCCTGAAAAGTCAAAAACTTCAGCTTTCCAACTTCACAAAAAAAAAAAAGAGAGAGGAAAGAAAACCCAAAAAAACCTCCTCTCACATCACCAACACCTTACTCCAAAACCCTACATCACTCCCCTAGAATGATTGTGTCTAGATCGACTTCACGCTCACCCAAAAGGTAACGATTTGATTCTCGATCAAGCCTATGACGATAAACGATACATGACTGGCGTTCTGAGTGATTGATTAATACTAGAATAGGAAACCCTAAACATTTTGAGTGATTGGAGTGACCACCTTGAGAGGATCGCCTAGTCATTTATCAAATATCAAAAGCATGCTCCTAAAGATTACAACCTAGCTTTTTCAAAAATCAAATATCTTTATTTTTCCAAAACCCCCTTTAGTAAAGAATTCCATCTTAAAATATTTCATTATCTGCTTATCTTTAACCATGATGAAACACGAGTTTGCTTGAGGACAAGCAAAGTTCTAAGTGTGGGATACTTGATATCGCGTAAAAAGTCAAGTTTTTACTACCGATATCTCTCTCATTCTGGAATGATTCTTGGCATTTTGAACTCAAATATGGTTCAAATCAATGACATTATGCCAAGGTGGTCAAAACAAGATTGCACGATAAAAATCAAGCAAAACGGATGAAAAACGAAGATTCCACACACGTTTGAAGATTCAAGGCATCAAAACGAGATTTCAAGACTAAAATGCCCTTCACCAACATCCATTCTATCCAAGATGTTCGTTTTCAAAATACGAATCCAACAGAAGAAGAATCAACTAAAACGGATAAAGAATGAAGATTCTACGCCCGCCGGAAGATCCAAATGATTCGTACGCGATATCTGGAGTTAGGGACCTCATATCAGGGGCTATCTTATGTCAAAATCTTCTTTTTTGAATTATGAATCCAACAAAAAAAGAATCGACTCAAACGGGCGGATAACGAAGAAAACACGCACGAAACAAGAAACGAAGCAAAAGACAGCGAAACGGGGCGGGTAGCCGCGAGCCGCCGCCAGCCACCGCCGGCCATCAGTGGGGTGGCGCCGGCCTGCTGCCCCCTTCCCCGGTTTCCTTTTTTGGAAAATTCCCGTACCTGGTGCGCCTACTTTCCGCGTTGTACAGTACCCGGTGCACCACCTTTCCGCGTTGTACAGTACCTGGTGCACCTTTTTACCCGCATTACGCTAATGTGCACCTCTTGATGCTAATGTGAGCCAAAACTCTCCTATAAATAGGAGGCATAAGGCTTCATTTCAAGATGTCCCATATATGCACTAGTCATATTACTTTCTTACTTTCTCACTCTACTTTCTTACTTTAAATTTAGCATTAGATGAGTTTATCACTTTGTTTAGAGTAGAAAGAAAGCTAGGAACATTTTGTAATCTTTGGTGTACGCTTGGAGTTACGCTCATTAATTCAAGTCTATTCCTTCTCGCATATTAATCTCGGTTATTTCTATCCTTATCTATCTTAATTAAATATGTTTGCTTTAATTATGTTAGAGATCGTTTATGCCATGATTAGCAAGTAGATTACTATTGTATTTGTTGTGATGTAGTTAGTATATATAATTGTGGGATGACTTTAAATACGTTGTGAAATAATACGACGGCCCCGATTCAACTGATTACTCGGTATAGTATTGGAAATGCTTTTGAGCATAGTACAAATATATGGAAGCCGGTAACGACCGAAGGTAGTTGTATTATGGATCGACGTTATAAAATTGGAAACTTTGTGAACGGACTTATCTTGTGATTTTAAACCTAAAACTTACATTCGCCTTTCGATTAACAAACGTGATCGTAACCTTGTAAAGAGGAGTCGCGAACCTCAATACTCGGTCAATAGTTATCTGTGTAAAAACTATGTTTTTAATTGTAACGTCATGCAAGCATTATAAAATGCAATGTGATTACGTGGACTTGCCATGAGTATTGTACAATTCCGATCACAATGTACTTATCATGTAAACATCGCGAAGCAATTAAACTGACAACGGAAACATCGGTAAACGATTAAATACGTTGTGAGCTACCATAGCATTTTCCGACATGGTCTGGGTTTGACTTTCTGTAAAAAGCCGTCAGCATTTTAATTAGTTGTTTTAGTTTAGATTAGATTTGATTAGGTAGGCTATAGGCTAAATGATCATTTACGAAAACCTTGGGATTTGTTAATTGTATTAAGAAATGCAAGTTTGAAATCCAACTTAAACCGATACTCTTTCCTAAAACCATGAAACCTAAAGTACGGTATGCAAGAAACCAAAATGCTTTCCCTCGTTTATCACGCTTAAGTTTCATTGGTAGAAATTGATTAAATAAGTCCGGACACAAGTTCTAAGTTAGTTGTTTAATGGATTCATAATCGTTGTGGTATTAACAACGGCTAGACATGTTATGGACTTGCTACTCTATTCCTTCGCCCACGAGCGAATACGTTCAATAATATGCGCCACTGACTCCCTCACAGGAGAGTGTGGAGAGTTGAGCATCGTCTGTCTGGTCAGAATCATGATACCTTAGTTCTTCGTGACATATTAGTTGATAACCGACTGATAAGGAATCTATTGGTTATACCATAAGTTAATGAACCTCGTAAGCAACCCAATTTAGTTAATCGTTTTCCTATAAAAATCATCATCCCATGATTATTAGCTAACGAACTCACAACATATACTACTTTGCATTATCTGACATCTTATTACATTTTATTCGCTTTATTTAGTTTACTTAGTCAACTGAACCAAAACCCCCAGCGCACTCTTTTAAAACATTTACTAGAAAAGCAAGATTGATTGGATCACCTCCGTTTCAATTCAGTTTCTCTTTAAGAACGACTCTAGGTCCAACTTATCACATACTAACCCTTGGTTCAGTATCAGTAAGTTACACTTAGACCCCAGCAACTATAAATTTTTAAACATCCGTTGATCGTCCGTAAAAGGACGAGAGCAACAATCAGGCACTTGATTGTGATCCTGACACCCTCAGTTAAGCTCAAACTATGAGCTCATGGCAGTAATATACACATTTATTTGATTGATTTCAAATCACTATATTAAATCTTGTGGTTCATACATTATTATTTCATCATTACACCTGTGAGCTCACCAGCTTTTAGCTGACCTTTTAGCATGTATTCTCAGGTACTCAGCAGTAGTAGGACTGCTTAGGATATTATGTAGCTCGAGTCGCTTACAGACACCAGGAGATTCACCTGCATTTCTACATTTTGTAAATTAGATATGCCTTAGAATCTCTAAACATTAATTACGAGCTTTTGTAAACATTACAACTTTGTAAAACTTTTACATTATATTAATGTAACTTGTAAACGACGCATATAGAGTCGTTCATTACATATCTTTGTGCTTGATTACCTTGATTAGTCGCGCCCAGACCCGATTCGCTTCTGTAACCCGAATTTGGGGGTGCGACAGTATTCAGGTCGGAAACGCATGTCGAGAACTTTATTTACTGCCTCCAGCACGGAATTCAGGTACTCTTCTACTCCTTGAACTGTTGTTGAATTATGTCCATTTCGGGCTTGTTGGTAAAAGTTTCCATTGGGCCAGCCTCTAAAGGTACATAGTAATTGGGCACATGGAGGTTACAGACTTTTTTAATTTTTAAGCCGTCATGTTCCGTTCTTCACCATCCTGTAACGTGAAACAACGGTTGTCATGGGGCTGGGTTTAGAAAATGAATCACATTTATCAAGGTAGGTAATACTTTTAGTTTCATTACATCGTCAGCAAGCAAGCATAATATAATACTTATATTCTCTGCTTTCTTTATTTACTTAATAAAATAGAAATGGAGATGATAGCAACGTATTGATCTTGGCACAAAAGAAAAAGAAGAAATCCAAAGAGAAAAGCTTGAATCAGGTATGTCTTTCGGATCTTTTAATTCAAAAAGTTAGTTGTTAAGCAAGGGGTTTTAATGGGTTGCTACTCTGCCTATCTTTTAAAGGGACCTCTAAAGTTAAAGAAAAAACAAAGCAACTCCCATAAGAGAAAGCTAAAGAAACTTGAGGTTTGTAAGTCTAATCCTACTCTGTAAGTGTTATTGTTAACATTGTGTGATTAAGATTTTAACTTGTTCTTGTAGTGTGCAGGAGGATAAAGAGAAATCGGTTCTTCTATCTAAAAGTCTTGAGACATTACAGTAAGTAAACTTCTGTTGGATACTTAAATCAATGCGTTTGTTGTATATTTATTGAGATTTAGTTGGTTTATCTTCAATCAGGAAATACAAGATTTGAGAGGATGCATATTCACTCATGTGGTCTTCACTCAGTTTGGGCCAGGCTTGAATTTTATCCTCAGCTAAAAAAAGAATACTCTTTTAGACTATATATATAGTGTAACAAGTAAATATATATAGGTTGAAACTGCCCGTAAGAAACGCAAAAAGAGAAATGCATTTTGCTATGACGGGTTTGGTACTACAATGTAACACCCTGAATTTAAAAATATGAGTTTTCAAAATCTTTTATTAGAATAGTAGAGTAATGCGGAAAACGTTACCTTAATAATCAAACAAACGAAACTTAGTTTCAAACTACAACGTCACTGGTGTTACTTCGTCACATCAAGCACGGTATAAATAAAATCCATAATAAAAAACTAACTTTAATCCAACTTAATGAAATAGTTCATTAATGAGCTAAGGCCTAATATTATGAATTAGCCCTACTACCCGCCACACTCATCATCAACTTCTAGTTTCCTAACCTGCGAATGCACAATCCACAAGTAGAAAACAAGTGTCAACTTTTAAAGCTGAGTAAGCATAATGGGTTCTAACATCAAAACGCTAATTCAAACCTTTATTCAACAAAACATCTTTATCTCAAATATTCAACACCAGTCATGCATTAATAACAACATAAAGCATGGCAACCGTCACCAACTAGAGTATTACAATAATAGTATTGTAACTGTTAACAATAATCAACGAATCAACATATATGCAAATAGAAAGGCACGCGTCATTAATATCTAACAAATCAATGGTAGGAACAAATAGCATGGCAAGAACTCAAGAAAAAGTCCTAAAGCCGTGCCTACGAACTCATCATTCAACACTCATCTTATCATCTTATCGTCTCATCATCTTATCGTCATTTCCATCAATTCGGGTAGGGTTAGTCCACAATCGACCAAGAACTGAAGGGGTGAACCTGGATTCTCGGAGGATTAAGTGGGGGAAACTGTGACACCCGGTCAAAAATGACCCAAATTTCACTCCAAATTTGAACTTTTATTCCGCGTATCACATACGCGCAATAACCAAAATATACAAGTACTAAATATATAAATGTATATTTAAACTTGAAAAGATTATTTAATAATCTCGTACATACGAACCCGACAGAACGCGTAAATCAAAATACTAAAGTTAGTACAAAACATTTTCAAACTAAATATTGTTGTCAAGAATAATATTTAGTTACTCCCTTAGAAATTTAAATACATTTTATGTATTAAAAACTATCCGTATATTCAAAGTGAAACAAAGATATAGTTTTATATCCTAGTTAAAAGTATTTTTAAGAATACTTCGTTTAAAAATATAAACGATTATATTTTTGGAAATTTATCATTTGGAAAGATTATACGTTTAAACGATCGGGTAAACAAACACGTGTATAACACCAATAATTGGAGACAATATTTAACACAAAAATCAACACTTTTTGACCCTCAAAAACCGTCCATACCAGCCCCATCTTTCTTTCCCTTTTTTTTTTGGATCTAGTCCCCTTGTTACTTCACATGAAAGGAACCAAATGACAACATCTCCATTTCATTTCTATTTTTCATCTAACTCTCCTCTATCTCTCATTCTGTCGGCCCTCTCTATCTCTCCATCACCAACCTCTCATTTTACCATAAATCTAACCTCTCATCTTGAAGAAATCGAAGAGGAAAGCAAGGAGAAGCGAAAGGAGGCAAAACCGAGTACATATTTCTCAATCTCTCTCTAGATCACAAACTCTTTGTAAGGAACTTAAACCCTTTTATTAGAATAACTTTGATGATGTATATTTTCATGTTTATAAGTTCTCTCAACCTAAAAATGTCCAAAATAATACATAAAATACGTTTTTATACACTTATACATTTTCTGTTTTTGGTTTCTGAAAACAGTCCCACCAATTAAATCATATAAAACCGTGTACATTGAATTAGACAACAAAACACATACCGAAATTTTCGTATGAAAGAGAACTACAACTTTCATGTTTTACACTTTTTCCAGAAATACACTCATTTTTACAGAAAATGCGATTTGTACGACTGTTACTGTTTTGACCGGATTTCGGACTCGACATCTTTCGATTTTTATTTAGCTAACTAAATGGACACTATGATTTTTGGGAAAATTAATTAAAGTACTAAAGACCTAGTAGAACAGCTGGTCATTTTTGTGGAACCTGGTTCGGACTAGAACACCCAAAACGAGATGCGAAACAAACCGACAAAACCGAAAAACTATAAAAAGGGCTGTTTTGGACATTTATATAAAACTAACACTTTGGGTCAACTACGAGACGTAAAGGTAATTTTCCCGAGGCCTAGAAACATATTTAAGGATATCCTAAAAGTTCCGGGTCAAACCGAGTCCGTTTGACCAAGTCAACAAAAACGAGCCTCAAAACGATAAACACAAAACTATTTGAAAAAGCGTTAAGGAATTTAACTCGAAATGAACTTTGGTAATTTTAATGTGGAACCCGGATAAAAATGACAATATATATATATACGGTACAATATACGGATAAACAAGTTATACTCATATATCTATACTTTGATAAGTATACATTTTAAACGCACGGAATATACGGATAATGGTTTCAACATATACCATGGATAATAAAATATGGAACATACTTTATAAGTATACAATGGAATACATAATAATACTTAAATTATTATCATGGATCGTCACCAACGGGCCGTACACTTTTATAAAATACAAATTTAATCGGTTTCAAAAACATACAATCAGAAAATATCGGACATTTAATAGTTGAGTGGACACATATCGGGAATGATCTAATTAAGACATTCACTCATATGTATAACCTTATATGCCTAGGGTATTTGAAGGTTTCGGGCTATTCATTCCTTATCGGATAATCATTGCTCGGTGACTCAGGTGAGTCTCACAGCCCCATTTTTACTGTTTTTAAATATTGGGGTGAGATACAATGCTTACTTGTTTTCGTGATCATATGTTATTTGATTAGTTAATTTGATTATTAACTCATGGAATTAAATGATTATTTAATTCAGTTAACTATATTAGTTACATTGTTTGGCTACCAATATTTGGTCTTGATTTTCATTGTTCGTGTATTGCACAAGTGTTTTAATTCGGGAAAGTCCTCATCATGTATGGTTCATTAACTTAATAAGGCGCGGTTACTAAAAGATAGATCTATCATGGGAGTGACGTCCCCGTCCGGGTTGCTAGCTACAACCAAGTTAAAAACGGGCATTTTAGTAATTGTTATGGGTGTTGACACCGTTCGGGAGGCAGAAAATCGGGTTAGGCCTTGAACCATAGCTTAGTGCAATGCAAAATCATAATAGAACATTGTTCAAAAACCTGCGTTGGTTTGTTCAATGTTACGAAACCTGTGTTGGTTTCACCCTTGTTTAATTTCATGTTGTTCAAAAACCTGCGTTGGTTTAAATCATTGTTTAGTGACCTTATTCGGTTAAAAATCATTGTTTGAGTAAATTGCTTAAATCATTGTTCATTTATAACATTTTATTATCGTCAGATAATCATATTGATCACATCAATGTTCATGTTAAACCTGTGAGATTCACCAGCTTTATAGCTGACCTTTTTAGTGTTGTATTCTCAGGTGCTCAACAGTAGGATGGTCTGCAGGATACGCTAGTTAGTACGAGTCGCATGCTTACAAACATATGAAGATTTTCTTGCATTATATTTTGTTAAACGTTATGTATTAAAATCTTCGAAACTCATTTTGCGAACTCACTAGTATATTGTAAACGTTTGACTTATGACTTTAAAACATTGTACTACTTTTATACTATATTATAAACGTCTCATGTAGAGTCGTTTGCTTGTACTTTGGTGCTTTGATTATTGATTAGTCACACCCAAATCGTCGCTTCCGCAAACCATAAAATAGGGGGTGTGACAGATTGGTATCAGAGCCTAAGGTTATAGTGAACTAGGTTGCATGTAGTGGGCCTAGACTATGACCGTTAGGCAGTATTCCTCATTAGATATAACTGGTTCAGTGATTATATCATACGAGTTTAATTTAACATAGCGTAGCTAACTATGTACAATTAAACAAAGATGATGTAAGATCTAAAAGGGGTTATATTGAACATGAATGCATTAGCCGACTCTGACCACGAGAGAACCGGGACTTCTAATTGCTTTATGCTAGACACGGCTAGGTGAATATATAGGTATATATGGTATATACATATATGAATAGACTATTATATGATATAGGGATATATACATACATAGGTCTCGAATACATACTACTCTCTAGGCTATTATATACTGAAGGTATAGGAATAGGCCTTATACAATGATACTCTCGTTACCATCTACACCACTGTAAACGACAAACATAGCTACTCCAGCGTTCCTCGATATGAGGAGCGAGACTTTGTATTTGCTTACTACCGTCTACCTAATTTCACGTCTAAAACATTTTGAAACTCACTCCACAGTACAGTTAGGTGTATCCTAGGAAAACTGCTTTCAACAAATTTCAACAGGCCTCTTCCCTCGAAAATTTTCATAACTCTTGTTTTTTTTTTTTTTTCAACAAATTTTGTTAAACATAATTTTCAAAGTCTTGCCACCGACAAGAGTTTCAACCCAACTACTCATCGACTCAAGTTTTCAACGGACTTCAAGTTTTCGACAGACTTTCTTAATTATAGTTTTCTAACAAAGGTATTTCTAGCAAACATTTTGCAAAAATTTTCATGAAATGTTTTACAAAATCTCAAAGTTCAAAACTGTGTAAACTTATTAATAGTACCCAACTTAATATAAATTTCAAATTTTTGATGGTAAGCAAAAAAAAAAATAAAAAAAATAAAAAAAATAAATAAAAAAAAATTATAAAAAAAAATAAAAAAATTCACAATATACAATGACATCCTTGCCCCTATAAGAAAATTTGTCAAATCTCGAATGAGGGTGTGGGTGTTCTCATTCTTAGACAATCTAACTATTTTGTGATTAGTTGCCTTACTGAATCTTAATTGTTACTTACTGTTACATTTTGTGATTTAAATCCTAAAAATGTGTTAGGATTAGAAAGCAACAACTTGACTTACTAAACACGGGTATGGTCACTCACTAATAACCTGACTGCCCTTGCACTATTTACTTTGATAAAACTTACTTGCTACTTGATATCTTTTATGTTTTTCCTAGATTCTAAGTGCACGATAGGGTTAGGGAAAAATGACAATTTAGTTTCTATAGTTTCTATATACGAGACGAGGTTTAGCACCCACGTATAGGAATAACATACCCTACCCCGCTTTATACCGGAAAACATACCGGTTATACCGGATAATGTACCGGTTAATTTATATTGTGGGTAACATCCCACATAAGACTAATATATGCTAAATCACCTCGAATCTATATGAGACTGATAGAGTCTTAGTTATGATACGATACTACTTACTGTTACAACTGTATGAATACAGTGGAAGGTTACTACCTTACATTAGGCTACTAGTACAAAAAGTAGCTACACCTTAGCGACTAGCTGACTGGCTAAACTTACTTTCACAGACAAATTGGTCACACATACCGAAACTTATTCGTACTATTCCTTAGTCGCTAATGGGGAAATAATCCAACAAGGGGAGGTAGACAACTCTAGTTTGACGAGTCAGTCACTCACGACAATTTCACAAATTTAATCAGGACACGCACAGACCAATACTTCGTCACATCAATAATTACTACGAACAAATTTCAGGACGAAATTCTCCTAACAAGGGGAGAATGTGACACCCGGTCAAAAATGACCCAAATTTCACTCCAAATTTGAACTTTTATTCCGCGTATCACATACGCGCAATAACCAAAATATACAAGTACTAAATATATAAATGTATATTTAAACTTGAAAAGATTATTTAATAATCTCGTACATACGAACCCGACAGAACGCGTAAATCAAAATACTAAAGTTAGTACAAAACATTTTCAAACTAAATATTGTTGTCAAGAATAATATTTTATTACTCCCTTAGAAATTTAAATACATTTTATGTATTAAAAACTATCCGTATATTCAAAGTGAAACAAAGATATAGTTTTATATCCTAGTTAAAAATATTTTTAAGAATACTTCGATTAAAAATATAAACGATTATATTTTTGGAAATTTATCATTTGGAAAGATTATACGTTTAAACGATCGGGTAAACAAACACGTGTATAACACCAATAATTGGAGACAATATTTAACACAAAAATCAACACTTTTTGACCCTCAAAAACCGTCCATACCAGCCCCATCTTTCTTTCCCTTTTTTTTGGATCTAGTCCTCTTGTTACTTCACATGAAAGGAACCAAATGACAACATCTCCATTTCATTTCTATTTTTCATCTAACTCTCCTCTATCTCTCATTCTGTCGGCCCTCTCTATCTCTCCATCACCAACCTCTCATTTTACCATAAATCTAACCTCTCATCTTGAAGAAATCGAAGAGGAAAGCAAGGAGAAGCGAAAGGAGGCAAAACCGAGTACATCTTTCTCAATCTCTCTCTAGATCACAAACTCTTTGTAAGGAACTTAAACCCTTTTATTAGAATAACTTTGATGATGTATATTTTCATGTTTATAAGTTCTCTCAACCTAAAAATGTCCAAAATAATACATAAAATACGTTTTTATACACTTATACATTTTCTGTTTTTGGTTTCTGAAAACAGTCCCACCAATTAAATCATATAAAACCGTGTAATTTGAATTAGACAACAAAACACATACCGAAATTTTCGTATGAAAGAGAACTACAACTTTCATGTTTTACACTTTTTCCAGAAATACACTCATTTTTACAGAAAATGCGATTTGTACGACTGTTACTGTTTTGACCGGATTTCGGACTCGACATCTTTCGATTTTTATTTAGCTAACTAAATGGACACTATGATTTTTGGGAAAATTAATTAAAGTACTAAAGACCTAGTAGAACAGCTGGTCATTTTTGTGGAACCTGGTTCGGACTAGAACACCCAAAACGAGATGCGAAACAAACCGACAAAACCGAAAAACTATAAAAAGGGCTGTTTTGGACATTTATATAAAACTAACACTTTGGGTCAACTACGAGACGTAAAGGTAATTTTCCCGAGGCCTAGAAACATATTTAAGGATATCCTAAAAGTTCCGGGTCAAACCGAGTCCGTTTGACCAAGTCAACAAAAACGAGCCTCAAAACGATAAACACAAAACTATTTGAAAAAGCGTTAAGGAATTTAACTCGAAATGAACTTTGGTAATTTTAATGTGGAACCCGGATAAAAATGACAATATATATATATACGGTACAATATACGGATAAACAAGTTATACTCATATATCTATACTTTGATAAGTATACATTTTAAAATCACGGAATATACGGATAATGGTTTCAACATATACCACGGATAATAAAATATGGAACATACTTTATAAGTATACAATGGAATACATAATAATACTTAAATTATTATCATGGATCGTCACCAACGGGCCGTACACTTTTATAAAATACAAATTTAATCGGTTTCAAAAACATACAATCAGAAAATATCGGACATTTAATAGTTGAGTGGACACATATCGGGAATGATCTAATTAAGACATTCACTCATATGTATAACCTTATATGCCTAGGGTATTTGAAGGTTTCGGGCTATTCATTCCTTATCGGATAATCATTGCTCGGTGACTCAGGTGAGTCTCACAGCCCCATTTTTACTGTTTTTAAATATTGGGGTGAGATACAATGCTTACTTGTTTTCGTGATCATATGTTATTTGATTAGTTAATTTGATTATTAACTCATGGAATTAAATGATTATTTAATTCAGTTAACTATATTAGTTACATTATTTGGCTACCATTATTTGGTCTTGATTTTCATTGTTCGAGTATTGCACAAGTGTTTTAATTCGGGAAAGTCCTCATCATGTATGGTTCATTAACTTAATAAGGCGCGGTTACTAAAAGATAGATCTATCATGGGAGTGACGTCCCCGTCCGGGTTGCTAGCTACAACCAAGTTAAAAACGGGCATTTTAGTAATTGTTATGGGTGTTGACACCGTTCGGGAGGCAGAAAATCGGGTTAGGCCTTGAACCATAGCTTAGTGCAATGCAAAATCATAATAGAACATTGTTCAAAAACCTGCGTTGGTTTGTTCAATGTTACGAAACCTGTGTTGGTTTCACCCTTGTTTAATTTCATGTTGTTCAAAAACCTGCGTTGGTTTAAATCATTGTTTAGTGACCTTATTCGGTTAAAAATCATTGTTTGAGTAAATTGCTTAAATCATTGTTCATTTATAACATTTTATTATCGTCAGATAATCATATTGATCACATCAATGTTCATGTTAAACCTGTGAGATTCACCTGCTTTATAGCTGACCTTTTTAGTGTTGTATTCTCAGGTGCTCAACAGTAGGATGGTCCGCAGGATACGCTAGTTAGTACGAGTCGCATGCTTACAAACATATGAAGATTTTCTTGCATTATATTTTGTTAAACGTTATGTATTAAAATCTTCGAAACTCATTTTGCGAACTCACTAGTATATTGTAAACGTTTGACTTATGACTTTAAAACATTGTACTACTTTTATAATATATTATAAACGTCTCATGTAGAGTCGTTTGCTTGTACTTTGGTGCTTTGATTATTGATTAGTCACACCCAAATCGTCGCTTCCGCAAACCATAAAATAGGGGGTGTGACAGATTGGTATCAGAGCCTAAGGTTATAGTGAAATAGGTTGCATGTAGTGGGCCTAGACTATGACCGTTAGGCAGTATTCCTCATTAGATATAACTGGTTCAGTGATTATATCATACGAGTTTAATTTAACATAGCGTAGCTAACTATGTACAATTAAACAAAGATGATGTAAGATCTAAAAGGGGTTATATTGAACATGAATGCATTAGCCGACTCTGACCACGAGAGAACCGGGACTTCTAATTGCTTTGTGCTAGACACGGCTAGGTGAATATATAGGTATATATGGTATATACATATATGAATAGACTATTATGTGATATAGGGATATATACATACATAGGTCTCGAATACATACTACTCTCTAGGCTATTATATACTGAAGGTGTTGAGACCTGAGACACTGTTAGATTTGCTCAGAATACAAGTATCATGCCGCTGTTGGTATAAGACTTCAACCACTGTTAGTAGAAGTCAACCACTGTTAGAAGAAGACAACCGCTGTTAGTACATTTGTCTAACAGGGCCACTGTTGGTATATGTAAAGCGTTTTGTATCAAGTACTCAACCACTGTTAATGTTATATGAGTACTACCCCTGTTAGTTATATACTCAACCACTGTTGGTTAGTCGGTTAGAGATAATTATGGAATGGATAGGATTTCCATAATAGTTTGATTCTGTAAAGGACTCTATGTGTTATAAATAGAGATTCTGTAAAACCCTAGAGGTAGAGATACGAATTCATTCTAGTTATTAGCTTCAAGGTTGTAAACCCTAACACAAATTGTGTGTTCGTATTATTGTTAATAATATTGAAGCTTTTTGGTTAGATATTCTGTTATATACAAGTTTGTTCTTCAAGTTATTAATAAACTATTCCGCAAGCTTATTAATAATCAATCAAAGTAATACATACTAAGATCTCTAGCTGGGATCATCAAGTGGTATCAGAGCTTGATATTACTTTGATCTTGAAGAAGGTAATTGAATTTCGCAGCTTTTTCAACAAATAACAAGATGTCTACTGAATCAATGGAAGGTATACAAGCTACAAAGATTCCCATGCTCAAACCTGATGAGTTTGAGCTATGGCAGACTAGGATTAGGCAATACATGTTGCTTACGGATTATATGATGTGGGAGGTGGTTACTAATGGACCAAACTATACTAAGGATGCAGATGGTAAAAAGGAAGAAAGACCACCACCAAAGTCTGATGCAGAGAGAAAAGAAAGAGCAACAGAGTGGAAGGCATTAAGTACTCTACTTTTGTCTATTCCTAATGAGTATCAAAGGAAGTTTGAAAACTGTGAAGATGCTCAGGTTCTTATGCAAGCAATTGTTAAGAGATTTGGTGGTAATGATAACACCAAGAAGAATAAGAGATCTCTTCTCAAACAACAGTTTGAAAACTTTGCAGGTGTAAAGTCTGAAACTCTGACTCAGACTTTTGATAGGTTTCAAAAACTTGTGGGTGATTTAGAAAATCACAATGTCAAGATTGATAAAGATGACTTGAACAGGAAGTTTCTAAGATCACTTGGTACAGATTGGAATATGTACACTGTGGGACTTAGACAAAGTCCAGATCTTGAAGAGAAAGAGATTGAAGACCTGTACAATGATCTGAGGAATTTTGAGCCTGAAGTTCTAGCGTTGAAACAGTCCAATGGTAGCTCTAACAATGCTGCTTTTGTTTCTGTTGGTGAATCTGGTAGTTGTAGCACATCTGGTGCTAATGATAATGTATTGGAAGCATTCTTTGCAAGCCATGTGAATTCTTCATTAACTACAGAAGATTTGGAGCAGGTTAGTGAAGAGGACCTGGAAGAGATGGATTTAAGATGGCAGATGGCCATGATTACAATCAGGGCAAAGAGGTTTATGCAGAGGTCTGGGAACAGAAATTTTTCTTACAAGAGAGATGGTGTAGCTGGTTTTGACAAGAGCAAGGTGGAGTGTTTCAATTGTCACAAGATGGGACACTTTGCTAGAGAATGCAAGAGCACACAGGCTGGAGGATCTCAGAATGGTATTATGAGAAATAGTTCTGCTCCACAAAGAAGATTGGTACCTGTTCAGAACACCACTTCTGATTCATTGGTTGCTCAAGATGGAATGGGAGGATTTGACTGGAGTGATCAGGAAGAGCTTGTAACTACAAATCAAGCTTTGATGGCTGTCACAGAAGAACCAGAGTCTTCAGACATTCCATATGAGGTACAATCTAAATTATGTTCTCCTGCATGTAAGAAAATGGTTAAATTTTATAGGGATCATAATATGGTTGTGTGTAATGAATTAAAAGCTTGTAAGGAAAAGAGTCAACATGCCACTTTAGCTATTGAAAACTTAGAAAATCAGATAAAAGCTTATGAAAAGAATGAATCTCAATTTCACTTAGATGTTAAGTATCTAAATTGGGAAAAGAAAGCTTTACAAACAAAAGTTGATATGCTAAGTGCTAAGTTGGCTGAGGCAATTTCTGATAAGGAGTCAATAAAATTGAAAGTTGATGAGTTGGAAAATGTTTCAAAAGGTGTTCAAAACTTAATCAAGTCTCAAATTCATGATAAATTAAAACTTGGATTAGGTTACAACCTTAAGGTTGTTCCTCCACCTTATAATCATACTTATTTCCCACCTAAAAGTGATTTTGTTTTAGAAACACTTAAGGTAGGTGTGTCTGAGGAGGTTAAAAAGGTAGATCCAGTTGTTAATTGTGATGATAATGTGAATTTTGATAAAGTTGAGGTATCTGATTGGACTGAGGAAGATGAGTGTGATAATGATAGCTCATCTAGTGGTAATTCTGTGGATGGTAGTGTTAAGTCTATTACTGGTCTAGTTTCTGAACTTAATAGTACTAAACTAGAAGAGGGTAAAAAGATGTTTGTTGAGAAAGCAAAGGCTCAGTTAGATCAAGTCAGGAAAACCAACAAGGCTAGTTCAGGTTTAGGGTATGTACACAAAAAGGTCAATACTGAATCAAAAGACAAGTTGAAATCTGAGTGTGATAAGTGTACATGTAAATCAAAGAAGTCTGAGTTACATACTGCAAGTAATGTGAATAAATCCATTCCCAGGGGTAATCAAAGAAATTGGAACCAATTGGTTTCACAAAGGTTGGGTAATGGGTTTGAATGTGTGAAAAGAAAGTCATGTTTTATTTGTGGTAGATATAATCATCTTCAACAGGACTGTTACTACAATCCTAAAAATAATAGGAACAGTGGTACATGTCATGTGTTGATAAATAAGCCTAACAGAGGCAAGGCTGCAGCTCCTGTTAATGCTACAGCAGTGCCCCTGTCAACGGCTAACAGAGGCAAGACACGAACAGGGGAGGGTTTGACCACTGTCAGGCATGGTACCTCTGCTGGTATTAAACATTTCAAAAGAATGTTTATACCAAGTAAAGCTACCACTGCCAGGGTAATCAATACAAACTTAAAGGTGACCACTGTCAAACCATTAACCCCTGTCAGGTCTAAAATTGATTGTTTTTGGAGACATAAAAATGAGTGTAAATCTGAAGTGTCCAAAACCAATGCAGCACTGAGATCAATCACTGTCAAAAGGGTTGATGTCAATGGTGCTCAAGGGAAACCCAAAGCCAAATTGGTTTGGGTTCCCAAGAAAAAATAACTGTTTTTCTCATATATGTGCAGGGCAAGCCACCAAGCTTATGGCATATTGATTCTGGCTGTTCAAGACACATGACTGGAGACAGGAAAAAGCTACAGGACTTTAAATCGTTTTCTGGAGGAGATGTAGCATTTGGAAGCAATCCTAAAGGAGGTAAAATCACAGGTAAAGGTAAGGTAAAAAGCAGTAAGCTCACTTTCAATGATGTTTATTATGTTGAGCAATTGAGATACAATTTGCTTAGTGTGAGTCAAATCACAGATAAGCAAAATCCTGTATATTTCACTGACACAGAATGCCTTATACTTTCTGAAAAACTCAAAATACCTGAAGATAAGATTTTAATGAGAGTTCCAAGAAAGGATAATGTATACTGTAGTGATTTAAACAAGATGGAATCTCAAAATGTTAACTGTCTCATTTCTAAAGCTACTGTATCTGAATCTGAACTATGGCATAGGAGGATGTGTCACTTGAATTTCAAGACCATGAATAAACTTGTTAGGAATAAGCTAGTGAGAGGCTTACCTGAAAAGTTATTTGAATGTAGTGACTACTGTGTAGCATGTCTCAAAGGCAAGCAACACAAGACCTCTTATAAGACCAAGCTTGTGAATACCAATACCACTCCCTTACACCTGTTACATATGGATTTGTTTGGCCCTACCAATGTAGCTAGTCAAGGGAAGAAATCTTACTGTTTGGTAATAACTGATGATTACTCTAGAATGAGTTGGGTGTTCTTTCTTAGGACTAAGGATGAGACAGGTGAAATACTTAGATCATTCATAACTAGGATTGAGAATTCAACTAATCAAAAGGTTAAGATCATCAGGTGTGATAATGGGACAGAATTTAAGAATCATGAGATGAATAAGTTCTGTGAGGATAAAGGTATAGAAAGACAGTATAGTGCACCTAGGACTCCACAACAAAATGGAGTAGCTGAGAGGAGGAATAGGACACTAATTGAGGCTGCTAGAAGCATGCTAGCCGATGCTAAACTTCCAATGTCCTTTTGGGCAGAGGCAGTTAGCACTGCTTGTTATGTTTTGAATAGGATTTTGATTATTAAACCTCATAACAAGACACCTTATGAGTTATTCTTTAAGAGAAAACCTTTGGTTAGCTTTTTAAAACCATTTGGATGTCCTTGTACTGTCTTGAATACCAGAGATCATCTTGGTAAGTTTCAGAGTAAGGTAGATGAGGGTGTATTTGTTGGATACTCTATTCAAAGCAAGGCTTATAGAGTATTTAACAAAAGGACTAGGATCATAGAAGAGACCATGGATGTGACCTTTAATGAACATACATCAAATGTAGAAGGAAAAGGTCCAGAAGTTTTGTTTGATATTGATGCACTAACCCATGCTTTTAGATATCCAGATTTGTCTATTAGTGCAGGTACAGATGCAGGTACAGATGCAGGTAATGATGCAGGTAAAGATGGGAAATCAACCTCAAGTCAAACTAAAAAGGATGACTTGAAGTATGTCTTGTTTCCTATTTGGTCTCCAGATCCTCCAGAAGTATTCCAGTTAGAGCAAGATGAACCTTTAGATGATTCAAGTGGGTCAAGTAGCAAAAATGGTTCAAAGGATGAAGATGGTTCAATTCCAACAGAAAATGGTTCAAAGAGTTCTCATATAGTTTCAGAGCATGATTCAGAAGGAGAGCACGATTCTCCAAAATTTGTTGAACAAAGTCCTCCATTTCAAGTTTTGGAAAGGACTTCTTTGTCAGATTCTGAAGCAACTCCAAAGCCATCAAAGGAAAGAGAGGAAAGAGAGTCTTTTTCAGACTCTGAGATAGATAATCTTTTGGGTTCTAATTTGGAAAGAGAACTACTGGATACTTCTACATCTAAATATGTGGTTCATAAAGATCATTCCTTGGATTTGATTATTGGTGATATTATGACTCCTGTTCAGACAAGACATCAAACCAAGGTAAGAGAAGAAGATGTACATACTTCATTATATGTATGTTTTCTTTCACAGATGGAACCAAAGAAGGCAGTGGAGGCTCTCAAAGATCCAAGCTGGATTGAATCTATGCAGGAAGAATTGTTGCAATTCAAACTGCAAGATGTGTGGGATTTGGTTGATCTTCCAAAAGGAAAGAAAGCTATAGGCACAAGATGGATCTTTAAGAACAAGAGAGATGAAAGAGGAATAGTGATCAAGAATAAGGCTCGGTTGGTAGCACAGGGGTACACACAGGAAGAAGGCATAGATTATGATGATGTCTTTGCCCCTGTTGCTAGAATAGAAGCTATTAGATTATTTTTAGCTTATGCATCTTATCAGGATTTCAAAGTCTATCAAATGGATGTGAAGAGTGCTTTTCTTCATGGTCTAATTGATGATGAGGTGTATGTTTGCCAACCACCAGGGTTTGAAGATCCAACATATCCAGATAGAGTGTGCAGATTGAAGAAGGCATTGTATGGATTACATCAAGCTCCAAGAGCTTGGTATGATACTCTATCTGAGTACTTGCTCAAGAATGGATTCAAGAGAGGTACTATTGACAAGACATTGTTTACCAAGAGGGTTCAAAGAGATATATTGCTGGTACAGGTGTATGTTGATGATATTATTTTCGGGTCTACAAGGGATTCATTGTGCAAAGAGTTTGAAGATTTAATGCATAAGAAGTTCAAGATGAGTTCAATGGGTGAACTCACATTCTTTTTAGGATTGCAGGTCAAGCAAAAGTTAGATGGAATCTTTATTAACCAAGGGAAGTATGTGAAAGATATTTTGAATAAATTTGGTTATAAAGACGTGAAGGTAGCTAGCACTCCCATGGAGGCACATAAACATCTTAATTCTGATCCTGAGGGGGAGGAAGTAGATGTGCACTTATACAGGTCAATGATTGGTTCATTGATGTATTTAACTTCATCCAGACCTGATATAATGTTTGCAGTGTGTCTTTGTGCTAGATATCAGACCAATCCAAAGCAGTCACACATGTATGCTGTGAAGAGGATCTTTAGATACTTGAAAGGTCAACCAGACTTGGGCCTTTGGTATGCTAAAGGATCAGATTTTGAGCTAAAGGCATTCACAGATAGTGACTATGGTGGTGAGAATATGGATAGGAAATCGACTAGTGGAGGATGTCAATTTCTTGGAAATAGGTTAGTGTCATGGCAATGCAAGAAGCAAACCACAGTTTCCACTTCTACAGCAGAAGCAGAATATGTTGCAGCATCAAGTTGCTGTGCACAGGTTCTTTGGATTCAGAATCAAATGCTGGATTATGGTTTGACTTTCATGAACACTCCTATTTATATTGATAATACTTCTGCTATTAGTATCATTCAGAATCCAGTTAAGCATTCAAAAACCAAACACATTGAAATCAGATATCATTTTATAAGAGATTGTTATGATAAAAGATTGATTCATATTTTTAAAATTCATACTGATAATCAACTTGCAGATCTTTTTACAAAAGCATTTGATGTAGGAAGATTTACATTTTTGATAACTAATATTGGTATGATCAATCTCACGTAGTGTTTTGGTCTGGATTTGATACTAACAGGGGTAAAATATATTGTATGTGACAGGGTCAGGTGTTGCCACTGTTAGCTTCATCATGATAACAGATGGTGCCACTGTTAGTTTACCTGTGCCACTGTCAATGTAGTTTAAACCCCTGCTGTATATGTGTGTAATTTAACCCCTGCTAGTTGTTTTTCTTAGTTTAATATTGCAGGTTTCAGCCACTGTCAAGAGACATCACTTGAGCTGGAATTTAATGTTTTATTTGTTTCTTCTTATTTGTTTTGGTTAAAAAAAAAAAAAAAAAAAAAAAAAAAATTTCGTTGTCTAACTAAGCTAAGTTTATGCCCCTGTTAGTTCTAAGTTGGCGTTTCCTTGGTCGGATGCCCCTGCTAGACTATCAGCCGCTGCTAGCTTTGTTAGATGGTTAGAAAGGGTTGACTATAAATTGACAAGTGAGGTACCCCTGTTGGGTTTGTTTGTAAATTGTACCCCTGTTGGGTATAACCAGAAGTGCCACTGCTAGTTCTATTTTTAGGGCTTGGCACTGTCATCAAATAAATACTCAAATACTTCATTTTTTCAATTACGCTTTCAAAATTTTCAAAACCCTTCAATAATCGCTCTCGCTTTGAGTTGTTTATTGTAATTCACTCTTCGTTCGTTCATCGATTACATCAATGGCATCTTCATCATCGTCTGATTCTGGTACTTCTATGCTAAGTGTTCATTCTGAACACAACATGAGGGCTTTCTTGAATAAAGAACTTGCCGATGAGTATTTTCACCCTATCATCGATTTCTTGAGTAATTGTCCAGTTACTTATGCCCTTACTGTCGCTCCACGATTGATTCGATCACATATTCAGGAGTTCTGGCAGAATGCAAAGGAAGGGAATGTTAATGGCATTACTCACATTCATTCCACTGTCAAGGGTCAGAAGGTAATGGTTACTGAGATTGTTCTAAGAGAACTTTTACAGTTTGATGATGAAGGTGGAATTCTGGAGTTATCGAGAGAAGATTTGTTTAAAGGCATTATGGATATGGGGTATGAAGGTTCAGGAAAGACAAGATCAGAATATACTTTCTTGAAGTCATGGTTTTGTCCTCAATGGAAGTTCTACATTCATACTTTTCTGGTATGTTTGTCTCAAAAGAGAACTAGTTTTAATGAATTTAGTTCTACGATTGCATATCCTATTATCTGCTTGGCACAGGGTATTAAATTTAATATGTCTAGATTTATCTTAGATAATATGATTAGGAATGTAAAGGGTGATACATTCGTTATGTACCCTAGATTTGTTCAGCTTTTGTTAAATAATCAATTGTCAAATCTGCCAGCAGAGGATAGTGTAATTGTTAGTTCTACTCTATCTTTGAGGACTATTCAGGCTATGAATAAGTATCAGAATGCTTTTTCTAAGAAGGAAACTGCATTATTTTCTACAATGCTAGTTACTCCTTCTGCCACTGGTGGTGTATTACCAACACCATCTGGACCAAATGATGACAGACCAACAACACAAGTTGGTTCTGAACACACATCAAGAGGTGGCATCAAAAGAAAACAAGGGAACAAACAGCCTACCCAATCTAAAGCCAAGAAATCCAAGAAGGCTACACAGGCTATGGAGATTCCTGTTTCTCCACAGTCTCAGTCAAATGTTCCAAAACAACAGGTGAACATACTTGATGAAAATGTTCATTCTGGAAGGGCTGCCACTACTGTTTCTAGCCCACTGGCAGGGCAGGATAGTGGTAACATTAATCAGACCCAACCAGAGGCAACTATGTTTGATGAACCTATGGGTGATGATTCAAATGTAGGTCCCAGTACCAATAACCAAGGGACATCTGCAGTGGCAGATGTGGGCAAGGATTCAACTAAGAGGTCACACTCTAATGTTGATGAGCCTAGTGATACTGATGAATTGACGATTTCTTATCTTGTACATGATGTCAATAACCTATGGAGCAAATATGAGAGGGAAAGGGCTTACAGAAAAGAGGCTCAACAGAAAATTCAAGCTCAGGATGAGTTCATTGCTAAACAGAAGGAGCTCATTGATCATCAGAAGGAAGAGTTGCTTGATGTGAAGAATAGGTTGTTAGTGCTTGAGGAGGCTGTCAATAATATTCTTCTACCTGCAAATAGGTTAAAAGAATCTTCAGGCAAGGGGGAGAAGAAAGCAGATGATGATATTATGCCTGAAGATGATGGTTCAAGAGCAGGTGATGATGATGATTCATATGGACCTCATGATGATATGGATGGAGAAATGATAAATATTGATGAGATGAATGATGATTCTGCAGCTACAGAGGTGTTTGATGATAATACAGCTACAGAGGTGCTTGAGTTTGATGATAATACAGTTGAGATGAATATTGAGGCACAATCAGAAGACACTGTGGAGTTAGTGTTTGATGATAAAGATGATGATTATGTGCAGAGCAGGGATAAGGCTGAGGAGGAGCTAAATGTATCTGATTATGTGATACATGAAAGTTTAGATGATGAGGTGGTTGATGGTGCAGGAGCAGAGCAGACTGATGAAACAGTTTATCAGGTATTTCCATTGAATAAAGGGTTGCCTGAGAAAGCTGCACTTAGATTATATGTTTGGGATGTGATGGGTGCTAACCTGGATGATAAGAAAAGAGTTAGTTTCAGTGATAGGTCAGTGTATGAGGTGGTTGATGATGTTGAAAAAGAGATGAAAGGAGAAGTTGAGGTTAAGGGGGAGCAATCAAAGTCAATTGATGAAGAGAAGAAGTTGCAGACTTTTACAAGAAAGAAATCAATTCCAAGAAGAAAGTCAACTAAAAGATTATCCCCTGTCAAAACTTCTACCTCTGTTGTCACAATTTCAACCCCTGTCAACACTAACACAACCCCTGTCAACACTAACACAACCCCTGTCAACACTAACACAATCACTGTTACATCTACCCCTGTTAGTACACTAACTCCTACCACTGTTGATACACCAATCACCACTGCTGTCATGTCAACCCCTGCCACAACTACAACAACAGCAAGACCAAGAGAGGTACCTGTTACAATAAGAGAACCAACTTCACCACTTAAACCTAAGTCTAAATTGCCTGTGATTGATCCAAAAGACAAAGGTAAAGGAAAGTTGAAAGAAAAATCAAAAGTGAAAGAAATTAAAGAACCTCATATTGAGTCTCATGATATGCTGAGAATGCAAGTAGAAGAAAGAGAAAGGTTGATAAGGAGAGCTGCAGAAGCTAAAGCTGAAGGAGAGGGTGATGATGTGAAAATGATTTTGGATGATCTGAGTGTAGTGACTATTACACAGAAAGCTGCAGAGATTGTTAAAGAAAAGACTGCACAAGGATTAAAGCTTCCTGCTCAGAGAGTTCATGATTATTTAAAGAAGAAGAAAGGTAATGAAGAGGAAGAGTTATCTTCTGGATTTTTGTTGATGAAAAGGGCAAATGAGGAAAGGGCTAGAAAGAAAAAGCAAGAGGAATTAGCCAAGAAAAGGAGTAAACCTTTACCATATGCTGAAAGGAGAAGACAAATGATCAATGCATTGTCTGAAAATTATGCTCCAGCTAAAATTGTTAGAGGATGGAATATGCAGAAGCTGCAACAGGCATATGATAGGTATATGGGAAAAGATGAAGAGTGGACAAAGAAAATGGAAGAGAATAGGAATTTGAATGCATTGATGAAGGAGAAGAAAGAAAAGGCAGATAGGGAAATGAAAAAGTTTTTGAAAGAAGAAGAAGAAAGAAGAGAAAAGGCAGCTACTGAGGCAGCAGAGAAAGCCTTAGAGGAAAAGCAGAATGAAGTTAGAAGAAATTCATGGAAAAATCAGATTTCTAAAGATAATGTTATTCCTGATATTCCAAGATTTGATCCAGAGCTGAAAAAGAGAATCAAGATTCTGACTGATAGCAAGGAGATTTCTGAAGGACCAAGAAAGGCTAGAATTATAAATTGGGAAGGAGTAGCAATTGATTATGGTTTCAGAAAAATGATCCTTGAGATCAAGATTGAAAGGGAAAGAGGATTTGATGATCATGTTGGAAGTATGGTTGATTTGCTCAGAATTTGTACAAGAGATGATCTTTTGGAATTGTATCAAGTGAGCAGAATCAGGAATAGAAAGAACTCTGAAGCAGTGATTGAAAGACAAATGATGGAGTTATTGCAGAGCCTGTTTGAACCAGCCAGCTTGTATCACTTATTCTTTCATTGTTATCAAAGGGTTATAACCTGGAGATATTTTGCCAGAGCTGGAGTACACATGGTAGTATTCAACAATGGGCAGGTGATCTACATGTTTGATGATCGACATTATGTGCTGGGAACAGGGCTGCTGAATAGATTGATTGATTTGAAGTTATCTACAACCATCATTACTGAAGGAGTTTACAGAGCTTTATATATGGTGTTTAATCAACTGCATAAGAGGCAAACGATGAAGGAAAAAGAAGAAGAAAAGAAGGATTGAAACTTGAATCATTACTCTGAATGATCAAGTTTAGGGGGAGATTGTTGAGACCTGAGACACTGTTAGATTTGCTCAGAATACAAGTATCATGCCGCTGTTGGTATAAGACTTCAACCACTGTTAGTAGAAGTCAACCACTGTTAGAAGAAGACAACCGCTGTTAGTACATTTGTCTAACAGGGCCACTGTTGGTATATGTAAAGCGTTTTGTATCAAGTACTCAACCACTGTTAATGTTATATGAGTACTACCCCTGTTAGTTATATACTCAACCACTGTTGGTTAGTCGGTTAGAGATAATTATGGAATGGATAGGATTTCCATAATAGTTTGATTCTGTAAAGGACTCTATGTGTTATAAATAGAGATTCTGTAAAACCCTAGAGGTAGAGATACGAATTCATTCTAGTTATTAGCTTCAAGGTTGTAAACCCTAACACAAATTGTGTGTTCGTATTATTGTTAATAATATTGAAGCTTTTTGGTTAGATATTCTGTTATATACAAGTTTGTTCTTCAAGTTATTAATAAACTATTCCGCAAGCTTATTAATAATCAATCAAAGTAATACATACTAAGATCTCTAGCTGGGATCATCAGAAGGTATAGGAATAGGCCTTATACAATGATACTCTCGTTACCATCTACACCACTGTAAACGACAAACATAGCTACTCCAGCGTTCCTCGATATGAGGAGCGAGACTTTGTATTTGCTTACTACCGTCTACCTAATTTCACGTCTAAAACATTTTGAAACTCACTCCACAGTACAGTTAGGTGTATCCTAGGAAAACTGCTTTCAACAAATTTCAACAGGCCTCTTCCCTCGAAATTTTTCATAACTCTTGTTTTTTTTTTTTTTCAACAAATTTTGTTAAACATAATTTTCAAAGTCTTGCCACCGACAAGAGTTTCAACCCAACTACTCATCGACTCAAGTTTTCAACGGACTTCAAGTTTTCGACAGACTTTCTTAATTATAGTTTTCTAACAAAGGTATTTCTAGCAAACATTTTGCAAAAATTTTCATGAAATGTTTTACAAAATCTCAAAGTTCAAAACTGTGTAAACTTATTAATAGTACCCAACTTAATATAAATTTCTAAATTTTGATGGTAAGCAAAAAAAAAAAAAAAAAAAAAAAAAAAAATAATAATAAAAAAATAATAAAAAAAATAAAAAAATTCACAATATACAATGACATCCTTGCCCCTATAAGAAAATTTGTCAAATCTCGAATGAGGGTGTGGGTGTTCTCATTCTTAGACAATCTAACTATTTTGTGATTAGTTGCCTTACTGAATCTTAATTGTTACTTACTGTTACATTTTGTGATTTAAATCCTAAAAATGTGTTAGGATTAGAAAGCAACAACTTGACTTACTAAACACGGGTATGGTCACTCACTAATAACCTGACTGCCCTTGCACTATTTACTTTGATAAAACTTACTTGCTACTTGATATCTTTTATGTTTTTCCTAGATTCTAAGTGCACGATAGGGTTAGGGAAAAATGACAATTTAGTTTCTATAGTTTCTATATACGAGACGAGGTTTAGCACCCACGTATAGGAATAACATACCCTACCCCGCTTTATACTGGAAAACATACCGGTTATACCGGATAATGTACCGGTTAATTTATATTGTGGGTAACATCCCACATAAGACTAATATATGCTAAATCACCTCGAATCTATATGAGACTGATAGAGTCTTAGTTATGATACGATACTACTTACTGTTACAACTGTATGAATACAGTGGAAGGTTACTACCTTACATTAGGCTACTAGTACAAAAAGTAGCTACACCTTAGCGACTAGCTGACTGGCTAAACTTACTTTCACAGACAAATTGGTCACACATACCGAAACTTATTCGTACTATTCCTTAGTCGCTAATGGGGCAATAATCCAACAATGGGAGGTAGACAACTCTAGTTTGACGAGTCAGTCACTCACGACAATTTCACAAATTTAATCAGGACACGCACAGACCAATACTTCGTCACATCAATAATTACTACGAACAAATTTCAGGACGAAATTCTCCTAACAAGGGGAGAATGTGACACCCGGTCAAAAATGACCCAAATTTCACTCCAAATTTGAACTTTTATTCCGCGTATCACATACGCGCAATAACCAAAATATACAAGTACTAAATATATAAATGTATATTTAAACTTGAAAAGATTATTTAATAATCTCGTACATACGAACCCGACAGAACGCGTAAATCAAAATACTAAAGTTAGTACAAAACATTTTCAAACTAAATATTGTTGTCAAGAATAATATTTTATTACTCCCTTAGAAATTTAAATACATTTTATGTATTAAAAACTATCCGTATATTCAAAGTGAAACAAAGATATAGTTTTATATCCTAGTTAAAAGTATTTTTAAGAATACTTCGATTAAAAATATAAACGATTATATTTTTGGAAATTTATCATTTGGAAAGATTATACGTTTAAACGATCGGGTAAACAAACACGTGTATAACACCAATAATTGGAGACAATATTTAACACAAAAATCAACACTTTTTGACCCTCAAAAACCGTCCATACCAGCCCCATCTTTCTTTCCCTTTTTTTTGGATCTAGTCCCCTTGTTACTTCACATGAAAGGAACCAAATGACAACATCTACATTTCATTTCTATTTTTCATCTAACTCTCCTCTATCTCTCATTCTGTCGGCCCTCTCTATCTCTCCATCACCAACCTCTCATTTTACCATAAATCTAACCTCTCATCTTGAAGAAATCGAAGAGGAAAGCAAGGAGAAGCGAAAGGAGGCAAAACCGAGTACATCTTTCTCAATCTCTCTCTAGATCACAAACTCTTTGTAAGGAACTTAAACCCTTTTATTAGAATAACTTTGATGATGTATATTTTCATGTTTATAAGTTCTCTCAACCTAAAAATGTCCAAAATAATACATAAAATACGTTTTTATACACTTATACATTTTCTGTTTTTGGTTTCTGAAAACAGTCCTACCAATTAAATCATATAAAATCGTGTACTTTGAATTAGACAACGAAACACATACCGAAATTTTCGTATGAAAGAGAACTACAACTTTCATGTTTTACACTTTTTCCAGAAATACATTCATTTTTACAGAAAATGCGATTTGTGCGACTGTTACTGTTTTGGCTGGATTTCGGACTCGACATCTTTCGATTTTTATTTAGCTAATTAAATGGACACTATGATTTTTGGGAAAATTAATTAAAGTACTAACGACCTAGTAGAACAGCTGGTCATTTTTGTGGAACCTGGTTCGGACTAGAACACCCAAAACGAGATGCGAAACAAACCGACAAAACCGAAAAACTATAAAAAGGGCTGTTTTGGACATTTATATAAAACTAACACTTTGGGTCAACTACGAGACGTAAAGGTAATTTTCCCGAGGCCTAGAAACATATTTAAGGATATCCTAAAAGTTCCGGGTCAAACCGAGTCCGTTTGACCAAGTCAACAAAAACGAGCCTCAAAACGATAAACACAAAACTATTTGAAAAAGCGTTAAGGAATTTAACTCGAAATGAACTTTGGTAATTTTAATGTGGAACCCGGATAAAAATGACAATATATATATATACGGTACAATATACGGATAAACAAGTTATACTCATATATCTATACTTTAATAAGTATACATTTTAAACGCACGGAATATACGGATAATGGTTTCAACATATACCACGGATAATAAAATATGGAACATACTTTATAAGTATACAATGGAATACATAATAATACTTAAATTATTATCATGGATCGTCACCAACGGGCCGTACACTTTTATAAAATACAAATTTAATCGGTTTCAAAAACATACAATCAGAAAATATCGGACATTTAATAGTTGAGTGGACACATATCGGGAATGATCTAATTAAGACATTCACTCATATGTATAACCTTATATGCCTAGGGTATTTGAAGGTTTCGGGCTATTCATTCCTTATCGGATAATCATTGCTCGGTGACTCAGGTGAGTCTTACAGCCCCATTTTTACTGTTTTTAAATATTGGGGTGAGATACAATGCTTACTTGTTTTCGTGATCATATGTTATTTGATTAGTTAATTTGATTATTAACTCATGGAATTAAATGATTATTTAATTCAGTTAACTATATTAGTTACATTGTTTGGCTACCATTATTTGGTCTTGATTTTCATTGTTCGAGTATTGCACAAGTGTTTTAATTCGGGAAAGTCCTCATCATGTATGGTTCATTAACTTAATAAGGCGCGGTTACTAAAAGATAGATCTATCATGGGAGTGACGTCCCCGTCCGGGTTGCTAGCTACAACCAAGTTAAAAACGGGCATTTTAGTAATTGTTATGGGTGTTGACACCGTTCGGGAGGCAGAAAATCGGGTTAGGCCTTGAACCATAGCTTAGTGCAATGCAAAATCATAATAGAACATTGTTCAAAAACCTGCATTGGTTTGTTCAATGTTACGAAACCTGCGTTGGTTTCACCCTTGTTTAATTTCATGTTGTTCAAAAACCTGCGTTGGTTTAAATCATTGTTTAGTGACCTTATTCGGTTAAAAATCATTGTTTGAGTAAATTGCTTAAATCATTGTTCATTTATAACATTTTATTATCGTCAGATAATCATATTGATCACATCAATGTTCATGTTAAACCTGTGAGATTCACCAGCTTTATAGCTGACATTTTTAGTGTTGTATTCTCAGGTGCTCAACAGTAGGATGGTCCGCAGGATACACTAGTTAGTACGTGTCGCATGCTTACAAACATATGAAGATTTTCTTGCATTATATTTTGTTAAACGTTATGTATTAAAATCTTCGAAACTCATTTTGCGAACTCACTAGTATATTGTAAACGTTTGACTTATGACTTTAAAACATTGTACTACTTTTATAATATATTATAAACGTCTCATGTAGAGTCGTTTGCTTGTACTTTGGTGCTTTGATTATTGATTAGTCACACCCAAATCGTCGCTTCCGCAAACCATAAAATAGGGGGTGTGACAGAAACCTACTAGTCCCGACATAGTGGAAGGTACGGGAAATACAGTCCACTGGCGTCGTTAGGGAATGAAATATCATAAAGATACATCATTCCACGAGTCGATACTAGACGCAGGTAGCTAACCTACGTGTATCGCTCCTCCGATGGGTAGGAGTAACCAAGTTACCCTACACTCACCCTAATCGTCACTGGCAAATGAATGTGTCTAGAATTTATCATTCGCCCATTGTCGTCGCTTGTGTGGCTCCCTCACGGTAAGCCACTATGAGATCCTTTCGGGCCATCATTCGAGATATCTCTACGAACTCATGTAATTTAAGTTATTAAATTAATTCTTCTTTCTCTCATCATAACCTTCAGATTTAGGGGCCCTACGTCGTGCGTGTGTCCTAAGCATCATGCAAAGGTACTAGTGTACTAACTCTAAGGCATCACATACTCAACAACAACAACGACATCAACAAATCAACATATTCGAACTCAATATTAAGCATTCAATTATAGTCAAAGAATGGGTATTATGAACTACCCATGACTAATTCGACCCACATGCAATAGAAAATTAAATAACTCCACAAGTAACAACAATAACGTCGACATCAATAAATCGGCATAATTAAAATTGTCATTGGGCAGACATATTTAATCGTACTAACTAGCATGGCATGAATAATTATGCTGAACAACATTAATAACCACAACAATAATACTTAGACAACGACAACAATAGCAGAATCATCATAGCAACATAACTCGTATAGTGAATCAATCTAATATAAACGTTTTAGCAGAATCTTGACGTACGTATCGAATTTGTATAAAAGTAATACGGATCAAATACACACAATTTAATAACTGATTTCTCTCATTAGTTCAACTGATTAGAATTACAGAGAAATTCAGATGATTTGCTTACACAAACTTCTGCAATGACTTAATAAAAACAAGCAAAGCTATCATATTTTTACTACTGCCATACATGCACATGCATATTTGATCAAATACGCATATGCGCATTTACCAAATGCGCATGCTTACATAAATGCGCATGGCAGATTACAAAATTCACTAAGTATGAAATTTTACAAAAACACACGATACAATTCACTAGTTTATCAAAGATTCTTGACATAGTCTTGTATCAACAAAGAGGAGTATGGTCGCTGAGAGATCTATGAATTACACGAGTGTTTGCTATAACTTCGGCATATGCTATTAGGGGTAGTTAAGATAATTAAGGGCTTTAATTATAATGAATCTATCAGTGACAGATAACTTGGGGTCTCTTAAACTACGTTCAACATAGTACTGTACCTACGGCCTTTTCGTGGCTTCCACGCATTTGTACTTCACCAGAGGTGGTTCCAGCGCTATACCAAGTATTGAGCCGTTATACGGTATTTCCGATGCCTCGTTCACAAATCCCGTATAATCATTACCTTATATATCTTAATGAGCCATAGCTCTTATCCTATTAATTATCTAACATAGAGTTGTCCGTAATCAGATAAGTAACATGTCACATGAATAAAAGATATGGAGTGTTGACTACACCGGAAGTTCTCCTAAATGCAATAACCAATTCAACCGACAACTATCCTTGAATCCTATTCCCCAATCTCGGACATCTGAGACATCCGTATCGTGGCATGAATTGTTGTATGAACAATAATTAACATGAACAGGAGTTATCCCACGGAATAAGTAAGGAAAGTCTCTCTAACGATCGGTTGAATTGTTCAACATTATTACATATAGATCATTGTAATTATTCTAGCATGTTAAACTGGCGTATGCAATTATTCTATGTTCGAAAACCTAATCATATATCCAACATCCACAATAGACAAAGAGATACTAGCATGCAAACCGTAGAGCAGCAATCAAACAAGAACATGCAGTAGAGTAACATGGGTAAGGATCAATTTATTTCAGGCAGAGTTTCTGGATAAACGGTTAAGTTATGAATGCTCCGAAAGTTCTCTCAAAAGCATTTGATATATAAAAATAAATCTAATATATCTCTAATCCTATGCTCCGTGTCTCCCTTTGATATATTTCAATCAGGAGAACACCGGCCATGCCGAGTTCATCGAATCTTCAGACACATATGTAACACCCGCCAATTTAGGACTTTAATTAGTGCCTAAACTACTTGTAATTACGTGTATTTAGTTTTGTAATACTCTGAATATATGTAACGTTTTGGGTGTAATTAGATACACGTTTACGCGATTTGCTGAATCGTACACTTAAGTTTCGGACGAGGTCCGACATTACTTATAATGGACGTTGGTGACAAAACCTTTAAATAACGTGGAATTATCCAAACAAACATTAATTGCATTAATATATTGTGAAAATATATTACACGTATATCGTATCATTTAAAACACTCCAAAAGTGACGAAAGCACACAAAACACGCCCAACAAACGAGAATAACCCAAGTTATATTTTTATAATTCCTTATTAAGAGTTTTGATAAAACGCTTCATTTAAAAATATTACAGATAAACTTTAACTTAAAACACGGAACAATATTTAATCAATCGCGGGACGTAATGCAACTGAGGAACGAGTTCACGAGACCGAGATCCAAGTTGGGTCGGCCAAACCCGCGGAGCCAACCCAACCCGCAACCCATGACCCACCCCTTATAACCTCCTTTTCTCCATTTTATTCCTCATTTCACTAAACACACCCACACTCTTTTTCTCTCAAAAATTCGGACCAAAAACAGCCCCAAATCGCCATAAAAACGCACCAAATCACGAGGCCACTTCACGAAGAAAAGATCACCGCATCACGAGCTCCATCTTCATCTTCTTCGTTTTCGATTTTGAGGTATAAAATGTTAAAACTCTTCTAAATTACTTGTAAAGCTTCATTTTACATGCTAGAACGTTTTCCCAACGAGTTTATGTCCAAAAACCGACTTAAAAAGCCAATTTTTAGAGTTTTTATGCGAACAGCCCGTCTCGCGAGCCGAGACCTCTTCGTCCAATGAGGCGAGTCGAGATTCGACTCGCGAAGCCATCCCGCGAATCGGAATCACCTACGAACCGAACTGACCCGCGAGTTGACCTGCGAGTCGAGTTGACCTGCGAGTCGAAGTTGACTTGCGAGTCGAGTTGCCCTGTGAACCGAACTGGCCCGCGAGTCGAGTTGACCTGCGAGTCGAGTTCTCCCAGCTCGGTTCGCAGCCCACTTTGTCTTTCGAACATTCTGTAATAAAAAGCACTAATATGAACCAAGATTTAACACCTGATTTTTCACCGAAATTAGATTTCAAATACGTTTTCGATAAAGCAATATAGTAGAACCAAGCTCGACCCCAGCCAGAGGCTCTGCCCCTTGGACCCCGCCAGGGGCTGCCGCCCCTTGGACCCCGCTACCAGGGGCGCTGCCCCCGGACCCCCGTCATTAGATGTTGTAAATACTTTTCGCACTAAGTGTCAAACACTTACAAATAACGAAACCTAATTCAACGATACATATAATAATAACACTTTTGGATTATTATTACAAACCGTCACCAACGGGCCATACTTGTTTTTAAACTCCACACGAATTACTAAACAAACACTTGGACATTTCCTAGTTGAGTGGACAACTAGCATGGGTGATCTTTTAAGACACCAACTTATTTACTTGTTTACTTACAACCTTGTGCGTTTCGGACGCCAGAAGGTTTCAGGGTTCTGAGAACCGACATACGGACTTACATCCGCCTTACTTGGTTGATTTCACATACGCACTTACTAGACTCAGGTGAGTCTTACGGCCCCACTTTTACTGTTTTTATACTTTGGGGGAGATACTTAGCAACTGTTTTACATATGGACACAATGTACTGAACTGATTACTCCACTTTTTACACACATTGCATGAGTTACTTTTATCCACTGAAAGCCTCCTATCATAAGTTGTTAGTTATTGACTTAAGCGCGATTACTAGTAAATGGATCCATTTGGGATTGACAATCCCTGCCTGGGGTAGTAGCGCTACCACGGATTTCACCGTAGAAACAGGCATATTAGTTTTTGTTACTTTTGAGTGTTCGGATAGCACTCACGGGGGGTACGTGATGCTGTACTTGACTGTACCATTCACACTACACTGTTAAGCTTCAACTTGTGGGCTCATGGCACTTGTGATGATTTACTGATTTACTTACTTTGCTTGATAGCAATACGGGTACATACTTGTGGTTCATAACAATTATTTACTGTTAAACCTGTAAGATTCACCAACCTTTTTGGTTGACACTTTTAGCTTTGTATCTCAGGTACACAGACGGAGTAGGATTTCCCCTGGACACTAGCTAGAGTCGCATGATTTCTACCTTGCATCTAATGGAGATTCTTAGCATTATCTTTTGTATATTTTGATTATGTAATAGAATCTCCCGCTATACGCGTGGGCTCTAGGGAACTACATTTTTGTAACTGAAAACACTATGTTTTCAAAACATTTATTATGTAGAAATGTAACTATTTTACAAACGTTGCATATAAATGTCGTTTGCTTTACTTTTGTGCTGTGATATTTGATTAGTAGCACCCTAAAACTTGCTTCCGCTAAACAGTGAATTTGGGGGTGTTACAACATAATAGTTGAGGGACCTATTTCTAGTAATTGGCCGGATTCTATTAATAGGTTTCAAACCACAACCAAAGTTGGATGAATAAACATTGGATATTTGTTTCATAAATTCAAACATATCATAACTTCATACGAGCAGAGTAACAGCGTAGTTTAAAGAATAACTACCCTAGCATTACGTCTATCATAGCAAACACAAATTTGTTTAGCCTGACATAGCAATAAATCTAACATGCATTTCTAAATAATCATGGCAAAAGCACAACATATTAAAATTAAACAAGAAAAGATTATATAATAAAACCTTATAGGCGTACAAACAAATCTGCGTAGCAGTCTCGTAGCGACTTCGTACAAAGCTTGAAGCTTGCTACTCTACTCCTACTAGCTAACTACTACTATTCTACAGAGAGAGAGAGTGTGTGAGAGACAAAGATGGAAGAATGAAATGAATTGGATTGTTGGATGATGAAAATGAGGAGGTGAATGCTTGTATTTATAGGCCAAGGTCACTAAGCTAGCTTCCACAATTTGCCACCCGATTCTTGCGATTTGCACTGAAATTTCACCCCTAGCTCATAAATTCGGTACCAAAACCCTTGAATTCGACACCAAAAAGGGGTTATACATCACCAAAAAGGGGGGTATACACCCTCATAGGGGTGGTATACGCCCCATAAGGGGTGGTATACGGCCCTTGTGGGGTGGTATGCCTCCTTGCGTGGTCTTGTGTGGTGGATCGTAAGTCTTGGTTGCCTAGTTGTAGTTCATGTGATCTTCGTTTGGCTCTACCTTCTTTGTTACTTGGTAGATTTGAACGATTGTTGCGCCCATTTTCTCGTATTTTCATGAGGAATCATGTAGCACTGATTGGCTTATTTTGCTTATATATACGCCATAATCACGGGTGAATCATTTTAGCTCTATTTTGTTCGTTATTTGAGCCTTTTTATTGATTTTCGAAAGGAAGTCTAAGTTTTAGCCCATTTTGCGGCGCTGAATCATTTCATATCTTTTGGAATGTGTTAGACGTATGCGCTCGATCGTTTCTTCATCAGGATCATCGCCATCAGATTCAGTCAGCGTATCATTCGGATCGTCAACCAGTTCGTCAGTGGAAGGAGATGAGCTTAAGACAGCTTGATGAGGCTGATTACCCTGTACATTCTCCAAGTTTTCGTCATCCTCGAATTGTTGGAACACATTTTCTTCGTGTTCTTCCTCCTCATCAATCGGCACATTTATAAACACGTCTGATAACGTGTAAAAAGTCATGTTTTTACTCACATTATCTATTCCATTTTGATTAAATAATTAACATTTTACTTCAAATATTACATTTATTTGTGTTATTTTGTTAATTAGGAAATTACGAAGAAAATGCAAAAAGAATCAACAAAAACGGAGTTATAACGAAGATTTTAGAGCGAAATGAAGAAACAAGTTACGACCTCGCGCATAAAGGCCAACGAAGCTCAGATCTAACCAAGACCAAGCTATGATGTTACCTTGGATCCCTAAACTTCTCGAAATTACGAAGACGATTCTGTAACACCCGCCAAATTAGGACTAGTAATTAGTGCCTAATCATATGTTAATACATGTAATTAGTTCTGTGTTAGGCTAATTTATGTATCGAAATATATATTGTTGAATATATACGAAAATGCGATTTGATTAAATCGTACGCAATTTAAATCGAATGTATTTCGGTTCCATAAATACGGACGTTGGTGACACAATTTATATTTAAGTATAAAACATTATCTGAAAACATTACTGGATCCAAACTACTGTTTAAATTTTATTTCCAAAGTTGTCCGCTTCGTACAATTTAAAACTTACCTAATTAACAACAAAATACGCAAATTATTTAAATCACATTTTAAATCTTTAAATTATTAGATAATTGGTAAAACAATTTAATTAAATTATTAAACAAAATTCGTATTTTAAAATGGTTAACTAACGCGCAAAATATTTATTAAAACGTTAAATGACGGAGAAAACGAACACCACGCGGAGCGCGGGACGAAGACTGAAAAAGGAGGAGGTTAACCTCCACCTCCCACTCCTTTTCCCATTTCTCATTTTTCTCTATCTCTCCTCTCTTCCTTTTTCTCTCAAACAAACCACCACCAACATCCATCTACTTCATCAAATAACACAATCAAACGCACTCGAATCACTTAGGCCATTTGAAGAAATACGACCACGACAACACAATCTACACTTCTATCTTTCTGGATTTCCATTTCGCCACTTTGTAAGTTTCCGAAAAAATCCCGAAAACTCTCGATTCTTTGTATTTTCACTTGTTAGTGTTTATATAACTTATATATGTCCATTACCAAGAGTAGAGCACGGTTTTATAGCTTAAAAACAAGTTTAAATTGAGTTTTGGCCGGAAAAATCTAGGCAGTCGAAACTTTCTGGGCTGATGTTCTTCAATGTGACACAAGCCTTGTGTCGCATGTTGTGTCGTATTTTACCTGTTCTGTCGCACGTTATGTCGTATTTCGCATGTTATGTCGTATAAAACCTGTTATGTCGCATCTTGTGTCGTACTAAATAATTAGTGTCGTAAGTCTTGCGACACAACCATTATGTCATATTCTATGTTGTATTTTCGTACGACACAATCACTATGTCGCTGTTGAATCAGCATCTCGCATCTATGCGACACAACCCTTGTGTCGTATAGATATTGTGTCGCATGACAAACTTTTGTGTCGCACGATTGTGTCGCATAAAACAGCAGGTTTTCAAACTAAAATTTCACTAAGTGTCGAACCTATATAACCTCAAACACTTATACGATACGACTTATAAAACACATTGGAACACACTTGTAAGTGCAAAACACCAATAACATGATTATAATACTTAAAGTTTATTATTTCAAATCCATCACCAACGGGCCGTACACGTTTTCAAACACTTAACAAATCAACCAAATCGTAGTAATTTGGACATATATATAGTTGTGTAACAACTACAAGGGTGATCTTTTGAGATACCCAATCATGTTTATAACCATCGCGTGTCGTGGACACCCTCAGGTTACAAGTCTTTGGACTTCATACTCGGATAATCAACTCAAGTTTATTAAGTTAAACTCACAAGACTCAGGTGAGTCTCATAGCCCCTCTTTTTACTGTTTTACTCAGGGGTGTGATACAATGCTTATTTTAACATATGAACACAAGTACAACTTTTTATATACTACATGAGTTTTACACACTAATCATTTAAAGTCATCCGTCAGCATAGTTGTTAATACGTTGTAGCGTGAATATTAGTATATGGTACCATATAGGATTGACCCTCCTCGTTCGGGTTAGCAAGCACTAACCGGGTAAACGGACGTACTAATATTTGGGAAGACGAATGTTGATTAGGCATTCGTGGAGGCACCTCGCCCGGAATTCTCTATAGGGGACCCGGCCCTCGAGTTAAGCTCAACTATGTGCTCATGGCTGTATACATATACCTTATCAATTGCTGGATGCAATTCAATTATTTAAATCTTGCGGTTCATACTATATTACTTGATTTCAAACCTGTGAGCTCACCAGCTTTAGCTGACCCATTTAGCATGTATCGCAGGTACCAAGCAGTAGGATGTTTCTGCTTCAGGACATTTAGCTCGAGTCAGCATACAGACGTTTGAGATTTTCTTGCATTAGTATATTTTTTTGTACAAGTGCTTATGTACTGAAATCTCCATTTATTTAAACTCGAGCTATGTAAAGCTATAAATGTTGTAAACATTTCAATATTAATATATTTTGTTAAAACGACGCATATAGAGTCGTTTACTATATATCTTTGTGCTTTGTTATTGATTAGTAACACCCAAATCGTGCTTCCGCAATTCATTAAATTTGGGGGTGTTACAGATTGGTATCAGAGCCTAAGGTTATAGTGAACTAGGTTGCATTTAGTGGGCCTAGACTATGACCATTAGGCTGTATTCCTTATTAGGTATAACTGGTTCAGTGATTACGTCATACGAGTTTAATTTAACATAGCCTGATCAACTATGTACAATTAAGCAAAGATGATGTAAGATCTGAAAGTAGTTATGGTTGAATAGGGTACACTAGAAGACTCTGACCTCGAGAGGACCGAGACTTAAACTTGTTTATGCTAGACACTCAATAGGCTATATTATATAGGAACTATATGAATATAGGCCTCACTCTTACAAACACTTTGTCTCAGAAATGGCAAACACACCGCCCAATTCATCGCGCTCTCAATCCGGGTCGCAGAACCCCAGGGTAGCAAGGAGGAACAACAGGTTGCCTCGAGCTGGCCCGTACCCCACTCACTTCACCTTGCCGGCTTTAGCCGCTAGGGTGAACCAACATGAACAACGACTTCGCACCATGGATGTCGTGTTGCAGGAAACGAACGAAAACTGGAGACTTACATCCCTCGAACGCATCGCACAAGTCTCTGAGGATCACGAAAACACCATTAATAATGTAGACGTACTTTTCAACAAAGTGGTGGAGATAAGCGTAGAAACCGCTTTTTTGAAACACAGACTTGAAGAGTGTGAGCAACGTTCACGGGTATCAGAGGAATACGTTGGCAGTTTGGTACAACGACTGGCCTTGGCTGAAGACAATGCCCGACAGGCCAGCAGACTTGCCAATACTGTGGATCGTCTCATTGAAATGATGGAGCAGATTAATCTACGTTAAGACTAGTGTAGTCTTTGTCTTGTAATCTATCTTGTAATCTAATAACTATCTAAGCGCTACTCTATAATTAGGTCGGACGTAACAATTCCCGACGCCTTTTGTAATACATCTATGGGATGTAACCTTTGAATTCGTATTTCTGTCAAATATTCCTTGCTGTTTCTACTTACACTAATTGCCATAATTCTTTTCCATACTGATGTTATGTATTACCGCCTTTATACATGTACATCTGAGATAAATACAATTTTCTTGCAAAATCTCATGTATCTTCATTTCTTTTATTGAAGAATCATGCCGCCAAAGACAAGACCATACACCGATGCTCAACTTACGTCACTCCTAACCCAGGCTATGACTGAAGCCTTGGCTCGGAATACTCCACAAAATTCCGCGAGAAACAGCGATGCCGCTGAAACCCCGCTACTAAACCTTGTTCTTACAAGGACTTTCAGAGCTGCAAACCCTAAGCTTCAAGGGTACTGAAGGAGCCATCGGACTGATCAGATGGTTCGAGAAGATGGAAACTGTTTTCCGTGACAGCAAATGCGCGGAGAACGACAAAGTAAACTTCACCACCTGCTCTCTCGAAGATGATGCCCACTCTTGGTGGAACTCATATTCCCAATCCGTGGGTGCTGACACTGCCTACCAAATAACTTGGGAGGACTTGAAAGCAAAACTCACCGCTAAATACTGCTCTATCGACAAACTCTAAAAGCTAGACGAGGAGTTCTGGAACCTAAAGGTTCAGGGTGGTGATATCGATGGTTATACCACCAGATTCCAGCAACTCGCTGCCCTCCGCCTAGCCATGGTAAGCACAGAACCTGATAAAATCAGGAAGTACATCCTTGGTCTTCCTGAGCCTGTTCGGGGGCACGTCGCCTCTTCAAACCAAACCACCATTGACGGTGCAATCCTACTGGCCTAAGACCTGATGTCAATGAGCCAAAATTCTGAACCACCCACTTCATCCTCCCACAACAACAAAAGAAAGTGGTCAGACTACCACAACAACCACCTAAACCAACAAAACAAGAAATCTGACACCATCAAAGCCTACAACACCACCACAGACATCAAACGGGGCTACACTGGGAGCAAACCCTATTGTTCCAAGTGCAGCCGCCACCACGAAGGTTCCTGTGGTCCCTTTTGCAACAATTGCAAGAGGTACGGACACCTCACCCAAGATTGCCACTCTCCTATCAACAACAACCCTAACAACACCAGGACACCCAAAGTCTGCTTTGAGTGTGGGAACCCCGGGCACTTCAGGGACACGTGCCCAAAGCTGAAGAATAACAACAACAACAACAACCGCAACAACAATAACAACAACACCCGAAGCAGAGCCTTCGTCATCAAATCCGGGGACGCCCGCCAAGACCCGAATGTGGTCTCGGGTATGTTCCTCCTCAACAACTTAACTGCTTCTGTTCTATTTGATACTGGTGCTGATAGAAGCTTTATCTCCGATGACTTTTGCCCATTACTTGACATCACTCTTGTTGCCTTAGATGTTAAGTACACTGTAGAGCTAGCAAATGGGAAACTTATAGAAACCAATAGTGTGATACCTAATTGCACTTTAAACCTAGCTGACGAAACCTTTTCAATCGATCTTGTACCCGTTGAAATCGGGAGTTTCGACGTCATCATTGGGATGGATTGGTTGTCCAAACACCTAGCCGAAATAGTTTGCTACGATAAGATCGTCCGTATCCCACTCGCCATCGGTAGAACCTTGATCATACAGGGGGAGACCGGTGGGACGAGACTCAATATCATCTCTTGCTTAAAAACCCGAAAATTTCTGAGAAACCCTGCAATACTCCCACACATCACCGAGAAGAAGTCGGAGGAGAAGCGACTTGAGGATGTGCCAATTGTTAGAGACTTTCCCGAAGTCTTTCCGGAAGAACTACCTGGTTTACCTCCATCTAGACAGGTGGAGTTCTCAATCGATCTCGTGCCGGGTGCCGCACCGGTGGCCCGCGCACCATACCGTTTAGCCCCATCCGAACTTCAAGAGTTGTCCACCCAGTTACATGAACTCCTGGATAGAGGATTCATTAGACCGAGTTCTTCACCTTGGGGAGCTCCGGTCTTATTTGTTAAAAAAAAGGACGGTTCATTCCGAATGTGTATCGACTACCGAGAGTTGAACAAATTGACCGTCAAAAACCGATACCCACTTCCTCGCATTGATGATCTATTCGACCAACTTCAGGGTTCAAGTTTCTACTCGAAAATCGACCTGCGATCAGGATATCATCAGTTACGAGTTCGCGACATCGATATTCCAAAAACTGCTTTCAGAACTCGTTACGGGCACTACGAATTCCAAGTGATGCCCTTCGGTCTAACCAACGCACCGGCTGTATTCATGGACCTCATGAACCGGGTGTGTAAACCTTACCTCGACAAGTTTGTCATTGTTTTTATCGATGACATACTCATTTACTCGCGCAACGAGCAAGAACATGCGCAACACCTCAAAACCATCCTTGAACTACTTAGACACGAGGAGCTTTACGCCAAGTTCGCTAAGTGTGAGTTCTGGATACAAACCGTTCAATTCCTTGGTCACGTGATCGAGAGTCAGGGAATTCACGTTGACCCATCAAAAATCGAGGCTATCAGAGACTGGCAAGCACCCACCACTGCAACTGAAGTACGTCAATTCTTGGGTCTTGCTGGGTACTATCGGCGATTTATCGAAAATTTCTCCAAAATAGCTCAACCACTCACGGTACTGACTCAGAAGGATAAAAGGTTCGATTGGACCGATAAACAAGAGTCAGCGTTCCAACTTCTGAAACAAAAGCTTTGCAGTGCTCCAATTCTATCCTTACCCGAAGGCACCGATGACTTCATGGTATACTGCGATGCTTCTCACCAAGGACTCGGTTGCGTGCTAATGCAACGAGACAAAGTCATTGCCTATGCCTCACGACAGCATAAAATTCACGAAAAGAACTACACCACTCATGATCTCGAACTTGGAGCTGTCGTTTTTGCTCTCAAAATCTGGAGACATTATCTCTACGGCACTAAGTGCACAATCTTTACCGATCACAAAAGTCTCCAACACATCTTCGACCAAAAAGATCTTAACATGAGGCAACGTCGATGGGTCGAGTTGCTTACCGATTACGATTGTGAGATCAAGTACCATCCAGGGAAGGCAAATGTTGTTGCCGATGCCCCCAGTCGAAAGGAACGACCAAAACCACTTCGAGTCCGAGCCCTCAGTATGACCATTCACAACGATCTTACCATTCAGATTCATACCGCTCAGATCGAAGCCCTGAAACCTGAAAACATCAAAAACGAAGCCTTACGGGGTATTGACAAACAATTTGAAACCAAATCTAACGGGATTAGGTATTTTTCAAACCGAATCTGGTTGCCTAGTTTCGGGAACCTACGAGACTTGGTGATGGATGAGGCTCACAAGTCCAAATATTCTATCCATCCAGGATCCGATAAGATGTACCACGTCATCAAGGAATTTTATTGGTGGCCGAACATGAAAGCTGAAATAGCCACTTATGTCAGCAAGTGCCTTACTTGCTCAAAAGTCAAAACCGAACATCAAAAACCTTCTGGTTTACTCCAACAACCTGAAATCCCTGAATGGAAATGGGAACAAATTGCCATGGATTTCATAACCAAACTACCCAAGTTTTCGAACGGTTGCGATACAATTTGGGTGATCGTTGACCGCCTCACCAAATCTGCTCATTTCCTGGCAATCAAGGAAAACGATAAAATGGAACGCCTTGCACAAATCTACATCAAGGAAATTGTTTCTCAACACGGTGTTCCAATCTCGATCATCTCTGACAGAGATGCCCGTTTCACTTCTCACTTTTGGCAGTCACTTCAAAAAGCATTGGGTACTCGTCTCGATATGAGCACCGCGTACCATCCTCAAACCGATGGCCAAAGTGAATGAACCATTCAGACACTGGAAGATATGCTACGCGCCTGCGTAGTTGATTTCGGTACAAACTGGGAAAGACATCTACCGTTATGCAAATTTTCCTACAATAACAGCTATCATGCCAGCATTAACGCTGAACCTTTTGAGGCACTGTACGGTCGTAAGTGCCGATCACCGATTTGTTGGACCGAGGTGGGAGATAGTCAACTCACTGGTCCTGAACTCATTCACGCCACCACTGAGAAAATTGTGGAAATCACTCGAGTTCCAAGTTGGGGATCGAGTTCCAACTTGGATGCAAACCACTCGAGTTCCAAGTTGGGGATCGAGTACTCTTAAAAGTATCACCTTGGAAAGGCGTCATCCGTTTTGGCAAACGCGGGAAGTTAAATCCCAGGTACATTGGGCCATTCGAGATCCTCGAGAGGATTGGTCCAGTGGCATATCGATTGCAGCTGCCATCCGAACTCAGCAGCGTGCACCCCACTTTCCACATTTCTAACTTGAAGAAATGGCTGTCCGATGAGACACTCATTATACCACTTGACGAGATTCGCGTCGATAACAAACTTCATTTTGTTGAGGAACCCGCTGAAATCATGGACCGTGAGGTCAAACAACTAAAACAAAGTCGTATTCCCATCGTCAAGGTCAGATGGAATTCGCGGCGCGGTCCGGAATTCACCTGGGAACGGGAAGACCAAATGCGACTCAAATATCCTCAGTTATTCTCCAATTCTACATCAAACGCGACCTCGAGCTAAATTTCGGGACGAAATTCTTCTAACAGGGGGCGAATGTAACACCCGCCAAATTAGGAGTAGTAATTAGTGCCTAATCATATGTTAATACATGTAATTAGTTATGTGTTAGGCTAATTTATGTATCGAAATATATATTGTTGAATATATACGAAAATGCGATTTGATTAAATCGTACGCAATTTAAATCGAATGTATTTCGGTTCCATAAATACGGACGTTGGTGACACAATTTATATTTAAGTGTAAAACATTATCTGAAAACATTACTGGATCCAAACTACTGTTTAAATTTTATTTCCAAAGTTGTCCACTTCGTACAATTTAAAACTTACCTAATTAACAACAAAATACGCAAATTATTTAAATCACATTTTAAATCTTTAAATTATTAGATAATTGGTAAAACAATTTAATTAAATTATTAAACAAAATTCGTATTTTAAAATGGTTAATTAACGCGCAAAATATTTATTAAAACGTTAAATGACGGAGAAAACGAACACCACGCGGAGCGCGGGACGAAGACTGAAAAAGGAGGAGGTTAACCTCCACCTCCCACTCCTTTTCCCATTTCTCATTTTTCTCTATCTCTCCTCTATTCCTTTTTCTCTCAAACAAACCACCACCAACATCCATCTAATTCATCAAATAACACAATCAAACACACTCGAATCACTTAGGCCATTTGAAGAAATACTACCACGACAACACGATCTACACTTCTATCTTTCCGGATTTCCATTTCGCCACTTTATAAGTTTCCGACAAAATCCCGAAAACTCTCGATTCTTTGTATTTTCACTTGTTAGTGTTTATATAACTTATATATGTCCATTACCAAGAGTAGAGCACGGTTTTATTGCTTAAAAACGAGTTTAAATTGAGTTTTGGCCGGAAAAATCTCGGCAGTCGAAACTTTCTGGGCTGATGTTCTTCAATGTGACACAAGCATTGTGTCGCATGTTGTGTCGTATTTTACCTGTTCTGTCGCACGTTATGTCGTATTTCGCATGTTATGTCGTATAAAACCTGCTATGTCGCATCTTGTGTCGTACTAAATAATTAGTGTCGTAATTCTTGCGACACAACCATTATGTCGTATTCTATGTCGTATTTTCATACGACACAATCACTATGTCGCTGTTGAATCAGCATCTCGCATCTATGCGACACAACCCTTGTGTCGTATAGATATTGTGTCGCATTTCTATGCGACACAACCCTTGTGTCGCATGACAAACTTTTGTGTCGCACGATTGTGTCGCATAAAACAGCAGGTTTTCAAACTAAAATTTCACTAAGTGTCGAACCTATATAACCTCAAACACTTATACGATACGACTTATAAAACACATTGGAACACACTTGTAAGTGCAAAACACCAATAACATGATAATAATACTTAAAGTTTATTATTTCAAATCCATCACCAACGGGCCGTACACGTTTTCAAACACTTAACAAATCAACCAAATCGTAGTAATTTGGACATATATATAGTTGTGTAACAACTACAAGGGTGATCTTTTGAGATACCCAATCATGTTTATAACCATCGCGTGTCGTGGACACCCTCAGGTTACAAGTCTTTGGACTTCATACTCGGCTAATCAACTCAAGTTTATTAAGTTAAACTCACAAGACTCAGGTGAGTCTCATAGCCCCTCTTTTTACTGTTTTACTCAGGGGTGTGATACAATGCTTATTTTAACATATGAACACAAGTACAACTTTTTATATACTACATGAGTTTTACACACTAATCATTTAAAGTCCTCCGTCAGCATAGTTGTTAATACGTTGTAGCGTGAATATTAGTATATGGTACCATATAGGATTGACCCTCCTCGTTCGGGTTAGCAAGCACTAACCGGGTAAATGGACGTACTAATATTTGCGAAGACGAATGTTGATTAGGTATTCGTGGAGGCACCTCGCCCGGAATTCTCTATAGGGGACCTGGCCCTCGAGTTAAGCTCAACTATGTGCTCATGGCTGTATACATATACCTTATCAATTGCTGGATGCAATTCAATTATTTAAATCTTGCGGTTCATACTATATTACTTGATTTCAAACCTGTGAGCTCACCAGCTTTAGCTGACCCATTTAGCATGTATCGCAGGTACCAAGCAGTAGGATGTTTCTGCTTCAGGACATTTAGCTCGAGTCAGCATACAGACGTTTGAGATTTTCTTGCATTAGTATATTTTTTTGTACAAGTGCTTATGTACTGAAATCTCTGTTGGGACATAGAGTGTGACAACAGATCTAGCTTGAAATAGGACTGGTGTAATTCTTATTACGTTTGTACATTGGTTTAGATTTGTAAAAAATATTTGTTTTGTTAGTAATATTCGTTAAACATATTATTGTGCTTAGTTAGACGAATGTTTAAAGACGAAATAAATAATAGATGTTTTATGCAAAACGAGTCGAGATCTCAAGTCGCAGCGAGTTGAGCTGTGAGGTGAGATCTGAACTCGCGAGGCATTAGTCTGGCGAGCCGAGTTCTTTGTTGGGCTTGGGCTACGAGTTGGACCGAACTCGCAGGCCCATGCGAGCCGAGACGAGCTGACGTATATATTGTTTTTCACGGATGAAAAACAGAACAACTTTGGCATTCGGTTTTCTGATCTGCGAATTCACTAGACCCAGAGAAAAACTTATACCTAACGGCTAGGCTTTGACGTATTATTCGTTTAAAGTTAAGCTTTAATATACGCAATTACGAACGTACTCGTTGTTAGTAAGATAACACCGTATTGAGGGATTCCGCACCTTAATACTACAGATAACGAAGTTATCGATCCTAGAACTAGGGGACTTACATCTGGTATCAGAGCTTTCGGGCTAAATACGAGTGTGTTCATAAGTTTTAGTGTTATTGCGTTTTTGATTCGGGTCGTTTTTACGTGCTTTCTTGCAATACTAACGATCAAAATCATTCTCTGGACGTTTTAGGGTTTGTTTACGGTCGAAATTTACAGTTTCAGTCGTAAAAATACCTTAAAAATTCATTTTCGGGTTTAACAGCCGTTTCGCGAGTCGAGATTAGGGTTCCAGCTTCGCCTGCGAACCGAGTTGAACTAGCGAGTCGAACTGAGGCTTGCGAGTCGAACCGAGATCCCTCGCGAATCGACATCACTTGCGAATCGACATCATTAGCAATCCGAACTGAGGCTTGCGAATCGACGTATTCTGCGAGTCGAGCTGAGATTGCGAATTGAGCTGAGTCTTGCGAGTTGAGTTTTCTGAATTCGCTGAAACAATTTAATTTTACGTTTTTAAGATGTCTGACTTAAGTAGAATGATCGAAATGGACCACGAGGTGGGAAAGTCAAACGTTCCACCTAAGTTGTTAAGAATCGAAGATTACTACAATTGGAAGGACATATTTGAATCTTACTGTAGATTCCATGACCTGTCAATCTGGATGTGTATCAAGAGTGGATACACCGCACCTACACAAACTGTTCAGAATGCCACTGTGGTTCTTACCTATGCGAACATGAGTGATCAAGAGAAGGAAGCTTACAGAAATGAGAATAAAGCACATTCATGCATAAAGATGTGTCTTCCTAAAGAGATTGCTCATCAACTGAAGTCTTTTCATACTGCTAGAACGCTCTGGGAAGCTCTAGAGAAAAGAGGTGAGGGAAGTCCACAGGTGAGAGCTGGCAAGAGAGTCTTCTTAAAAAGCAGTTTACTATGTTTAAAGCTTTAAAAGGAGAAGATCTTGATGCCTATGTCACGCGTTTCTACTATCTGCTAAGTGAACTGGAATACCATGAAATTGTTGAAGAAGAAGTAGCTAAAACCGACAAGTTTCTTGAGGGTTTGCCTTCTAAATGGGAAATGTATGGCGTTATGATTAAGGATAACGAAACTAGGTATTCTACTATGACCTTAGAGCAAGTCATTGACAAGCTGAAAGGTTATGATTTCTCCAGAAAGTCAAGAGATAGTGATTCTGATCAGGTTCAGAACCCTGGGTTGTATCATGGAAAGTCAAGTCTTTCGACTGCATCATCTAGTTCGACCATTGCATTGTTAGTTGGTGATACTAGTGAAAATGGAGAACTGATTTCTGAAGATCTGTGCTTTATTTCCTCCTCTAGTGATGAGACAAAGGGAAAGAATTCTGAGAAGTCACCTCAAGAGCATCAGAAGATGCCGATGAGTGTGAAATCTGCTGAACAGCAATTGTCTGTTCTTGCTTCCTTTGTTGCATCATACGAGAACTACATAGAGGGAAAGATCAATGATCCTATTCTGTTTGATGAGGATTATGAACAGATAGATTCTGATTATCTTGAGGAATTGGAGCTTCAAGATCAACTAGCGTTGATATCTAGAAAGGTGAAGAATTTCCTCAAGAGAACTGGTAGAAAGGTGTTGGGCAATAGATCAGGGTTTGATAAAACCAAGGTCAGATGCTTTAACTGTCAGGGTATTGGTCATTTTGCTAGAGAATGCCAAAGACCTAAAGTAGAAGCACAAGGAAAACAAGGTTCGGGAAGTACTCTTGCTTTCAAAGCCTTAGTGGTGAAGCAGTTGGATGGCTCTTATGATTGGCAAGCTCATTCTGAGGAAGCTTTGATGGCCGAGATCGAAGAGACAACTGCTGGATCAGTGTCCTACATGCCCACTGATATGGAACAGAGAGTAGAGGTGCCTGAGTCTGAAGTGAAGGCAAGTGATGATGACGTGCTATATATGGATTCAGCTCCAGATATGAGTCCTGAAGAATTCGTGGCACGCATGGCTGAATTACAAACTGACAAGAAGAAGGTATGTTTAGATATTCTTAATCTTGCTGATGTTTGTTACTTAGTTACTGATTTACAATCTCAGAACAGTGTTTTAACTGTGTCAAATAGCAACCTATCATCACAATTGAATATGGATAAGGAATCCTATAAGACTGTTAGATCTGAACTTGATCAAGCTATTATGGATATTCGTAGATTAAGTGATGATAAACAAGTCTTAAAAGATAGAATTAAGTTTGATGCTTCGGATAGAACAAAACTTAGAGATACCATAAGTGAAAAATCTGTTGTCATAGATGGTCTCTATATGAATATCAAAGACTTAAATGAGACAATTGCTAGTAAGGATCAGGAAATAGTGAACCTTAACTTAAGGTTAATTGAGCAAAACCGTAAACTTGAGAACTATAGGACATCTCAAATGGATAAAATGTTAGATGCTCAACGTAGTGTAAAGGACAAGACTGGGTTAGGTTACAATGATGTATCCCCACCTTTTAATGCCAATTACACTCCTATTCCTGAAGATTCTAAAATGACAGATGCTAATCCTGAGATTTCAGTAACTAATGACCAGGAAAAGTTAGAGGCACAGAAAGATGTTATTAAGAACGTATCATTAGATAATAGCAAGGCTTCTCAGTTCACCAAAATACAGTTTGTATCGGGTGGAGTGATTAACGATGCTAAGATTGATGATAAAGTTGATAAGGAGCATTTTAAACCTTTAGTGCCTAAGACTCCGGGTGAGAAAGCAAAAGTGAGTAAATCACGCAAGCAGATGTCATGTTTCAAGTGTCATCAAAAGGGACACGTGGCTTCGTGTTGTCCTAACAAAAGGCCTGAAACATCACATAAGCTTGTGATGGATGAAAAGACACAGACTGACTCTAGTATGACTGTAGATGGGTTAGATACCAAACCTAAGTTAGGTAATAAACCTGTTAACATTCTTAAAAGAGATGGTAAACATAGTGTCTCCCCACCTAAACCTAAACGGCCATATACTCAAGGTGATAATTCTGTCTATAAATCTAGGGATGTGACACCGTCGAGGTTTAGAACTACAAGTAGAGGCCATAGTCATTATGAGAGTGGTACTACTTCGCGATCACATGAGTTTAATTATAATTATCATAATAGAGCTCATAATTATGTGCCTAGGAGGTTATCCTCAAATTCACCTTTTAAGGCTGATCGTCCACAAACTCAGGCTACTTCGAAATTATCCAAAGCTTCTGATGGGAAGGATGGTTATTTTAAAGAGCTTAAGTTTGTTGATGATAAGGGACAAACCAAGACCGTAATGGCTTGGGTCCCTCTTGATAACTGATCGTATTTTGTGTTATGTGCAGGAGCATGCTGTGAACAAGGACAGCTGGTGTTATGTAGACAGTGGATGCTCGAGGCACATGACCGGAGAAAGAAGTCTACTGAAGGACTTCAAGGAAAGTCTCAAGCAAAAAGTAAATTTTACAGGAGATAAAGGAGGAGTAATTTCGGGAAAAGGAAAAGTTTCAAATGGAACTTTGACTCTTGAGGATGTGAACTATGTTGAAGAACGAACTCACAACCTAGTGAGTGTTTCCCAAGTCTGTGATAAAGGTCATCCAGTTTATTTTAATGAAAAGGAGGCCTTAGTTCTGAAGCCAGGTTTCAACATTCCTGATGAATGGATATTGATGAGGGCTCCAAGGAAGAAGGACATCTATGCTATCAACATGGGTGTTCCTAACTCTTCAATGGTGTCTACATGTTTATTATCCAAGGCTTCGGAAACAGACGCATTATTATGGCATAGGAGAATGGCACACCTGAACTGGAGAAAGATGAATTATATAACCAAAAATGGTTTGGTTCTAGGTGTACCACAAAAACGTTTCGAGTCTGAGGATAAGTGTGTTCCTTGCATGAAAGGAAAGCAGCACAAGAAACCACACAGACCTAAGACTGAAAACTCTATCTCCTCACCATTTGAATTGCTACATATGGATCTCTTCGGCCCTATAAGCAAGAGAAGTATAGGTGGCAAATGGTACTGTTTGGTTGTCACAGATGATTATTCTAGATTCTCATGGGTATTCTTTTTGGGATCAAAGGATGAGACTCCTGGAATTCTAATTGAGTTCTTTGATCTAGTAGAGAATGTCTATAAAAAGAGAGTTAAGCGTATTCGTAGTGACAATGGAACAGAGTTCAAGAATTCAACGTTGAATATCTATTGCTTAAGCAAAGGGATATTACATCAATTCAGTGCACCTTATGAACCTCAACAGAATGGTGTTGCTGAAAGGAAAAATAGAACGTTGATTGAAGCTGCTAGAACAATGCTTGCTGATTCAAAGCTTCCGGTCATCTTTTGGGCAGAAGCAGTGAATACAGCATGTTATGTTCTTAATAGAGTTCTTACGGTTAAGAGACATAACAAGACATGTTATGAGCTTTTGAACAATAAGAAACCTAACTTAAAAGGGTTTGAACCCTTTGGAGTTTCATGCACCATATTAAAGACTGGACATCAAGCTAAATTTGGTGAGAAGGCTGACGAAGGATTTTTTCTAGGTTATATGCCCAATTCGCCAAACAAGAGAGTCTTTAATAAAGTCACAGGACGTTTGGAGGTAGTTTATAATATTGAGGTTACGAGCTACTCACCGGATGTTCATAAGGGCTTAGATTGGCAATTTGATTATTCTGATCTTTTTGCATCATTTAAAGTTCCTATTAGTGACTATGTCAGTGATTCAGAGATAGCTGAACATTTATTGTTTGAAGATGAGAATATTGGTCCCGCTTCAACATCAAGTGTTAAGCAGTCTGGAATTAAGACTAATGTTGACTCAGATAAAGCTTCCACAAGTGAGTCACAACAACCTTCAGAGGATAAGTCTCAAGAAACAGAAGATCTTGATGATCTTCATACAAAGTTTGATGATATACTTACTCCTTTGAAACATTTAAGGATATCTTCAGCACGTACGGAAGATGTACCTGAATTGGAAGAGATTGGTACTAACTTAGAAGATGAGATTCCGGTTGAACCAGTTGCTTCAACAAGAACGAGTAAGAATCATCCCGTTGAAAACATCATCGGTGATATTAATACTCCGGTTCAAACTAGGCATCAATCCAGAGCTAGTACGTCTGAGAATTTAGAATACCAAAGCTTGTATACTGCAATGAAAGAGACAGGGATTCCTAATCAATGTCTATATTCATACTTTATCTCACAAGTTGAGCCTAAAAATGTTCAAATGGCTTTAAAAGAAAGCTCGTGGGTAGAAGCAATGCAAGAGGAACTATCACATTTCTCTAAATTACAAGTATGGGAGTTGGTTGACCTACCAAAGGGAGAATATCCAATTGGAACTAGATGGGTATTTAAGTGCAAGAGAGATGATAAGGGAATCGTTACTCGCAATAAAGCTCGTCTAGTGGTTCAAGGTTTTAATCAACAAGAGGGTATAGATTACAATGAAGTGTTTGCACCAGTTGCTAGGCTAGAAGCAATTAGGGTGTTCTTAGCATTTGCATCATATTATGGTATAAAGGTTTATCAGTTGGATGTTAAGAGTGCCTTTTTGTATGGCAAAGTGGAAGAATTGGTGTATGTTTCACAACCGTCAGGGTTTGCTGATTCTGAGTATCCAGATAGAGTATATCGCTTGAATAAGGCTCTATATGGATTACATCAAGCACCAAGGATGTGGTATGGAACACTATCAACGTATCTACTTGAGAATGGATTTACAAGAGGATCGATTGATAGTACACTGTTTGTGAAGTGGAAAAAGAAAGACTTTCTTCTCGTGCAAGTTTATGTTGATGACATTATCTTTGGATCTTCTGATGAAAAGATGTGTCAAGAATTCGAGAAAGTCATGAGAAAAAGGTTTAAAATGTCTGCAATGGGAGAGTTGAATTTCTTCTTAGGATTACAAGTTGATCAAAAGAAGGATGGATTCTTTATTCATCAATCTAAATATACATATGAGCTATTAGAACGCTTCAAGATGGATGAAAGTAAGGTCTACAATACTCCAATTCCAGTCAATCATGGACTAGGTCCAGATACATCGAGTGATAGCGATGTGGATCCAACTCTTTATAGAGCCATGATCGGATCACTAATGTATCTTACAGCCTCTAGGCCTGACATAATGTTTGCTGTTTGTTTATGCGCAAGATATCAGGCTAATCCGAAAGATTCACACATGCAAGCTGTTAAACGAATCTTTCGTTACCTCAAAGGGAAACCTAAGCTGGGTCTTTGGTATCCGATTGATGGAGACTTAGATCTCATAGCTTATACTGATTCGGATTATGGAGGATGCAATCAGAATAGGAAATCTACGACCGGAGGATGTCAATTCCTAGGAGGTAGATTAGTATCCTGGCAGTGCAAGAAGCAAACCTCGGTAGCCATTTCTACATGTGAAGCTGAGTATGTTGCAGCTGGCAGCTGTTGCTCGCAAGTACTTTGGATTCAACAGCAACTGGGGGATTACGGTTTAAATATAACCAATACTCCTATGATGATTGATAACGAATCTACTATGTCGATCACCAATAATCCGGTGAAGCACAGTAAAACTAAGCATATTGATATTAGACATCATTTTATTAGAGATTGTGCTGAAAAGAAATTGATAAAGTTAGTTAAGGTTCCATCATTGGATAACTTAGCAGACTTATACACAAAGGCGTTCGACAGAGCAAGATTTGAGACGTTGGTTCAACTAAACGGAATGAGAAATCCAGAGTGATTAGTCTTCCAAGGGTATTTTTGTAATAGTTAATATTCCTGTGTTCATTAAAAAAAAAAAAAAAAAAAGGGGCGTATGGCATTCATTTGCTTGTTACCTAAGGGGAATCGCCTTCATTTAAGTTTTTATTTGCAAAAACTAAGGGAAATGATAGTACATTAGGAGAATAAGCTTCACAATAATAAGCTTAAGTCCTAAGTATGATATGGTAGTAGGTTCAAATAAAGTTGCTTTAGAACTACAGCGGTTCTATCAGGTATGTGTTTATATTTATTTGATTATACACCTATATCCACAAGTTATAATTTGTCTATTTTTAGTGAAAACTTTAGATGGCTTCATCATATGATGTACTGGTAGGCAAATTATATGAAATTTTCTAAGCCTTAAGAAGTTAATTAACTACTTGTTTATTATCTTGTGTTACTATTCTATGATGTATGACATCAAGTCTTAATTGTTGAATGATGGTATTGCCATACACTGTTATCATGCATATTAATTTGAATTGACAAATAGTAGCAATATGGATATTAACTTAATTACGGGTAACTTTGTTGTACTAAGTACATAACTGAAACCTTTAATTAAATTAATATTCTCAAATATATTTTGAATTATGCTGGAAGTGATCTTCTGTTGTACTACGTACAGACTTAGATAACATAGCATATTCAAAGTATGTTTGATATTTGTCTAACCTTTAAGAAAATTCAAGTGTATGTTATATGTTTCGAAAAGATACATCATTTAGTAACCGCTACCTTGAAATTTAATGATGCAGTGTTATGAGTTTTACTTGAATTCTTCAGTATGTCATATAATAGGAAGCACTTGATAATATTCATACTAACAATAAAGAGTTTGCTTAGAAAATTGAGTATAATTCGTTTATGTGGATCATAATACCGATAATCGTCTTGGACTGTCTATAATTAAAATATTCACTTTATGTGAGTAATGCATTTAGTAATTATGCTATGTGGATAAAGGTACCTAAGATATAGTTTCATAAATTTAAATGTATAAATGATACATTTAGTTGTAATTTTACAGTAATTTACTTGAATTTCATGAGGTATGTATACTACCAATCTGCTTAGACTTTTAAATATATAATTAATTGCTTAGTCTTCCTAATATGATCCCTAAGCAGATAAATTCTTATTCATTTTGTTTATGTATTTTATTTTGATCAAGTGATTAATAAAATGGTACTTGATACCAATAGTTATATAATTTTGTTTTTATCTTATTTTTATTTGTTTTTAATTTAAGTTTTTATTAGGTTTTACCCTTCGGAATTAAATTATACTGAATATTTTTGAGTTGAACAAACGTGACAAATACAAGTGAAAATTAATTATAATTTAGACTTGTAAAATATCGGGTTTTTATTTATACTTAGAATTAAATTCGCGTTTTTATTTATTCCTGCGAGTTGACATCAACTTGCGGATCCGCTTCACATCTCGCGAATCGGATACAAAGTATAAAGGGGGTCAAACGAGTCAAGCCAACCCACCGAACCCACAAATTTCGCGAGTTCACTAAAGCTTGCGAATCCGTCACAAAGGCGAAACGAGGCGATTTTGACTTTTCGCTTGATTTCGATTTTTAGAGTACGGGAACGAGTTTTTCAATCCGTAGACTTTATACATCTTCAATTTACGAACATTCTAAGGTATATATCAACGGATTTCACCGTGTAAATAACGAGAAATCGAAGTTTTTATAAACTTAGGGTTTCGGGTTATAAACTAAACGATTTGTGTCGATTACGATGTTATTGGACATGGATCTTTAGGGTTTATGATAAACAAACATTAATGAACGTAAATCAATCGATAGATCATGTTAAAATTACAAGATTAATCGATTTTGAAAACAAATTCGTGACGGCAGTTCATCAAACGAGTTGACGTTTTGAATCAACTCGCAGCGAGTTGACTAGCGAGTCGATGAGATTAGCGAGTTCACTTCAATAAGCTGCTTGATAAGTTTAGCGAGTTGATCAATGTAGCGAATTGATGAGTGAAGCGAGTTGATAAGCGAAACGAGTTGATCTCAATTCGCTTAGCCAGTTTATGCGAGTTCAGAACTTATATAAATTTTATTTTTAAGTAGTTATATAAATGTTAAGGTTTTAAATAATAACTTTTATATAATTAATTTAATTAGACTTAATACTTTTTAGTTATAAGTTAAATTTTTATATACGACTTGAGACTATTTTTGTAACAAGTTATATATAATTTCAATTTTAAACTACGATGTTTGATGAATCTTGATTCATAATACGTAATAGTTTAAATATTTTTAATCGTGCATTAAAATATATCTGTTGTTTGTGTTTGTTTTACAGATATGGCTAGAGCATTTGACAAGGGCCACAATATTTTGGTGGATCTGAACCTTGAAGCCAAACGGGCTGACAGGGTTTCTGATATTCTTCGTTTTCTTGCACGATCACGGATTAGATATGCCATTACGGCCAATCCTCCTATCTCACAGGCTATACTGAACGATTTCTGGACGGATATAGTATATGACGAATCTGTCAACCCGCCAGAGATTCGAGCTACGGTTAGTGGTCATCCTGTTACATTTTCAGCTGGTAATCTCCGTGAGATTTTGCAGCTAGGTACAGTAGAACAGGAGAACGGGGATATTGAGTATCCTATGGATTTTATTGAGGGTGCTATAGGTCGTATGGGTTATACAGGAGACAGACGCGGACGTCAGTTCCAGAAACCTCTGGTCATTGGTCAGTGGAGGTTTCTTTGGCACGTGATGAATATCGTTTTTGCAGCGAAGAAGGGTGGATTTGATGAGTTGAGCCCTGCGATTCTATCGGCTGCACTGTCACTGGTTTATAATAAACCATACAGTTTTTGTGATTATCTTTTTGGTGATATTGCGAAACAGATATCGGGGTCTGTTAGATCAAGATTTTTGGTTTACCCGCGATTTTGTATGTTGATTATCCGTGCGCGTCTACCGGATTTGGCTATACCTGAACCACATCTAGTGGTTAATACGATTGACCATCGTGGGTATAACACCATGTTCATGCAGACGGTTAGGAAGGAGGGTGTGGTGAAACCGGAAGTTAGACCACTTTTTGGGTATATTATTGACCCGAACTACGTTGCACCGCCAAATCATGGGTGGTTAGACGTTGCTCCTGCTGCTGCTGCTGCTCCTGCTGAAGCTGATGTGGTTCATCCTGAAGATCCACAAGAGCTTTTAGAGGATGTTTTGGAACAACCTGCACATGCTGGGGAACAGGTGAATCAAGATGTTGCTGCACAGGTTGTGCAAGAGGTTTTGGAGCATAATGATGATGCGACAAATCCTTTGCTTCAGGATATTGAAAGTTATTTAGCACCACCTGAGGTAATATTTTATTTTATTTATGTAATAATATAGATGCTTAGTTAATAGATTGTTTTATTAATCATAGATGCATAATATTATTATATAATGATTCTGATATTAGATATTTAGTTAATTGGATATTATTTCTGATTTTAAAATATAAATATCATTAACCGAACAGGAAGCTGAAGCTTAGGCTGCGAACCCAGAAGTTGTATTACTTGAGGGGGAGCAGATACAGCTAGATGAATCAGTTGTTGTACCGACTGAGGTATTACATCTGATTAATCTTAAATATATAGAACTTGTATGATGGAGCTTATGCTAATCATAAATGTTTAATATATTCAAAATTTAGGATCCTGTTAGATCATCTAGAGGTCGTGATGGTGAGACGGCTTCAGATGAAGATTATGAGAATACACCTTCTCCTCCTCCGTCTATCTCTGAAAGGAAGAGAAAAGGAAAGGATATTCTGGAGGAAGGTACTGAGGAAGTTGAGATTCCTTTGATGAAGCGTCCGAGAACGCTGACTATTCGAGAAGGTTAGTATTGATTATAAAAGTTAAATAATCTTAACTTGTTGTTTATCAGGAGTTGAACTGAGACAGTTAATTCTGTATACAGTTGCTCAGGATACACCGCAGGTGGAGATGGATGCACCGGTGGTTACTGAACCGATGTCTGTACCGCTTCAGGTATGAGATATAAGTTCTATAACTATGAGAGTTATGCAATTAATTAGAGTTTGAGACAGAGTAATCTGTAACAATAACTGATTTTAATTGTGTTTAACTTTACAGCATGAGGTTGCTGATCTAGTTCGTGGAGCTAATTTTCCGACGAACAAAGCAGCTAGATTTGCGACAAACTTGCTTACGCAAGCTTTGTCTCAACCTCATACACCGATGACCAGAGACTGGCATATTGAGTCTCTCACACCGCCTGGACCAACAACGATACCTGTTACTCCGACGACTGATGCTGAAAGGATTCTATCCTTAGAGTCGAGAGTAAAGGATTTAGAGAAGCTTACTTTTCAGATTCCAGAGCTGGCGTTGAACAATCTTCTTCTTGCTCAGCAGATACTCAAGCAGAGTGAATCGTACAATCTGTTGATGAAGACTCATGAGACTTTGCTTGCGGACTTCAATGTGCAGAGACTGAAGTTATCTTCTTTGGAGAGTCTGGTCTTGAGATCGCATTCAGGACAGTCTACTCAGGGGGAGATATTGGTATATCTGGAGTCTTGCATAGAAAATGAGTTGAGAGGAAGAGAGATCAAGACAGGGACGATGATCCCAATGCACCGAGTGGTGAGCAGACTGGTCCTTCTTCAAAGACTGGTGAGCAAGCTACAACTCAGGGGGAGTCTGGTGCTGGTGCTAGTGGTTCTGGAGTGGGTACAAGTGCAGATAAGACTGTACCGGGTGATACTGAAGCTGGTAAGATAGCTTAGTATTATCTTAGTACTGTAATATTTGTAATAGTTTGTAGTGAACAAATGTAAACTTAATTTATTGTGTAAATATATTTGGCTTAGGGTTATTATTATTTTAAGTAAAATATGTTTGGTAATTTAAGTTTATATAATTATGTTAAGATAAAATAGTGATCCAAAGACTTCCGACTCATTGAGTAGTCGAGCGGCGTGTTCCGATTAATTTTGGCAGTCAAAATTTTATGATAACATATGCATTTTAGATTTGATTATGGACTTAAGACCGTAAGGTATATAAGTAATTAACAAGTTAAAAATGTATTCGTATTAACTAGACAAATGACATATAATTTAAAGGTTAAATTGATAATGAATGAGATCAATTAACACTTGGAAATTATATAAGGTAATTAATAGTAAATTTAAATGTTTGGTGATTATTCACAATACATTAGAATTTAAAATTAATTAATATTTGTTAAGTAGACTTAAGAGATTTTAGATTGATTCAGGGTAATCAATAAAAGATTTTATAAGTTATATGTAAATTGCGTTTATATGTTAGGTTAAAATATACAAAAGAATTAATAAAGAAATTCTTAGATTGGTTCAGGGAAATCAATGAAGAATTTGAATTATTAATATATTTGTATTTACATTTTTCTCTAGGAATGGAAATGCTTAATCTATCAGATTCGGAAGATGACATTTTGGATGAGATAGATGAAGAGATTGATTATGATATTGAAGAAGGAGAGTTCAAACTTCCTGAAGACTGGACTGCAGTATTTGAATCTGTGATAGATGAAGGTGTTGATCTGGATGCAAATGCAGATGAACATGTTGTGAATCCATCAACGACTGAATTTGTTTTTGTAAATGAACAAGGAGAATCAGTTATTGATTTAGAAGCTTTTGAGAATGCTTCTGAAGATTCAGATACTGAAGTTGAAGAAATAGAGGACAAATACAAACATATGATTGGTAATCCTATGTTTATCCAAGAAATGCTAACGAAGAAAAAGGAAAATAAGCCACGCATTTTGAAAGAAGTTGATATTACTGGAAAACGTGTACTTAAAACTGGCATTATTGGATAAAATTATGACTCTGACCTGAAGCTCTTCACGATCAAAAGGTTTGACGGGGTTCAATATTTTGAGAAGAAGCTTGCAGTGTTTAGTTCATTGCCTCGATATGAGATTCGAGACTTGGCTAGATTAGATATGATAAATCCAAGTGATGATGACTATGCTAAGTATGTTGAGCGTATCATTAGGACTGAAGGATTATCTATGAAGTTCTCAAAGATTAAGCCAAGGAAAGGAAAAACGATAAAGCTGAACGAACTCAGTCAGAGGACAGGAAGAAGAAGAAGGAAGAAGGTTTATCCAGCGGTCAACTGTATTAAGCAAATACCTATGAAGACTATGCCTCAGAATATTTTGGGAAAATTGAAATATTGGGGGGTAGATGCTGGAACAGGGGAAGCCTTTATGATTGAAGCTGATGATGATTATCCTGATGGCAAAAAAGAGATTCTTCGTGTATATGATCACAGACATCTGATGAACTTATCAAAGGAAGATCTGATTATGTTGTACAAGAACAAGATCAAATCTACTATTGGTTGGGGTGATTTAGCACGAGATTATCACAGGATGGTTAAAACATGCATCAAGCTTAAAATTTTTGCAGGAAGTAAGATTTACAAATGAAGACCAAAGACAGCGTGAAGATAAAGACGCTAGAGCTATTGTCAAGGGGGAGTCTGTTGGGACATAGAGTGTGACAACAGATCTAGCTTGAAATAGGACTGGTGTAATTCTTATTACGTTTGTACATTGGTTTAGATTTGTAAATAAATATTTGTTTTGTTAGTAATATTCGTTAAACATATTATTGTGCTAAGTTAGACGAATGTTTAAAGACGAAATAAATAATAGACGTTTTATGCAAAACGAGTCGAGATCTCAAGTCGCAGCGAGTTGAGCTGTGAGGTGAGATCTGAACTCGCGAGGCATTAGTCTGGCGAGCCGAGTTCTTTGTTGGGCTTGGGCTGCGAGTTGGACCGAACTCGCAGGCCCATGCGAGCCGAGACGAGCTGACGTATATATTGTTTTTCACGGATGAAAAACAGAACAACTTTGGCATTCGGTTTTCTGATCTGCGAATTCACTAGACCCAGAGAAAAACTTATACCTAACGGCTAGGCTTTGACGTATTATTCGTTTAAAGTTAAGCTTTAATATACGCAATTACGAACATACTCGTTGTTAGTAAGATAACACCGTATTGAGGGATTCCGCACCTTAATACTACAGATAACGAAGTTATCGATCCTAGAACTAGGGGACTTACAATCTCCATTTATTTAAACTCGAGCTATGTAAAGCTATAAATGTTGTAAACATTTCAATATTAATATATTTTGTTAAAACGACGCATATAGAGTCGTTTACTATATATCTTTGTGCTTTGTTATTGATTAGTAACACCCAAATCGTGCTTCCGCAATTCATTAAATTTGGGGGTGTTACAGATTCCGCAAAAATCGGCTAAAACGGATGAGTAACGAAGAAGTTAGAACGAAAACAAATTGTGATCCCGCACACGAAGTTATGATCCCACAAACGAAGCCACGAACTAGCACATATGGCTGGCTAAGGCCGTATACTACCTGGTCAGGCCGTATACTACATGGCCAATGCCGTATACTAACTGGTCAGGCTGTATACGCCCCTGGCCCTGGCCGTATACTACCTGGCCAAGGCCGTATACTACCTGGTCCACCCCGTATCGGCTTAAAGTTCGTTGCTTGATACGCTCATGGCCATACGACCTGGTTTTTGGGCAAGTAAAATACAGCCTAAATGGTCAATATACGGCCTATGTGGTTTCCCTATATATAGCAGCCTCCATCAAACACTTCAACCCACACTCCTCACTTCACATTTTCTTACCCCCAACCTACACTTTCTCTCTCTAGCTTCCTCTCTCTAGTTTAATTAATTAGTTAGCTTAGATTAGTAATTAATTAACTAGAGTGGTGTAAGTAGATTAGCGTCTAGTTTGGAGTACGATTAGGAGTCGTCATTATTGTAATAGCTTGGAGTACGAACGGAGTCCTGCTTCTGTAATTTCAAGTTTATTCCAATCCTCGTTTTAATCACGGTTATTTCTTTCCTTTATTTATGTGACACTCCTCTAATTTAGGTATTATTATACCACTAATTTCATGCATTTTTTACGCTAATTCCCTACGTAACCTTTAAACTAAACTATTGATGTGATATAAGTCTATCGAGCCCAATACTTTTATACAAAAAGTATTACATATTTTGTAATTACCTATAATTACGTACAGACTTATCGGGACTAACCCGACAAAAACAAATACAATAGTTGGTGAACATTTAATTAATAATATGAAATTATTAATTAAGCATATTATTTAATTTATATTATTGCGATAATATAAAACAATAATACGTTTTATATAAAACGTGTCCTACGCGACTGGTACAATACAGAAACGTACCCAACTACCAGAAATAAAAAGAATTTTATTTTTATTATTACAGATAAAGTATTTGGAGAAATACTTCGAAATAAATTTACAGTTTTCAAATGTAAAGTTGCACACAATTGGACCTCGCCACCATCTTATTTTCTTCTTCATCATCGACATCAACTCCCAAATGAACAACTAAAAATAACAAAAACATTTGTACCAAAATCATCATCATCACCACCGAATCATCATCATCTCGGCTCATCATAATCATTCTCATTGTGAGGAAACTTCTTACTCCTTAATTTCTTACTTAAATTTCGTTATACATAGTGTAATCACAACATAAACTATGTACATAACTTGATAATTTGATGATTGATTGATTAAATTCTTGAAATGAATTTTGAGAAAGACTAAACTCAAGCATACAAAAATTGATGCCTATAAACGTGTTATTATGATAACGTTTTGTTGTTGTGAATGATTGGAAACTTTGGGGAAAACATTTGAATCAAAACAAAACGGGTATATATGTAATCTGTTGCGAACTGACTCTGTAAACGGGATGGATCCGGCGGATCCCTTGTAGATCCGGCGGATCCCAAGCTAAAACCAACACCTTTTGCCTTTGAATCGAACGTATCCGGCGGATCCACAAATGGATCCGGCGGATCTAATGTTGAACCTCCAAAACACGTAGCAGCGGAAAGTATGAGGTGTCGGGGGCACCGACCAAATTAAATATAACAACACAAAGATTACAACAAACGACCTCTAAATAAGACGTTTTGAAAATAATAACATTCCATAAATAAAAATGTCTACAAAATCCTTGGAGTTCGCATCATATGTCGAGAGATTTCTAATACATAATGGTTGATACAAAAATATCGTAATGCAGTCTAATCTCTTGTTGATTTTTTAAACATGCAACTCGAGCTAATGCTTTCCAAAAGCATCCTACTGCGGCAGGTTACCTGAGAAATACATATTAAAAGGTCAACATAAAGTTGGTGAGTTCATAGGTTTGTAAACAGTCGTAAACATAAGTGATGGGGGAATATAAATTGGCCAAAAATTTGGTTGCTAATTCTACCCAAGAGGTTATAGAGTTAAGCTCTAATCCCTCGAACCAGGTTTGTGCATTAAGAGTGAGTGAGTAGGGAAAAAGGTATAGATAGACTATGTCTTGATTAACCCCAATCGGCATAAAGGAGTTGGATAAGGAAATGCATTTGTCAAGGTGGGAGTTGGGATCATCATTTGATAGGCCATAGAATTGACAGAGGTTTTGGACTAACTGAACAATGTGTGGCTTTAACTCGAATGATCCTCTACCAATTTCCAGATAGACAATTGGTCCTCCCCGACCTTCAATCAAAGGTTTAGAGTCTTCAGCGAGAGTTATACGTGTAGCTGTCATAGTCTCATTGGCAGGTGTTGACTAGTTGAATGGATAGGGGTGGTAATTTCTAAAAGTAGTAAAAGGAAGGAAAAACAAAGAAAGACGTAGGGGTTAAAGGAATACTAAAGGTTCACTAGTTAGTAAGTTCGTCTTAACGCCTAAGGATCGTATAGTTCGATCCCCGGCAGCGACGCCAAAAACTTGATGACGATCCCAGCGGTCGGTAAGGATTTTACCCTTGTCGTTGCACCGGCTACTGGCGACGGCGATCAGTGGGAGTTTTTGCCGCACCCCCAAAACACGTGGCAGCGGAAAGCATGAGGTGTCACGGGGGCGCCGACCAAATCAAATATCACAACACAAAGATTACAACAAACGACCTATACATGAGACGTTTAAAAAAAAATAGTTACATTGCCATAATCAAATGTTTACAACTGTTACCCAAAAACATTGGAGTTCGCAAAAATAGTCTAGAGATTTCTAATACATAGCCGTTGATACAAAATATCGTTATGCAATTAAATCTCTTGTTTAAAAATATGCGACTCGAGCTATGCTTTCAAAAAGCATCCTACCGTCTTGTTTCATGTGGGTAGTCCTACTGCGTCTGTAAACCTGAGAATACATACTAAAAGGGTCAACATAATGTTGGTGAGTTCATAAGTTTAGTCTGTAAAGTAATAATGTAAACAAATGACTTTCTTGTTGTAAAATAAAGTTCTGTAAAATAAAGTTCTGTAAAATAAAGTTCTGTATAAATCAAGTTCTGTATACTATTGCCAATATCGTATTTGTAAATCACAAGATTTAATAGTTTGTATTGCTTTACCACAATATCGAAATGTTTGTATTGCTTTACCACAATATCATTTTGTATTGCTTTACCGCAATATCGTTTTGTATTGCTTTACCGCAATATCGTTTTGTATTGCTTCACCGCAATATCGTTTTGTATTGCTTCACCGCAATATCGTTTTGTATTGCTTCACCACAATATCGTTTTGTATTGCTTTACCGCAATATCGCAAGCGTAAATCAGCAGATTTAAATGGTTGTATTGGCCTTAGTGGAATAGAAAGTAACTCATGAAATACGTATAAGTGTTTTCCTAAAAACACTTCATAAAATAGTTCACATAACAGTTCATAAAACAGTGCATGTATTCTCACCCCAAAACAGTTCAAACAAGTAAAAAGGGGCTATGTAACTCACCTGAGTTTAGCAAGCAGCTAGAAAATAATCAAATAAGCAAGCAATGAGTGTATCCAACGTGTAACCTTCTAACGTCCTAAACGTATAAGGTTGTATGTAAGTAGATGTCGTAAAGACCATCTACGTAAGTGGAGGGTTAATGTCCACTTAAGTCAATAATGTAGGTGGAGGGTTAATGTCCACCTAAGGCTAGTTCACTCAACTAGTATGTCCAAGTATGTTTGTTCAAATATGTTTATCAAAAACAAGTACGGCCCGTTGATGAAAGTTTGTAATAATAATTCGTTTAGACATTATTATTAAGTTTGTTACATTGTACTTTATATATCGAGTGTTGCTAACAAATTATTTAGTTCGTAAAAACCTCAAACCGTAGGTCAAAGTTGGTCAACTCGTTGGTCATAGCTGGTCAAAGTTGGTCACAGCTGGTCAAACTTGGTCAAAGTTACTAAATATGTCACCCAAACCCTTTTTGTTACCGTTCTTTCCAAAATAGTAAATTTCCAGAAATAGAAAGTTTGACGTTTTCGAAACCTAGTCCCGTTTTTTTGTTGACTTGGTCAAACCATCTCGATTTGACCCAAAACTTTTCCCAAACCCTTAAATATGTTCAAATGTCATAAAAATCTAGTTTCACCACTTATATCATGTTTAAAAATGTGGGTTTAATTCTATGTGCCAAAACAGTCCACTATCTCATTTTCCAGAAAATGCACCTGTTTGTCGAATTTTTATAAAAATCTACAATCCATAAACAAATCCACGAAAATTATCAGTTGTTCCCCCATATGTTATCTACCTTCAGTAATTTTTACAGTAATTACAAAGAAGTCTAAGTATTTTTAATAATTACATTTCTATTCTGAGTTCAGATTTGGACACATGCATGCAATCATGGTTTCTGGGCAAAATCTATAGGGTTTCATAAAAAGTGCACAACACGAAATTTGTAGACAACGAAGTTTGTGAACTTTTGGCAGTGGTTTCAAGTCATTTGGAGATGTATAGCTTGAGATATAGCCAAAACCATATGGTTAAATTTTCTGACTTCTCCTGACAGATTGTCTATGTGTTCTTACAAAAATTATTAAAAATAGTATTAGAACTCAGAAATATATGAGGTTTATGGGGTTGGAAAGCTTACTTCTTGAACTTAATTTTTGACTATAAAAACGTCCATTTTCATGAAGAATTGATCTTTATAAAAATCGTGGAATTGAACCAAACTTTCTGGACAGAAAGTTTTTCTTACATTTTTGTGGATTTCGAGTTATGAAAAATGGTTTTTGAGCAAGATTTTGTTATGATACTTGTTGAGTGAACTTTTGATTATATTATAAGAGTGATGTGAAGAAGAAATGTCCCTACAATGGTGTTTTAGATGAAAAGAAGGCAGAGATGAAATGATGAGAGCTTGTAGTTTGTTTTTACTCAAAAATCTTGCAAAATGATGAAGTATTTGGGTGGTGGTTGTTGGTGGTCTTGTGGTGGATTATGGTGGTGGAGTGGTGGTGGTTTTCTCCAGATTTTAGAGAGAGAATATGAATATAGAGAGATGATGGAGAGAATCTTGAAAGAGTGAGATGATGGTGAATGAGAGTTGCATGTTCTTGCATGTATTTTGAATGGCTTAAAGTTTGGTGGCATGTGGGTGCACATGGGGAGGAATCTTGGTCAAATGCAGATTTTTGAGAGTGGGTCCCATCATGTGGGTGTGTTAATTTTTGATTCCCAAATTGTGTTACGTACTGTGGTCGTTTACCCGTTATTTTCGTTATTCGGTTATTCGCTAAATGCTTATTTGGTTCGTTTTTAACTAACGATTTATCTGAGATATTTTTCGATTAAAGTATTATTTAAAATACTTTATTTTGAGTTATTGAAATATTAATTGGGCTTCGTTTGGTTGTCGAGTTCAGTTTGCGCGTTTTCGCCGCGTTTGTTACCTTTTACACAAAACGTCTAAGTTTTTCGTGTATTATTATACGTAATTATAATATATGTGTAAACAACTACTATTTAATTATAAAATAGATTTATGTTATTTATGAAAAAGTTTTCACCAACGTCGTATAAATTGTCGGACTTCGTCCGGTTGTTTCGCTTAATTTCAACAAATCACGTAAGTGTATATGCACATATACAAGTAGTTACAAGTACTTAGCCTAATACAGAACTAAATACATGTAATTAAGGTTCTAGCTATGTTTAACAGTTAACCTAAATTGTCGGGTGTTACATTCTCCCCCCGTTAAGAAAATTTCGTCCCGAAATTTAGCTCATAGTCACGGTTAGTGTGGAGTCAGAGTGAGAGCGTAGGTATCTCTGGTGTTCACTAAGTCTATGAGGCATAGTCGTTTGCTAAACGCAAATTCTGAGTTTTCTTGTTGGCTTAAATCAGTTGGTCAGTTCTAGGGTGCACTTAGTGTCCATGTCAGTTGGGTGTTATTGCGCAAAAGGCTAAACTTAATTAGTGTCGAATAAGATTGAAATAATTAAGTCATTGTCTCCTTTAGTTAATCCTCCAATAGTTTCGTATCGTTGTTCAAAGTAAGTAGATAAGGGAATGTAGTTGGGTTCTCACTAAATTGGTCGTAGTCACCTTTTATCACTAACATCATCGTTTATCCATAAAGGAATTACTTCATCCGATTTTGCAGGATCGAGTGTTGTTACTGTCAAGCCGACTACTAAGAGAATCTTACTTCATACTAGTCTATGGTACCTATACCTTTAGTTGCAAATCACATATGCACCTTCTTATCTCAAAATTTTCTTTAGCAATGTTTCATGTGTAATCGGTGTTCTAGTTTCAAAATGGATTAAAGGTTAGATCATAGAGAAAGATTGAATGAAAATCAATTGTTTGTTTATATATATGGTTCTCATTTGCTAAAAACGTCATCGTAATTTTCGGTAACTTTGTTAATAATTTATGAATTTTGAAAATTTTATAAAACATTTTTGTGGCAAAGTTTGTTTAGAATCCCTGCTGACGCGAATTTGTTGAAAACTTGAGTTGATGAAATCTGTTGAAAACTTTTGTTTTTGACAAGTCGTTGAGAAATTCCGTTTAACAAAAATCCGCTGGAAAATTGAAGCCGTAGAAAATTCTGGGTAAATGTTTGATGAAAATTCGTTAAATGCTCGAGTCGATAAAAATACGTTGAAAGCTCTGGTCATTGAAAAGTGTTGAAAATTCTGTTTTGCCAAAAATCTCTTGGAAGATTTATGTTTCTGAAAAATCCGTGGGAAACGTCTGACGAAAATTTTATTTTGATTATCGTTTACCACACACTTTACATGTTTGGTGGAATTTCTGCTAATCTTAAGCGAATTCTAGGCGATGGATCCTTGGAGGGTTCTAATTCTATCGCTTCTTCCTCAGTTGGATTCTTGCTAACAGTGTTGTTGTTCATCATATGCGGGTGATTGAGCACGGTGAGTGTCTCTATATTGGTAATTGAGACCTTGGTCTCCTTCTCTATGTTAAGTGATGTTACAAAGGGAAGATCTGCCATTTCCCCGAGGCCTATTTATATATAATATATAATAGCCTAAGAAGTATAGCACGTATAAGTTTGTACAAATAGGTTTCAATAATATATGTTTATAAGAACTTAGCACATAAAGCACGTATAAAGGTTGGTCCCGTTCTATCCTTGGTCAAAGTCTTCTAATGCATTCTCGTTCGCTACAACCATTTCAGGTCTTGCATCGATTCCCCTTTAATTGTACATAGTTGATCAAGCTATGTTAAATTAAATTCGAATGATGCAATTGCTGAATCAGTCATAACAAATGAGGAATACTAACCTAACGGTTATAGTCTAGGTCACTAATGCAATCCAAGTTCGCTATAACCTTAGGCTCTGATACCAATCTGTCGCACCCCCAAAACACGTGGCAGCGGAAAGCATGAGGTGTCACGGGGGCGCCGACCAAATCAAATATCACAACACAAAGATTACAACAAACGACCTCTACATGAGACGTTTAAAAAAAAAAAAATAGTTACATTGCCATAATCAAATGTTTACAACTGTTACCCAAAAACATTGGAGTTCGCAAAAATAGTCTAGAGATTTCTAATACATAGCCGTTGATACAAAATATCGTAATGCAATTAAATCTCTTGTTTAAAAATATGCGACTCGCGCTATGCTTTCAAAAAGCATCCTACCGTCTTGTTTCATGTGGGTAGTCCTACTGCGTCTGTAAACCTGAGAATACATACTAAAAGGGTCAACATAATGTTGGTGAGTTCATAGGTTTAGTCTGTAAAGTAATAATGTAAACAAATGACTTTCTTGTTGTAAAATAAAGTTCTGTAAAATAAAGTTCTGTATAAATCAAGTTCTGTATACTATTGCCAATATCGTATTTGTAAATCACAAGATTTAATAGTTTGTATTGCTTTACCACAATATCGAAATGTTTGTATTGCTTTACCACAATATCATTTTGTATTGCTTTACCGCAATATCGTTTTGTATTGCTTTACCGCAATATCGTTTTGTATTGCTTCACCGCAATATTGTTTTGTATTGCTTCACCGCAATATCGTTTTGTATTGCTTCACCACAATATCGTTTTGTATTGCTTTACCGCAATATCGCAAGCGTAAATCAGCAGATTTAAATGGTTGTATTGGCCTTAGTGGAATAGAAAGTAACTCATGAAATACGTATAAGTGTTTTCCTAAAAACACTTCATAAAATAGTTCACATAACAGTTCATAAAACAGTGCATGTATTCTCACCCCAAAACAGTTCAAACAAGTAAAAAGGGGCTATGTAACTCACCTGAGTTTAGCAAGCAGCTAGAAAATAATCAAATAAGCAAGCAATGAGTGTATCCAACGTGTAACCTTCTAACGTCCTAAACGTATAAGGTTGTATGTAAGTAGATGTCGTAAAGACCATCTACGTAAGTGGAGGGTTAATGTCCACTTAAGTCAATAATGTAGGTGGAGGGTTAATGTCCACCTAAGGCTAGTTCACTCAACTAGTATGTCCAAGTATGTTTGTTCAAATATGTTTATCAAAAACAAGTACGGCCCGTTGATGAAAGTTTGTAATAATAATTCGTTTAGACATTATTATTAAGTTTGTTACATTGTACATTATATATCGAGTGTTGCTAACAAATTATTTAGTTCGTAAAAACCTCAAACCGTAGGTCAAAGTTGGTCAACTCGTTGGTCAAAGCTGGTCAAAGTTGGTCACAGCTGGTCAAACTTGGTCAAAGTTACTAAATATGTCACCCAAACCCTTTTTGTTACCGTTCTTTCCAAAATAGTAAATTTCCAGAAATAGAAAGTTTGACGTTTTCGAAACCTAGTCCCGTTTTTTTGTTGACTTGGTCAAACCATCTCGGTTTGACCCAAAACTTTTCCCAAACCCTTAAATATGTTCAAATGTCATAAAAATCTAGTTTCACATCTTATATCATGTTTAAAAGTGTGGGTTTAATTCTATGTGCCAAAACAGTCCACTATCTCATTTTCCAGAAAATGCACCTGTTTGTCGAATTTTTATAAAAATCTACATTCCATAAAAAATCCAAGAAAATTATCAGTTGTTCCCCCATATGTTATCTACCTTCAGTAATTTTTACGGTAATTACAAAGAAGTCTAAGTATTTTTAATAATTACATTTCTATTCTGAGTTCAGATTTGGACACATGCATGCAATCATGGTTTCTGGGCAAAATCTATAGGGTTTCATAAAAAGTGCACAACACGACATTTGTAGACAACGAAATTTGTGAACTTTTGGCAGTAGTTTCAAGTCATTTGGAGATGTATAGCTTGAGATATAGCCAAAACCATATGGTTAAAGTTTCTGACTTCTCCTGACAGATTGTCTATGTGTTCTTACAAAAATTATTAAAAATAGTATTCGAGCTCAGAAAAATATGAGGTTTATGGGATTGGAAAGCTTACTTCTTGAACTTAATTTTTGACTATAAAAACGTCCATTTTCATGAAGAATTGATCTTTATAAAAATCGTGGAAGTGAACAAAACTTTCTGGACAGAAAGTTTTTCTTACATTTTTGTTGATTTCGATTTATGAAAAATGGTTTTTGAGCAAGATTTTGTTATGATACTTGTTGAGTGAACTTTTGATTATATTATAAGAGTGATGTGAAGAAGAAATGTCCTTACAATGGTGTTTTAGATGAAAAGAAGGCAGAGATGAAATGATGAGAGCTTGTAGTTTGTTTTTACTCAAAAATCTTGCAAAATGATGAAGTATTTGGGTGGTGGTTGTTGGTGGTCTTGTGGTGGATTATGGTGGTGGAGTGGTGGTGGTTTTCTCCAGATTTTAGAGAGAGAATATGAATATAGAGAGATGATGGAGAGAATCTTGAAAGAGTGAGATGATGGTGAATGAGAGTTGCATGTTCTTGCATGTATTTTGAATGGCTTAAAGTTTGGTGGCATGTGGGTGCACATGGGGAGGAATCTTGGTCAAATGCAGATTTTTGAGAGTGGGTCCCATCATGTGGGTGTGTTAATTTTTGATTCCCAAATTGTGTTACGTACTGTGGTCGTTTACCCGTTATTTTCGTTATTCGGTTATTCGCTAAATGCTTATTTGGTTCGTTTTTAACTAACGATTTATCTGAGATATTTTTCGATTAAAGTATTATTTAAAATACTTTATTTTGAGTTATTGAAATATTAATTGGGCTTCGTTTGGTTGTCGAGTTCAGTTTGCGCGTTTTCGCCGCGTTTGTTACCTTTTACACAAAACGTCTAAGTTTTTCGTGTATTATTATACGTAATTATAATATATGTGTAAACAACTACTATTTAATTATAAAATAGATTTATGTTATTTATGAAAAAGTTTTCACCAACGTCGTATAAATTGTCGGACTTCGTCCGGTTGTTTCGCGTAATTTCAACAAATCACGTAAGTGTATATGCACATATACAAGTAGTTACAAGTACTTAGCCTAATACAGAACTAAATACATGTAATTAAGGTTCTAGCTATGTTTAACAGTTAACCTAAATTGTCGGGTGTTACAGTTTTGAATTTGTAAATGTGGGGCCTAAGTTTTCCCTAACGATACTAATCCTAAGGGCGAGCAAGTGGTAGGTATGACCTAGAGTCGTTCTTCAAACCGACTGAATTGAAACTAAGGCGTGGCAGATGAGGGCTTTCAAACTAGTGAAAGGTTTATAAAATAGTGGGGGAGTTTTGGTTTTTATATTAACTAACTTAGGCAAGAAAAATAAATAAAAGCGAAATTAAAATAAAAGATAAAGCAGATAAGATAAAGATAGTGTTTGCTGAGACTTCGTTAATTAAGTTATGGGATGATGTTTGGAGAAACTGTTTTAAAAGATATTTGTTTATTATCATTCTTTAATACTTGTGATGTAAACACCAGATTCCATACTAACTAAAATCTCATTAGCATGTCACACCGGGAGCTAGGTTATGGTAACATTACAAAGTATTTAGAATAATAAGCAAAATCTTAATTATGGTTTAATAGTACTTTCATATGAACGGGAACAAAATCTTAAGGTACTAGACATAACTGAATCATATAACGATTCCTCGTCATCCTAACAGATTCATATATTTAATAAGTTCATTTATGACGTTAAACCAGCCCTTGCTTAAGACTTCCCAATAAATCCCCTAATTATCCACAGCGTTCCTCACTTTAAGTGGTTCCGCCGCTTCAAACCTTGGCCATGTCTTGTCCTACGGTAATCCCCCATGTAGCCTTGCGGTTTCATAGTTTCAAACCTTTGACAAATTATATTGACACAAATGACTGACTACCTTTTAATTGGACGTCGTTAAAAAGGTGTTGTAATCACGTTTATTGGTGGAAAGGCAATAGATTAATTTGAAGTTTAAAAATCTATTTAGAAAGGTTAATTAAACTAGGTTTCTCATTTTATATATTAGTCCGTAATATAACTACCTTCGGTCGTTACACAGCTTCCACGTGTTTATACTACAGCTAAAGTGTTTCTAACGCTATACTGCATAACAGTCGAATAGGGGCCGTCATATTACTTAGTAATATTGTAGCGTTTCGTAATATGACTACCTTCGGTCGTTCCTCGTCTTCCATACATTTGTACTCCACCTTGAAGTGTTTCCAGTACTATATCGAGTAACAGTCGAATATGGGCCGTCATATTTCTTTAATATTTAATTATAAACCATCCCATAATTAACTAACTACATCGCAAGCAAACACAACAAGTATACTACTCTCTAATCATGGCAATAACTAAATCTAGCATAATCAATATAAATGTAATTAATTAAGATAGATAAGGATAGAAAGAACCAGGATTAAATGCGAGAGAGAATAGACTTGAATTAATTGACACAATTCCGAGCGTACACCGAAGATTACAATGCGTTCCGCACTTTCCTTCTATTTCTAATTAAACTTCTAAACTAGTTTACATACTAGTTAAAACTAATATAGAGAAAGAATGTAGAGTGAGAAAGTTGGAGCTTATTTCTAGAGTGAGAAAAATAAGCTAGGAAAGTGTGTCTTGAAAATGAGGCTTTGATGGCCTATTTATACTTGAAGAATGGCTCACTTTAGCACCTTGAGGCTCATGTTATCACGCATTCGGAGTGTGGTCCTTTCACGTAAAGGTCTAGCACGTGTACCCTAAAGGCGAATAAAGGTCTAGCACGTGTACCCTAAAGGCGAATAAAGGTCTAGCACATGTACCGAACAAGGACGAAAAAGTGGGAGGGAGTGGCTGGTTGCCGGGCGGCGCCGGCTGGCTTCCGGGGGGTGGCGGCTGGCTTCCGGCAGGCCTGGTATGCCGGCCTCCCTTCCGTACCTTGTTTCATGCGTATCTTCTTCGTTATGCGTCCATTTTTTACGATTCTTTTTGCGTTGGATTAGTTTTTCAAAAAAAAAAAGACTTTGATGTAAAGAAATCCATGAGATGTTTCTCCAATATTTAGATGTCTCGTATCGAATCATTTGAATCTTTCGTCGTATGCGGAAGCTTCCTCCTTCATCTGTTTTTGTTGATTCTTCTTTTGTTAGATTCGTATTTTGAAAACGAGGACTTCGGAGTAGAGAATTCTTGATGGTGGACCTTTTATCTTGAAATCTTATCTTAGTTGCCTCGAATCTTCAAACGTGCGTGGAATCTTCGTTTTTCGTTCGTTTTGCTTGATTTTTCTCGTGCGACTCTATTTTGACCTTCTTGGCAAAGTTTCATTGATTTGTATATTATTTTAGTCTAAATGCCAAGTATTGTTCCAGAATGAGAGAGATATCGGTGGTAAAAACGTGACTTTTTACGCGATATCAATAAGTAAGAAACATGAGATTTCCGTTGTGATGCTCGTATGCAAAAACAGTTGTAAATGTGTCATGTTATCATTTGTTATCCTTTGTTTTCCTTTGTTATCATTTGTTATCCTTTGTTATCATTTGTTATCATTTGTTATCCTTTGTTATCGTTTGCTATCATTTGTTATCCTTTGCGTCATGAGCTCATAGTTCGAAGCTTAACCCTTGTTGTTGCCTCAGCAAGTGTCTAATCCGGAACACTCGTTTGTCAAGTATTATGCGTCCGTTTGACCAGTTAGAGCAACCTAACCCAGACGGGGGTGTCAATCCCCAATAGATCTATTTACAAATACTCACGCTTACAAATAATTAACGAACTACGATGTGCGAGGGCTTTGTTGGATTATGGTCTCACTCATGCGTTATCCTTGTTTCCTTTGTTTTCCTTTGTTTCCTTTGTTATCCATTGTTTATAAAACAGTTGTATGAAAGTAGTTGCATAACGATAGTTGTATAAAGCACGTGTAAAGACAGTTGTATAAAACATGTGTGTATGTATTCTCACCCTAAAATAGTTAAAACGAGTAAAAAGGGGCTATGAAACTCACCTGAGTTTAGCAAGTGGCAAACAAATATCAAATATTAGCAAGTAGTGGGTGTTCTCGTCCCGTGTGCAACCTCCTAACGCCCTAAACGTATGAGGTTGTAAGTACATGTCTCAAAGACCATCTATAGCAATTGTATAAGTGGGGGTTAATGTCCACTTAAACCAATCGTGTAGGTGGAGGGTCAATGTCCACCTAAAGCTAGTTCACTCAACTAGTATGTTATAACAAGTTGTTTATCAAAAACGTGTACGATCCGTTGGTGAAAGTTTGTAATAATAATTCTTTAAGACATTATTATCAAGTTTGTTTCATTGTATACACTGTAATAGTATGTATGATGTGTGGTTACAAGTTGTTACCCAAGTTCAATACTTAGTAAAATCAATGTTTCAAACATTCTGTTTTTAGCGACACTTAGGGTTGGCGACACTGGGATGGCGACACTGAGGGTTAATATCGCTAGTTGCGTAAATTAAGTATGTGGCGACACTAGGCTTAGTGTCGCTACTGGTGGGAAATCAATTGATGGCGAAACTCAAGTTAGTGTCGCTAATTGTGATGATTTGAATTAAGTAGCGACATTCGAGTTAGTGTCGCTAGTATGGTGACACTAAGGGTTAGTGTCGCTAGTGTGGCGACACTGAAGCCTGATCAGATTTTCCAATTTGGTCCAAGTGTTTTAAGTGTCTTTTTTCGTTCGGGTGTGTTTTAGGGTCTCGTTTTTGGTCTAAGTTACTAATTATATCACCCAAACCCGTTTTGTTTACAATTCTTTCCAAAAATAGTAAGTTTCCAAAAATAGAAAGTTTGACGTTTTCGAGACCGAGTCCCGTTTTTGTTGACTTGGTCAAACTGCTTGGTTTGACCCGAATCTTTTCCCCAAACCTTATATTTGTTCATGGACCATAAAAAGTTAGTTTATCCATTTATAGCAAGTCCACAATTGTCGGTTTTTATTAGCTACTAAAATCAGTCCACACTTTATAATTTCCAGAAAAAGCACCCCTTTGCCGGATTTTTATAAAAATCTACAGTCCGTAAACAATTCCAACAAAATTACTAATTGTTCCCCTATATGTTATCTACTTCCAGTAATTTTTCCATGAATTTTAGAGTAGCCTAAGTATTTTTAAAAATTACATTTTTATTCTAAGTTCAGATTTGGACACATACATGCAATCATCGTTTCTGGGTAAAATATACAAAGAATTAGTAAAAATGTCAACACACAATGAAATTTTTGAAATTTGAGCGGTGGTTTCAGGTCATTTGGAGCTGTGTAGCTTGAGATATGGCCAAAATACTAAGAGTAAAGTTTTTGGATTTCTAGAACAGATTGTCTATGTGTTTTTATAAAAATTATTAAAAATAGTATTCGAGCTCATAAAAATATGAGGTTTGAGGGGTTGGAAATCTTACTTCTTGAACTTAATTTTTGACTATAAAAACGTCCAATTTCATTAAAAAATGACTGAGTTATGGTTTGGTACATTTCATGTTACAATTTGGACAGAAGCTGAAAATGTATTTTCATGAACTTAAAGTTTAGAAAAACGATTTTTAAGCATGGTTTGGTTAATATACTTGTTGAGTGAACTTATGTACATGTAATAAGAGTATCTATAATGAAAGAAAAGTCCTCACAATGTTGTTTTGGAGATGTAAGAGCATATTTTTGATGAGGAGTTCTTGAGCTTGATTTTCCTTGCAAAAGCTTGTAAAATGGTGATGAAATTGTATGGTGGTTATTGGTGGTTTGTTGCTGGTTAATGGTGGAGAAAAATTCTGGAAATTGAGAGAGAAAGATGGGAGAAGGAAAGTAAAGATGAAAGAGTGGTTTGTGTGTGTTGGATGATCAAATGCATGTATGGAGAAATGAGGATGTAAGGAATCTCAATCATGAGATTGCATGAAATTAGAGAGGGGAGGGAGAGAGGGGCCCCACCAGATTTTTGTGTGTTTTCATTTTCGTTTCCAGACTGTGTTGCGATCGTTGGTCGTTTACTCGTTATTCGTGTTAAAACGTTAAATCGCGTAACGTTATTTTGTGTCGTTTTAATTAACGATATATTTGGGATAAATTTTCTATTGAAGTATTGTTAAAATACTTTATTTTGAGTTGTCAAAATATTTATTGACGCTCGTTTGATTGCTGAATTCGATTCGCGCGTTTTCATTGCGTTTGTTACGTTTTAAACAAAACGTCTAGGTTTTTCTTGTATTATTATATAAATATATGATAAATAACTTCTAAAAATAGATTTAAGTTATTTATAGAAATGTTTTCACCAACGTCGTATATTGTGTCGGACTCCGTCCGATAGTTTCGCGTAATTTCAACTAATTACGTAAGCGTAATATAAAACAATTACGTAAGTGTATATTCACATAAATATACAATTAGTTACAAGCAATTACAAGTATTTAGCCTAATACTACACTAAACAAACGTAATTAGGGTTTCGAGTAGGTTCAACGGTTGACCTAAGTTGACGGGTGTACATCTAAGCTAAAATCAATGATAAACCACGTGAAAAACTTGACGGATACGGCGAATCACATGAATGATCCGGCGGATCGGATTTGGATCCGGCGGATCCTTAATATTTGACACAGATCCGGAGGATTCGTATGTGGATCCGGTGGATCCTAAACCTCTGACCACTATCCGGCGGATCCTATACGGATCCGGCGGATCCCAAGCTCATTTAAGTGACTGTTATTTTGAAGTTTAAATGGTACAAACATATAACGAATCCTAGACTATAGGTTCATTGTTAGCATATGTTTGATATAAAATGTACGACACATAATTTGGTTCTAAAAATATACACGACCACAAGACATTATTTTAAACGAGTATTTACTCCAAATAAAACAAACGGATTGGACACGACAAATGTTAAGAATGGAAATAATTATCGGAAATATGTAAATGGAATGTATTTGGAACGAGTTAGAGTTTTGGTACAAACTTTAAATTGGGTATATATATTTTTAGACGTCGTCTAATATATATATATATATATATATATATATATATATATATATATATATATATATATATATATAGGATTGGGATCAATGGAGAAGGATTTTATAGTAGAGAAAAGAGAGAAGATATGTGAACCCTTGGATCAAGTAATCAATGACTAAAACAATTTTATAAACTTTCTCGGCAATAATTACATATTTTTGATTAAAGAAGGGCAAAGTAGTACATTTGCTAGCATTCAATTAATTGATAAAAAAAACCGCTCAATTCATTTATAGGTAACATTTCAGTTTCCTTTTTCCCATTAACTCTTCAAAAATTTGATTCTTTTCTTTTTCTTATTTATTTTATATAATTTGACTAAAATTTGTTGGTAGGATTTTTCGAAAGAAAAACGTACGAATCAAGATTGATTCAATAATCTTTACGTTTATTTTTAGTTACTTGTTGAATCAATATACTATATTTGATTTAAAACAAACTTTTAAAACATTTTTCAAAACTAATTGATAGTATACTTTTTGTGAATCAATGTAATATAAATATGGTGAATCATACATATGAATATAAATAGTATGGTGAAAGTCTTATATGAGATTAAATATGTTGAATCATACTTTTAATAAGTTGAATCAGTGTGGTGTCTCTATGAATCAAAGACATACTATGTTGAATCGTTATACTTCTTAAAATTGAATCTTAATAGGAGTTTGACGTAAGAGAGATTTAATAATTTATTGACTAATTATGACAATATATTTTTCGAATCGTTCAATATTGAATGATTATGTTGTCTAACTGAATCAATAACATACGAATTTAATATATTGAATTCTAGTTTTAAAAAAATTTGAATCATCCTTATACAATAATTGTGAATCAATGTTTTTATTTATATTTATTTCTTTTTGTAAATCATAGCCTCGACTTTTATAATTCTTAAGAAGTTGCCAAACCTATTTACAAAAAATAATAATTCAAAACAATAATAATTACTGAAATTGATATTAACAACGGAGAGTGAATACCATAAAATCTTGCATTATATGAATGGAGGATTACTCTTGAATCAATACATTAAATGATGGTCATTATATGAAGCGGACGACGGAACAAGGATACATATTTTATTCGTTTGTAGTGACCTAACAACTCACAATAATGATCCTTTGGGAAGGAAAAAAATGATTTATTCATTTGTGTGTATGTTTCAAATAAAATAACTTTACCCATGTATGCAGCCCAAATTTTGTTTTTATTTCTCTTGAAATGATTGGTCTACAAAGCTTCTCCCTATTCTTCAATTGGGCCAAAAAAACAAAGAAGTCCGGTTATGAAGATTAAGAGTCCAAGAATTAAGCCCAAACCCGAAAATGGAATATTCTGGAATTAACATTCAACCGGCGGTTGGATTAACCAACCGGCGGTTGAGCTTTAGGGTTTAAGGCGGTGCAGACATGTGGAGTTGGACCTGGAAACAAATTACTTCAACCGGCGGTTGAAGTATCCAACCGGCAGTTGGAAGGTCGGCCAGAAAAAGTATAAATAGAGGCTCAATTTAGCTTAAACGATATACGATTCAAGAATACTAAACCGAAAGTTAGGGTTTTAGGACGACTTTAAGGTGCGATTTTGGAGGCAAAGGAGCTATGGTTTGAAGATTTTTAACCCTAGGAAAAACTGGTTTGCTAATTAGTTCGGTTTCTTTATCCTTGTGACTTTATTAATCTTTTGGGTATTGGATATTGTTTATTTGGATTAATTGCTTATTAGGTTTTCATTATGAATGTTTAAATGTATGTTTATTAGATTTATTATATGAATTATATGTTTATATTGGAACTATATTATTGAATGCTTATTATACAAGAATTGTCTGTGTTATGTTAATATTGATAACAGTTAATTGATTTATATAGATAGCTTTACTAATCTTGTGAGTTTTATAAATTAATTAATGATTGTCAATTATTAATGTTAAGTAACACTGTAATTCAACCTAATCTTGGAATTGTATTAATAAACTGCTGATAGATCTTAATAAATAGTGATACTTTACTTAATCATTGGGAGTGTTGCTATATGAAAATTATCTTAATCTTTGTGATTTTCTACATTAGTAATTCACCAATAATAATAGCCAACAAAGCAAATAGACATAAGTTGATATAATACATTTAATAAATAATTGTTTAAATAGTTATAATCTTCTATCCAATTGAGTATTCTGAAGTTGTTTCCTAGAACTTATCTATTAGAATATGTATCCAAATATACATATAAATATATTCGTTCGGAACTAAAACGTCCCCCTTATCTTGTAGATTATTGTAAATTGGATCCTTGTATACCTTATAATTGTAAATATTTGTAAGTAAGAATAAATAGATAATTAGTTATAAATAAGAATAACGTTTCTTGTGTTCCTTGTGTTCGAATTTGGACTTACTTATTAAGCTATATTACATGAACAGGTCAATCTTGCCTGAATTGTATGATAGTATTATTTAGTATTTCCTTAATTAAACTTGTTATTATAATTGCATATACTTTAGCACACATCAAGTTTTTGGCGCCGCTGCCGGGGAACACTTAACCGGTTGAACTTTTATTTTACCGGGGGAGCGGTGTATTTTATTTTAAACTAATTATTTTACTTGTATAATTTTTATTTCTGATACTTTGTAAAATCGATAAGAAATATCGGCTCACCCATTGAGAATACTGACAAAAACAAAGGTATAAAGAGAGTAAAGCCCTACCTCATTGATTTATCATATAAGAGGTAAGGTGCTTCTTAAAAGAAATAGGTTTTTAATAAGCTTAGCGCTGACCTGTTTCTCCGCTTTTATGTACTATCAATGGAGCTACCGAGATCTATTGATTAAGCTTTGTAAAAGAAATTTAATTAAATATGTATAATCATGTAAATGTATTCTATTTGTATAATATGTTTTACTTGTACTATATGTGTTCTAAATTAAGTAATAATTTGTGTATACAGACTTCGTTAACTGTTATTGAAATGGAAAATAAGCAAATGGAAATCTTGAATGAAACTGTGGAATGCAAGGATGTCTGTGTTGATGAACATTCTCTTAGGAAATTTGATAACCCTACACTAGATACTATATCCGAAGAAGAGGAAGAGAATTTAGATAGTATGTTTGAAGAAGAAGGAAATGATTTAGGTATTAACACTGAGGTTTAAGATACTAATTTAGGAAGGATACCTGTGCCAGTAGTTAGTACAAGAGGTGGATTGATTCAGCTTTTAGAAGTTGGGAAAGATGATACATATCATATTATCGCTGTTATTAGAGCATCTACTTATGAATTTACACCTGAACAAAAGTACATAATTGAAAAGATTGGAAAAGAATATGAAGATTGGCATAATCCTAACCAGACAGGGATGGTGAACTATTTTGATAAGTATGTGACTGAATTAATGGACACGCTATATCAGCAAGAAGCTCAAGAGGAAGATTTCTTTGAAGGGCAGAACATTTTGTATTCATGTGTCTACAGAGCATTGACTAGATATCCGTTTCCATATTCTGATAAACAAATTAGTTTATTGGAATCCTACAAGCATCACATGGATTGGGCAACTGGAAATCCAACGCAAATGGTGGATATTTGTTTGATAGAAGAGTTGCAGGAAGTGATTAGCTTAATGGAACAAAAAGATTATAAAAATTGCAGCACTTACTATGTAGATTGCACAGTGGAATATTATGCGCATCAAATGATAAATGATTTGTACTATCCCGCACAAGAAGAGCTAAGAAGGAGAGTTCCGGAGGGGATATCTGAAGTGGCATTAGTTAATGTGGCGAACTACGTGATTATGGAGCTTAAATCAATTTTTCAAGGAAGGAATCATTTTTGTCATAATGATCTATTTCATTTAGGATTATCTCAGATTTATACAAAAATTATAAATATGTTTAGATTTTCGGGATTGTTGTTTACTGAGCGTCAGAGAGAGTTAATGAAAGGGATAGTATGGGAAGTTGAAGAGGTAGTGAGAAATCCTACGACTGGAAAGTATGAAATGTTACATTTAGGATTTTATGGTTTTATGGATGAGTTAAGACGTAAGCATCAAGAGCGTGAAGTGAAGGAAGTAAATGGATATAAGGTAATTAATGAGGAAGGACAGGTAGCAAAGATAATAAAGAAAATAATGAGGGAATTCTATGAATTGCAAATAGCAGCTGATGAACATTACCGACATTTTGAAGATTCTACTGCTCAAGTGCCTGATATCACTAAAACCATGTTTAGATACTTTTTAAGAATCTTTCCTCCTGATCAGAGAGTCCCTATACACTTTATGCTACCAAATGGTTACTATGTTTCACCACTAGCTCGAGAATGGGTTTATCAACCTTGAAGACATTTGCACATTCTTATTTTTATTTGGAGTTTTTCATTTTGTTATTAGTTACGATTTCTTTTAAACTTTAGTTGTTTGTTTGTTTATGGATATTAAGTTTTTAATATATGTGTTATTTTAGGAATAATTTTCATGTTTATTTTTCTTTAGTAATATTTAAGTGGTTAAATGTTTCCATTATTAATCTCGGTTATATTATGTAAGGTATGATACGTTTCAAATAAAATAACCATATTTTATGACTACACTAAAAATCATTTTAAGATTCATATTGGATTTTATCCTCACTTTTATAAGTTTTTTTTTATGACATCGTAAAATTTTTATAATGTTGGTTTGATAAGTGTGAGTTATTTTATAGGAATTGTTAAAATATTTTGATAATATAATGGAAGTAGATATGAGGAATTTAACTATATTATATGCTAGATTCTTAATTGTTAACTTAATAAATGAATGGTTTTTCTTTGAATATTGGTATTATTTTCTTAATTATGGTGTGGATACATTAATCCAGTGATTGCTTTTATTTAATTGTTCTTTATAGTTAGGATTTTTAAGAATCTGAATTGTATATATGTTTTTGCTATAAAGATAATTATTATAAAATATATTACTAGATAATGATATGATACATTGATGAAGAGACTTTTAATCAATTATTTGAAGTAAATGAAGTTTGTTTAAATTTAACATTATTAAAGAATTAGTGTGTTAATATTAAAAATATTGTATGGGTATTTAGTAGATATTAATTTTAGTCTTAGGATAAGTTTAAGAAACTAGAAAACATTGTAAGTTAGGAAATCGATAGTTATAGGTACCTAACTAGAGATAGAATAACTATAGTTTAATAAGTTTTGATACAATAAGCCCATAAAAATTTATGGATTATCTTTAATTTGTACTTTTCATTTTAATTTTTGGTACGTTTAATTTGTTTGCCTGTTTATTTTTAGACTACCATTGCTATTTTTCAAAGTTGGCATACAGTACGATACAATGTATGATATACAATATAGTATAGTACAGCTGATTAATGCATTGGAATTTTTGGAAATTTAATAAGTTTATTTTATTAATTTTGAACTTTGTGGGTGTGTTCACTGGAAACCCTCACGAGACTATAACTCGTCCACTTGGGATATCGAGGGGTTTAAAGGCTTATTGCATATGCTAAATGCAATCGTGATTAACTACGAAAGTGTGGATGTTGTATATTATTTTTCAAGAGATGAAGGAATCAGCCAAGAAGATTTTTCTTAGCCGATGATGAAATTTATAATTTCAGTCAGGGGAGTTTTTCTGTTCTATTTTTCTTTCCCTTACTCACTTTTTGTTTATCATTTTTATACAATGAGGGCATTGTATAATTTAAGTGTGGGGATAGGGTTCGTAAGAAAAAAGAATTTCTTTAATTAAACATTTAAGTTTATATTGTTCTTAAATTTTATTGAAAATTTAAAATTTTAAGTGAATAACTAAGTATTTATTAGTTAGAATACTTTTGTTAAAAGTTTTGTTTTATATTCAAAAGTTTAAACTTTAATATGGATAAACTGTTTTGTATATATAATGTAAGCTACTTAAATAAGGAGTGATATATAGTTATATGATATGATGTAATAATAGGCAATCTATATGAGGATTTCTGAATTTAAAAAAAAATAATAATAAAATAACTTGTTTATTATTTTATGATACATAATATGATGTATGACATAAAAGTCTTAATTTTTAAGTTTATTATGCAATAATTTTATATCTTTTTTACTTATGTGAGTACATTTGGGGGTATATATTGATGGTTTCCTCTGTTATACGAAAGTATAGACCTGGTCTCTATTAATATATTCTTAAAAATTAAGCAAACGCAAGTCAAAAGTACTTGAAAAGTCTTAAAAAAATAAAAGATACCTAATGAGTTCGCCAAAAATGGTTTGACCAAGTCTGGTTTTGCTTAAACCTGAATCAAGTTATGTCGCTCTGTTGCATGAAAATGCAGACCTGTCACCAATGACTTGATTCTTAAAAATATATTTTATATATTTAATTGGAATATAAAAGTAAATTGTATAATTAAATTTAAAGGTATATCATATATGGAAATCATAAGTAATATACATACTAATAATAAAGGTGTATTCAGAAGTATAAATATAGATTGTTTAAAGAGGACAAATATATTAGTAATCGTTCATGAACTATATATTACACAAATAATAATAATTTTATTTATACATTATAGTTATCCATGTTAATTAAATTGTTTAAATTTTAAGTTATGAAACAAATTTTTAGTATTGATATTCTGATTCTTAAATATTAGTTTGATGCTTATTTTTAAATTTTATTTAGTATTCTACTTAAGGATAAGCAGAACTTAAGTGTGGGGATATTTGATAAGTATCAAATAGATAGTATATTTTATATTAATTTATCCTTATATTTTTATACATTTTATTGCATTTATATGATTTTAGATACTTATTTTGTTAATAATTGTAGAAATGTATTTTAATTGAAGGATGAAGAAAAAGGAACAAAAACGAGACCAGAACTGAAGAATTAAAGCACTTAAAGAAATTAAGATTAAAGACCTTGAAGAAATGAAGACTAAAAGAGTTAAAATAAAGAATTGGGCCAAGAAAACCAAGAAGTCCGGTTATGAAGATTAAGAGTCCAAGAATTAAGCCCAAGCCCGAAAATGGAATATTCTGGAATTAACATTCAACCGGAGGTTGGATTAACTAACCGGCGGTTGAGCTTTAGGGTTTAAGGCGGTGCAGACACGTGGAGTTGGACCCGGAAACAAATTACTTCAACCGGCGGTTGGAGTATCCAACCGGCGGTTGGAAGGTCGGCCAGAAAAAGTATAAATAGAGGCTCAATTTAGCTTAAACGATATACGATTCAAGAATACTAAACCGAAAGTTAGGGTTTTAGGACGACTTTAAGGTGCGATTTTGGAGGCAAAGGAGCTAGGGTTTGAAGATTTTTAACCCTAGGAAAAGCTGGTTTGCTAATTGGTTCGGTTTCTTTATCCTTGTAACTTTATTAATCTTTTGGGTTATTTTGGATATTGTTTATTTGGATTAATTGCTTATTAGGTTTTCATTATGAATGTTTAAATGTATGTTTATTAGATTTATTATATGAATTATATGTTTATGTTGGAACTATATTATTGAATGCTTATTATACAAGAATTGTCTGTGTTATGTTAATATTGATAACAGTTAATTGATTTATATAGATAGCTTTACTAATCTTGTGAGTTTTATAAATTAATTAATGATTGTCAATTATTAATGTTAAGTAACACTGTAATTCAACCTAATCTTGGAATTTTATTAATAAACTGCTGATAGATCTTAATAAATAGTGATACTTTACTTAATCTTTGGGAGTGTTGCTAAATGAAAATTATCTTAATCTTTGTGATTTTCTACATTAGTAATTCACCAATAATAATAGCCAACAAAGCAAATAGACGTAAGTTGATATAATACATTTAATAAATAATTGTTTAAATAGTTATAATCTTCTATCCAATTGAGTATTCTGAAGTTGTTTCCTAGAACTTATCTATTAGAATCTGTATCCAAATATACATATAAATATGTTCGTTCGGAACTAAAACGTCCCCCTTATCTTGTAGATTATTGTAAATTAGATCCTTGTATTTAATTGTATTATAATTGTAAATATTTGTAAGTAAGAATAAATAGATAATTAGTTATAAATAAGAATAACGTTTCTTGTGTTCCTTGTGTTCGAATTTGGACTTACTTATTAAGCTATATTACATGAACAGGTCAATCTTGCCTGAATTGTGTGATAGTATTATTTAGTATCTCATTAATTAAACTTGTTATTATAATTGCATATACTTTAGCACACATCATATATATATATATATATATATACGAACGACAAACTATATATATATATATATATATATATATATATATATATATATATATATATATATATACGACGATTTTGGAATGAAAACATTTGTTTATTTCATAAGCAGGAACAAACACGACAAGTATAACGTAAACGACTTAACATATCGTTCTAAACACTATTATATATATATATATATATATATATATATATATATATATATATATATATATATATATATATATATATGTATATATATATATATATGTGTGTGTGTGTGTGTGTGTGTGTATACATACGACAATTGTGACTATATATCTTTATATACAATTGGAAAACACGTTTTAACAAACGTACGATTTAAAATATGCTGCAAGTATATTTATATATATATATATATTTATTTATATATATATATATATATGACAATCATATATATGTGCAAAGGAAACGAAACAATATTTACATATATATACACAACGATGTACATGTATATATATACGTAACAAGATATACGACTCGAGAAATATTATTTATTTTCAAACATATATTGTCACCAATAACTGGTACAAATTAAGAAATCGACAATTTCTTCAAAACAAACAAACTGTTAACATAATTCGAACAATCAAAGTACTTATATTAATACACTTATTTCGTATAGGTTGACCTACTTTGGGCGCGCTATTCATCCGCTAGCTATCACATCATCACTACTACTACAGTGAGTTCACAGCCCCTTTTTACTGTTTTAATGCTTTTAAAACTTGGGGTGAAAAACATAGCAATTGCTTTGCTACTGCATTTAACAACTGATTTAAATACTGTATGTATTTACTCAAACTGCTTATGAAATGATGTTTCATACGATTATTTGAACTACTATTTATGAAATGCTGTTTTTCATACTATTTTTGGGAACTAGACAACGAATCCTAGTGGACCTAGCCTTACGATGTAGTGCATAAAAGTCCTTATGGCTACAGACTATAACCATTAACTAGGTGACTCTAGCCACTGAGTATATGGATAGTACTATCGCCGTGACGACCCTCCCGCAGTTTTGGAGCGTATACTTACAGGTCCTATTTGGCAAACAACTACTGCTGGTCGTGGTTTGGTTATAGGGATAGGTCGCGTTACTTTAACTCGACAGGTTTAGCTCACCTTTTGAGGGATCACCGTCTAAGTATTCCCACAAAACTACTATTTAGGAAGTGATTTCCTACGAACAACTACTTGGAGATGTTGATCTTTAGTTAGATTAACATGTGTTTCCTACTAGCAACGATTTAGGAAATGTTATTCTTTGATTGGATTAACCTGTGTTTCCTACAAATTATTATTTGGAAAATGTTATTCACACTTGAAATAACTTGTGTTTCCTGCAAAGCAAACAACTACTATTAATTGGAAATGTTATTCTTAAATGATTAACCTGTGTTTCCTACACTACATACAAACCTGTGAATTCACTCAACAATTTTGTTGACGTTTTACTCTATGTTTTTCAAGGAATTAGCAGCGTAAGTAAGATCTGCATGCATATCAGGACGGACAACCCTGGACTTGTTAGGATGCCACTACTATTGGGACACTTGGATTTCCTTTGTATAATTGCAATCACTGCAGTCATACCTATGAAATCTACTTTTGAAATTATGTATTTATATGATATATTATTTCAAACGCTACTACTACTACTACTACTGTTGCAACATTCTAAGTTGTAACCCTTTTGTAAAACTTGACAATTAATGGCATCTTAATCTATTTCGTTCGGCAATAACCATATGCTCTGGATGTATGTATCTATTGGTTGTATTACTGTTCGCAGCCCCACCACGTCATAAGCTTCCGCAATTACTCACACTAATTGTAGATTATTGTTTGGCGGGGTGTGATAATTTATCTTTAATATAATGTTTGTTATTATTTATATTATGCTAGATTTAGGACTTGTCATGATTAGCGAGTAGTTATCTTACGTGTTTGTTGCGATGTAGTTAGTTAACTAATTATGGGATGATGTTAAATTTAATTTGAACCTTATTATTTTAATTATGCTTTCTATCTATGTTTTTAAACTTTATAAAGTCTCGCCTTTCCACCAACGAACGTGATTACAACTTTATTATTAAGACGTCGCGAACCTTAATATAAAGTAATTAATTATCGGTGTTAAGCTACGGTTTGATTACGACACTATGCAATCATCGTTAAGTACGTCGTGAGTTATAATGGAAACATTATATATGGAATACATTATAACTGCTACAGAAAATACTATGAATGACATCGTGAAGTACTTGAACAATGGAATATAGGTTTTAATACATTGGTTAATTCCGATACCGTGCAATAATCGTAAAGGGTGTCGCAAGTTACCATGGAATCATTGTATATAACTTACATCGTAACTACTACGTTGATGTCGTGTGACAAGCGTTTAAAATAGCAAGTTTTAATAAATGGAAATAGTAAAGTAATACTATCACACAAGGCAGGCAAGAATACCCGTTCGTATTATAATATAGCTTTAAAGTAAGTCCAAGTCGAACACTGGGAACGGTAATTTATTACATATAAGGAATTAATAGTAAAACTAATAAAAAGTAAATAAAAAAGGGGGGCGTTTTGGTTCCGTACGAACATAATTTAGAAAACTATTTATTAAATTAATCAAACAGAAAACAATTAACTAAGGGTGGTAAACAAATTAGAGATAAATATGTATTTACTTAGATTATTTTCCTTAGATTCTGATTATCATCTTATTGATTCGTTGGTCAATCTTATGGTGAATTAAACTAGAATAGAAAGTCTCCTGGTCAGGTTAACTAATCTTAAAAAATTTAGGAAAACACAAGATTCAATGTGAATATACTATAGAAGTTCTCCTTAAGTATTGTCCACCTAAACTTAATTATTTGAAGTACTTTCACAGACTATTAAGATTTATTTTAAAAACATAGCGGTCACGAATGTTTATAGTTATATATCTCAATAATTATCACATTCATTATAGTTTATAGTTGCTATTACTCTTAACCTATTACCTGGTTAGGTTTCAAGCCACAATTAAATAATTATCTAACTATGAATAATCAATTAGTTCATACAAACGTTCGCTATAGCATGATTTCATCAATCACGTTATGTAACAGCTATAAATCATATAATTAACATGGATCTTCAAAAAACCTTAATAACCATTCATAAAATTAAACCATCATATTCATATAATCAAACCATTATCCAAGTATTTTAGTCTAAAGAAATACACAAATAATTAGTTCATAATTAACTTGTACATAATCAGAATCAATATCCAATAATAAAACACATTCAAAATCGAATAAAGAATAAGATATGCAAACAAAACCGCGAACCACGCTCCGAACGCTTGATCGTAGACAAACCTCTTGCGTTCCCGCGCCTCTAATTCGTTTATTAAACCCCTAGAAAATACCTTCTAGAAGCTTCTGCACAAGACCTTATGAGCCGACCTATTATATTAGGTCCAACTCTTCTTCTGCGATCATTTCATCCTTGACCCACTATTCGCTTCTCAATCTCAAGCCCATTTTAGCTAATCTGATCCAATGTACTTCTTTGGCCCATTAATTTCCAAGTCCATTTTTTTAACGTGCATCCACAATCCATTTCCTCTCGGGTCCATTTAATATTACAAGCTAATCCATCATAATATTAATTGGGCTTGAACCAAATCAAATAAAACCCGGTTACCTTCTTAATATTTGAGCCCAATTTCTCCTTTGGTCCAACTCGTACACTCTTAATAATACTTCAATCCAATTTATTTTCGTGTAATCCATTAAATAATCGAACCCAATTATTTGTATCATTTTCTTCATTTCTTTCACATTCTCTTGTCCCAGCTCGTTTATACACTTTATATACTTTATTTGCTATGTTTTTAGCCCATTTTCGTCCATTTTCTAATTTAAGCTTCATTTTTACCTATTTTGTAAATATGAATGAAATCAGTATCAAATCTTAAATAAATATAATAAAAATGTATAAAAATAGGGAAATATTCTTAAATAAATAATGTATTATTTGATGTTATCAAATATTACCACACTTAAGTTCTGCTTGTCCTCAAGTAGATTAAATATATTTTCATCATATTAAACTTAGATAGGCATCAAACTAATACATAAGAATCAGAATATCTGAATTAAAAATCTGTTTCATACTTTAAAACTTTAAACAGTTTAATTAATGCAGATAACTATATTGTACAATGTGAAAATTCTTTATTATTATTATTCATGTAACATATAACTCATAAATAATTACTAATATATTATCCTCTTTAAACAATTTATATTCATATTTCTAAATGCACATTATTATTAGTATGTACATGTTACAGCTGAAACAGTCGTTACGCAACAACTGCAACGGTGGGTTTTAAATTTATAAAAAGCTGGGGACCTAAATTCTACTTACAGAGGTAAGTATAACTCATGGTCGTTCTTAAGATCAATCATATTGTGAAGCAGAGTTATCCAGACAAACTATTCGATTTAGTGATGGGTTTTTGAAAAGAGTTTTGATTTGGTTTTAGGTCCGTTTAAACTAAACTAATAAAAGCAGGAAATAAACAAAACAGTAAATAAAAGCTAGATAGGGAATCAGTAATGGAGAATAGTGCTTGTTATGACTTTGTTAGCTTGTGTTATGGGGTGATGTCTAGGGTTTATGTATGAAAATGTCTTTTAAAGATTTGTGTCTTGCTTTTGGGTAAGTATTCGTAGTGTAAACACTAACACCCTACTGTCTGATTTCTCAAACAGTATGTCACTGGGTTGCTAGGTTATGGTGATTCTGATCAGAGGAGGCTGCTCAACTCTTCAACACTTTCCATATACTGGAATAGTGACCCTTTTTGGAATAGTATGTCACACCCCATCTAAAGCGGAAACAACGGAATATAACCATGATAGTATCACAACACATTATTATAAAGATGTCTATATGAAAATAAATATCCACTGTGTTATGATACAAGTAACATGAATAGGAGATCACGCTACATGTACATATCAACAATGAAAACGATAACCAAACCATAATCCATAATCAAATGTTAAGGCAAAACACGCCTTTCCCAAATTATTAGAATGTAAATGTTCCGCCTCAAGCGATAGTTTCAAAGTTTAGCTTAAATGCAACCTAGAGGTCCACTAAGCTTTCTTGTCCTCTATCTTCAGTCCACTAGAATTACCTGAAAAGATATGCTCAAAAACGTCAACACGTATGTTGGTGAGTTAAGCAGGTTTGATAAGACACATATACAAAGAAAATAGTTTTGCTGTGTTAATTTAGTAAGTAGGACGTATGATATGAAATAAGTACATAAAATAGCCAACTCATCCACCATAAGCAATCCGTTCCGTTCCTGGATAATATTCACTCAAGGATAACGTATCTATCACAAGAGCGGGACCGTCGTCCGATAGTACTATCAATAATCATATCCGTATTAGTAAGAAATATGGAGTGTTGTCAGGGTCCCGAAGACACAAGACTCATCCGAACAATCAGCAATCAGTCCACAACAATCAGCAATCAGTCCACAACAATCAGAAAGTCACTTATTCAATCATAATGTCCCAAATAGAAAACTCAGATAGTTTACACAGCATGTGAAAACAGTTCGAAATCATTTTGAGCATTCTTTTCCCCCAACGGAAAATAAGTAAAGAAAATGGGGCCGCAAAACTCACCTCAAAAACTGATGCAAGTATCGCCCCTTAAGTATAATCACTAATCAGCTCGCCAATCTACAATGTCATAATACGTATGGGTCATAACCTAGGCATAACTAGGTCATTCCATTGTATTCCACACCCCAAACACTTCTAATATATTTCCTCACAATTCTACTAGTGTATTATTTCAAGAAATAAATCCTAAATGAAAACTCAGATTCTGATCAGAAATTTGTACCCAATTCACGAATTTTTAAATAATACTTACTGAAACCATTTGACTCTATAATTTTTACTAAGGATACTATAATGTATTTAGAAGACTCAGTAATTTTCCCAGATTCATTTACATTGATTTACTATTTTTAAAAATTCACCAAAATAATATGCTCTAAACTGTTGACTCTTTCGGACTTCGCAATAGTTTTAATTTACTTAAAATATTTAGAAGCTTCAAATGATTATCATATTTTTACAGAAAATACTTAACACTTTACAAACACTCCAGTCAAAATATCAAGATCAAATTCTTAGCTTAAGACACGTTTCAAAAATCGACAACTCAACCGAAATCTGGAACCAAGAAACTCAGAAATGACACATCATCTTGTAAAATCGTTTTGACCAACTTATACTCCACATTTAACCATGAAACTGACACCATTTGAAAGAAGACTCAAAGTAATTATGTTTAGACTCCTTTTTCAACAAAAACCATCGTGATTTGACCAAGTTACAAGCTTCCCAATCTAAACAAAGTTTCTGATCAGATTAGGGTTTATAATAAGTCAACCCTAATCACATATATAACCAATCCAAACCGTAACAACAATCAAAGTTCTTAATCCTACTAACATGTAAACTGATTTAATCAATATCTTATCCATTTTATTTACCCGGAACACAATGGAAATGAACCGAAATATCCGGCAATAACGAATAATCGAAACATGATAAAATGAGTGATTCGGAAGGGATTTTATACCGACTATCGAACAATGCACACGAAATCCTTTGCTACAATCTGTAAACAAAGAGTTTTTGAATAGTTTAGACAAGCCATGCAACAAGGATACAAAGAATACGATGGATTTGATTCACAAGAACTCACCGAATACGTAGGAATCTAAGCCCTCGATCAATGGAGTGATTAGAGGATTGATTACTTGAGTTCCTAGGCTTAGGATGATGAATAAATGAGTAAAGAATCGCCCTAGATCGCACAAAACCGGCTATGAGTGTTTATGTTACGAATTAGGGTTTAAAATGGCTTAAATATCAAAACTGACCGACTGACGGATCGCGCCGTGATCTGGGTTAAATCGCTCCGCGATTGTGGCCTAATCGCGTCCCCCAATCGCGTCGCGATTGGGGCTTTAGTTCCAGCCCGTTCTCGTTTACGTTTTGCTTCTTAACTTCTTCGTTAGACGTCCGTTTAAGTTGAATCTTTTTGCGTTGGATTCGTTTTTCAAAAACGAAGATTTTTGATGTAATTAAACCTCAACGTTAGGTGTTTTTACAAAGTCAGTGTTTAACCGTTTAAACGTCATAAACGGTTCGATGACGGTTGTCGTTGTTTAAATGCGAAATGTGTACTAGAAAGTAAGAAATGATCACGAACGAACCTGTACAAAGAGAATTTAGTGACGGATGTCACAGTATCCCCCAGTTGAAAGAATTTCGTCCCGAAATTCAACTGGTACTAGTTCTGCCAACATGATCACCGAAAAGATGCGGATACTTAAGTTTCATTTGGTCCTCGCGCTCCCAAGTGAACTCAGGACCTCTCTTAGCATTCCAACGAACCTTAACAATCGGGATTTTACTACATTTCAGCTTCTTAACCTCACGATCCATAATCTCAACTGGTTCTTTCACAAAATGAAGTTTAGGATCAATCTGAATCTCTTCCAAAGGTACTTGCAAAGCCTGATCGGCTAAACACTTCCTCAAATTCGCCACATGGAATACATCGTGCACTCCACCAAGCTCTTGTGGTAATTTTAATCTATACGCAACTAGGCCAACACGCTCGATAATCTCAAATGGTCCAACGAATCTTGGTGCAAGCTTTCCCTTTTTGCCAAAACGCACGACCCCCTTCCACGGTGACACTTTTAATAACACATAATCACCAACAGCAAATTCCAAAGGCTTACGACGTTTATCAGCATAGCTCTTTTGCCTGTCTCGAGCCACTTTCAATCTCTCCTTGATTTGCACAATCTTATCAGTAGTCTCTTGGACTATTTCCGGTCCAATCAACTGACTTTCTCCTACCTCTGCCCACACTATAGGTGAACGGCACTTTCGCCCATAGAGTGCTTCAAATGGTGCACACTGAATACTCGAATGATAGCTGTTATTATACAAAACTCCACTAATGGTAAATAAGTATCCCAGTTTCCTCCAAAGTCGATAACACAAGCCCTCAACATATCCTCCAACATCTGGATAGTACGCTCACTTTGTCCATCAGTTTGGGGATTGTAAGCCGTACTCATATCCAACCTCATCCCTAACGCCTTATGTAGAGTTTGCCAAAATCGGAAAGTAAAACGACCATCACGATCAGATATAATCGATACCGGCACTCCATGTCTCGCTACAATCTTATTTATGTATAACCTCGCTAATTTCTCCATCTTATAGTCCTCACGGATAGCTAAGAAATGAGCATACTTAGTCATCCTATCCACGATAACCCAAATCGAATCGTGCCCGCTGCTGGTTCTAGGCAGCTTAGTGATAAAATCCATAGCAATGTTCTCCCACTTCCACTCGGGAATTTCCGGTTGTTGCAGTAATCCTGACGGTCTTTGATGTTCAGCCTTGACCTTCAAGCAAGTCATACATTGACTAACGTATAATGCAATATCCTTCTTCATGCCCGGCCACCAATACAAATCCTTCATATCATGGTACATTTTATCTGCCCCCGGATGAATCGAATATCTAGACTTATGAGATTCATCCATCACCAACGTCCTCAAACCACCTAGCGACGGAATCCACAGTCTTTTAAGAAAATAATACAATCCATCACTCTTGCGTTCCAACTGCCCATCCAATCCACGCAATAATTCACCGTGAACATTTGAATCCAATAATGCTTCCAACTGAGCCTCAATCAACTTCTCCTTAATACCTGAATGTATAGTCATAGCCATTGCTCTCACCCTTCTTGGCTTAACCCTTTCCTTCCTACTCAAAGCATCAGCCACTACATTCGCCTTTCCCGGATGATAGCGAATTTCACAATCATAGTCACTAAAGAACTCCAACCACCTCCTTTGCCTCATATTCAATTCCTTCTGATCAAAGATGTGCTGCAAACTCTTATGATCAGTATAAATCACACTTTTAGTCCCATACAGATAATGCCTCCAACACTTGAGTGCAAAAACCACCGCGCCCAATTCCAAATCATGAGTGGTGTAGTTTTTCTCATGCACTTTGAGTTGCCTAGATGCATAAGCTATCACCTTCCCTCGCTGCATCAAAACACATCCCAACCCTTGGTTAGAAGCGTCGCAATAAACCACAAAATCATCCGAGCCATCAGGTAATGCCAGAATTGGTGCCTCACACAAAGCATTCTTCAGAGTTTGAAATGCTTCCTCCTGTTTCTCACCCCAGACAAATTTCCTTTCCTTTTGCGTTAACAGTGTAAGCGGTTGAGCAATCCTAGAAAAATTCTCAATAAAACGCTGATAGTATCCAGCCAAACCCAAGAACTGACGAATTTCAGAAGGAGTTTGTGGAGTCCTCCAGGCTTTCACCGCCTCAATCTTACTTGGATCCACGTGAATACCCGCCTCGTTTACCACATGACAAAGAAAATGTACCTCACGCAACCAGAACTCACATTTCGAAAACTTTGCATAGAGCTGTTCTTTCAAGAGAATTTCAAGAATAAGCTTCAGATGTAGCTTATGATCCTCCTTAGATTTCGAATAGATCAAGATGTCGTCAAGGAAGACGATGACGAATTTATCAAGATACGGCTTGCAAACACGAGTCATTAGATCCATGAATACCGCAGGAGCATTAGTAAGACCAAAAGGCATAACGAGAAATTCAAAGTGCCCATAACGAGTCCTGAATGCAGTCTTTGGTATATCCGACTCATGTACTCTCAACTGATGATAACCAGAACGAAGATCAATCTTTGAAAACCACTAAGCACCCTGAAGTTGATCAAATAAATCATCTATCCTTGGAAGAGGATAACGATTCTTGACCGTAAGTTTGTTAAGTTCACGATAGTCAATACACATGCGAAATGACCCATCTTTCTTTTTGACGAACAGAACAGGTGCTCCCCAAGGAGAGTGACTAGGGCGAATGAAACCCTTGTCTTGGAGCTCCTGTAGTTGAGCGGACAATTCTTGCATTTCGGAAGGAGCCAAACGATATGGAGCTTTAGCAACTGGGGTCGCTCCAAGAATAAGATCAATGCGAAACTCAACAGATCGAAGAGGAGGTAATCCCGGCAAATCATCCGGAAAAACGTTAGGAAAATCACGAACAATAAGGACATTTTCAAGTTTTGATTCCCCGGAATTTGCACTCATAAGCTTAACACATTTAGTCTCCGGTTGTTCCCCAGAGACTTCCAACATACTGCCATCTGGCATAGGTATACGGACCACCTTTTCGAAGCACACTATTTCGGCCCTAAATTTCGACATCCAATCCATACCTACTATAACATCAAAGCTACCGATCCCAAAAGGTATTAGGTTAATACTGAAAGTATGATCCTCCAATACGAGTGTACAATTTTTAATAACCTCATTCAAGTCTACCCGTTTCCCATCCGCAATTTCAATTTCATACACAACGTCCAGCTTACTAGGTATAATATCAAGTATAGGCACAAATTCCACAGATATAAAGCTAAAATCGGCACCACTGTAAAATAAAACCGTAGCAAAATGATCATTTAACAGAAATCTACCGGTCACAATGTTGGGTGCCTGTCGTGCCTCACTAGCATTCATAACAAAAGACCTCCCAGGAGCAGTGTTTATAGCACGACCCCGATTCTGATTACCACCCATAGTCGGACCCCGAGTATTATTATTATTTCCCACTGCTCTCACTGTCCTAGCCAACCTAGGGCAAACATTGACATAATGATCTAAAGCCCCACATTCAAAACACCCATTAGCACCCCTCACAGCATTAACCGGTACCACAGAACGCACCGAAACTCGGCACTCACCTGGATAGTGACCCACTCGATTACGTTTCGTACAGAATCGACATGAAGCAGTAATGGCATGATGGTAATTACATTTCTCACAGTATGGAAGAGGACCAGTATAACCCCTCCTTTCAGTGTTGGCGACTACAAAACTCTTGCCCACTTTAACCCTCTTAGTACCCATTTCACTAACCCGAGTCTTGCTAGATTCAACGACCTCCTTACTCTTCTCGTTTCCCCTTTTCAATGTACCATTTCTTACCATTTCCTCAGTAAGAGCCCCAGCTTTCAAAATCGCACTCTGAATAGTGGCTGATTCAGTCACCTCAACCATTCCCTTAATTTCTGGCACCAATCCCCCTAAATACTTTTTAATCCTTCTCGACTCAGGTGTTACCATACTCGGAATCAACTTGGCTAATTCATGGAAACGATCAGTGTACGCTGCATGATTAGCCCACACCATCTTATGCTCCAAAAACTCTTTCTCTAACTTGTCCATTTCATTTGTAGAACAGTACTCCTCCACTAACAGTGCCTTAAACTCTTCCCATATCATACCCATAGCAGCAGGCCTACCCCTGGCCTGAATCTGTACATTCCACCAGGTCAATGCTTTACCCGACAACTCAGTAGATGCATATCTGACCATACGCTCTTCGGCGCAATTACTAATATCCAACACCGACTCCATCTTCTCGATCCATCTAGAGCAGGCAATCGCTCCCCCTTTGCCATCAAAATCTCGTGGTTTGCATGCCTTAAACTCCTTATAAGTACATTCTCTAGCAGCCGCTCCATTAACAGTTCCACCATCACCATCAGGTTCCCCATTTAGATTTTCCTCTTCTTCTCCGCCACCACCTGTTCCTGTACCTTGTAATACACCCTGAGTAACCTGTGCAACAATATTAGGCAATAATGCCTGCAGCTGTTCTGCTATCATAGCAGCTACATTGGGTGCCTCACCCCCAGTACCTTCTTCACCTCCGCCTGTACGACCGCCAGTACTGCCCCCACCCCTACCATTACGGCTGCCTGTTCGGCCTCCTCCTCTAGTACCACCACCTCTACTTGCAACACGCGCAGAACGTCTAGGTGGCATGGTCACTACAATGGAAAACATATCAGGATTTAGCATAATTGAAGGATAAAGATAGAGTTTATGCACGCATGAATTCACATATCGATTAGTAACCCTTTCATGCATGTAAGAACAAGATTTCACAATATAAAAGGACCTAAGGAAGCATTTGAATTCCAACTCATCCTTTGTATTCCTTTATAGGTAGCATACGGTATACTCAAAAACCGTTAGATAGATATGCATGTGTCGAAACACCTTCTTCAATTATGTCGGCCGCCATAATCGTAAAAGTGTTCTTTCACCCACATAACTATCCTCCAAGTTCTCGTAACACCATATACTTATACAAAGGGCATAAATTAACAGTAGGACAATGAATATGCACAACACATGTCAAATAGATCACAAGTAAGAAGTAAAGAAAAGGTTCATTTCATATAATTCAAAAATTTTCCCAATGTAACAATTGTCATAATTCCAACGAAAACAAGGTCAAAATGACGAAATACGAAAATACGATAATAAATATGGCACGTCCCAAGGACAATCATGGGCTCCAAGTACAGTGGGCTTGGAACGGTTCGTCCTTATGTATACGAGGAAGAGGAGATGCAACTTCTGGTTCAGGACCTACTCGACTACAAATACTATCTCCTGAGGTCGTGGGTTTCGAGTCCCTTGCCCACAATGCATCTTCAAGCTTTCTTTCCTCATGCTCCTCAAGGGGTTCTTCTTCGTCCTCCTCCGGCTCTTATTCCATCGGCTCTTCCTCCTCTTCCATCGGCTCTTCCTCCTCTTCCATTTCTTCTTTCTTTGGCTCTTCTTTAGTCATGGGGATTTCCTCTATAACCATTCTTATTCGTTGAGGTTTTGCTTTCTTCATCTGTCTCATCCACGAAATCCTACCAGACCTTCGTAGGGGTTTTTACGGAACAGGAATATTGGTGGCTTTCGGAGTGGACACGGATTTGTTGTCGGAAGCTGATGAGATAACGATGGGTGCGTTGCTATTTTATATGACTGTGTTGTGCAACAAACGTTAGAAAAATAAGGATTCGTTTCATGTTGAAATATGCACAGATAGTTTCCTATTTCATGTTCTATATGAGGGTTCCTATTTATAGTCTAGGTTAATCTACCTAGATCTCTATAAACAATGGCTCTGATACCAATCTGTCATACCCCGTCTAAAGCGGAAACAACGGAATATAACCATGATAGTATCACAACACATTATTATAAAGATGTCTATATGAAAATAAATATCCACTGTGTTATGATACAAGTAACATGAATAGGAGATCACGCTATATGTACATATCAACAATGAAAACGATAACCAAACCATAATCCATAATCAAATGTTAAGGCAAAACACGCATTTCCCAAATTATTAGAATGTAAATGTTCCGCCTCAAGCGATAGTTTCAAAGTTTAGCTTAAATGCAACCTAGAGGTCCACTAAGCTTTCTTGTCCTCTATCTTCAGTCCACTAGAATTACCTGAAAAGATATGCTCAAAAACGTCAACACGTATGTTGGTGAGTTAAGCAGGTTTGATAAGACACATATACATAGAAAATAGTTTTGCTGTGTTAATTTAGTAAGTAGGACGTATGATATGAAATAAGTACATAAAATAGCCAACTCATCCACCATAAGCAATCCGTTCCGTTCCTGGATAATATTCACTCAAGGATAACGTATCTATCACAAGAGCGGGACCGTCGTCCGATAGTACTATCAATAATCATATCCGCATTAGTAAGAAATATGGAGTGTTGTCAGGGTCCCGAAGACACAAGACTCATCCGAACAATCAGCAATCAGTCCACAACAATCAGCAATCAGTCCACAACAATCAGAAAGTCACTTATTCAATCATAATGTCCCAAATATAAAACTCAGATAGTTTACACAGCATGTGAAAACAGTTCGAAATCATTTTGAGCATTCTTTTCCCCCAACGGAAAATAAGTAAAGAAAATGGGGCCGCAAAACTCACCTCAAAAACTGATGCAAGTATCGCCCCTTAAGTATAATCACTAATCAGCTCGCCAATCTACAATGTCATAATACGTATGGGTCATAACCTAGGCATAACTAGGTCATTCCATTGTATTCCACACCCCAAACACTTCTAATATATTTCCTCACAATTCTACTAGTGTATTATTTCAAGAAATAAATCCTAAATGAAAACTCAGATTCTGATCAGAAATTTGTACCCAATTCACGAATTTTTAAATAATACTTACTTAAACTATTTGACTCTATAATTTTTACTAAGGATACTATAATGTGTTTAGAAGACTCAGTAATTTTCCCAGATTCATTTACATTGCTTTACTATTTTTAAAAATTCACCAAAATAATATGCTCTAAACTGTTGACTCTTTCGGACTTCGCAAAAGTTTTAATTTACTTAAAATACTTAGAAGCTTCAAATGATTATCATATTTTTAAAGAAAATACTTAACACTTTACAGACACTCCAGTCAAAATATCAAGATCAAATTCTTAGCTTAAGACACGTTTCAAAAATCGACAACTCAACCGAAATCTGGAACCAAGAAACTCAGAAATGACACATCATCTTGTAAAATCGTTTTGACCAACTTATACTCCACATTTAACCATGAAACTGACACCATTTGAAAGAAGACTCAAAGTACTTATGTTTAGACTCCTTTTTCAACAAAAACCATCGTGATTTGACCAAGTTACAAGCTTCCCAATCTAAATAAAGTTTCTGATCAGATTAGGGTTTATAATAAGTCAACCCTAATCACATATATAACCAATCCAAACCGTAACAACAATCAAAGTTCTTAATCCTACTAACATGTAAACTGATTTAATCAATATCTTATCCATTTTATTTACCCGGAACACAATGGAAATGAACCGAAATATCCGGCAATAACGAATAATCGAAACATGATAAAATGAGTGATTCGGAAGGGATTTTATACCGACTATCGAACAATGCACACGAAATCCTTTGCTACAATCTGTAAACAAAGAGTTTTTGAATAGTTTAGACAAGCCATGCAACAAGAATACAAAGAATACGATGGATTTGATTCACAAGAACTCACCGAATACGTAGGAATCTAAGCCCTCGATCAATGGAGTGATTAGAGGATTGATTACTTGAGTTCCTAGGCTTAGGATGATGAATAAATGAGTAAAGAATCGCCCTAGATCGCACAAAACCGGCTATGAGTGTTTATGTTACGAATTAGGGTTTAAAATGGCTTAAATATCAAAACTGACCGACTGACGGATCGCGCCGCGATCTGGGTTAAATCGCTCCGCGATTGTGGCCTAATCGCGTCCCCCAATCGCGTCGCGATTGGGGCTTTAGTTCCAGCCCGTTCTCGTTTACGTTTTGCTTCTTAACTTCTTCGTTAGACGTCCGTTTAAGTTGAATCTTTTTGCGTTGGATTCGTTTTTCAAAAACGAAGATTTTTGATGTAATTAAACCTCAACGTTAGGTGTTTTTACAAAGTCAGTGTTTAACCGTTTAAACGTCATAAACGGTTCGATGACGGTTGTCGTTGTTTAAATGCGAAATATGTACTAGAAAGTAAGAAATGATCACGAACGAACCTGTACAAAGAGAATTTAGTGACGGATGTCACAGTATCCCCCAGTTGAAAGAATTTCGTCCCGAAATTCAACTGGTACTAGTTCTGCCAACATGATCACCGAAAAGATGCGGATACTTAAGTTTCATTTGGTCCTCGCACTCCCAAGTGAACTCAGGACCTCTCTTAGCATTCCAACGAACCTTAACAATCGGGATTTTACTACATTTCAGCTTCTTAACCTCACGATCCATAATCTCAACTGGTTCTTTCACAAAATGAAGTTTAGGATCAATCTGAATCTCTTCCAAAGGTACTTGCAAAGCCTGATCGGCTAAACACTTCCTCAAATTCGCCACATGGAATACATCGTGCACTCCACCAAGCTCTTGTGGTAATTTTAATCTATACGCAACTGGGCCAACACGCTCGATAATCTCAAATGGTCCAACGAATCTTGGTGCAAGCTTTCCCTTTTTGCCAAAACGCACGACCCCCTTCCACGGTGACACTTTTAATAACACATAATCACCAACAACAAATTCCAAAGGCTTACGACGTTTATCAGCATAGCTCTTTTGCCTGTCTCGAGCCACTTTCAATCTCTCCTTGATTTGCACAATCTTATCAGTAGTCTCTTGGACTATTTCCGGTCCAATCAACTGACTTTCTCCTACCTCTGCCCACACTATAGGTGAACGGCACTTTCGCCCATAGAGTGCTTCAAATGGTGCACACTGAATACTCGAATGATAGCTGTTATTATACAAAACTCCACTAATGGTAAATAAGTATCCCAGTTTCCTCCAAAGTCGATAACACAAGCCCTCAACATATCCTCCAACATCTGGATAGTACGCTCACTTTGTCCATCAGTTTGGGGATTGTAAGCCGTACTCATATCCAACCTCGTCCCTAACGCCTTATGTAGAGTTTGCCAAAATCGGAAAGTAAAACGACCATCACGATCAGATATAATCGATACCGGCACTCCATGTCTCGCTACAATCTTATTTATGTACAACCTCACTAATTTCTCCATCTTATAGTCCTCACGGATAGCTAAGAAATGAGCATACTTAGTCATCCTATCCACGATAACCCAAATCGAATCGTGTCCGCTGCTGGTTCTAGGCAGCTTAGTGATAAAATCCATAGCAATGTTCTCCCACTTCCACTCGGGAATTTCCGGTTGTTGCAGTAATCCTGACGGTCTTTGATGTTCAGCCTTGACCTTCAAGCAAGTCATACATTGACTAACGTATAATGCAATATCCTTCTTCATGCCCGGCCACCAATACAAATCCTTCATATCATGGTACATTTTATCTGCCCCCGGATGAATTGAATATCTAGACTTATGAGATTCATCCATCACCAACGTCCTCAAACTACCTAGCGACGGAATCCACAGTCTTTCAAGAAAATAATACAATCCATCACTCTTGCGTTCCAACTGCCCATCCAATCCACGCAATAATTCACCGTGAACATTTGAATCCAATAATGCTTCCAACTGAGCCTCAATCAACTTCTCCTTAATACCTGAATGTATAGTCATAGCCATTGCTCTCACCCTTCTTGGCTTAACCCTTTCCTTCCTACTCAAAGCATCAGCCACTACATTCGCCTTTCCCGGATGATAGCGAATTTCACAATCATAGTCACTAAAGAACTCCAACCACCTCCTTTGCCTCATATTCAATTCCTTCTGATCAAAGATGTGCTGCAAACTCTTATGATCAGTATAAATCACACTTTTAGTCCCATACAGATAATGCCTCCAACACTTGAGTGCAAAAACCACCGCGCCCAATTCCAAATCATGAGTGGTGTAGTTTTTCTCATGCACTTTGAGTTGCCTAGATGCATAAGCTATCACCTTCCCTCGCTGCATCAAAACACATCCCAACCCTTGGTTAGAAGAGTCGCAATAAACCACAAAATCATCCGAGCCATCAGGTAATGCCAGAATTGGTGCCTCACACAAAGCATTCTTCAGAGTTTGAAATGCTTCCTCCTGTTTCTCACCCCAGACAAATTTCCTTTCATTTTGCGTTAACAGTGTAAGCGGTTGAGCAATCCTAGAAAAATTCTCAATAAAACGCTGATAGTATCCAGCCAAACTCAAGAACTGACGAATTTCAGAAGGAGTTTGTGGAGTCCTCCAGGCTTTCACCGCCTCAATCTTACTTGGATCCACGTGAATACCCGCCTCGTTTACCACATGACAAAGAAAATGTACCTCACGCAACCAGAACTCACATTTCGAAAACTTTGCATAGAGCTGTTCTTTCAAGAGAATTTCAAGAATAAGCTTCAGATGTAGCTTATGATCCTCCTTAGATTTCGAATAGATCAAGATGTCGTCAAGGAAGACGATGACGAATTTATCAAGATACGGCTTGCAAACACGAGTCATTAGATCCATGAATACCGCAGGAGCATTAGTAAGACCAAAAGGCATAACGAGAAATTCAAAGTGCCCATAACGAGTCCTGAATGCAGTCTTTGGTATATCCGACTCATGTACTCTCAACTGATGATAACCAGAACGAAGATCATTCTTTGAAAACCACTAAGCACCCTGAAGTTGATCAAATAAATCATCTATCCTTGGAAGAGGATAACGATTCTTGACCGTAAGTTTGTTAAGTTCACGATAGTCAATACACATGCGAAATGACCCATCTTTCTTTTTGACGAACAGAACAGGTGCTCCCCAAGGAGAGTGACTAGGGCGAATGAAACCCTTGTCTTGGAGCTCCTGTAGTTGAGCGGACAATTCTTGCATTTCGGAAGGAGCCAAACGATATGGAGCTTTAGCAACTGGGGTCGCTCCAGGAATAAGATCAATGCGAAACTCAACAGATCGAAGAGGAGGTAATCCCGGCAAATCATCCGGAAAAACGTTAGGAAAATCACGAACAATAAGGACATTTTCAAGTTTTGATTCCCCGGAATTTGCACTCATAAGCTTAACACATTTAGTCTCCGGTTGTTCCCCAGAGACTTCCAACATACTGCCATCTGGCATAGGTATACGGACCACCTTTTCGAAGCATACAATTTCGGCCCTAAATTTCGACATCCAATCCATACCTACTATAACATCAAAGCTACCGATCCCAAAAGGTATTAGGTTAATACTGAAAGTATGATCCTCCAATACGAGTGTACAATTTTTAATAACCTCATTCAAGTCTACCCGTTTCCCATCCGCAATTTCAATTTCATACACAACGTCCAGCTTACTAGGTATAATATCAAGTATAGGCACAAATTCCACAGATATAAAGCTAAAATCGGGACCACTGTAAAATAAAACCGTAGCAAAATGATCATTTAACAGAAACGTACCGGTCACAATGTTGGGTGCCTGTCGTGCCTCACTAGCATTCATAACAAAAGACCTCCCAGGAGCAGTGTTTATAGCACGACCCCGATTCTGATTACCACCCATAGTCGGACCCCGAGTATTATTATTATTTCCCACTGCTCTCACTGTCCTAGCTAACCTAGGGCAAACATTGACATAATGATCCAAAGCCCCACATTCAAAACACCCATTAGCACCCCTCACAGCATTAACCGGTACCACAGAACGCACCGAAACTCGGCACTCACCAGGATAGTGACCCACTAGATTAAATTTCGTACAGAATCGACATGAAACAGTAATGGCATGATGGTAATTACATTTCTCACAGTATGGAAGAGGACCAGTATAACCCCTCCTTTCAGTGTTGGCGACTACAAAACTCTTGCCCACTTTAACCCTCTTAGTACCCATTTCACTAACCCGAGTCTTGCTAGATTCAACGACCTCCTTACTCTTCTCGTTTCCCCTTTTCAATGTACCATTTCTTACCATTTCCTCAGTAAGAGCCCCAGCTTTCAAAATCGCACTCTGAATAGTGGCTGATTCAGTCACCTCAACCATTCCCTTAATTTCTGGCACCAATTCCCCTAAATACTTTTTAATCCTTCTCGACTCAGGTGTTACCATACTCGGAATCAACTTGGCTAATTCATGGAAACGATCAGTGTACGCTGCATGATTAGCCCACACCATCTTATGCTCCAAAAACTCTTTCTCTAACTTGTCCATTTCATTTGTAGAACAGTACTCCTCCACTAACAGTGCCTTAAACTCTTCCCATATCATACCCATAGCAGCAGGCCTACCCCTGGCCTGAATCTGTACATTCCACCAGGTCAATGCTTTACCCAACAACTCAGTAGATGCATATCTGACCATACGCTCTTCGGCGCAATTACTAATATCCAACACCGACTCCATCTTCTCGATCCATCTAGAGCAGGCAATCGCTCCCCCTTTGCCATCAAAATCTCGTGGTTTGCATGCCTTAAACTCCTTATAAGTACATTCTCTAGCAGCCGCTCCATTAACAGTTCCACCATCACCATCAGGTTCCCCATTTAGATTTTCCTCTTCTTCTCCGCCACCACCTGTTCCTGTACCTTGTAATACACCCTGAGTAACCTGTGCAACAATATTAGGCAATAATGCCTGCAGCTGTTCTGCTATCATAGCAGCTACATTGGGTGCCTCACCCCCAGTACCTTCTTCACCTCCGCCTGTACGACCGCCAGTACGGCCCCCACCCCTACCATTACGGCCGCCTGTTCGGCCTCCTCCTCTAGTACCACCACCTCTACTTGCAACACGCGCAGAACGTCTAGGTGGCATGGTCACTACAATGGAAAACATATCAGGATTTAGCATAATTGAAGGATAAAGATAGAGTTTATGCACGCATGAATTCACATATCGATTAGTAACCCTTTCATGCATGTAAGAACAAGATTTCACAATATAAAAGGACCTAAGGAAGCATTTGAATTCCAACTCATCCTTTGTATTCCTTTATAGGTAGCATACGGTATACTCAAAAACCGTTAGATAGATATGCATGTGTCGAAACTCCTTCTTCAATTATGTCGGCCGCCATAATCGTAAAAGTGTTCTTTCACCCACATAATTATCCTCCAAGTTCTCGTAACACCATATACTTATACAAAGGGCATAAATTAACAGTAGGACAATGAATATGCACAACACATGTCAAATAGATCACAAGTAAGAAGTAAAGAAAAGGTTCATTTCATATAATTCAAAAATTTTCCCAATGTAACAATTGTCATAATTCCAACGAAAACAAGGTCAAAATGACGAAATACGAAAATACGATAATAAATATGGCACGTCCCAAGGACAATCATGGGCTCCAAGTACAGTGGGCTTGGAACGGTTCGTCCTTATGTATACGAGGAAGAGGAGATGCAACTTCTGGTTCAGGACCTACTCGACTACAAATACTATCTCCTGAGGTCGTGGGTTTCGAGTCCCTTGCCCACAATGCATCTTCAAGCTTTCTTTCCTCATGCTCCTCAAGGGGTTCTTCTTCGTCCTCCTCCGGCTCTTATTCCATCGGTTCTTCCTCCTCTTCCATCGGCTCTTCCTCCTCTTCCATTTCTTCTTTCTTTGGCTCTTCTTTAGTCATGGGGATTTCCTCTATAACCATTCTTATTCGTTGAGGTTTTGCTTTCTTCATCTGTCTCATCCACGAAATCCTACCAGACCTTCGTAGGGGTTTTTACGGAACAGGAATATTGGTGGCTTTCGGAGTGGACACGGATTTGTTGTCGGAAGCTGATGAGATAACGATGGGTGCGTTGCTATTTTACATGACTGTGTTGTGCAACAAACGTTAGAAAAATAAGGATTCGTTTCATGTTGAAATATGCACAGATAGTTTCCTATTTCATACTCTATATGAGGGTTCCTATTTATAGTCTAGGTTAATCCACCTAGATCTCTATAAACAATGGCTGTGATACCAATCTGTCACACCCCGTCTAAAACAGAAACAACGGAATATAACCATGATAGTATCACAACACATTATTATAAAGATGTCTATATGAAAATAAATATCCACTGTGTTATGATACAAGTAACATGAATAGGAGATCACGCTACATGTACATATCAACAATGAAAACGATAACCAAACCATAATCCATAATCAAATGTTAAGGCAAAACACGCATTTCCCAAATTAATAGAATGTAAATGTTCCCCCTCAAGCGATAGTTTCAAAGTTTAGCTTAAATGCAACCTAGAGGTCCACTAAGCTTTCTTGTCCTCTATCTTCAGTCCACTAGAATTACCTGAAAAGATATGCTCAAAAACGTCAACATGTATGTTGGTGAGTTAAGCAGGTTTGATAAGACACATATACAAAGAAAATAGTTTTGTTGTGTTAATTTAGTAAGTAGGACGTATGATATGAAATAAGCACATAAAATAGCCAACTCATCCACCATAAGCAATCCGTTCCGCACCTGGATAATATTCACTCAAGGATAACGTATCTATCACAAGAGCGGGACCGTCGTCCGATAGTACTATCAATAATCATATCCGTATTAGTAAGAAATATGGAGTGTTGTCAGGGTCCCGAAGATACAAGACTCATCCGAACAATCAGCAATCAGTCCACAACAATCAGCAATCAGTCCACAACAATCAGAAAGTCACTTATTCAATCATAATGTCCAAAACAGAAAACTCAGATAGTTTACACAGCATATGAAAACAGTTCGAAATCGTTTTGAGCATTCTTTTCCCCCAACGGAAAATAAGTAAAGAAAATGGGGCCGCAAAACTCACCTCAAAAACTGATGCAAGTATCGCCCCTTAAGTATAATCACTAATCAGCTCGCCAATCTACAATGTCATAATACGTATGGGTCATAACCTAGGCATAACTAGGTCATTCCATTGTATTCCACACCCCAAACACTTCTAATATGTTTCCTCACAATTCTACTAGTGTATTATTTCAAAAACTAAATCCTAAATGAAAACTCAGATTCTGATAAGAAATTTTTACCCACTTCACGAATTTTTAAATAATACTTAATGAAACAATTTGTCTCTATAATGTTTACCAACGATACTTTAATGTGTTTAGAAGACTCAGTAATTTTCCCAGATTCATTTACATTGATTTACTATTTTTAAAAATTCACCAAAGTAATCTGCTCTAAACTGTTGACTCTTTCTGACTTCGCAAAAGTTTTAATTTACTTAAAATACTTAAAAGCTTCAAATGATTATCATATTTTTACAGAAAATACTTAACACTTTAAAGACACTCCAGTCAAAATATCAAGATAAATTATTAGTTTAAGACACGTTTCAAAAATCGACAACTCAACCGAAATCTGGAACCAAGAAACTCAGAAATGACACATCATCTTGTAAAATCATTTTGGCCAACTTATACTCCACATTTAACCATGAAACTGGTACCATTTGAAAGAAGACTCAAAGTACTTATGTTTAGACTCCTTTTTCAACAAAAACCATTGTGATTTGACCAAGTTACAAGCTTCCCAATCCGAACAAAGTTTCTTATCAGATTAGGGTTTATAATAAATCAACCCTAATCACATATATAACCAATCCAAACCGTAACAACAATCAAAGTTCTTAATCCTACTAACATGTAAACTGATTTAATCAATATTGTAACACCCCCAAGTTTAACGAGTTGCGGAAGCATATATTGGGTGTTACTAATCAATATACAAAGCACAAGATTAATAGTAAACGACCTCTAAATGAGACGTTTAGAAAAGGTTTCATAAATAATAATCGTTTGAAAACCGTAGGTTTTCGTATACAAAAAGTAGTTCCCTAGAGTCCACGCGTATAGCGGGAGATTCTATTACATAATCGTAGTTACAAAAGATAATGCCAAAGAATCTCCGTTAAATGCAGTTTGGAAATCATGCGACTCTAGCTAGTAATCCTGGAGTGATCCTACTCCGTATGTGTACCTGAGATACAAAGCTAAAAAGTGTCAACCAAAAAGGTTGGTGAATCTCACAGGTTTAGTAATAAGTAAGTGTTATGAACCACAAGTATGTACCCGTATTGCTTTCAAGCAAAGTAAGTAAATCAGTTTATCAGTACAGTGCCATGAGCTCATAAGTTGAAGCTTAACAGTGTAGTGTGAAATAAATCACGTACCCCCGTGAGTGCTATCCGCACACTCATATGTAACAAATACTAATATGTCTGTTTCTACGTGTAAATCAGTACGTGGTGGCGCTACCACCCCAGACAGGGATTGTCAGTCCCAGATGGATCCATCTATTAGTAATCGCGCTTAAGTCCATAACTAACAACTTACGATAAGGAGGCTTTCAGTGGATAAAAGTAACTCATGCGTTTGTTTGTAATCAGTAATGTTTTCAGTTCAGTACATTGTGTTCATGCGTAAAACAGTTGCTAAGTATCTCACCCCGTATGTAAAACAGTAAAAGCGGGGCTGTAAGACTCACCTGAGTCTTTGCAAGTACGTTTATGTCAATAAACGAGTAAGTAGTATCAACCGTAGGTTCTCCGAACCCGTAACCTTCAAATGCCTAAACACGTAAGGTTAAGTAAGTAGATGTCTCGCAAGACCATCTAGGCTAGTTGTTCATACAACCCGTTGTGTTTAAACGTTGGTTTGTTCGCGTTTGCATCAAAAGATATACGGCCCGTTGGTGATTCGTTATATTAAAAGTTTATCATTTATAACGCAATTTAGTGTAACTGTAATAGAAAGTATGTTCTATGACGTTTGTTAAGTCGTATGACATAAGTATTTGAAGTTGTATAAATTCGACACTTAGTGAAAATCTGAGTTTTCAAAGTTCTGTTTTGTGCGACGTAGCATGCGACGTAGGCATGCGACGTAAGGTGCGACGTAGGGTGCGACGTAGGCATGTACGTCGCATGATGCGACCTTCGCAAAACAATGCGACGTAGGGGCTGGCGTCGCTGGGCGCGACGTCGCAACTTAATGCGACGTAGTGACGGACGTCGCACAATGCGACGTCACAAAGGGTTGTGCGACGTAGAGGCCGACGTCGCATGAATCTGGGTCCAAAAGCGACGTAGCGGTCTGTTGGCCGGAAAATGTGCCGAAAACGAGTTTTCCGATTTCCGTTCGGTCCAAATCTTTTACCCAACCCTTATATGAACATATTAAGCCTATTTAAGCCATAAACTTGTAAAAATGATCAAAAACGAGAGATTTCGGGATTTGTCGAAAACTTACAAAGTGTCGGATTGAAAATCCGAAAAGATGAAGTTGTAGATCGTGAAGAGATGAACGTTTTTCTCCAAAGATGTGGTATGATCCGGCGTCGTTTGATGGTGTTATTTTGTGGATGTTGATGATGGTGGTGGATGGAGGTTTGAGAGAAAAAGAAGGGAAGAAAGAGAAAGAAAAGAGAAAGAATGAGAAAAGTGAGTGGGAGGTGGGGTGTTGGTGAAAGCCTCACCTCACCCAGTCCCCGTTCCGCGCTCCGTGCGGCGTTCGTTTTCTCCGTCGTTTTACGTTAAATTATTTATTTTTACACGTTTAATTATATTTATAAAATCTCAAATCTTGTTAAATAAGTTACTTAAATTATTTCCTTAAATCTTTAATAGTTTAAATTAAATTTAGTTACTTTTGTTATTAAATCGTATAAGTTTTAATTGTGTAATACAAGGCAGTTACTAAATGTTATAAAATAGCATTTCGGTCATAGTTGCGTTATTTTAGTTTATAAACACTTGTTCACCAACGTCCGTAATAACCGAATAGAATTTCATTCTATTTAAGTTGCGTACGATTTAATCAAATCGCAAAGTTATATATATATTAACCAACATATAATCCGATACATGAATTAGCCTAATACAGAACTAATTACATGTATTAACAAAGAATTAGACGCTAATACTAGCCCTAATTTGGCGGTTGTTACATTCTCCCCTTGTTAAAAGAATTTCGTCCCAAAATTAGCTCGATTGCACGGTCGGTGCGTTGTCTGGGAAGAGATGTGGGTATTTCTGTCGCATTTGGTCCTCCCGTTCCCAGGTGAATTCAGGACCACGTCTAGAATTCCACCTGACTTTTACGATGGGAATACGACTCTGTTTTAGTTGTTTGACCTCGCGGTCCAGGATTTCCATAGGTTCCTCGACAAAATGAAGTTTATCATCGATCTGAATTTCGTCGAGCGGTATAATCAGTGTCTCGTCAGACAGACATTTCTTCAGATTAGAAATGTGGAATGTGTTGTGAACGCTGCTAAGTTCAGCAGGGAGTTGCAGGCGGTATGCCACTGGACCAATCTTTTCAAGGATTTCGAATGGTCCGATGTATCTAGGGTTTAGTTTGCCTCGTTTTCCGAATCGAATGACACCTTTCCACGGTGCCACTTTGAGAAGTACCTTGTCCCCTACTTGGAACTCAAGGTGTTTGCGTCTCACGTCAGCATAGCTTTTCTGACGATCACGCGCGGCTTTTAGTCGGTTTTGTATGCCGACGATCTTTTCAGTTGTTTCATGTATGATTTCTGGACCGGTGAGTTGTGTATCCCCCACCTCAGTCCAACAGACAGGTGACCGGCACTTACGACCGTACAGTGCCTCGAAGGGTGCAGCCTTTATGCTGGTGTGATAACTGTTGTTGTACGAGAACTCACACAATGGTAAGTGATTTTCCCAGTTTTTACCGAAGTCAACTACGCAGGCTCGTAGCATGTCTTCCAGTGTTTGTATGGTTCGTTCGCTCTGGCCGTCGGTTTGAGGATGGTAAGCCGTACTCATATCCAGACGAGTACCAAGAGATTTCTGCAGTGATTGCCAGAAGCGAGAAGTAAACCGAGCGTCTCGGTCGGAGATGATTGAGATGGGCACGCCGTGTCTTGACACGATCTCTTTCAGGTAGATCAGTGTCAAACGTTCCATCTTATCAGTTTCCTTGATGGCTAGGAAATGAGCAGATTTAGTGAGTCGGTCGACGATCACCCAAATGGTATCGCAACCGCTAGAAGTTTTCGGGAGTTTAGTAATGAAATCCATGGTGATCTGCTCCCATTTCCATTGTGGTATTTCGGGTTGTTGTAGCAAACCGGAAGGCTTCTGGTGTTCCGCTTTAACTTTAGAACAAGTAAGACACTTGCTAACATAGGTTGCAATGTCAGATTTCATGTTGGGCCACCAGTACATTTCCTTGATGCCGTGATACATTTTGTCGGCACCGGGGTGTATAGAGTATTTAGACTTGTGAGCTTCATCCATCACCAAGTCTCGCAGGTTCCCAAAACTTGGTAACCAGATTCGATTCGAGAAGTATTTGGCCCCGTTAGGTTTGGTTTCAAATTGTTTGTCCATGCCCCGTAAGGCCTCGTTTATCAAGTTTTCTGGTTTGAGTGCTTCGAGTTGCGCAGTGAGAGTTTGATTGATGAGGTCGTTGTGAATGGTCATACCGAGAGCTCGAACTCGAAGTGGTTTCACTCGTTCTTTTCGGCTTAAGGCATCGGCGACAACATTCGCCTTGCCCGGATGATAGCGAATTTCGCAATCGTAATCAGTGAGCAACTCGACCCATCGACGTTGCCTCATGTTGAGATCCTTTTGATCGAAGATATGTTGGAGACTTTTATGGTCAGTAAAGATTGTACACTTGGTACCGTATAAGTAGTGTCTCCAGATTTTTAGAGCGAATACAACAGCCCCCAACTCTAGGTCATGAGTTGTGTAATTCTTTTCGTGGACCTTGAGTTGTCGAGAGGCGTAAGCGATGACCTTGTCTCGTTGCATCAGCACGCAACCAAGACCTAGGTGTGAAGCATCACAGTATACCACGAAGTCATCGTTGCCTTCGGGTAAAGATAAGATAGGTGCACTGCAGAGTTTTTGTTTTAGCAGTTGAAAAGCCGACTCCTGTTTGTCAGTCCAATCGAACTTCTTTTCTTTTTGAGTCAGTGCAGTGAGAGGTAGGGCTATTTTCGAAAAATTCTCAATGAACCGCCTGTAGTATCCGGCGAGTCCTAAGAATTGGCGTACCTCGGTCGGGGTTGTAGGTGCTTGCCAACATTTGATAGCCTCGATTTTTGAAGGATCGACATGAATCCCTTGATTGTCAATGACGTGTCCAAGGAATTGAACGGTTTGCATCCAGAACTCACACTTAGAGAATTTGGCGTATAACTCTTCGTGTTTGAGCAGCTCTAGGATGGTTTTCAGGTGTTGCGCGTGTTCTTGTTCAGTGCGTGAGTAAATCAAGATGTCATCGATAAAGACGATAACAAACTTGTCAAGGTAAGGTTTGCACACCCGATTCATAAGATCCATGAATACTGCCGGTGCGTTGGTTAAGCCGAATGGCATCACTTGGAATTCATAATGCCCGTAGCGAGTTCGGAAAGCTGTTTTTGGAATGTCATCGTCACGAACTCGGAGTTGATGATAACCTGACCGTAGATCGATTTTTGAATAAAAACTCGATCCCTGGAGTTGGTCAAACAGGTCATCAATGCGAGGAAGTGGGTAACGGTTCTTGACAGTTAATTTGTTGAGTTCACGGTAGTCGATGCACATGCGGAAAGAACCGTCTTTCTTTTTCACAAACAGGACCGGAGCTCCCCAAGGTGAGGAACTTGGTCGAATGAATCCCTTGTCCAGGAGTTCCTGTAATTGAGTAGACAACTCCTGAAGTTCGGATGGGGCTAGTCGGTAAGGGGCTCGTGCCACGGGTGCTGCGCCGGGCACAAGATCAATAGAGAATTCGACTTGTCTAGTTGGCGGTAGACCAGGCAAGTCTTCAGGAAAGACTTCCGGGAAGTCTCGAACAATAGGCACATCCTCAAGTCGCTTCTCCACCGACTTTTTCTCCATAACGTGTGCGAGGATTGCCTGGTACCCTTTTCTCAAGTATTTTCGGGTTTTCATGCAAGAAATGATGTTTATTCTCGTCCCACCGGTCTCCCCTTGTATGCTCAAAGTTCCACCGGTGACGAGAGGAATGCGTACGATTTTCTCAAAACAAACGATTTCGGCTCGGTACTTGGACAACCAATCCATACCGACGATGATGTCAAAGCTGCCGATTTCGACAGGTATCAAGTCAATGGAAAAGAGCTCGTTAGCTAAGTTCAGAGTGCAATTAGGTACCACACTGTCGGCCTCAATAAGTTTTCCGTTTGCCAATTCTATTGTGTACTTAGAATCTAAGGCAATAGGTGTAGTGTCAAGTAGTGGGTAAAATTCGTCGGAAATAAAGCTCTTATCAGCACCAGTATCAAATAATACAGATGCAGTCAAGTTGTTGAGAAGAAACGTACCCGTGACCACATTCGGGTCTTGACGGGCTTCCCCAGATTTCAGTACAAAAGCTCTTCCTCGAGCATTGTTGTTGTTCCTGTTGTTGTTGTTGTTCAGCTTCGGGCAGTCTTTCTTGAAATGCCCCGTACCGTTGCACCCATAACAAGTCTTTGGTGCCGAGGTGTTGATGTCAGTGGTGTTTGATCTGCAGTCCCTAGCCAAGTGTCCAAATCTCTTACACTTGCTACAGGGACACGAACCATGGTGGTGTCGTTGGCACTTTGAGCAATAGGGCTTGGTTCCCTTGTACGCCCCCTTGTCATCAGAACCGGAGGTGTAGGCTTTAATGGTTTCAGGTTTCTTGTTTTGGTGGTTGTTGTGGTTATCGGACCATTTTCTTTTGTTGCTGTTGGAGGATGGAGTGGTTGGTTCTGGGTCCTCGTTCATAGCTAGAAGTTCATGGGCCAACCGTATGGCACCATGAAGAGTGGTTTGTTTTGATGAGGCGACATTTCCCCGGACAGGTTCCGGAAGGCCGCGGATATACTTCTTGAGCTTTTCGGGTTCAGTACCCGCCATGGTTGGGCGAAGGACGGTGAGTTGTTGGAATCGGGTGGTGTATCCAACGATATCAGTTCCTTGCACTTTCAAGTTCCAAAACTCCTCGTCCAGCTTGTATAGTTGTTCGGCCGGGCAATACTCATCAGTGAGCATTTTCTTTAGATCCTCCCAAGGGAGTAGATAAGCGGTATCAATACCCACAGACTGGGTATAGGAATTCCACCACGAGAGGGCACCATCTTCGAGGGTGCAGGCGGAGAACTTGACTTTGTCGTCCTCCGCACATTTGCTGATGCGGAAAACGGATTCCATCTTTTCGAACCATCTGATAAGTCCGATGGCTCCCTCGGTCCCCTTGAAGCTCAAGGGTTTGCAGTTTTGAAAATCCTTGTATGAACAAGGTTTAGTAGCAGAGGTTTCAGCGGCATCGCTGTTTCTTGTGGAACCTGGTGGAATATTCCGAGCTAAGGCTTCAGTAACAGCCTGGGTTATGAGGGAGGTAATCTGGGCATCGGTGTATGGTCGTGTCTTTGGCGGCATGATTCTTCAATAAAAGAAATGAAGATACATGAGATTTTGTAAGCAAATTGCATTTATTTCAGATGTACATGTATAAAAATGGTAATACATAACATCAATACGAAAAAGGATTATGGCAATTAATATGAGTCGAAACAGCAAGAAGTACTTGATAGATGATACGAGTTCAAAGATTACATCCTACGGATGTATTACAAAAGATGTCAGGAATTGTTACATCCGACTGAAACGTAGAGTAGTGCTTAGATAGTTACTACATTACAAGATAGATTACAAGACAAAGACTACATTAGTCTTAACGTAGGTTAATTTGTTCCATCATCGTGACAAGACGGTCCACAGTGTTTGCAAGCCTGCTAGCTTGTCGGGCGTTGTCTTCTGCTAGCGCTAGTCGTTGTGTTAGTCCACGCGCATACTCTTCTGCCTCAAGTGAGCGTTGCACACATTCATCCATCCTTTGTTGCAGAAGGGCATTTTCCACCCTTATTTCTATTATTTGGTTACGAAGGACATCCATGTTGTTGTTAGTGGTTTCAAGATCATCGGAGACTTGTTCTATGCGTTCGAGGGATGTAAGTCTCCAGTTTTCGTTGGTTTCCTGTAACACGACATCCATGGCGCGAAGTCGTTGCTCGTGTTGGTTCACCCTAGCGGCTAGAGCCGGCAAGGTGAAGTGAGTGGGGTATGGGCCAGCTCGAGGCAACCTATTGTTCCTCCTTGCTACCCTTGGGTTCTGCGACCCGGTTTGAGAACGAGACGAGTTGAATGGGATGTTTGCCATTTCTGAGACAAAGCGTTAGTAAGATTGAGGCTAATATATATACATATATCATATCCAGCCTAGTGTCTAGCACGTATCAAGTAATGGTCCGGTTCTCTCGTAGTCAGAGTCAACTAACGTATCCCTGTTCAACATAATCATTTCAGATCCTACATCATCTTTCCTTAATTGTACATAGTTGATCAGGCTATGTTAAATTAAAGTCGTATGCTGTAATTCCTGAACTAATCATGTCTAATAAGAGAATACTGCCTAACGGTCATAGTCTAGGCCCACTAAATGCAACCTAGTTCACTATAACCTTAGGCTCTGATACCAATCTGTAACACCCCCAAGTTTAACGAGTTGTGGAAGCATATATTGGGTGTTACTAATCAATATACAAAGCACAAGATTAATAGTAAACGACCTCTAAATGAGACGTTTAGAAAAGGTTTCATAAATAATAATCGTTTGAAAACCGTAGGTTTTCGTATACAAAAAGTAGTTCCCTAGAGTCCACGCGTATAGCGGGAGATTCTATTACATAATCGTAGTTACAAAAGATAATGCCAAAGAATCTCCGTTAAATGCAGTTTGGAAATCATGCGACTCTAGCTAGTAATCCTGGAGTGATCCTACTCCGTATGTGTACCTGAGATACAAAGCTAAAAAGTGTCAACCAAAAAGGTTGGTGAATCTCACAGGTTTAGTAATAAGTAAGTGTTATGAACCACAAGTATGTACCCGTATTGCTTTCAAGCAAAGTAAGTAAATCAGTTTATCAGTACAGTGCCATGAGCTCATAAGTTGAAGCTTAACAGTATAGTGTGAAATAAATCACGTACCCCCGTGAGTGCTATCCGCACACTCATATGTAACAAATACTAATATGTCTGTTTCTACGTGTAAATCAGTACGTGGTGGCGCTACCACCCCAGACAGGGATTGTCAGTCCCAGATGGATCCATCTATTAGTAATCGCGCTTAAGTCCATAACTAACAACTTACGATAAGGAGGCTTTCAATGGATAAAAGTAACTCATGCGTTTGTTTGTAATCAGTAATGTTTTCAGTTCAGTACATTGTGTTCATGCGTAAAACAGTTGCTAAGTATCTCACCCCGTATGTAAAACAGTAAAAGCGGGGCTGTAAGACTCACCTGAGTCTTTGCAAGTACGTTTATGTCAATAAACGAGTAAGTAGTATCAACCGTAGGTTCTCCGAACCCGTAACCTTCAAATGCCTAAACACGTAAGGTTAAGTAAGTAGATGTCTCGCAAGACCATCTAGGCTAGTTGTTCATACAACCCGTTGTGTTTAAACGTTGGTTTGTTCGCGTTTGCATCAAAAGATATACGGCCCGTTGGTGATTCGTTATATTAAAAGTTTATCATTTATAACGCAATTTAGTGTAACTGTAATAGAAAGTATGTTCTATGACGTTTGTTAAGTCGTATGACATAAGTATTTGAAGTTGTATAAATTCGACACTTAGTGAAAATCTGAGTTTTCAAAGTTCTGTTTTGTGCGACGTAGCATGCGACGTAGGCATGCGACGTAAGGTGCGACGTAGGGTGCGACGTAGGCATGTACGTCGCATGATGCGACCTTCGCAAAACAATGCGACGTAGGGGCTGGCGTCGCTGGGCGCGACGTCGCAACTTAATGCGACGTAGTGACGGACGTCGCACAATGCGACGTCACAAAGGTTTGTGCGACGTAGAGGTCGACGTCGCATGAATCTGGGTCCAAAAGCGACGTAGCGGTCTGTTGGCCGGAAAATGTGCCGAAAACGAGTTTTCCGATTTCCGTTCGGTCCAAATCTTTTACCCAACCCTTATATGAACATATTAAGCCTATTTAAGCCATAAACTTGTAAAAATGATCAAAAACGAGAGATTTCGGGATTTGTCGAAAACTTACAAAGTGTCGGATTGAAAATCCGAAAAGATGAAGTTGTAGATCGTGAAGAGATGAACGTTTTTCTCCAAAGATGTGGTATGATCCGGCGTCGTTTGATGGTGTTATTTTGTGGATGTTGATGATGGTGGTGGATGGAGGTTTGAGAGAAAAAGAAGGGAAGAAAGAGAAAGAAAAGAGAAAGAATGAGAAAAGTGAGTGGGAGGTGGGGTGTTGGTGAAAGCCTCACCTCACCCAGTCCCCGTTCCGCGCTCCGTGCGGCGTTCGTTTTCTCCGTCGTTTTACGTTAAATTATTTATTTTTACACGTTTAATTATATTTATAAAATCTCAAATCTTGTTAAATAAGTTACTTAAATTATTTCCTTAAATCTTTAATAGTTTAAATTAAATTTAGTTACTTTTGTTATTAAATCGTATAAGTTTTAATTGTGTAATACGAGGCAGTTACTAAATGTTATAAAATAGCATTTCGGTCATAGTTGCGTTATTTTAGTTTATAAACACTTGTTCACCAACGTCCGTAATAACCGAATAGAATTTCATTCTATTTAAGTTGCGTACGATTTAATCAAATCGCAAAGTTATATATATATTAACCAACATATAATCCGATACATGAATTAGCCTAATACAGAACTAATTACATGTATTAACAAAGAATTAGACGCTAATACTAGCCCTAATTTGGCGGTTGTTACAAATATCTTATCCATTTTATTTACCCGGAACACAATGGAAATGAACCGAAATATCCGGCAATAACGAATAATCGAAACATGATAAAATGAGTGATTCGGAAGGGATTTTATACCGACTATCGAACAATGTACACGAAATCCTTTGCCACAATCTGTAAACAAAGAGTTTTTGAATGGTTTAGACAAGCCATGCAACAAGAATACAAAGAATACGATGGATTTGATTCACAAGAACTCACCGAATACGTAGGAATCCAAGCCCTCGATCAATGGAGTGATTAGAGGATTGATTACTTGAGTTCCTAGGCTTAGGATGATGAATAAATGAGTAAAGAATCGCTCTAGATCGCACAAAACCGGCTGTGAGTGTTTATGTTACGAATTAGGGTTTAAAATGGCTTAAATATCAAAACTGACCGACTGACGGATCGCGCCGCGATCTGGGTTAAATCGCTCCGCGATTGTGGCCTAATCGCGTCCCCCAATCGCGTCGCGATTGGGGCTTTAGTTCCAGCCCGTTCTCGTTTACGTTTTGCTTCTTAACTTCTTCGTTCGACGTCCGTTTAAGCTGAATCTTTTTGCGTTGGATTCGTTTTTCAAAAACGAAGATTTTTGATGTAATTAAACCTCAACGTTAGGTGTTTTTACAAAGTTAGTGTTTAACCGTTTAAACGTCATAAACGGTTCGATGACGGTTGCCGTTGTTTATATGCGAAATGTGTACTAGAAAGTAAGAAATGATCACGAACGAACCTGTACAAAGAGAATTTAGTGACGGATGTCACATAGTATTTCCTGGGCGCATGAGATAGGTAACAGACACACTAAAAGTTAACACCACGGAGATACTAAGGCTAGGAAAGGCATTTAAGATTAAGACTTGGTTTGGTGACTGCTAACTTTGTATTAATGGTCTTTGTTTAGTCCAGAACTGTGTGGTTCAACCAGGATGTGACACAGTCTTCAACCGACGGCAGTTCCTTAGCTTTTCGCACGTATTTAAACGTTATACGAAGTACTGTGCCGATTTATGGTCTTTCTGGTGCCACATACTTTATGGTCACGCTGGACTAGTTTACTAAGTTTGTATTAAAGTTTGACCATCTATGATATAAACCCAACCCTCACTTTTTAAACATATCCCAATAAATCGTTTGAGTGATTCACGGTGTACTATACGATATGTTTGACAGTATTTCCACAGCTACATAATTCAGACCATGTTTATATTTGAAAACATAGATAGGTAGTTACCGGTTGATCACTGTTCGTGACTCCTTGTCATACAGGTTCTAACAACGTTTATTGGAGGAAAGGAATTTTGGTTTAGAAATTCATAAATACAAAGTTAACAATACAACGGTTTTCATTTTGTAACAATTGGGAACATTATTCCACAACGGATTGTGCCCACGACTTTCATAGCTTCCACGTTCCGTACTACACACATTCGTGATGATTCCGGCGCTATACAAATGAAAGCCGTATAACATTACTTCTGTTGTTTCATAACGATATTATCCCAATTGCGTATTTAAAATAACTTCACCCCAAATATTAACAAGCTAACTACATCACAACAAGCACATAAGAGAACTACTCACTACGCATGGCAAACAATCCTAAATCTATCATTATAATAATAGCAATCATCATAATAGAAAAGGAAAGAAATAACCGTAGATTATACGTAGACATAATAGTGTTACAAGAATACATGAACGGAACCTCCGTAATATCTTTGACAATATTACAAATAAGCCCTTCGGAATATTCCCTGCACTATTACAAAAGTAGCCCCTGCGTTAGTCTAGGTTAAATATTAACCAAGATCTAACCTAAAACTAACCTAACTAATTCTCCTCTAACAAATAAGAGTAGTGCTAGAGAGAGAAACTATACTAGAGAGAGAGTGAGATATGAAAAATGGTGTAATGTGGTGTGTGAAATGAGGTGAATGAGGCCTCTATTTATAGGCAAGCCTTGGATCCAAGAGTACAAGTCCACAATCATACGTACAAGCACACTGATGTGTGCTAAGTATATGCAATTATAATAACAAGTTTAATTAAGGAAATACTAAATAATACTATCACACAATTCAGGCAAGATTAACCCGTTCATGTAATATAGCTTAATAAGTAAGTCCAAATTCGAACACAAGGAACACAGGAAAACGTTATTCTTATTTATAACAAATTATCTATTTATTCCACTTTACAAATATTTACAATTATAATACAATTAAATACAAGGATCCAATTTACAATAATCTACAAGATAAGGGGGACGTTTTAGTTCCGAACGAACATATATATATTATTGATACGAACATATTTATATCATCTCGTCTCGCAACAAACGTATATATATTTATTTCGTATTTAACATTCGTCTAACTTAGCACAATAATATGTTTAACGAATATTACTAACAAAACAAATATTTATTTACAAATCTAAACCAATGTACAAACGTAATAATAATTACACCAGTCCTATTTCAAGCAAGATCTGTTGTCACAATCTATGTCTCAACAGACTCCCCCTTGACAATAGCTCTAGCGTCTTTATCTTCACGCTTGTCTTTGATTTTCAATAGTAAATCTTACTACCTGCAAAAATTTTAAGCTTAATGCATGTTTTAACCATCCTGTGATAATCTCGTGCTAAATCACCCCAACCAATAGTAGATTTGATCTTGTTCTTGGACAACGTAATCAGATCTTCCTTTGATAAGTTCATCAGGTGTCTATGATCATATACACGAAGAATCTCTTTTTCACAATCAGGATAATCATCATCAGCTTCAATCATAAAGGCTTATCCTGATCCAGCATCTACCCCCCAATATTTCAACTTTCCCAAAATATTCTGAGGCATAGTCTTCATAGGTATTTGCTTAATACAGTTGACCGCTGGATAAACCTTCTTCCTTCTTCTTCTTCCTGTCCTCTGACTGAGTTCGTTCAGCTTTATCGTTTTACCTTTCCTTGTCTTAATCTTCGAGAACTTCATAGATAATCCTTCAGTCCTAATGATACGCTCAACATACTTAGCATAGTCATCATCACTTGGATTTATCATATCTAATCTAGCCAAATCTCGAATCTCATATCGAGGTAACGAACTAATCACTGCAAGCTTCTTCTCAAAATATTGAACCCCGTCAAACCATTTGATTGCGAAGAGCTTCAGGTCAGAGTCATAATACCATCCAATAATGCCAGTTTTAAGTACACGCTTTCCAGTAATATCAACTTCTTTCAAAATGCGTGGCTTATTTTCCTTTTTCTTCTTTAGCATTTCTTGGATAAACATAGGATTACCAACCATATGTTTGTATTTATCCTCTATTTCTTCAACTTCAGTATCCGAATCTTCAGAAGCATTCTCAAAAGCTTCTAAATCAATAACTGATTCTCCTTGTTCATTTACAAAAACAAATTCAGTCGTTGATGGATTCACAACATGTTCATCTATATTTGCATCCAGATCAACACCTTCATCTATCACAGATTCAAATACCGCAGTCTAATCTTCAGGAAGTTTGAACTCTCCTTCTTCAATATCATAATCAATCTCTTCATCTATCTCATCCAAAATATCATCTTTTGAATCTGATAGATTTAGCATTTCCATTCCTAGAGAAAAATGTAAATACAAATATATTAATAATTCAAATTCTTCATTGATTTCCCTGAACCAATCTAAGAATTTCTTTATTAATTCTTTTGTATATTTTAACCAAAAATATAAACGCATTCTATATAACTTTTAAATCTTTTATTGATTACCCTGAATCAATCCAAAAAATCTCTTAAGTCTTATAACCTACTTAACAAATAATAATTAATTTTAAATTCTAATGCATTGTGAATAATCACCAAACATTTAAATTTACTATTAATTACCTTATATAATTTCCAAGTGTTAGTTGATCTAATTCATTATCAATTTAACCTTTAAATTATATCATTTGTCTAGTTAATACTGATACATTTTTAACTTGTCAGTATACAAACTCTCAAGTCTAAAATGCATATTTTATTATAAAATTTTGACCACCGATATTAATCGGAACACGCCGCTCGACTACTCAATGAGTCGGAAGTCTTTCGATCACTATTTTATCTTAACATATAATTATATAAACTTAAAAAAAAAACATATTTTACTTAAAATAATAATAATCTTAAGCCGAATATATTTACACAATAATATTAAGTTTACATTTGTTCAATACAAATTATTACAAATATTACAGTACTATGCTAATACTAAGCTATCTTACCAGCTTCAGTATCACCCGGTACGGTCTTATCTGTACTTGTTCCTGCTTCAGCACCACTAGCTTCAGCACCCGACTCCCCCTGAGTTGTAGCTTGCTCACCAGTCTTTGAAGGACCGGTCTGCTCACCACTAGGTGCATTGGGATCATCGTCTTTGTCAGAGTCTCTTTTCCTTCTCAGCTCATCTTGCTTGCAAAACTCCAGATATACCAATACCTCCCCCTGAGCAGACTGTCCTGAATGAGTTCTCAAGACCAAACTCTCCAAGTTATCAAGCTTCAGTCGCTGAGCAGTAAAATCATCAAGGAGTGTATTGTGAGTCTTCAGCAGTGTATTGTAAGCATGACTCTGTTCAAGCACTTGCTGGCCTAGAGTAAGATTGTTTACAACCAACTATGGAACCCTAGCAACAACCTTCTCTAACTCCTTCACTTTCGACTCCAAGGATGTAATCCTTTCAGCATCAGTCACAGGAGTAATAGGAATGATCGTCGGTCCAGGTGGTGTCTAAGAAGCAACATGTGACTCAAATGTACGCGGTGGAAGTGGCTGAGTCAAAGCTGTCTTCAGAAGATCAGCTGTAAATGTGCTTGCTGTAGTAGTCGGAATCGGCTCCGAACGTACTAAGTCAACAATCTCCTAAAATGTTAGACAAAAATTAAATAAGTAATTGTTACATATTACTCTGTCTCAATCTCTAATTAATTTTGTAATACTTGTAGTATCAAACTTAAATCTCATACCTTAGCAGGTACAGACATCGGCTCAAGACTCTACCGATATCACCGTCTCGACCTGCGGTGTATCTTGAGCAACTGTCACAGAATTAACTGTCTCAGTTTAACTCCTGATAAGCAACAAGTTAAGATTATCTAACGTTGTATAATACTAACCTTCTCTAATGGTCAAATTCCTCGACCTCTTCCTCAAAGGAGTTTCAACCTCCTCAGAACCTTCCTCCAGAATACCCTTACCTTTTCTCTTCTTTTCAGAAATAGACGGAGGAGGAGAAGGTGTATTCTCATAATCCTCATCTGAAGCCGTTTCACCATCATGACCTCCAGATGATCTAACAGGATCCTAAATATTAAACATTTATGATTAGCATAAGCTCTATCATACAAGTTCTATATATTTAAGATTAATCAGATATAATACCTCAGCCGGTACAACAACTGATCTATCTAGCTGTCTCTGCTCCCCCTCTGGTATTGCAACCTCTGGGTTTGCAGCCTCAGCTTCAGCTACCTGTTTATATAATGATATTTATATTTAATAATGACATCAAACATCTAAATATCTATATTATTATACAAATGATATAATACCTGTTCCGGTGTAATTTCAAAGAACAGATCAATATCCCTCAACTCGGGATCTTGTGCCTCATCATTCTGATCTAGCACTTCCTGCACTACCTGTGCAGCAACCTCAGCATCAACCTGTTGACCTGGTTGATCAGCTTGTATCAACACATCCTCAAGCAATGCCTGTGGAACCACAGCAGCAGCAGGCTCTGGAACAGCAGCAGCAGGAGCAACCACATCCAACCAACCACGATTTGGCGGTGCAACGTAGTTTGGGTCAATAATATACCCAAAGAGTGGTCTTACCTCAGGTTTTACCACTCCCTCTTTCCTCACTGTCTGCATAAACATGGCGTTATACCCTCGATGATCAATCATATTAACCACTAGATGTGGTTCAGGTATAGCCAAATCCGGTAGACGCGCACGGATAATCAACATACAAAACCTCGGGTAAACCAAAAACCGTGATCCAACAGAACCCGATATCTGTTTCGCAATCTCACCAGAAAGATAATCACAGAGACTGTATGGTTTATTATAAACCAGTGACAGTGCAACCGATAAAATAGCAGGGCTTAACTCATCGAAGCCACCCATCTTCGGTGCAAAAACTATATTCATCACGTGCCATAGAAACCTCCACTGACCGATAACCAGAGGTTTCTGGAACTGACGTCCGCGCCTATCACCAGTATAACCCATACGGCCTATAGCTCCCTCGATAAAATCCATGGGAAACTCCGTATCTCCATTCTCCTGTTCCTCCGTACCAAGCTGCAATACCTCACGAAGATATCCAGCAGTAAATACAACCGGTTGTCCATTAACCGTTGTCCTAATCTCTGGTGGGTTGACAGATTCGTCATATGCAATATCCGTCCAGAAATCGTTCAGAATCGCTTGAGAAATAGGTGGATTGGCCGTAATGGCGTATCGAATACGTGACCATGCAAGAAAGTGAAGAATATCAGCAACCCTATCAGCCCGCTTGGCTTCAAGGTTCAGATCCACAAGAATATTGTGTCCCTTGTCAAATGCTCTCGCCATATCTGTAAAATAAACACCTACAAGAGATATAATTTTAATGCACGATAAAAAGACTTTAAACTATAACGTATTATGAATCTTAATTCATCTTACATCCTAGTTTAAATTTAAACTTATATATATATATATATATATATATATATATATATATATATATATATATATATATATATATAACTCGTTACATAAATAGTCTCAAGTCATATATGTAAAAATTTAACTTATAACTAAAAAGTCGTAAGTCTAATAAAATACAAATCCATTACATAAAATTTATTACTTAAAAAGTCTTAACATTATATCACTTCTTAAAAATAAAATTTATCTAAGTACTGGACTCGCATAAACTGACCTAGCGAATCGAGTTCAACTCGGTTCGCATGTCAACTCGCCAAATGGTCAACTCGCCTACCGAGTCGATTCACAGATGAACTCGGTTCGCGAAGTCAACAAGTCAACTTGCAATAGGTTCTCAACTCGCTTCGTTCAAGTATGCGAGTCGAGTTGAAAACTCAACTCGTTCGATGAACAGCCGTCGCAAGTTGATTTTCAAAATCAATTAATCCGTTGATTTTAACGTGATCTATTGATTTATTTACATTTATTAAGCATCGTTTAACATTAACCCTAACTATTCATGCTAAACAAAGTCCTTAATCGACGTGAATCATTTCGTTTATAACCTGAAACCCTAAGTTTATGAAAACTTCGATTTCTCGTTATTTACACGGTGAAATCCGTTGCATTATACCTCAAAATGTTCGTAAAGTGAAGATGTATGAAGTCTACGGATCAAAAACTCGTTCCTATTACTTGTAAAATCGAAATCAAACGAAATATAGATTTCGCCTCGTTTCGCCGCTGAAGTGGATTCGCAAGCTTTAGTGAACTCGCGAATGATCTGGGTTCAGTGGGTTGGCTTGACTCATTTGACCCCCTTTATGCCTTAAACTCGCTTCGCACGTTTTAAACTCGATCCGCAGAGTTGGGTCGACTAGCATGATTAAGTAATTTGCGAATTTAATTCTAAGTATAAATAAAACCCATTATTTTTACAAGTCTAAATTAAAACGTAATTTTCACTTGTAAATTGTTACGTTTGTTCAACTCAAAAATATTCAGTATAATTTAATTCCGAAGGGTAAAACCTAATAAACACAGAAACTTAAATTAAACAAAAACTAAAATAAGATAAAAACACAATTATGTAAATATTGGTATCAAGTACCAGTTTATTAATCACTTGAGCAAAACACAATACATAAACAAAATGAATAAGAATTTATCTGCTTTAGGGATCATATTAGAAAGAATAAGTAATTAAGTACATATTTAAAAGTCTAAGCAGATTGGTAGTATACATACCTCATGAAATTCAAATAAATTACTATAAAATTACAACTAAATTCATCATTGATACATTTATATTTATAAAACTATATCTTAGGTACCTTTATCCACATAGCATAATTAATAAATGCATTACTCACATAAAGTGAATATTTTATTTATAGACAGTCCAAGACGATTACCGGTATTATGATCCACATAAACAAATTATACTAAATTTTCTAAGTAAACAATTTATTGTTAGTATGAATATTATCAAGTGCTTCCTATTATATGACATACTGAAGAATTCAAGTAAAACTCATAACACTGCATCATTAAATTTCAAGGTAGCGGTTACTAAATGATGTATCTTTTCGAAACATATAACATACACTTGAATTTTAAGGTTAGACAAATATTAGACATACTTTGAATATGCTATGTTATCCAAGTCTTTACGTAGTACAACAGAGAATCCCTTCAAGCATAATTCAAAATACATTTGAGAATATTAATTTAATTAAAGGTTTCAGATCTGTACTTAGTACAACAAAGTTACCAGTAATTAAGTTAATACCCATATTGCTACTATTTGTCAATTCAAATTAAAATGCATGATAACAGTGTATGGCAATACCATCATTTAACAATTAAGACTAATGTCATACATCATAGAATAGTAACACAAGATAACAAACACGTAGTTAATTAACTTTTTAAGGCTTAGAAAATGTTATATAATTTGCCTACCAGTATATCATATAATGAAGCCATCTAAAATTTTCAATAAAATAAACAAATTATAACTTGTGGATATAGGTGTATAATCAAATAAATATAAACACATACCTGATAGAACCGCTGTAGTTCAAAAGTGTAACACCCCCAAATTTAACAGTTTGCGGAAGCGACATTTTGGGTGTTACTAATCAATAATCACAAGCACAAAGGATACAGTGAACGACTCTAAATGAGACGTTCGAAAAGTTATTACATTAATACATAAGTAATTCAAAATACAAGCTCGAGTTTCGTGTAAATTCCTAGAGATTCTAATACATAACAGTAAATACAAAAGTAATGTATGTAAATCTCCAAGCTTGTAAATGCATGCGACTCGAGCTAAGTAAGCTTATCCTGCTGGGCATCCCTACTGATGTTGTGTACCTGAGAAGCATTACTAAAACGGTCAACCAAAAAGGTTGGTGAATCTCACAGGTTTGTAAGTAAGTAAATGGTTTGAACACACAAGTAGTAGTTGTAAATCATAAGCCAGCCAGTAAGTAACGATCACAGGTCATGCTAACCGTTCACTTAAGTTTTGATAAGTGGGTGGTTGCAGGTCATGCTAACCGTTTGATACCCTTGCCATGAGCCACCATAGTTGAAGCTTAACGTATAGTAAGTAGTAGTACCCCCCGTGAATGTTAATCCAAAAACATTCACATGTAACGAGTAAGAAACGCCCGTTTCTACAGTAACGATTTGTGGTAGTGCGTGCTACCCCGGGCGGGGATTGTCAGTCCCATATGGATCCATATACTAAAACTCGCGCTTATCACATAACTAACAACTATGATTACGGAGGTTTTCATTGGATTAGTCAAAACTCATGCAATTGGCGTATCCGTAATTCCGTACAGTAAGTAAATCATGGCAGCAAGTAAGTTTGTGTGTTCATGTAAAATAGTAATGCATCTCACCCCTGAGTATAAAACAGTAAAGTAGGGGCTGTGAGACTCACCTGAGTCTAGCAGACAATGCAGTAAGCAAGCAAAGTAGTATCCCGAACTAGCAACCCTTAGCGTCCTAATACGCATAAGGTTTAGTAAGTAAATGGAATACTTGTAAAGTATCCATGCTAGTTGTTCCCAAACTAGTAAATGACCATTAGTTGTTTGTACGTTTGTATTCGTTTGTAAGTGGTAGTTTGTCGAAAAGTTGTACGGCCCGTTGGTATTGGCGTATAATAATAATTCCATCCATTATTATTATGTATTCATAGTAGTTGTACAGTTGTAAAGCGTACTTGTATAATTGTTTGTTTGTATCACATCGTGTATCGTTCGCGTAAGTTCCAATGGGCTTAATCCCCAAAGGGTACAAGTGAATCCTTGTAAGTGTTCGAGTGTAAGCTCGTATCAGTTAACGTGTAATCCCGCACGTAACTAGTGAGTGAACTTGTAAGTTCGTATCGGGTGCAATCCCGTGTAGTGTACAAGTGTAAGTTCGTTGGAGTGTAATCTCCTAAGTATTTCGAGTGTAATCTCGTGTGCGTGTGTGAGTGAAATCTCACGTTCAGTTTAGTATAGTCTTGTACGTATTCAAGTATTGTTGTATACTTCCAAAGTATAGTATTTTCATGTATAAGTAGTGCCGAGTAAAGTACGTTTACGTTTTAAGTATATTCCATACTTGTATAAAATGTAAGTGTCAAACAGCCTGTTTTAGCGTCACTTGTATGCGTCACTTATAGGTTACATGCGGCACTTAGGTAGTGTCGCACTAGTTGTCTGTGTAATTGTGACACCCGAACAAAAAGGGTCAAATTTTCGTGCCAAATTTAAACTTTCAATATGTGTATCATATACACCCAATACCAAAGTATTCAATTATTATATGTATAATTATAGATATATAACATGAAACGATTTTTTTAATAATCGTGTATAAACAAATCTGGCATAACGCAGAAACCCAAAATGGACGTTGGTGCAAAACATTTTTAAATAATATCTTATTGATAAGAATAATTATTATTTACTCGTTTCAGATTTTAAACACCTTTAGTACATTGAAAACTATCCGTCAAAATAAGTTGAAACAAAGTTATATTTTTATAACTCACTAAAAGTATTTTTATAAAATACTTCAATGAAAAACATATACGATTTGATTTTTGGAAAGTTATCATGTTAAAACATTATACTAAATTACGATCGGGTAAACAAACACGGGTCTAAAATTTACCAACCAACATCAATAATTGGAACTGGCTCCAATAATTCAATCACACACACGCACACCCAGTCTCTATCTCTCGGCTCTATCTCTCTCGTTCCAATTCAAACAACAACAACAAAAACATTAACAAGATCAAAATCAGCAGCAACATCATAATCATCTTCATCTTGATCATCTTGATCATCTTCATCATCAAAATCATCATCTTGGATCATCATCATAATCACCATCGTGTTCATCATCATCCACGGTTCCAATTTCAATTTCGTAAGGAAACTTTCGATTTCTCTTTAATTTTGTGTTTAATATACTTATATTAACATGTAAAAACGTTATCTAGATGTAACAATTGATTATAATTAAGTTAGATATGATTTGGGGGGTAAAAACTTCGAAACAGAGCCTGAAAAACACCCTGATCCGGCGGATCAAGCTGTGATCCGGCGGATCAGCCCAAAACCTGCAAAAACACGTGATCCGGCCATGATCCGGCGGATCAAGCCAAGATCCGGCGGATCAGGCCATGGTCCGGTGGATCACCCACCTGCATGTTGTAGCCCTCTGAGTCGTGGTCCTCTGGGCAGCTTGATCGCCTAAATCCGAGTTCGTATGAGGAAGATATGGCCAAAACGGTGCAGCATCGCCAAATCATTTTAACAACAAACTTTTATCGTATAAATATATGAGACAAATATTTTTACGAAAACAAAGCAAAACATATCTTTGAAATATAATTTCAAACCAACACCAACGGGCCACAATCATTTTACAAACATCGAATATAATCATATAACAAATACTTTGGAGTGTAATCTTATCGAATAACCAATAATATGGATAGTTCATTCAACGTACATTCACTCACTTTAAACCTCACATGTTTAGGACACTAGGAGGTTTCATTGGAACGACACGCGTATCCTAGGACGCTAGCACCCAAAGGTGAGTTCATGACCCCACCTTTTAATCGTTTTATATGTTTTGGGGGAGAATGCATACTCAGTTAAATCATTTCAATTCTTAAATGAATTCAATCCATTTGACATAAACATTATGTTTCCACATCAATAACTTTTCTCAATGGTACTTAAATGTGTTAAGTATTCATGTGATTGCTTTAGGGACCATAGCTTTTCCCTACTCTTATGTTCCATAGTTACTGGGCTTAGGCTAGTACTTGAGTGAACATCACCCATAGATCTCCATATACTTGCTAGGCTGGAGGCTAGGAGTATACAATAGTAACATACACTAGCATAATACTTCGTACTGTATCCATATACTTAGGTGATGACTGTTCATACCTAGGTTCATTTTGCTACACCCAATATCTAAGTTATGTTTGTACATCCTTAGATACGTTAAATTGTTTTCATACATTATATGATAATCGTAGGTACCACCTGAGTATCTGCATCATTTCTATGTTAAATCATCATCGATAACATCCTGTGTGTTCTATTTTTTAACTAAGTATATATATATATATATACATATTATATACTTACATATTTGTTATCTCAAGCACTCGGTGCTATATCAAATCCACTGGTGTGTATTAAAATACATACCTTCATATAAATACAAATCATAAATCATGACGAGTTAATTCTCGTTATTCAATAAAGCAATTCTAGCTACTGCTAGGGGATAAAGCAATTCTAGCTACTGCTACGGGATAAAGCAATTCTAGCTACTGCTAGCTGCTGCTAGGGGATAAAGCAATTCTAGCTGCTGCTAGGGGGTAAAGCAATTCTAGCTGCTGCTAGAGATCAGTAAAGCCATGCTAGTTATTACTCGTCATCATTTTAAATCAATACGAGTTGTTACTCGTCATCATTTTAAATCAATACGAGTTGTTACTCGTCATCATTTTAAATCAATACGAGTTATTACTCGTCATCATTTTAAATCAATACGAGTTGTTACTCGTCATTATTCTAAAACAATACGAGTTGTTACTCGTCATCATTCTAAATCAATACGAGTTGTTACTCGTCATCATTCTAAATCGATACGAGTTGTTACTCGTCATCATTTTCAATCAATATGAATTGTTACTCACTATCATTAGTATTAATATAGGTTAATACTTGCTCTCATTAGTATTGCTACGAGTCATACTTGTTGTAATAGAATTCACACTAGTTTATGTTTGTTCTCAGGTTATCACCATTAGTACCCTATCGACTTAGATCTGTAGGTTTAGTTAATGGTCCGTAATATTGCTCATGGGAGCAATCATAGCTTAACTTCATCACACGATTTACAAACTATTTTCGTATCTTATAATGTTTTTCAACATTACAAATTGTTTAACTAAACCTGTGAACTCACCAGCTTTCCAGCTGACCGTTTTAGTGTGCATTTTCAGGTACTGCTATAGTAGGATCGGCCTATCAGGATCCTAGCTCGAGTCGCATGCTTTCATACATTTGGGACACTTTACGTTTGCTTTTATATTTCCAAATTATGTAATTGGAAATTTACTATAAACTCGCAGCTTTGTAAAACGTATTTTGGTAATGTAATAACTATTTTCAAAACGTCTCATTTAGAGTCGTTTGCTATATCTTTGTGCTTGTGATATTTGATTGGTAACACCCCGACCCGACCGCTTCCGCAACCCGAAATTTGGGGGTGTTACAGATTGGTATCAGAGCCTAAGGTTATAGTGAACTAGGTTGCATTTAGTGGGCCTAGACTATGACCGTTAGGCAGTATTTCTTGCTAGGTATGACTGGTTCAGGGATCACATCATACGAATCTAATTTAACATAGCCTGGCAAGTTATGTACAATTAAATAAAGATGATGTGATATCTGAAAGGGGTTATATTTAAACCGGAATGCACTAGTTGACTCTGATTGTTTTGTGCTAGACACTGTAGGCTATTTTATGTACTGTAGGTATATATGAATAGGCCTTATCTGTGTGTTGTTTTCTATGTCATTATATATGTAGAATATATATAGACCTCACTCGATAACTCATTCATCAAAGCACATGCCATTCAAAAATGCCAAGCATGGCCATCACAACATTACTCAATACAAATAATGAGACTTGTTCTCATCCACTACCGCTTACCTGTTTATACACGCGCCATCGTTAATAACACATTCCGCTGTATCGTCATATACTCGCGAAGAGGCACATCGCCATCTTCCTCACAATCACAACTCGACACTTTCTCCATATGTACACATAGGAGAATATCTTACTTATCGCTGAACCTCAGGAATGAGGCAAAAATGTTATCTATGGAATAGATACCCTCAACACACAAACGTTTTGGAACATTCTTCCAACAATTGAACCGAAAACTCAACGACTTATGTGCGTCTCGAAATCAACTTTGACCATGCTGGATATCATTGGATTAGTGTTGACTAAGTCCACAAAAATTATCAAAATCACAACTTGATCATTTAGATCAATCAATTCAATACTTTAGTGCCTCGACACTTACATTTTAGCCTTTGTGCTACATTTGATAAACTACATAAACACATTTTTGAATTAGAGCTACATATGAACAACATATGATTCATACATACATACGGCACAGGGGTTGCTGCACTCACGACACTTAGTGCTGCATTCACAGTATGATTGATACTGCATTTTACTGTACATGAGTACGGCATTACAATGCCTCAGGCACTGCATTACGGCACACGGTGCTGCATTTCATAGTACTTCGGTACTACATTCATAGTACGTTAGTACAACATTACTGTGCTTCTAGCACTGCACTTCATGGTATGTTGTTACCTCATTTCGGTACTTTGAGTGCTGCATTTTGACTCATTAGAGCTATATTCACAGTATGATAATACTACATCAATGTCCATAGGACTACCCCGATGACATAGTCTTGAACACTACATTGAAAACGTTATTTAGTCATTATGACAACTACACATTGAGACTACAACATCTCTAATCATTCATTATAAACATACGTGAGCTATTCACGTCTTGACAACTAAAAAGTCTAAAGATTTTCAAACACATACCTTAAGTGGTTGTCGAATCTTATCATTTTACCACATTGGCTGTCACATCGAACAATTGTAATACTTTCTTATGTATGCATTTGTGATAATCATAACCTTTGAATAAAGATCTCACATTTTGTCGTTTTATTCTTGTTATTAAAGAATCAGTTAATCACACTAAGCCAATGTAACACTCAAGGTTTACACATAGGACTACCTGGTTAACATTCACCTTGTAGGCATAATTTAGCTAAGATTCGAATAATGAGATAGTCAGAATTTGACTATTAAGATAAGCTACCAAGCAGTCATGGATTGACTGGCTTCCAAATCCTTTAGACATCATTATGTCTGCCACTCTTAGTTTAGCAACTTTGTCACACTACCTGTAGAGTAGTATCATTATTGGTGTAGAGACATAACCTATGTCAGGTGACACGTTAGCATCCCCTATTAGTAGGGCAGGAAAGTGTTAGGCTTCAATTACCACATATAAAATATTATTTTGTGAAAATGAAATAATACCTTAACTAGTAAGGATCTTACTAGGGTTTCAGTATTAAACCTTCAGAATTCTATTGAAATAGAATTTAGGTTTCATAGTACCCATAACATTACTCATAGGAGCAATTATTTGATTAGCACCCAAAAACTCAATACATGACTTATAGCTAATTCATACAGCGAGATATACTCGCATCGAAGTATTCACATATACGCACACTTCTCCCCGGACCTCACACAACCACAACTACACTTGAAATTTCGGGACGAAATTTTCTTAACAGGGGGAGAATGTGACACCCGAACAAAAATGGTCAAATTTTCGCGCCAAATTTAAACTTTCAATATGTGTATCATATACACCTAATACCAAAGTATTCAATTATTATATGTATAATTATAGATATATAACATGAAATGATTTTTTTAATAATCGTGTATAAACAAATCTGGCAGAACGCAGAAACCCAAAATGGACGTTGGTGCAAAACATTTTTAAATAATATATTATTGATAAGAATAATTATTATTTACTCGTTTCAGATTTTAAACACCTTTAGTACAATGAAAACTATCCGTCAAAATAAGTTGAAACAAAGTTATATTTTTATAACTCACTAAAAGTATTTTTATAAAATACTTCAATGAAAAACATATACGATTTCATTTTTGGAAAGTTATCATGTTAAAACATTATACTAAATTACGATCGGGTAAACAAACACGGGTCTAAAATTTACCAACTAACATCAATAATTGGAACTGGCTCCAATAATTCAATCACACACACGCACACCCAGTCTCTATCTCTCGGCTCTATCTCTCTCGTTCCAATTCAAACAACAACAACAAAAACATTAACAGGATCAAAATCAGCAGCAACATCATAATCATCTTCATCTTGATCATCTTCATCATCAAAATCATCATCTTGGATCATCATCATAATCACCATCGTGTTCATCATCATCCACGGTTCCAATTTCAATTTCGTAAGGAAACTTTCGATTTCTCTTTAATTTTGTGTTTAATATACTTATATTAACATGTAAAAACGTTATCTAGGTGTAACAATTGATTATAATTAAGTTAGATATGATTTGGGGGGTAAAAACTTCGAAACAGAGCCTGAAAAACACCCTGATCCGGCGGATCAGCCCAAAACCTGCAAAAACACGTGATCCGGCCATGATCCGGCGGATCAAGCCAAGATCCGGCGGATCAGGCCATGATCCGCGGATCACCCACCTGCATGTTGTAGCCCTCTGAGTCGCGGTCGTCTGGGCAGCTTGATCGCCTAAATCCGAGTTCATATGAGGGAGATATGGCCAAAACGGTGCAGCATCGCCAAATCATTTTAACAACAAACTTTTATCGTATAAATATATGAGACGAATATTTTTACGAAAACAAAGCAAAACATATCTTTGAAATATAATTTCAAACCAACACCAACGAGCCACAATCATTTTACAAACATCGAATATAATCATATAACGAATACTTTGGTGTGTAATCTTATCGAATAACCAATAATATGGATAGTTCATTCAACGTCCATTCACTCACTTTAAACCTCACATGTTTAGGACACTAGGAGGTTTCATTGGAACGACACGCGTATCCTAGGACGCTAGCACCCAAAGGTGAGTTCATGACCCCACCTTTTAATCGTTTTATATGTTTTGGGGGAGAATGCATACTCAGTTAAATCATTTCAATTCTTAAATGAATTCAATCCATTTGACATAAACATTATGTTTCCACATCAATAACTTTTCTCAATGGTACTTAAATGTGTTAAGTATTCATGTGATTGCTTTAGGGACCATAGCTTTTCCCTACTCTTATGTTCCATAGTTACTGGGCTTAGGCTAGTACTTGAGTGAACATCACCCATAGATCTCCATATACTTGCTAGGCTGGAGGCTAGGAGTATACAATAGTAGCATACACTAGCATAGTACTTGGTACTGTATCCATATACTTAGGTGATGACTGTTCATACCTAGGTTCATTTTGCTACATCCAATATCTAAGTTATGTTTGTACATCCTTAGATACGTTAAATCGTTTTCATACATTATATGATAATCGTAGGTACCACCTGAGTATCTGCATCATTTCTATGTTAAATCATAATCGATAACATCCTGTGTGTTCTATTTGTTAACTAAGTATATATATATATATATATACATATTATATACTTACATATTTGTTATCTCAAGCACTCGGTGCTATATCAAATCCACTGGTGTGTATTAAAATACATACCTTCATATAAATACAAATCATAAATCATGACGAGTTAATTCTCGTCATTCAATAAAGCAATTCTAGCTACTGCTAGGGGATAAAGCAATTCTAGCTACTGCTAGGGGATAAAGCAATTCTAGCTACTGCTAGGGGATAAAGCAATTCTAGCTACTGCTAGGGGATAAAGCAACTCTAGCTGCTGCTAGGGGGTAAAGCAATTCTAGCTGCTGCTAGAGATCAGTAAAGCCATGCTAGCTGCTGCTAGTCATCATTTTAAATCAATACGAGTTGTTACTCGTCATCATTTTAAATCAATACGAGTTGTTACTCGTCATCATTTTAAATCAATACGAGTTGTTACTCGTCATCATTCTAAAACGATACGAGTTGTTACTCGTCATCATTTTAAATCAATATGAATTGTTACTCACTATCATTTGTATTAATATAGGTTAATACTTGCTCTCATTAGTATTGCTACGAGTCGTACTTGTTGTAATAGAATTCACACTAGTTTATGTTTGTTCTCAGGTTATCACCATTAGTACCCTATCGACTTAGATCTGTAGGTTTACTTAATGGTCCGTAATATTGCTCATGGGAGCAATCATAGCTTAACTTCATCACACGATTTACAAACTATTTTCGTATCTTATAATGTTTTTCAACATTACAAATCGTTTAACTAAACCTGTGAACTCACCAGCTTTCCATCTGACCATTTTAGTGTGCATTTTCAGGTACTGCTATAGTAGGATCGGCCTATCAGGATCCTAGCTCGAGTCGCATGCTTTCATACATTTGGGACACTTTACGTTTACTTTTATATTTCTAAATTATGTAATGTGAAATTTACTATAAACACGCAGCTTTGTAAAACGTATTTTGGTAATGTAATAACTATTTTCAAAACGTCTCATTTAGAGTCGTTTGCTATATCTTTGTGCTTGTGATATTTGATTGGTAACACCCCGACCCGACCGCTTCTGCAACCCGAAATTTAGGGGTGTTACAGTAATAATGTATGCGATACTTAGGTAGTGTCGGTATTCGGATGGTGCGTCACTAAGTAAGTGATGTTATAAAGTATTGTTTTTCATCAGGGCGCCACTAGAGAAGTGACGGTATTAAATATCAGGTATTCAAGTCATGCGTCACTAAAGGTAAGTGACGTTCTTCGATTTGGTGCGTCACTAATGAAGTGTCGGTATTAGTGTCGGGTGACGTCATCGGTAGTAACTAGACGTTATTCGTTTCTACTGAAAGCTATGGGTTTCTGCTGATGATAGCGACACTTGTGAAGTGTCGCATGTTTCTGCTGAAGGTTATATGATTGCGTCACTAATGAAGTGACGTTATTAGTGTTTTAGCGGCACTTAGGAAGTGTCGCGTATGGGCGATTCGTGACCTATGCGTCACTCAGGCGAAGTGTCGCATAGCTGGCGTGAGCCATGCGACACTAGCGTCTGGTCAGATTTTGGTTCGTGTCGAAATCGTGTTTAACGAGTTCCGTTGGGTCTGAAACTTTTACACAAGTTTTAATATGTTACAATGAGTTTGTAAAAATTGTTGTTTGGCGTTTTTAATGTTTGTAGTGTCGTTTTCTTAAAAATGACCAAAACCGACATTTCCGTTAACGTGTTCAAAAATGAGTTTAAATTACATATTTGGACATTACTAAGCTAGGGGAACAATAATCTAGCAAAATAAATGTAATCGGAAAGTTTGCGAGTCGCCGGAAAACTTACAAAGTTGTCGAAACGAAAATCCGAAAAGATGGAGTTGTAGCCCTCGTTCTCGTGATCACTTTTCTCCAAACGGGTCTAGACATTCGAGGTGTTTTAATGGTGTTTTTATGGTGGTTTAGTGGTGGTAGTTTAGAGAGAGAGAGAAACCGTGAGAGAGGGAGAGGAAGAGAGAGATTGAGTGTGTGTTTGTGTTTGAGTGTGAAGGAAGACAAAAGGGTGAGGGCTTAATGCCCCCTCACCTAGGCCGGCCCATGGTGGGGCCCACCATGTGTGGATCTCACCAAATGTTGTTCCCTCGCGTTTGCGCTCCGTGCGGTGTTCGTTTCCCCGTCGTTTTAAACGTAAAAATAATTTTATACGCGTTCAATTATACGTTTTAAAATACGAAATATTACTCGATAATTAAGTTGAAGTATTTTATCAAAATACTAGTTTTCAAGTTATAAAACATAACTTTGTTTTGTTCTGTCGGTTGGTCGAGTTTTCGGAGATTTCGGTGACGTTTTGATTAAAACGCACGTTTTCGTTATATTATAAACATAATATAATGCAGTAGTTGAAGTAATTAAATAATTTCACATTATTTAATAATTGTTTTACCAACGTCCGTATGTTTGTACAATTGTAGTTTTATACGATTTGAACGAATCGTATCCGTGTATATATATATCACCTATATATATATAAAAGTAAGTAACGTATTTAATCCTATTTCATATTAAATACAAGTAGTAAACACGTAATTAGGGAATTTTTAATTGGCCCTAAATTTGGGGTTGTTACATTCTCCCATTGTTAGGAGAATTTCGTCCCGAAATTTGTTCGGAGTAGTAATCGGTAGTTCGATATTCGTCACGTAGCTACAATGTGTACTAGTAGCCTACAGTAGTAGGGTAGGTCCTACAGTATTTGTAATAAGGTAGTTGTCAGGTGGTAATGTACCCTAAATTTTGTTGCCTGGAGGTAGTGGGCATTTGGCCTTGAGATGGCCAGCACTCCCACAGTTGAAGCACAGCTTCGCCTTAGGAGGGTTCGTACTTTTGAGATAGGGTTTGCATCGACCGATAGGTATGGTACACGGTCCTTCATGATGCCGAGTGCATCGGGAACAGAAAGGTTTCTTTCCCAAGTAGTTTCCTGAAGAGTTGGTCGGAGAGATTTTCGCCCTTTTTGCTGGAGGCGGTGTACAGTCAGTGTCGTTATCCTCTTCAGTAGGAGTACTATGTGAAGTTGGTGGTGAAGTAGGGTTTTCTAAAGCTATCAAACGTAGCTCGTACTCACGCATACGTAGGTTATTTTGGAAGACAATTCGTCGTAGGTCATCAATGTCTTCCCGTGCTTCAGTGAGTTGTTTTCGCAACGAATCAATAGTTTGGTTGAGGTGGCTGACTGGTTCAGCAGTCGGGGTTACACTAACCGGTGCTTTTGCAGCAGTTAGAGTAGCAGGAAAAATAGGTGTTGTTGCTGATTCAGCGGAATGTTCGGTATTACACTCGAGTTCGAGGAGGTAAGGAAACATCGTTGGTTCCTCACTGAGCAGTTCATCTTGCAGTGTAGGGTTGTTGACGGAGTGAGTTGTCATTTCCTACGAAATAAGTGTTCTATTTAAGAATTGCCTCAAGTAAGTGAAGTTATATTAAATGACCTGTTTAAAGTAACGAATAGTAGACGAGTTCCCGGTCTCAACCAGTGTGAGATAATTGGGAAGGAAGTTTGGTTACTGTATTTAAAGTGCAAAACAAATTGTGTTGTCGGGATTCAAGTAGTCGGTCGTTTCCTAATCCTATTGTGTACTTAGGATCTAGGAAAGTACATAGAACGCAAGGCAATATACATAAGTTGTTAAGCAGTTCGGGTAGTCTAGAAATGTGCGTACCAGGGTTGAGCAAATCACAAAGTCTTGGGTTCGGGTCAGCTTCCCTAGTGTTAATTACATAAGCGCTTCCTTTCGCGAAGTTGGTTATGAGTTTCAGCTTCGGGCAATCCTTCCTGAAGTGCCCGGTACCTTTGCACTCGTAGCAGGTCTTGGGTGCAGGAGTATCGGTACTAGTGGGGTTGGTTCGGCAGTCCTTGGCCAGATGCCCGAATTTCTTGCAGTTGGTGCAGGGACATGAGCCATTATGATGCATACTGCATGTGGAACAGTAAGGCTTCATCCCCTTATAAGCCCTTGAGTCCTTGGCATTGACAGTTGCAGGCTTTTTGTCAGAGATAGGGTTGAATGAGTGGGGATTGGCTTCCCATTTGCATTTGTTTGCAGATGGGGCAGGAGTTGGGCCACGGCGAACAGAGTTTGCCGTCAGTTCATGTGCCATGCGGATGGCGTTCTGAATAGTACCCGGTTTGGACGAAGTTACCAGGTCCTGAAGTCTGTCGGGGAGTCCATCGACGTACTTTTCGATCCTTTTGTACTCGGGATCAACCATGGATGGGCACAGAAGTGCCAACTGGTGAAAGCGGTTGGTGTAACCAGTGATGTCATCACCCTGCATCTTGTGATTCCAGAATTCTATTTCTAGTTGTTTCAATTCATCTCTGGGACAGTACTCTCCCCTCAACATCTTCTTTAGCTCTTCCCATGGGAGTTTGTAGGCATTGGCAACACTTACAGTCTGAGCATAAGTGTTCCACCAGGTAAGGGCAGTGTCAGAAAATGTGCTGGCTGCGAACTTGACCTTGTCGTCCTCAACGCAGTTGCAGATAAGGAACACTGATTCTATTTTCTCTATCCAGCGTACCAGACCGATCGCTCCTTCAGTACCTTGAAAGATCAAGGGTTTGCAGTTCTGGAAGTTCTTGTAGGTGCAGGTTTTGGGTGGTGGTGTATTGTTAGTTGTATCTTCGCTACCAGGAGCGGCTGCTCGGACAGCTACAGCTTGAGCCACACTACGGGCAATCAGACCCGCGACTTCGGCTTCACTAAGCGTGATTTGTCGTCAAGGAGGCATGTTCCTTGAAACAACAAATAAAGAACATGTGAGGGTTTGAACAAGAATTATGATCGTGATGATCGAGTAAGTACAAAGAAATTACGCCAAAGTTTGAAATTTGTTTAAAGTTGTGTACTATAAGTAAATTTATTCTGTTTTGGAAATTCTGAGAATTTTATAAAACATTTTGTAAGAAATTTTGTAACATGTTATATAGAAATACGTTTGTTATAAATTTTTGACGATGAAAATCCGTTGCAAAATTTGAAGTCTGATGAAAACTTGAGTTGAAAATGGTTCGGTTGAAATTTATAGTCAGCGACAAAGTTTTGAAATTTTTGTTTAACAAAAACTGTTCAAAACAGAAGTTATGAAAAGTTCCAGGGAAAAAGCATGTTGAAATTTGTTGGAAATGTTTTTCCTAGGATACACCTAACGTTCCAGTGGTGTACGCTGTAGAATGTTATAAACGTAGAATTAGGTAGGAGTAGCGAATGGAAAACAAAGTCTAGATCTTCATATCGAAGGATGTTGGAGTAGCTATGTTGGTCAGTTATAATGATGTGGGTGGTAAACAAAGTATCATCGGACAAGGCCTATCCCTATACCTTTAGCATATAATAGCCTAGAGAGTAGTGTGTAATCGAGGCCTTCGGAAGTATGTCGGTATTCGTGAATTCATAAAAGTTGAATAAGGATGGAACGACGAGAATCGAGTTGTCGTTGGTTTGATGTAAGTTGAAAATGAATTTCGTAGTAGTCGAGAGAGAGTATCGTATCGGGGAAAGGGGCCTATGTATATATATATATATATATATATATATATATATATATATATATATATCACATAACCGCCTAGTGTGTGTCTAGCACAATCAAGTAAGAGTCCCGGTTCTCTCGAGGTCAGAGTCAGCTATTGCATTCCTGTTCAACATAACCCCTTTCAGAACTCACATCATCTTCATTTAATTGTACATAGTTGATCAGGCTATGTTAAATTAAACTTGTATGCTGTAATTCCTGAACCAGTTATACCTAATGAGGAATACTGCCTAACGGTCATAATCTAGGCCCACTAAATGCAACCTAGTTCACTCTAACCTTAGGCTCTGATACCAATCTGTAACACCCCCAAATTTAACAGTTTGCAGAAGCGACGTTTTGGGTGTTACTAATCAATAATCACAAGCACAAAGGATACAGTGAACAACTCTAAATGAGACGTTCGAAAAGTTATTACATTAATACATAAGTAATTCAAAATACAAGCTCGAGTTTCGTGTAAATTCCTAGAGATTCTAATACATAACAGTAAATACAAAAGTAATGTATGTAAATCTCCAAGCTTGTAAATGCATGTGACTCGAGCTAAGTAAGCTTATCCTGCTGGGCATCCCTACTGATGATGTATACCTGAGAAGCATTACAAAAACGGTCAACCAAAAAGGTTGGTGAATCTCACAGGTTTGTAAGTAGGTAAATGGTTTGAACACACAAGTAGTAGTTGTAAATCATAAGCCAGCCAGTAAGTAACGATCACAGGTCATGCTAATCGTTCACTTAAGTTTTGATAAGTGGGTGGTTGCAGGTCATGCTAACCATTTGACACCCTTGCCATGAGCCACCATAGTTGAAGCTTAACGTATAGTAAGTAGTAGTACCCCCCGTGAATGTTAATCCAAAAACATTCACACGTAACGAGTAAGAAACGCCCGTTTCTACAGTAACGGTTTGCGGTAGTGCGTGCTACCCCGGGCGGGGATTGTCAGTCCCATATGGATCCATATACTAAAACTCGCGCTTATCACATAACTAACAACTATGATTACGGAGGTTTTCATTGGATTAGTCGAAACTCATGCAATTGGCGTATCCGTAATTCCGTACAGTAAGTAAATCATGGCAGCAAGTAAGTTTGAATGTTCATGTAAAACAGTAATGCATCTCACCCCCGAGTATAAAACAGTAAAGTAGGGGCTGTGAGACTCACCTGAGTCTAGCAGACAATGCAGTAAGCAAGCAAAGTAGTATCCCGAACTAGCAACCCTTAGCGTCCTAATACGCATAAGGTTTAGTAAATAAATGGAATACTTGTAAAGTATCCATGCTAGTTGTTCCCAAACTAGTAAATGCCCATTAGTTGTTTGTACGTTTGTATTCGTTTGTAAGTGGTAGTTTGTCGAAAAGTTGTACGGCCCGTTGGTATTGGCGTATAATAATAATTCCATCCATTATTATTATGTATTCATAGTAGTTGTACAGTTGTAAAGCGTACTTGTATAATTGTTTGTTTGTATCACATCGTGTATCGTTCGCGTAAGTTCCAATGGGCTTAATCCCCAAAGGGTACAAGTGAATCCTTGTAAGTGTTCGAGTGTAAGCTCGTATCAGTTAACGTGTAATCCCGCACGTAACTAGTGAGTGAACTTGTAAGTTCGTATCGGGTGCAATCCCGTGTAGTGTACAAGTGTAAGTTCGTTGGAGTGTAATCTCCTAAGTATTTCGAGTGTATTCTCGTGTGCGTGTGAGAGTGAAATCTCACGTTCAGTTTAGTATAGTCTTGTACGTATTCAAGTATTGTTGTATACTTCCAAAGTATAGTATTTTCATGTATAAGTAGTGCCGAGTAAAGTACGTTTACGTTTTAAGTATATTCCATACTTGTATAAAATGTAAGTGTCAAACAGCCTGTTTTAGCGTCACTTGTATGCGTCACTTATAGGTTACATGCGGCACTTAGGTAGTGTCGCACTAGTTGTCTGTGTAATAATGTATGCGACACTTAGGTAGTGTCGGTATTCGGATGGTGCGTCACTAAGTAAGTGACGTTATAAAGTATTGTTTTTCATCAGGGCGCCACTAGAGAAGTGACGGTATTAAATATCAGGTATTCAAGTCATGCGTCACTAAAGGTAAGTGACGTTATTCGATTTGGTGCGTCACTAATGAAGTGTCGGTATTAGTGTCGGGTGACGTCATCGGTAGTAACTAGACGTTATTCGTTTCTACTGAAAGCTATGGGTTTCTGCTGATGATAGCGACACTTGTGAAGTGTCGCATGTTTCTGCTGAAGGTTATATGATTGCGTCACTAATGAAGTGACGTTATTAGTGTTTTAGCGGCACTTAGGAAGTGTCGCGTATGGGCGATTCGTGACCTATGCGTCACTCAGGCGAAGTGTCGCATAACTGGCGTGAGCCATGCGACACTAGCGTCTGGTCAGATTTTGGTTCGTGTCGAAATCGTGTTTAACGAGTTCCGTTGGGTCTGAAACTTTTACACAAGTTTTAATATGTTACAATGAGTTTGTAAAAATTGTTGTTTGGTGTTTTTAATGTTTGTAGTGTCGTTTTCTTAAAAATGACCAAAACCGACATTTCCGTTAACGTGTTCAAAAACGAGTTTAAATTACATATTTGGACATTACTAAGCAAGGGGAACAATAATCTAGCAAAATAAATGTAATGGGAAAGTTTGCGAGTCGCCGGAAAACTTACAAAGTTGTCGAAACGAAAATCCGAAAAGATGGAGTTGTAGCCCTCGTTCTCGTGATCACTTTTCTCCAAACGGGTCTAGACCTTCGAGGTGTTTTAATGGTGTTTTTATGGTGGTTTAGTGGTGGTAGTTTAGAGAGAGAGAGAGAGAGAGAAACCGTGAGAGAGGGAGAGGAAGAGAGAGATTGAGTGTGTGTTTGTGTTTGAGTGTGAAGGAAGACAAAAGGGTGAGGGCTTAATGCCCCCTCACCTAGGCCGGCCCATGGTGGGGTCCACCATGTGTGGATCTCACCAAATGTTGTTCACTCGCGTTTGCGCTCCGTGCGGTGTTCGTTTCCCGGTCGTTTTAAACGTAAAAATAATTTTATACGCGATCAATTATACGTTTTAAAATACGAAATATTACTCGATAATTAAGTTGAAGTATTTTATCAAAATACTAGTTTTCAAGTTATAAAACATAACTTTGTTTTGTTCTGTCGGTTGGTCGAGTTTTCGGAGAGTTCGGTGACGTTTTGATTAAAACGCACGTTTTCGTTATATTATAAACATAATATAATGCAGTAGTTGAAGTAATTAAATAATTTCACATTATTTAATAATTATTTTACCAACGTCCGTATGTTTTTACAATTGTAGTTTTATACGATTTGAACGAATCGTATCCGTGTATATATATATCACCTATATATATATATAAAAGTAAGTAACGTATTTAATCCTATTTCATATTAAATACAAGTAGTAAACACGTAATTAGGGAATTTTTAAATTGGCCCTAAATTTGGGGTTGTTACATAAAGCAACTTTATTTGAACCTACTACCATATCATACTTAGGACTTAAGCTTATTATTGTTAAGCTTATTCTCCTAATGTACTATCATTTCCCTTAGTTTTTGCAGATAAAAACTTAAAAAAAAAAATTTCAAAGAATATTATGTTTATATTCTTTAATGAAGGCGATTCCCCTTAGGTAACAAGCAAATGAATGCCATACGCCTTTTTTTTTTAACATAGAAATACTAACTATTACAAAAATACCCTTGGAAGACTAATCACTCTGGATTTCTCATTCCGTTTAGTTGAACCAACGTCTCAAATCTTGCTCTGTCGAACGCCTTTGTGTATAAGTCTGCTAAGTTATCCAATGATGGAACCTTAACTAACTTTATCAACTTCTTCTCAGCACAATCTCTAATAAAATGATGTCTAATATCAATATGCTTAGTTTTACTGTGCTTTACTGGATTATTGGTGATCGACATAGTAGATTCGTTATCAATCATCATAGGAGTATTGGTAATATTTAACCCATAATCCCGCAGTTGCTGTTGAATCCAAAGTACTTGAGAGCAACAGCTACCAGCTGCAACATACTCAGCTTCACATGTAGAAATGGCTACCGAGGTTTGCTTCTTGCACTGCCAGGATACTAATCTACCTCCTAGGAATTGACATCCTCCGGTCGTAGATTTCCTATTCTGATTGCATCCTCCGTAATCCGAATCAGTATAAGCTACGAGATCTAAATTTCCATCAATCGGATACCAAAGTCCTAGCTTAGGTTTCCCTTTGAGGTAACGAAAGATTCGTTTAACAGCTTGCATATGTGACTCTTTCGGATTAGCCTGATATCTTGCGCATAAACAAACAGCAAACATTATGTCAGGCCTAGAGGCTGTTAGATACATTAGTGATCCGATCATGGCTCTATAAAGAGTTGGATCCACATCGCCATCACTCGATGTATCTGGTCCTAGTCCATGATTGACTGGAATTGGAGTATTGTAGACCTTACTTTCATCCATCTTGAAGCGTTCTAATAGCTCATATGTATATTTAGATTGATGAATAAAGAATCCATCCTTCTTTTGATCAACTTGTAATCCTAAGAAGAAATTCAACTCTCCCATCGTAGACATTTCAAACCTTTTCCTCATGACTTTCTCAAATTCTTGACACATCTTTTCATCAGACGATCCAAAAATAATGTCATCAACATAAACTTGCACTAGAAGAAAGTCTTTCTTTTTCCACTTCACAAACAGTGTACTATCAATCGATCCTCTTGTAAATCCATTCTCAAGTAGATACGTTGATAGTGTTCCATACCATGCCCTAGGTGCTTGATGTAATCCATATAGAGCCTTATTCAAACGATATACTCTATCTGGATACTCAGGATCAGCAAACCCTGGCGGTTGTGAAACATACACCAATTCTTCCACTTTGCCATACAAAAAGGCACTCTTAACATCCAACTGATACACTTTTATACCAAAATATGATGCGAATGCTAAGAATACTCTAATTGCTTCTAGCCTAGCAACTGGTGCAAACACTTCATTGTAGTCAATACCTTCTTGTTGATTAAAACCTTGTACCACCAGACGAGCTTTATTGCGAGTAACAATTCCTTTATCATCTCTCTTGCACTTAAATACCCATCTAGTTCCAATTGGATATTCTCCCTTTGGTAGGTCAACCAACTCCCATACTTGTAATTTAGTGAACTGTAATAGTTCCTCTTGCATTGCTTCTACCCACGAGCTTTCTTTTAAAGCCATTTGAACATTTTTAGGCTCGACTTGTGAGATAAAGCATGAATATAGACATTGATTAGGAATCCCTGTCTCTTTCATTGCAGTACACAAGCTTTGGTATTCTACATTCTCAGACGTACTAGCTCTGGATTGATGCCTAGTTTGAACCGGAGTATTAATATCACCGATGATGTTTTCAACGGGATGATTCTTACTCGTTCTAGTTGAAGCAACAGGCTCAACCGGAATCTCATCTTCTAAGTTAGTACCAATCTCTTCCAATAAAGGTACATCTTCCGTACGAGCAGAAGATATCCTTAAGTGTTTCAAAGGAGTAAGTATATCATCAAACTTTGTAGGAAGATCATCAAGATCTTCTGTTTCTTGAGACTTATCCTCTGAACGTTGTTGTGACTCACTTGTAGAAGCTTTATCTGAGTCAACATTAGTCTTAATTCCAGACTGTTGAACACTTGATGTTGAAGCGGGACCAATATTCCCATCTTCAAACAATAAATGTTCAGCTATCTCTGAATCACTGACATAGTCACTAATAGGAACTTTAAATGATGCAAAAAGATCAGAATAATCAAATTGCCAATCTAATCCCTTATGAACATCCGGTGAGTAGCTCGTAACCTCAATATTATAAACTACCTCCAAACGTCCTGTGACTTTATTAAAGACTCTCTTGTTTGGCGAATTGGGCATATAACCTAGGAAAAATCCTTCGTCAGCCTTCTCACCAAATTTTGCTTGATGTCCAGTCTTTAATATGGTGCATGAAACTCCAAAGGGTTCAAACCCCTTTAAGTTAGGTTTCTTATTGTTCAAAAGCTCATAACAAGTCTTGTTATGTCTTTTAACCGTAAGAACTCTATTGAGAACATAACATGATGTATTCACTGCTTCTGCCCAAAAGATGACCGGAAGCTTTGAATCAGCAAGCATTGTTCTTGCAGCTTCAATCAACGTCCTATTTTTCATTTCAGCAACACCATTCTGTTGAGGTTCATAAGGTGCACTGAATTGATGTAATATCCCTTTGCTTAAGCAATAGATATTCAACGTTGAATTCTTAACTTCTGTTCCATTGTCACTACGAATATGCTTCACTCTCTTTTTATAGACATTCTCTACTAGATCAAAGAACTCAATTAGAATTCCAGGAGTTTCATCCTTTGATCCCAAAAAGAATACCCATGAGAATGTAGAATAATCATCTGTGACAACCAAACAGTACCATTTGCCACCTATACTTCTCTTGCTTATAGGGCCAAAGAGATCCATATGTAGCAATTCAAATGGCGAGGAGATAGAGTTTTCAGTCTTAGGTCTGTGTGGTTTCTTGTGCTGCTTTCCTTTCATGCAAGGAACACACTTATCCTCAGACTCGAAACGTTTTTGTGGTACACCTAGAACCAAACCATTTTTTGTTATATAATTCATCTTTCTCCAGTTCAGGTGTGCCATTCTCCTATGCCATAATAATGCGTCTGTTTCTGAAGCCTTGGATAATAAACAGGTAGACACCATTGAAGAGTTAGGAACACCCATGTTGATAGCATAGATGTCCTTCTTCCTTGGCGCCCTCATCAATATCCATTCATCAGGAATTTTGAAACCTGGCTTCAGGACTAAGGCCTCTTTTTTTATTGAAATAAACTGGATGACCTTTATCACTGACTTGGGAAACACTCACTAGGTTGTGAGTAAGTTCTTCAACATAGTTCACATCCTCAAGAGTCAAAGTTCCATTTGAAACTTTTCCTTTTCCCGAAATTACTCCTCCTTTATCTCCTGCAAAATTTACTTTTTGCTTGAGACTCTCCTTGAAGTCCTTCAGTAGACTTCTTTCTCCGGTCATGTGCCTCAAGAATCCACTGTCTACATACCACCAGCTGTCCTTGTTCACAACATGCTCCTGCACATAGCACAAAATACGATCAGTTATCAAGAGGGACCCAAGCCATTACGGTCTTGGTTTGTCCCTTATCATCAACAAACTTAAGCTCTTTAAAATAGCCATCCTTCCCATCAGGAGCTTTGGTTACTTTCGAAGTAGCTTGAGTTTGTGGACGATCAGCCTTAAGAGGTGAATTTGAGGATAACCTCCTAGGCACATAATTATGAGCTCTATTATTATAATTAAACTAATGTGATCGTGAAGTAGTACCACTCTCATAATGACTATGGCCTCTACTTGGAGTTCTAAACCTCGACGGTGTCACATCCTGTGACAACCGTCAATTTAGGACTATAATTAGTGCCTAATCAAGTTTTAGTACATGTAATTAGTTCTGTGATAGGCTAATTAATGTATCAATTTTCATATATATTGTTGAATATATATCTACAATTATGCGATTTGTTTAAATCGTACGAGTTCAAATCAAATGTAATTCGATTAAATAAATACGGACGTTGGTGATCAACTTTTATTAAATAACGCTTCTATGTCGAAAGTATGATTATTTTAATAATTCATATTCGTTCGTACCGTACAATCAGAAAGTTACACAACTTAAAAATGTAAAACGCGCAAACAAATTAACTTACCTTTTATAATTCAAATATTAAGTGGTTTGTAAAATATTTAAATAAAATATAACGTAATAAATTGTATTTTTAAAAGTAACAACTAATATATAAAATAATTATTTAACGTTTTAACGACGGAGCAAACGAACACCGCACGGAGCGGGAACGCGGGGCGAAAATGGGGATTTAACCCCCACTCCCACCCACTTTCTTCCATTTCTCTTTTTCTCTATCTCTCTCCTCTCTATTTTCTCTCAACAAAACCCAAACCAAAAATCATCAAAATCGCAAAATAAACACCTCAAACGACCTCGGATCTTCAAACCCCTTTACAATAAACGACCACCACGAGACGATCTACACTTCTATCTTTCCGGAATTTCATTTCGGCGATTTGTAAGTTTCCGACACAACTCCGAAAACTCTCGTTTTTAAGATTTATAACTTGCTAGTTGTTTGTATAACCTTGTAATGTCCTAAAATGGGTTGGGTAAAAATATTATGCCGATCGATGGCCGGAAAACGCGTTTTTGGAGTTGAAACTCCGATCAGACCCCGTACGTCGCATTTGGTCTGGAGCAGATGCGACGTAGCGACCTACGTCGCATTATATCCCCAACGTCGCATACAGCGACGCAGCCTACTACGTCGCATTGACTTGCGAACGTCGCACATAGCGACGCAGAACTTAACGTCGCAAAAACGAACCTACGTCGCATAAGCGACGTAGCACCCTACGTCGCTATTGACTTAGCACTGTTGACCTTAGCGACGTAACCCTTTACGTCGCAAAACTCTTACGTCGCAGCCTACGTCGCAGGCTACGTCGCTAAAAACAGAATCTTCAAAACTCGAAATTTTCAAAGTCAAAGTTACGGTAGCAATTCACTGTAGCAACAATATAATAACCTTTTGAACTATTGTTACAACCGTCACCAACGGGCCGTACGCGTTTTCAAAACATACTTCAAAATCAAACAAGTCGTTGTAACTTGTATCAATTTATTCAAACAAGTCGTTGTAACTTGTATCAATTCAATCAAACAAGTCGTAGTAACTTGTAACAATACAATCAACCAAATCGGGGAAATTTGGACATTAAGTTAGACAAACAATTTCAATGGTAGTCTTTCGAGATACCAATACAATTAATAACAATTCAAGTGTCGTGGACACATTCAGGTTTCAAGTCTTTGGACACCAACACACTGCTAATTACTTCAAGTTTATTAAGTTAAACACATCAGGAATCAGGTGAGTTTCATAGCCCCATTTTCACTACTTTTACCAGGGGTGTGATATTACTGCATCATTTTGTTTTACAAGTAGAACGCAAGTGACAAACTTCAAATACTACATGAGTTTCAAGCTAATCATTTTAAAGTCCTCCATAAGCATAGTCTCTAGTATTTTATAGCGTGAATGTTAGTATATGATATCATATGGGATTGACAATCCTCATCCGGGTTAGCACGCACTAATCGGTCAAACGGATGTATTAGCATTTGGGAAGACGAGTGTTGATTAGGCACTCGTAGGAGGCAAATCATGTTAGGTTTCCTTAATTGGGCCTGACAAATCAGTTAAGCTCAGACTATGTGCTCATGGACAGTATAACTTTTATTTTGCTTAATTGCATTTTAAATTCAATATAAATCTTGCGGTTCTGACAATTATACATTGACATACAAACCTGTGAGCTCACCAGCGTTTTCGCTGACCCATTTTAGTATATATCACAGGTACCCAGCAGTAGGTTGACTGCACAAGCAGGGATTTCTAGCTCGAGTCAGCATACATACAATTAGAGATTGGACTGCATTATTATATTTTGTAAAAGTAATTATGCCATGTAATCTCTCAATTTCAGGAACCGAGCTAGTGCAATATTATTTTTGATGTAAACGTTAACTTTATTAATACAAGTTTAAAACGACGCATATAGTGGTCGTTCATTATTATCTTTGTGCTTTGTATATTGATTAGTGGCACCCAAATCAAGCTTCCGCAAATCATTAAATTTGGGGGTGTCACAGATTGGTATCAGAGCCTAAGGTTATAGTGAACTAGGTTGCATTTAGTGGGCCTAGACTATGACCGTTCGGCAGTATTCCTTATTAGTTATGACTAGTTCAGGGATTACATCATACGACTTTAATTTAACATAGCCTGATCAACTATGTACAATTAAAGAAAGATGATGTGAAATCTGAAAGAGTTATATTGAACAGGAATGCATTAGTTGACTCTGACCTCGAGAGAAACGGGACTCAAAACACGTCTGTGCTAGACACTCAATAGGTTATTATGTGATATACATATATTTACATGAATAGACCTCATTACAACTTTAGGCTATATTATATTATATGAATATAGGCCTCTTTCTTTCCAACGTTTTGTCTCGGAATGACAAACACACCACTAGTTCATCATACTCGGACTAGTATCTTATTTCATTTCCTTGTTCTTTCTTACTCAGCATCATGCCTCCACGTCGTCAAATTACCCTTAGCGAAGCTGAGATCGCGGGAATCATTGCCCGCAGTGTGACCGAAGCCTTGGCTACCCGAACACCACCCGGTAGCGAGGACACAGCAACCAATACTCCACCACCCAAACCCTGCTCCTATAAGGACTTTCTTAGCTGTAAACCACTGTACTTCAAGGGCACGGAAGGTGCCATTGGCTTAATCCGTTGGATTGAGCGTATGGAATCCGTTTTCAGTCTCTGCGACTGCACTGAGAACAACAAAGTCAAATTCGCTGCTTACACCTTTCAAGAAGGTGCACTCACGTGGTGGAAAACCCACGCAAACTCTGTAGGCCTTGAGGTTGCAAACCGACTTCCTTGGGCCGAACTGAAAAAGAAACTGACAGAAAAGTACTGTCCTGAAGAAGAATTACACAGGCTAGAGGAAGAATTCTGGCACCTGACGGTGCAGGGAAATGATGTTGCTGAATATACCACCAAGTTTCAGCAGTTTGCTTTATTATGCCCGGGTTTGGTCGAACCAGAAAGTAAGGGCATTAAGAGATACATTCGTGGACTTCCCGAGAACATCCAGGGAAACGTCGCCTCATCCAAACCAACCACCACTGAGAGTGCCATTCGATTGGCCCACGAACTCATGGCTCTAGTTGTCAGCCGTGAGACCTCCAACACCTCATCCTCCAACAACAACAAACGCAAATCCACTGAACACCACCACAACTCAAGCAAGAAAAACAACGCCATCCAAGTCTACACCTCCAACTCTGAAACCACCCACAGCTACACCGGGGGCAGACCTTATTGTCCCAAGTGTAACTACCACCATTTTGGTCAGTGCGGTACTCCTTGCAACAACTGCAGGAGGTACGGACATTTGACTAAGGATTGCCGAGCCCCCAAATCCAACAACAACCCCTCTGACAGAAATACCCGACAACCTAAGTCCTGCTACGAATGTGGAAACCCAGGACACTTCAGGGATTCTTGCCCAAAGTTGAAGAACAAGGGCAACAACAACAACCACCGCAACAACAACAATGCCAAAAGTACCGCTTTCGTGATCAACTCAGGGGACGCCCGTCTGGACCCGAATGTGGTCACGGGTATGTTCCTCCTCAACAATTTAACTGCTTCCATTCTGTTTGATACTGGTGCCGATAGGAGTTTTATTTCCGATGAATTTTGCCCTCTACTTGACATTACACCTGTTGCTTTAGACGTTAAGTACACCGTAGAGCTAGCAAATGGCAAGCTGATAGAAACCGATAGTGTGATACCTAATTGCACTTTAAATCTAGCCGACGAAACCTTCCCCATAGATCTTATGCCTATTGAGATAGGAAGTTTCGATGTCATCGTAGGCATGGACTGGTTATCCAAACATCGCGCCGAAATCATCTGCTATGACAAAATTGTTCGCATACCTCTCACTGTCGGTAGAACCCTAGTCATACAGGGGGAGACCGGAGGGACGAGGCTCAACCTCATATCTTGTTTAAAAACCCGAAAATTTCTGAGAAAGGGTTATCCTGCAATCCTCGCGCACATCATGGAGAAAAAGTCGGAGGAGAAGCGACTTGAGGATGTTCCAATTGTTCGAGACTTTCCAGAAGTCTTTCCTGAAGAACTACCTGGTCTACCACCACCAAGACAGGTTGAGTTCTCAATCGATCTTGTACCCGGTGCTGCGCCTGTGGCCCGAGCACCATACCGTTTAGCTCCATCCGAACTTCAGGAGTTGTCCACCCAGTTACAGGAACTCCTGGAACGAGGGTTTATCAGGCCGAGTTCTTCACCTTGGGGAGCTCCGGTCCTATTCGTTAAGAAGAAAGATGGTTCCTTTCGAATGTGTATCGACTATCGAGAGTTGAACAAGTTAACTGTCAAGAACCGGTATCCACTTCCTCGAATCGATGATTTGTTCGACCAACTGCAAGGGTCGAGTTGTTATTCAAAGATTGATCTCCGATCCGGTTATCATCAATTGCGTGTTCGCGATGCCGATATTCCAAAAACCGCTTTCAGAACCCGTTACGGGCATTACGAATTCCAAGTGATGCCATTCGGCCTAACCAACGCACCGGCGGTATTCATGGATCTTATGAATCGGGTGTGCAAGCCTTATCTTGACAAATTTGTCATTGTCTTCATCGACGACATCCTTATATATTCACGAAACAAAGAAGAACACGCGCAACACCTCAAAACCATCCTTGAACTGCTTAAACACGAGGAGCTCTATGCCAAGTTCTCTAAGTGTGAGTTCTGGATCAAAACCGTTCAATTCCTTGGTCACGTGATTGACAGTCAGGGGATTCACGTTGACCCGTCGAAAATCGAAGCTATCAAAGATTGGAAATCGCCAACCACTCCAACCGAAGTACGGCAGTTTTTGGGACTTGCCGGGTACTATCGAAGATTCATTGAAAATTTCTCCAAGATAGCCATACCACTCACGACTCTAACCCAGAAAGACAAAAAGTTTGACTGGACTGAGAAACAAGAGTCGGCATTCCAACTCTTAAAACAAAAGCTTTGCAGTGCTCCTATCCTATCATTACCCGAAGGCACCGATGATTTCGTGGTATACTGCGATGCTTCTCATCAAGGTCTCGGTTGTGTGCTCATGCAACGAGACAAAGTCATAGCTTATGCTTCCTGACAGCTCAAGATTCATGAAAAGAATTACACCACCCACGACCTCGAGCTAGGAGCTGTCGTTTTTGCCCTCAAGATCTGGAGACATTACCTTTACGGTACCAGATGTACAATTTTCACCGACCATAAAAGCCTTCAACACATATTCGATCAGAAGGATCTCAACATGAGGCAACGTCGATGGGTCGAGTTGCTTACCGATTACGACTGCGAACTCAAATATCATCCAGGCAAAGCAAATGTTGTTGCTGACGCCCTCAGTCGAAAAGAGCGAGTGAAACCACTTCGGGTTCGAGCCCTCAGTATGACCATTCACAACAATTTAAACATTCAAATTCTCACTACTCAACTCGAAGCCTTAAAACCCGAACATGTCAAAGATGAAGCCTTGCGGGGCATGGATAAACAGCTTGAAATCAGACCTAACGGGATTAGGTATTTTTCAAACCGAATCTGGTTGCCTAAATTTGGGAACCTACGAGACTTGGTGATGGATGAAGCTCACAAGTCAAAATATTCTATCCATCCGGGAGCCGATAAAATGTACCACGGTATCAAGGACTTCTACTGGTGGCCGAACATGAAAGCCGAAATCGCCACCTATGTCAGCAAGTGCCTTACTTGCTCCAAAGTCAAAATCGAATATCAAAAACCTTCTGGTTTACTTCAGCAACCCAGTCTTCCTGAATGGAAATGGGAACAAATTTCCATGGACTTCATAACCAAACTACCCAAATCCTCGAACGGTTACGATTCCATTTGGGTGATCGTGGATCGTCTCACAAAGTCTGCTCACTTCCTAGCAATCAAGGAATCCGACAAAATGGAACGCCTCACCAACATTTATCTGAAGGAAATCGTGACCAAACACGGTGTTCCAATCTCCATTATCTCCGATAGAGATAGTCGTTTCACTTCACAATTTTGGCAATCACTTCAAAAATCTCTGGGTACTCGACTTGATATGAGTACCGCATACCATCCTCAAACCGACGGCCAAAGTGAACGAACCATTCAAACACTGGAAGACATGCTACGGGCCTGCGTAGTAGACTTCGGTGTAAACTGGGAAAAACATCTACCATTGTGCGAGTTCTCGTACAACAACAGTTATCATACCAGCATCAAAGCTGCTCCCTTCGAGGCACTGTACGGTCGTAAGTGCCGTTCACCTATCTGTTGGACCGAAGTTGGGGATAGCCAACTCACGGGTCCAGAAATCATACACGAAACAACCGAGAGGATCGTAGAAATTCAAAACAAACTCAAAGCCGCGCGTGATCGTCAGAAAAGTTATGCTGACGTGAGACGCAAACCACTCGAGTTCCAGGTTGGGGATCGAGTTCTACTCAAAGTATCGCCTTGGAAAGGCGTCATCCGATTTGGCAAACGAGGGAAGTTGAATCCCAGATACATTGGACCATTCGAGATCCTCGAAAGGATTGGTCCAGTGGCTTATCGATTGCAGCTGCCATCTGAACTTAGCAGCGTGCATCCCACATTTCATGTTTCAAATCTGAAGAAGTGTCTGTCTGATGAGACACTTATCATTCCACTCGATGAAATTCGAGTTGACGAGAAACTCCACTTTGTTGAGGAACCCGCTGAAATCATGGACCGTGAGGTCAAACAACTTAAACAAAGTCGTATTCCCATTGTCAAGGTTAGGTGGAATTCGCGGCGCGGTCCGGAATTTACCTGGGAACGGGAAGACCAGATGCGACTCAAGTATCCTCAACTCTTCACTGATTCAACGTCAAACACAACTTCGGCTTAAATTTCGGGACGAAATTCTTCTAACAGGGGGAGAATGTGACAACCGTCAATTTAGGACTATAATTAGTGCCTAATCAAGTTTTAGTACATGTAATTAGTTCTGTGATAGGCTAATTAATGTATCAATTTTCATATATATTGTTGAATATATATCTACAATTATGCGATTTGTTTAAATCGTACGAGTTCAAATCAAATGTAATTCGATTAAATAAATACGGACGTTGGTGATCAACTTTTATTAAATAACGCTTCTATGTCGAAAGTATGATTATTTTAATAATTCATATTCGTTCGTACCGTACAATCAGAAAGTTACACAACTTAAAAATGTAAAACGCGCAAACAAATTAACTTACCTTTTATAATTCAAATATTAAGTGGTTTGTAAAATATTTAAATAAAATATAACGTAATAAATTGTATTTTTAAAAGTAACAACTAATATATAAAATAATTATTTAACGTTTTAACGACGGAGCAAACGAACACCGCACGGAGCGGGAACGCGGGGCGAAAATGGGGATTTAACCCCCACTCCCACCCACTTTCTTCCATTTCTCTTTTTCTCTATCTCTCTCCTCTCTATTTTCTCTCAACAAAACCCAAACCAAAAATCATCAAAATCGCAAAATAAACACCTCAAACGACCTCGGATCTTCAAACCCCTTTACAATAAACGACCACCACGAGACGATCTACACTTCTATCTTTCCGGAATTTCATTTCGGCGATTTGTAAGTTTCCGACACAACTCCGAAAACTCTCGTTTTTAAGATTTATAACTTGCTAGTTGTTTGTATAACCTTGTAATGTCCTAAAATGGGTTGGGTAAAAATATTATGCCGATCGATGGCCGGAAAACGCGTTTTTGGAGTTGAAACTCCGATCAGACCCCGTACGTCGCATTTGGTCTGGAGCAGATGCGACGTAGCGACCTACGTCGCATTATATCCCCAATGTCGCATACAGCGACGCAGCCTACTACGTCGCATTGACTTGCGAACGTCGCACATAGCGACGCAGAACTTAACGTCGCAAAAACGAACCTACGTCGCATAAGCGACGTAGCACCCTACGTCGCTATTGACTTAGCACTGTTGACCTTAGCGACGTAACCCTTTACGTCGCAAAACTCTTACGTCGCAGCCTACGTCGCAGGCTACGTCGCTAAAAACAGAATCTTCAAAACTCGAAATTTTCAAAGTCAAAGTTACGGTAGCAATTCACTGTAGCAACAATATAATAACCTTTTGAACTATTGTTACAACCGTCACCAACGGGCCGTACGCGTTTTCAAAACATACTTCAAAATCAAACAAGTCGTTGTAACTTGTATCAATTTATTCAAACAAGTCGTTGTAACTTGTATCAATTCAATCAAACAAGTCGTAGTAACTTGTAACAATACAATCAACCAAATCGGGGAAATTTGGACATTAAGTTAGACAAACAATTTCAATGGTAGTCTTTCGAGATACCAATACAATTAATAACAATTCAAGTGTCGTGGACACATTCAGGTTTCAAGTCTTTGGACACCAACACACTGCTAATTACTTCAAGTTTATTAAGTTAAACACATCAGGAATCAGGTGAGTTTCATAGCCCCATTTTCACTACTTTTACCAGGGGTGTGATATTACTGCATCATTTTGTTTTACAAGTAGAACGCAAGTGACAAACTTCAAATACTACATGAGTTTCAAGCTAATCATTTTAAAGTCCTCCATAAGCATAGTCTCTAGTATTTTATAGCGTGAATGTTAGTATATGATATCATATGGGATTGACAATCCTCATCCGGGTTAGCACGCACTAATCGGTCAAACGGATGTATTAGCATTTGGGAAGACGAGTGTTGATTAGGCACTCGTAGGAGGCAAATCATGTTAGGTTTCCTTAATTGGGCCTGACAAATCAGTTAAGCTCAGACTATGTGCTCATGGACAGTATAACTTTTATTTTGCTTAATTGCATTTTAAATTCAATATAAATCTTGCGGTTCTGACAATTATACATTGACATACAAACCTGTGAGCTCACCAGCGTTTTCGCTGACCCATTTTAGTATATATCACAGGTACCCAGCAGTAGGTTGACTGCACAAGCAGGGATTTCTAGCTCGAGTCAGCATACATACAATTAGAGATTGGACTGCATTATTATATTTTGTAAAAGTAATTATGCCATGTAATCTCTCAATTTCAGGAACCGAGCTAGTGCAATATTATTTTTGATGTAAACGTTAACTTTATTAATACAAGTTTAAAACGACGCATATAGTGGTCGTTCATTATTATCTTTGTGCTTTGTATATTGATTAGTGGCACCCAAATCAAGCTTCCGCAAATCATTAAATTTGGGGGTGTCACACATCCCTAGGCTTATAGACAGAATTATCACTTTGAGTATATGGCCGTTTAGGTTTAGGTGGGGAGACACTATGTTTACCGTCTCTTTTAAGAATGTTAACAGGTTTATTACCTAACTTAGGTTTGGTATCTAACCTATCTACAGTCATACTAGAGTCGATCTGTGTCTTTTCATCAATAACAAGCTTATGTGGTGTTTCAGGCTTTTTGTTAGGACAACACGAAGCCACGTGTCCCTTTTGGTGATACTTGAAGCATGACATCTGCTTGCGTGATTTAGGAACTTTTGCATTACCACTCGGAGTTTTAGGCACTAAAGGTTCAGGTATTTGTTCCTTATTAACCTTATCATCAGTCTTAGTATCGTTAATCACTCCACCCGATACAAAATGTATTTTGGTGAAATGAGACACCTTACCATTATCTGATGATTGGTTCTTAAGAACATCCTTCTGTGCCTCTAACTTTTCTTGGTCATTAGTTACTAAAATCTCAGGATTAGCATCTGTCATTTCAGAATCTATCGAGTTACTAGTGTAATTGGCATTAAAAGGATGAGGTACATCATTGTAACCTATCCCAGTCTTGTCCTTTACATTTCGTTGAGCATCTAGCATTTTATCCATTTCTAAAGTTCTGTAGGACTCAATCTTACGATTTTGTTCTACTAACTTATGCTTCAGCTCAGCTAACTCTCTATCCCTATCAGCCATTGTTCGATTTAAGTCATCAATGTTCATATAAAGACCATCTATGATTATTGCTTTTTCATTTATGGTATCTCTAAGTGCAATCTTGTCAGAACTATCAGACTTAATCTTATTCTTAAGATCTACCTTATCTGTACTTAACCTAAGGACATCACTTTTAGCTTGTTCAAGTTCAGATATTATAGTCTTATTAGAATCATTAAAAATGCTAACTTGGGAAGACAAATTCTGATTAGACACACTTAAGACACTTAATTGTGATTGTAGATCAGTAACTAGATAACAAACATCAGCAAGAGTAAGAATATCCAAACATACCCTTTTCTTGTCAGTTTGTACTTCAGCCATGCGTGCTACAAAGTCATCTGGACTCATATTAGCAGTTGAATCCATATAGAGCACGTCATCATCAGTTGCTTTATCATGAATATCATGTACCTTTATTTCAACATCAATAGGCATATAGCTATTGGACTCAGCAGCTATCTCTTGATCTTCAATCTCAGCCATGAGAGCTTCCTCAGACTGAGCTTGCCAATCATAAGATCCATCCAACTGTTTCACAACTAAGGCTTTGGAAGCTAAGGTACTTCCCGAACCTTTTTTGCTATTGCCAGTTTCAACCTTAGGTCTTTGACACTCATGAGCAAAGTGTCCATAACCTTGACAGTTGAAACACTTGATCTTAGTTTTATCAAACCCTGATCGATTTCCTACCACTTTTCTACCAGTTTTCTTCAAGAAATTTTTGACTCTCCTTGATAACATTGCAAGTTGATCCTGGAGATCTATTTCCTCAAGATAATCAGGGTCTATCTTATCATAATCTTCATCAAACATAATCGGATCATTGATTTTACCCTGAATGTAGTTTTCATAAGACGCAACAAAGGATGCAAGGACAGATAACTGTTGCTCAGCAGATTTCACACTCATTGGCATCTTTTGATGTCCTTGAGTTGACTTCTCAGCAGGTGTACCTTTAGATTCATTACCTGATGAGGTAAGAAGGCACACGTCATCCGTTAACATTTCACCATTTTCATCAGTATTACCCACTAAAAGTGCAGTGGTCGAACTAGATGAAGAAGTCGAGAGATTAGTTTTCCCATGATATAGCCCTGGATTCTGAACTTGATCAGAATCAGTTTCTCTCGATTTCTTTGTGAAATCATAACCTTCTAGCTTGTCAATGACCTGCTCTAAGGTCATGGTTGCATACCTTTCGTCGTTGTCTTTGAGCATTACACCATACATTTCCCGCTTAGACGGCAAACCCTCAATAAATTTGTCGGTTCTTTCAGTCTCAGTAGTAACAATCTCATGGTTGTCAAGCTCACTTAATAAATGGTAGAATCTAGTGATATAAGCATCAAGATCTTCTCCTTTTAAAGCTTTTATAACAGTAAACTGCTTCTTAAGAAGATTCTTCCTGCCTGCCTTCACTAGAGGACTTCCCTCACATCTTTTCTCTAACGCTTCCCAGAGCGTTCTAGCAGTTTGAAAAGACTTGAGTTGATGGTTTATTTCCTTTGGTAAACTCATCTTAATTGCAGAATGGGATTTATTCTCTAATTCATAGTCCTTTTTTTGTTGATCGCTCATTCGGTTATAAGCAAGAGTAACAGTTGCATTATTAACCGTTTGAGTAGGTGTAGTGTATCCATTCTTGATACACATCCAGATCGACAAATCATGGAATCTACAGTAAGATTCAAATATGTCCTTACAGTTATAGTAATCTTCGATTTTCAACAATTTAGGTGGAACGTTTGATTTTCCCACCTCATGTTCCATCTCCATCTTTCTACTAAGATCAGACATCTTAAAAACGTAAAGTAAAACTGTTTCGCGAATTCAGAAAACTCAACTCGCAGGACTCAGCTCAACTCGCAATCTCAGCTCGACTCGCAGAATATGTCGATTCGCAAGCCTCAGTTCGGATCGCTAAAGATGTCGATTCGCAAGTGATTTGGTTTCGCAGGTGGTCTCGATTCGCAGATAAGTTCGACTCGCAAGCTTAAGCTCGACTCGCAAGTTCAACTCGGTTCGCAGGCGAAGCTGGAACCCTAATCTCGACTCGCGAAACGGCTGTTAAACCCGAAAATGAATGTTTAAGGTATTTTTACGATTGAAACAGGAAATTTCGACTCTAAACAAACCCTAAAACGTCCAGAGAGTGATTTTGATCGTTAGTATGTACTTATGCACGGATAAACGATCCGAATCACAACGCAATCACCTCTAAAACTTATGAACACACTAGTATTTAGCCCGAAAGCTCTGATACCAGATGTAAGTCCCTAGTTCTAGGATCGATAACTTCGTTATCTGTAGTATTAAGGTGCGGAATTCCTTAATACGGTGTTATCTTACTAATAACGAGTAAGTTCGTAATTGCGTATATAAAGCTTAACTTTAAACGAATAATACGTCAAAGCCTAGCAGGTTGATAATATGACAAAAGTTGTTAACGATTTTACAAAGAAAATCATTTATATATATTTCTGTCTCGGCTCGGCTCGCATGGGCCTGCGAGTTCAGCCCAACTCGCCTTGCAGCCCAAGCCCATTACCAAGCTCGACTCGCCAAGACCGTTCCTTTGCGAGTTCAGTCTTCATCTCGTCTCGCAACAAACGTATATATATTTATTTCGTATTTAACATTCGTCTAACTTAGCACAATAATATGTTTAACGAATATTACTAACAAAACAAATATTTATTTACAAATCTAAACCAATGTACAAACGTAATAATAATTACACCAGTCCTATTTCAAGCTAGATCTGTTGTCACAATCTATGTCTCAACAAAGTTCTAGGAAACAACTTAAGAATACTCAATTGGATAGAAGATTATAACTATTTAAACAATTATTTATTAAACGTATTATATCAACTTATGTCTATTTGCTTTGTTGGCTATTATTATTGGTGAATTACTAATGTAGAAAATCACAAAGATTAAGATAATTTTCATATAGCAACACTCCCAAAGATTAAGTAAAGTATCATTATTTATTAAGATCTATCAGTAGTTTATTAATACAATTCCAAGATTAGGTGGAATTATAGTGTTACTTAACATTAATAATTGACAATCATTAATTAATTTATAAAACTCACAAGATTAGTAAAGCTATCTATATAAATCAATTAACTGTTACCAATATTAATATAACACAGACAATTCTTGTATAATAAGCATTCAATAATATAGTTCCAAAATAAACATATAATTCATATAATAAATCTAATAAACATACATTTAAACATTCATAATGAAAACCTAATAAACAATTAATTCAAATAAACAATATCCAAAATAACCCAAAAGATTAATAAAGTTACAAGGATAAAGAAACCGAACCAATTAGCAAACCAGCTTTTCCTAGGGTTAAAAACCTTCAAACCCTAGCTCCTTTGCCTCCAAAATCGCACCTTAAAGTCGTCCTAAACCCTAACTTTCGGCTTTAGTATTCTTGAATCGTATATCGTTTAAGCTAAATTGAGCCTCTATTTATAGTTTTACTCGCCGACCTTCCAACCGCCGGTTGGGTACTCCAACCGCCGGTTGAAGCTATTTGTTTCTGAGTCCAACTCCACGTGTCTGCACCGCCTTAAACCCTAAAGCTCAACCGCCGGTTGGTTAATCCAACCGCCGGTTGAATGTAATTTCCAGAATATTCTAATTTCGGGCTTGGGCTTAATATTTGGACTCTGAATCTTCATAACCGGACTTCTTTGTCTTCTTGGCCCAATTCTTTATTTTAACTCTTTAATCTTCATTTCTTCAAGGTCTTTAATCTTTATTTCTTTAAGTGCTTTAATTCTTCAGTTCTGATCTCGTTCTTTTCCTTTTTCTTAATTCTTCAATTAAAATACATTTCTGCAATTATTAACAAAATAAGTATCTAAAATCATATAAATGCAATAAAATGTATATAAATATAAGGATAAATTAATATAAAATATACTATCTATTTGATGCTTATCAAATATCCCCACACTTAAGTTCTGCTTGTCCTCAAGTAGAATACTGAATAAAATTTAAAAATAAGCATCAAACTAATATTTAAAAATCAGAATACCAATATTAAAAATCTGTTTCATAAGTTAAAAATTTAAACAATTTAATTAACATGGATAACTATAATGTATAAATAAAATTATTATTATTTGTGTAATTTATAACTTATGAATGATTACTAATATAATTGTCCACTTTAAACAATCTATATTCATATTTCTGAATACACCTTTATTGTTAGTATGTATATTACTTATGATTTCCATATATGATATACCTTTAAATTTAATTATACAATTTACTTTTATATTCCAATTAAATATATGAAATACATTTTTAAGAATCAAGACATTGGTGACAGGTCTGCATTTTCATGCAACAGAGCGACATAACTTGATTCAGGTTTAAGCAAAACCAGACTTGTTCAAACCATTTTGGCGACCTCATTAGGTATATTTTATTTTTAAAACTTTTCAAGTACTTTTGACTTGCGTTTGCTTAATTTTTAAGCATAAATTAATAGAGACCAGGTCTATACTTTCGTATAACAGAGGAAACTATCAATATATACCCCCAAATGTACTCACATAAGTAAAAAGATATAAAATTATTGCATAACAAACTTAAAATTTAAGACTTTTATGTCATACATCATATTATGTATTATAAAATAATAAACAAGTTATATTATTAATTTATTAAAATTCAGAAATCTTCATATAGATTGCCTATTAGTACATCATATCATATAACTATATATCACTTATTATTAAGTAGCTTACATTATATATACAAAACAGTTAATCCACATTAAAGTCTGACGCGCACCCAGCGGTCGGTTCAGGAATTGCTTCCTGTCGTTGCAGACCTTTCCACTAGGCGCGGCGTCAGGTGGTAGTTTTAAATTTACAATAGTCGGGGGAGCCTAAACCTCCATACTACCTACTGGTACTGGTACGAATACCTTGATACGAGTATGCGGTAAGGATGATCCAGGGTCGTTCCTCACGACGGTAGAATTGAAACAGAGCTCGTTCCGATAAACTAATTATCAAGCTAGGGTTTGAATAAGTGGATAGGTGATTGTTTTTGGTTTTTATCTAGTTAAACTACTAAAACTTATAAAGCATAAAAGTAAAGGGAGACTAGCATATGTAACACCTAAGGATAACAAAGACGTGGTTCACCATGATTTAGGATAGTGTATGTGCAGAGATGATGATTATATGGGGACACATTCAGTTGACAAACAAATAAACTTAGGTGTAAACACTAGGACCCTACTTATTTAGTTCCGGTTCTAAATTAGTATGTCACTGAGTACCTAGGCTTATGTGATTCTGATCAGAATAGGTTGCTCAACCCCCCCAACACTGCCCTTGTGACGGTACAGTGACCCTTGCTCAACTACCCTGTTACGGAATAGTGAGTCTCTGGAGATAATTCTGGGGTGCATGCATGAGGTAACAAACTGCCATTAAGGATACTCTGACCTTTCTTAACACCTAAACCTAAATGTGTCATCTAAATGTGTACTGGTTATTTAACTATGTTATTCTAAACTATCGGTTATGAAGAGTTAAGGGGTTTAAGCATCTGGGAATACAGCCGACTCCTTGCTTTCTTTTCAAAACTCATATTCTATTAGTTAAGCTCAAATATTTCCATCTTGAATTAGACCCTCCTTTACAATCAGTCGTTCATCCCTAGGTATACTCACAGTGTACACTGCATTAAGTATTTCCACAGCTTGTATATATCTAAGTATACTCACGGTGTATAGTACTTTTAAGGTTTAGCATTTCCACAGCTTTATGTATCCTAGACCATGTTCTAGAAGGGTGACTTCTAGGTAATCCACGATGAGATGATCCTACGGCATTTCCTTAGCTTCCACGTATTTGTACTCCACACGAGGTGTTTCCAATGCTATACGAAGTACAGTGCCATTTAACAGAGTCTCATATCTTCATACTGTAACACAGATAACTATGTTTACCTAGTATTCGGGTTTGCAAAGTCCTATCCTAAGGGCAATAGTCACGTGAAAGACTGGAAAGGGTGAACGATAAAGTCTAAATTCAGGATAAGTTTAGACTGATAACAAAGTAAAACAACTCCCATTTATATAATAATCGGGAACATTATTCCACAACGGATGGTGCCCACGACTTTCATAGCTTCCACGTTCCGTACTCCATACATTAGTGATGTTTCCGGCGCTATACAAATGAAAGCCGTATAACGTTACCTCCGTTGTTTCATAATGATGTTATCCCAATATCATATATCTGAAGTAACATCGTCACTACTATTTAAATCATGGCAAACATACAAGCAACTAATTACCAAGCATATAAATAAACATTTCTAATATTAATAAATCACAAACATCAAACAAGAACATTATGACAAATTAATAATAGAAAGGGTTGATAATACCGATACGAATTGTGAGCAGAATAACACTTATATTTCTTCATAAAATCCGAGCATTACATAAGCTAGCCTCTACTAATTTATTACATAACTAATCTAAAAGTAAAGAAAAGGATTCCCCCACTAATCTTCTCACTAGTCCAAGGGTTAAAAACCCTAGCAAGAAACTAGAGAGAGAGACTAGAGAGAGAACCTAGAGAGAGAAAGTAGAGAGAGAGTGTGTGAGAGAGAAAGTGAGAAATGAGAAATGAGAATGAAGTGTAGAATGGTTGGAGGATGAAGGCCCTATATATAGGCAAAGGGTGAAATCAGCCGTACAAGTCACGAAGCACGCACGTACAAGCAAACGAAGCACGAACGGAGACCAATTGGCCTTAGGAGGGCCGTATACGGGGTCAAGGGGGCCGTATACGGCCTTGTGGGGGCCGTATACGGTGTGCATGGGGCCGTATACGGTCTCCAGGGCAGTATACGGGTTCCATCGGTTTTCGTTCGTTGCTTAAAACGCCCGTATCTCCTTCGTTATGCGTCCGTTTGACTCGATTCTTTCGCTTGTGATCTCGTAATTCCGTTACGCTTCTAATGGTGCCAATTTCATAGAAATTGGATGTGTGTAACTCAAGCATGTTTGGAATGACTTTTAACGATATGTAGAAGCCGTATCTCTTCCGTTCTTCACCCAATTTGCATGATTCTTGAATCTCCCATCTCGTTTTTACCTATTACAACATATCATAAGGTTAGAATGTGCTTATCATAAGGTAAATGAGGGTGTGGGAATTGGTTGTTGTTTATTCGCTCTGTTTTGCTCGTTATTTGGACGTTTTTTGTGATTTTTGTAGCAACACCTATATTTGGAGCACTTTAGTGAATTTTAGTAAATAATGATTGTTTTGGAATGTTTTCACTAAAGATTTGTCCAAAAAGTACGGAATATCGTACTTAAAAACATGACTTTTTGCGTCACATCAAATTATCCCACACTTAGACGTTGCTTGTCCTCAAGCAACACTCAGTTTTTGAAAACATTTTTAAAACATTTTTAGAGCGAGTCAATATATTTTTAAAGAGTTACCACCTCCAGATATAAGTAAGATAATATTAGGATTATAGGGAAAGATAAGATGATCTTTCCTTAAACAAGAAAAGATTCTCTTAGGCATACTTCCAAATCTCATGATCTTGGAGTACACATGACTAGGCGATCTCACTAAAGTTGGTCACTCAATTCACTCAAAGTGTATCGGGTTTCCTATCATTTTAGAACAAATGAAATCGCTCAAATAGCCAGTCATGCAGCACTCATCGTCATAGGCTTGATCGAGAATCGGATCTCCACCACTTAGGTGAGGACGGTGCTAATAATCCCAAGACATTCATGAGGGTTGTAGTGTTTGGTGAGGGTTAAAGGGTATGGATAGTGGTATATTTGGGTTGTAAGGGTTTTGCTTATCTTAAAACTACTGAGATCATGAATAACTTTATTCTAGACGGAAAGGAGATAGCTATCGATCTTCTATCATATTCTTCTTGCGAGGATGATACTTTGAAGGACTTAGCTTTATTCTTGAGGAACTATTTTTCTTTTCTTTTCTGCTTTTTCTTTTCTCTTCTATTTTCTTTTCCTGCTTTTTTTTCTTTCTATTTTTCTATTTTCTTTTTTTTTCTTCTTCAGAACTTCTTTGCCAGAGAATTTCCAAGGATATTTTTCTTTTAATTTTTTCATAAATCCCTTATCTTGAACATTTTGAGTCTTTTCATGGTGCCAATTTTACGCACCAGGGATTCTCAAGAGAGATAATCTTTTGGAGAACACGAAAGTGGTAGGATAAGTGAAGCGGATATTCTAAAAGATGTTCCTCATAACCTCAGAAATTCTAAGATAAGTTTTGGGGATATTTTGGGAAGTAGGGTTTAATGATGAGGGTTTTATGAAACGAAAGGTTTAGGCTCAACAGGGTTTACTAGGCGGATCATCGATACTAAAAATGAGTATCGGAAGGGTTTTGGGCTTCAAGAGATATGTAAAAAGTGGTTTAATTCCTAGGGAATGTCAAGGTCATCTAATTGCACCTATACCGCGTACGGTACACACCAATGTGGTCTCGAAGCGTATGTCAAGAGCAAGTTCTAATTCAAAGATACATGCATCGGCACACACAAGAAATGAATAGTGAAGCATTAAAGATGAATGCTTTTAGGCTCAAGATACCTCACTGCAATTAGGGTTGTATGTGCTTCGTCATGCTTCCTATTAGATTATCATTTCTTGCTTAAGAAATTTCTACCTTATTTTCCCTAGATTTCAAAATATTTTACTCATATTTGAAAATAGCTCCTCTTCAAAGACATTATGACTCAAAAATAGCAAAGTTAATCAGATGATTTAGCTCATACTTTTTAATTTTCTAGAAAATTTTTGAAAAATTTGAGGAACATTTTTTGAGTTTGCTATTTCAGACATTAAAAATCATAAAAAAAAACTAACCAAGGTATTATATACCTGCTATCCCACACTTAGAGGAACATTGTCCCTAATGTTCTCTTGAGTTGAGATTTACTGAAAGTAGAATCCCACACTTAGAGTTTAAACATGTAAGAAAATGTTTCTCAAGTGTTTGTTTTGGGTTGGAATCCCACACTTAGTAATAAGCTTAGGATAGAGTATAGACTACTTTAACAAACTTAACAAGGCAAATAATATACAGAATCATAAACAAAAGAGGGTAAAGGGTTAAGACACTCCCCAGATAGCGAGCTGCACTGAAGCTGAGAGTCTGAATTTGCTGAAAAGAGACGTTGCCAAGATCTTTTTTTCTGCATCCATGAAGATCGGCTCGGCTTCAAGCGTCTTGCTATTGGTTTATTCAACCATCATTCTCTTATGAATCAATCTCGTAGGTGTGAACACGTTGGATGTAGCCTTTTACAAACTCAATTTTTATGCAAATGGAAAGAGAAATCACTGTCTCAGAATTTGAAAAGATGTTTTACAAATCAGTTTTATAAAACATGTGTTTTTAAACGAGTTCGAGCATAATGCATAAAAGTAGTATGCAAGTACCTCAAATGCTCGAAACACATGAATTATCAGTTTTCAAAGTTATTTCCTATTTTCTGAGACAGTGATTTATTTGCAAATGAGTTGTAAATCTGCAGAAGTTTTCATAAAGTATTTCTGGTACGTCCAAGTGTGAAGGATAGTCGGAGATTTTCTTCACTTGTTGACACTTTCTCTCAACACGTCTTATTCCACGGGTTGCCTCCCGATAAGCGCTGCTATTAAAGTTGAGAGCTCGACTTTCAAAAGGATAGATTGTAGAAAATAAAGCAAAGAGATGTCATCCTCCAGACATAAGCAGAGTCAACCCTGAAACACCAATGCTGGATAGAGCTAAATGGACGAGGATCCTAATCATTAAGAGTTGTTGATGTGAATGACTCTCTAATGATCTGAAAGTGCTGAATCCAATGACCATAATTCTCTATCGCCCGAGATCTTTGATGACAAACTGATGCAATGAATCTGATTGTTATTCTTATCAGCAGAGGTCAATCCCATATCTAATTCTTTGATAGCCATTCCCTGGTCAGCCTATATCTCTGAGATGTTTCTGTAACACCCCCAAATTTAATGATTTGCGGAAGCTTGATTTGGGTGTTACTAATCAATAACAAAGCACAAAGATAAATAGCAAACGACTCTATATGCGTCGTTTTAACAAAATATATTGATAACTGAAATGTTTACAACATTTAAAGCTTTACATAGCTCGAGTTAAATAAAATGAGATTTCAGTACATAAGTACTTATACAAAATATACTAATGCAAGAAAATCTCAATCGTCTGTATGCTAACTCGAGCTAAATCCTGAAGCAGAAACATCCTACTGCTGGGTACCTGCGATATATGCTAAAAGGTCAGCTATAAAGCTGGTGAGCTCACAGGTTTGAAATCAAGTAATATCGTATGAACCGCAAGATTTAAATAATGAATTGCATCCAGCAATTAAATAATGAATTGCATCCAGCAATTAAATAATGAATTGCATCCAGCAATTAAATGATAATCATCGTGTATACAGCCATGAGCACATAGTTGAGCTTAACTCGAGGGCCGGGTCCCCTATAGAGAATTCCGGGCGAGGTGCCTCCACGAATGCCTAATCAACATTCGTCTTCCCAAATATTAGTACGTCCGTTTACCCGGTTAGTGCTTGCTAACCCGGACGAGGAGGGTCAATCCTATATGGTACAATATACTAATATTCACGCTACAACGTATTAACAACTATGCTGACGGAGGACTTTAAATGATTAGTTTCGAAAAACTCATGTAGTATATGAAAAGTTGGTACTTGCGTTCACATGTTAAAAGTTGAGCAGTATATCACACCCCTGAGTAAAACAGTAAAAGAGGGGCTATGAGACTCACCTGAGTCTTGTGAGTTTAACTTAATAAACTTGAGTTGATTAGCCGAGTATGAAGTCCAAAGACTTGTAACCTGAGGGTGTCCACGACACGCGATGGTTATAAACATGATTGGGTATCTCAAAAGATCACCCTTGTAGTTGTTACACAACTATATATATGTCCAAATTACTACGATTTGGTTGATTTGTTAAGTGTTTGAAAACATGTACGGCCCGTTTGTGACGGATTTGTAATAATAATCTCAACTATTATTATTTTGATTTCGTGGCGTTTTACTTGAAAAATGTGTTTTGATTGTGTTTTAGAAGCCGTTACGGAATCTATGTACGGGAGTCCGGGGGCAGCGCCCCTGGTAGCGGGGTCCAAGGGGCGGCAGCCCCTGGCTAGGGTCGAGCTGCCAGGTCAGCTTGGAAAATTTTTATTTCTACTATATTGCTTTGACGAAAAACGCATCTGGGATCTGAATTCGGGTAAAATAGAGTGATAAATTTCGAGTCTCGACACTTAGTAAAAATCTGAGTTTTCTGTGTTTTGCGACACAATATGCGACACAAAAGTGGTTATGCGACACAAGGGTTGTGTCGCATAGGAATGCGACACAATGTCTATGCGACACAATGGTTGTGTCGCATAGATGCGAGATGCTGATTCAACAGCGACATAGTGATTGTGTCGTATGGGGTATGCGACATAGTGGTTGTGTCGCAGGTCTTGCGACACTGATTATCGGGTACGACACAAGGTACGACACAAGGGATTTTTATGCGACACAAAGGTCAAAATACGACACAACATGCGACACAAGGCTTGTGTCGCATGGATGAACACCAGCCCAGAAGTCCGGCTGTTAATGTTTTTCCGGCCAAAATTCCGTTTTAAACTCGTTTTTAAGCTATGAAATCGTGTTATATACTTAGTAAGGGACATATATATGTTATATAAACAACCACAAGTGAAAAATACTAAGATTCGAGAGATTTCGGGATTTTGTCGGAAACTTACAATTTGCCGAAATGAAAATCCGGAAAGATAGCGTTGTAGATCGTCGCGAGGTGGTCGTGAATCTCTAAAAATATTTATGATCCGGTTGCGTTTGGTAGTAGTATTGTGCGATTTAGGTGGATTGGTGGTTTGTTTGTTTAGAGAGAAAAATAAAGAGAGAGAGAGTGAAGAAAGAAGATAAAATGAAGAAAGAAAATAGGAGGTGGGGGTTATCCCCACTTTTCCAGTTTTTCGCCCCGCGTCCCGTGTGGTGTTCGTTTGCTCCGTCATTTAACGTTAAATAATAATTTACATTTTAATTATAAGTTCAAAATACAATTTATTACGCGATGTTTTATTTAAATATTTTACAATTTAATTTATATTGTAGTTATAAAATATAAGTTTGTTTATTTAGTTTGCGCGGTTTAATGTTTTAAATCGTGTAAGTTTGGTTTGTACGATACGAATGAATACGAAATATTATCAAAATAATATTTTTTGACATAAAAGCGTTATTTAATAAAGTTGATCACCAACGTCCGTATTAAATTGAATCGAAATACATTCGATTTAAATTGCGTACGATTTCATCAAATCGCATTTTCGTATATATTCAACAATATATATAATTCGATACATTAATTAGCCTAACCAGGAACTAATTACATGTATTAACATATGATTAGGCACTAATTACTAGTCCTAATTTGACGGGTGTTACATTCTCCCCCTGTTAGAAGAATTTCGTCCCGAAATTTAGCTCGAAGTCGTGTTTGATGTGGAATCAGTGAATAGTTGAGGATATTTGAGTCGCATTTGGTCTTCCCGTTCCCAGGTGAATTCCGGACCACGCCGCGAATTCCATCTGACCTTGACGATGGGAATACGACTTTGTTTCAGTTGTTTGACCTCACGGTCCATAATTTCAGCGGGTTCCTCAACGAAATGAAGTTTATCGTCAACACGAATTTCATCTAATGGAATAATAAGTGTCTCATCAGACAGACACTTCTTCAAATTTGAAATATGAAAAGTAGGGTGCACGCTGCTGAGTTCGGATGGCAGCTGCAATCGATAAGCTACGGGGCCAATCCGTTCGAGGATTTCAAAAGGCCCTATGTATCTGGGATTCAACTTCCCGCGTTTGCCAAAACGGATGACGCCTTTCCAAGGCGATACTTTTAAGAGAACTCGATCCCCAACTTGGAACTCGAGTGGTTTGCGTCTCACGTCAGCATAACTTTTCTGACGATCACGTGCGGCTTTGAGTCTGTTTTGGATTTCCACAATTTTCTCAGTGGTGACGTGTATGAGTTCAGGACCATTGAGTTGACTATCTCCCACCTCAGTCCAACAGATCGGTGATCGGCACTTACGACCGTACAGTGCCTCAAAAGGTGCAGCCTTAATGCTGGCGTGATAACTGTTATTGTACGAAAATTCGCACAACGGTAGATGTCTTTCCCAGTTTGTACCGAAATCAACTACGCAGGCTCGTAGCATGTCTTCCAGTGTTTGAATGGTTCGTTCACTTTGGCCATCGGTTTGAGGATGGTACGCGGTACTCATATCGAGACGGGTACCCAATGCTTTTTGAAGTGATTGCCAAAAGTGAGAGGTGAAACGGGCATCCCTGTCAGAGATGATCGAGATTGGAACACCGTGATGAGAAACGATTTCCTTGATGTAGATTTGTGTAAGGCGTTCCATTTTATCGCTTTCTTTGATTGCCAGGAAGTGAGCAGATTTGGTGAGACGATCGACGATCACCCAAATGGTATCGCAACCGCTCGCCGACTTGGGTAGTTTGGTTATGAAATCCATGGCAATTTGTTCCCATTTCCATTCAGGGATTTCAGGTTGTTGGAGTAAACCAGGTGGTTTCTGATGTTCGGTTTTGACTTTCGAGCAAGTAAGACACTTGCTGACATAAGTGGCGATTTCGGCTTTCATGTTTGGCCACCAATAAAATTCCTTGATACCGTGGTACATCTTATCGGATCCCGGATGGATAGAATATTTAGACTTGTGAGCTTCATCCATCACCAAGTCTCGTAGGTTCCCGAAATTTGGCAGCCAGATGCGGTTTGAGAAATACCTAATCCCGTTAGATCTGATTTCGAATTGTTTGTCAATACCCCGTAAGGCTTCATTTTTGATGTTTTCCGGTTTCAGGGCTTCGATCTGAGCGGTATGAATCTGAACTGTAAGATCGTTGTGAATGGTCATACTGAGGGCTCGGACTCGAAGTGGTTTTGGTCGTTCCTTTCGACTGAGGGCATCGGCTACAACATTAGCCTTCCCTGGATGGTACATGATCTCGCAGTCGTAATCGGTAAGCAACTCGACCCATCGACGTTGCCTCATATTGAGATCCTTCTGATCGAATATATGTTGAAGACTTTTGTGATCGGTAAAGATGGTGCACTTAGTGCCGTAGAGATAATGTCTCCAGATTTTTAGAGCAAAAATGACAGCTCCAAGTTCGAGATCGTGAGTGGTGTAGTTCTTTTCATGAATTTTCAGCTGTCGTGAGGCATAAGCAATGACCTTGTCTCGTTGCATAAGCACGCAACCAAGACCTTGGTGAGAAGCATCGCAGTATACCACGAAGTCATCGGTGCCTTCGGGTAAGGATAGAATTGGAGCACTGCAAAGCTTTTGTTTCAAAAGTTGGAACGCTGACTCTTGTTTTTCGGTCCAATCGAACCTTTTGTCCTTCTGAGTCAGTACCGTAAGTGGTTGAGCTATTTTAGAGAAATTTTCGATAAATCGTCGATAATACCCAGCAAGACCCAAGAATTGTCGTACTTCAGTTGCAGAGGTGGGTGCTTGCCAGTCTTTGATAGCCTCGATCTTTAATGGGTCAACGTGAATTCCCTGACTGTCGATCACGTGACCAAGAAATTGAACAGTTTGGATCCAGAACTCACACTTAGAGAATTTAGCATAAAGCTCCTCGTGTCTAAGTAGTTCAAGGATGGTTTTGAGGTGTTGCGCATGTTCTTGCTCGTTGCGCGAGTAAATGAGTATGTCATCGATAAAGACAATGACAAACTTGTCGAGGTAAGGTTTGCACACCCGGTTCATGAGGTCCATGAATACAGCCGGTGCGTTGGTTAGACCAAAGGGCATCACTTGGAATTCGTAGTGCCCGTAACGAGTTCTGAAAGCAGTTTTTGGAATATCGGTGTCGCAAACTCGTAATTGATGATAACCTGATCGCAGATCGATTTTTGAGTAAAAACTTGAACCCTGAAGTTGGTCGAATAGATCATCAATGCGAGGAAGTGGGTATCGGTTTTTGACGGTCAATTTGTTCAATTCTCGGTAGTCGATGCACATTCGGAATGAACCGTCCTTCTTTTTGACAAATAAGACCGGAGCTCCCCAAGGTGAAGAACTCGGTCTAATGAATCCTCGATCCAGAAGTTCCTGTAACTGAGAGGACAACTCCTGAAGTTCAGATGGGGCTAAACGGTATGGTGCGCGGGCCACCGGTGCGGCACCCGGCACGAGATCAATCGAGAACTCAACCTGTCTAAGCGGAGGTAGACCAGGTAATTCTTCCGGAAAGACTTCGGGAAAGTCTCTAACAATTGGCACATCCTCAAGTCGCTTCTCCTCCGACTTCTTCTCTGTGATGTGTGCAAGTATTGCGGGGTAACCCTTTCTCAGAAATTTTCGGGTTTTTAAGCAGGAGATTATATTGAGTCCCGTCCCACCGGTCTCCCCCTGTATGATCAAGGTTCCACCAACGGCGAGTGGGATACAGACGATTTTATCATGACAAACGATTTCAGCTCGATGCTTGGACAACCAGTCCATTCCGATAATGACGTCGAAACTTCCGATTTCAATGGGTATAAGGTCGATCGAAAAGGTTTCGTCAGCTAGGTTTAAAGTGCAATTAGGTATCACACTGGTGGTTTCTACAAGTTTTCCATTTGCTAGCTCTACAGTGTACTTAACATCTAAGGCAACAGGAGTGATGTCAAGTAATGGGCAAAAATCATCGGAGATAAAGCTTCTATCAGCACCAGTATCAAATAGAACGGAAGCAGTTAAGTTGTTGAGGAGGAACATACCCGAGACCACATTCGGGTCTTGGCGGGCGTCCCCAGATTTGATGACAAAAGCTCTGCTGCGAGTGTTGTTGTTGTTGCTGTTGTTGCGGTTGTTGTTGTTCTTCAGTTTTGGGCACGAGTCCCTGAAATGCCCAGGTTTCCCACACTCAAAGCATACTTTGGGTGGTCTGGTGTTGTTGTTGGAATTGTTGTTGGTAGGAGAGCGGCAATCTTTTGTGAGGTGGCCGTACCTCTTGCAGTTGTTGCAAAAGGGACCACAGGAACCTTCATGGTGGCGACTGCACTTGGAACAATAAGGTTTGCTCCCAGTGTAGCCCCGGATGATGTCAGTGGTGGTGTTGTAAGCTTTGATGGTGTCGGGTTTCTTGTTTTGTTGGTTGGAGGGGTTGTTGTGGTAGTCAGACCACTTGCGTTTGTTGTTATGGGAGGATGAAGTGGGTGGTTCAGAATCTTGGCTCATGGACATTAGGTCTTGGGCCAATAGGATCGCACCGTCAATGGTGGTTGGTTTTGAGGAGATGACATGTCCCCGAACATGGTCAGGGAGACCAAGGGTGTACTTCCTGATTTTATCAGGTTCAGTGCTAACCATAGCTGGGCGGAGGGCAGCTAGTTGTTGAAACCTGGTGGTATAACCATCGATATCACCACCCTGAACCTTTAAGTTCCAGAACTCCTCATCTAGCTTTTGGAGTTTGGCGATAGAGCAGTATTTGGCAGTGAGTTTTGCCTTCAATTCCTCCCAAGTGAGTTGGTAGGCAATGTCAGCACCCACTGATTGGGTATATGAATTCCACCAAGAGTGGGCATCATCTTCAAGAGAGCAGGTGGCGAAGTTTACTTTGTCGTTCTCCGCGCATTTACTAACACGGAAAACAGTTTCCATTTTCTCGAACCATCTGATCAGTCCGATGGCTCCTTCAGAACCCTTGAAGCTCGAGGGTTTGCAGCTTTGGAAGTCCTTGTAAAAACAAGGTTTGACGGCAGAGGTTCCAGCGGTATCGCTGTTTCTTGTGGAGTTGGGTGGGGTATTCCGAGCCAAGGCTTCAGTAACAGCCTGGGTAATGAGTGACGTGATCTGAGCATCTGTGTAAGGTCGTGTCTTTGGCGGCATGATTCTTCAATAAAAGAAATGAAGATACATGAGATTTTGTAAGAAAATTGCATTTATTTCAGATGTACATGTATAAAGGTGGTAATACATAACATCAATATGAAAAAGAATTATGGCAATTAATATGAGTTGAACAACAAGAAATATTTGATAGCTAATACGAGTTCAAAGGTTACATCCTACAGATGTATTACAAAAGATGTCGGGAATTGTTACATCCGACTGAATTATAGAGTAGCGCGTAGATAGTTACTAGATTACAGGATAGATTACAAGACAAAGACTACACTAGTCTTGACGTAGATTAATTTGTTCCATCATCGTGACAAGACGGTCCACAGTGTTTGCAAGCCTGCTAGCTTGTCGGGCGTTGTCTTCTGCTAGCGCAAGTCGTTGTGTTATTCCGCGCGCATGCTCTTCTGCTTCATGTGAGCGTTGCTCACATTCTTCCATCCTTTGTTGTAGAAGGGCATTTTCCACCCATATTTCTATAATTTGGTTGCGAAGGACATCCATGTTGTTGTTTGTGGTTTCAAGGTCGTCGGAGACCTGTTCTATGCGTTCAAGAGACGTAAGTCGCCAGTTTTCATTTGTTTCCTGCAACACGACATCCATGGTGCGAAGTCGCTGCTCGTGTTGATTTACCCTAGCAGTTAAAGCCGGTAAGGCGATGTGAGTGGGATACGGGCCAGCTCGAGGCAACCTGTTGTTCCTCCTTGCTACCCTTGGGTTCTGCGACCCGGATGGAGAACGAGATGAATTTGATGGGATGTTTGCCATTTCTGAGACCAAGCGTTAGTAAGATTGAGGCCTATATTCATATAGCTCCTATATAATATAGCCTATTGAGTGTCTAGCATAAACATGTTTGAGTCTCGGTTCTCTCGAGGTCAGAGTCTTCTATTGTATCCTGTTCAGCCATAACTACTTTCAGATCTTACATCTTCTTTGCTTAATTGTACATAGTTGATCAGGCTATGTTAAATTAAACTCGTATGCTGTAATCCCTGAACCAGTCATACCTAATAAGGAATACTGCCTAATGGTCATAGTCTAGGCTCACTAAATGCAACCTAGTTCACTATAACCTTAGGCTCTGATACCAATCTGTAACACCCCCAAATTTAATGATTTGCGGAAGCTTGATTTAGGTGTTACTAATCAATAACAAAGCACAAAGATAAATAGCAAACGACTCTATATGCGTCGTTTTAACAAAATATATTGATAACTGAAATGTTTACAACATTTAAAGCTTTACATAGCTCGAGTTAAATAAAATGAGATTTCAGTACATAAGTACTTATACAAAATATACTAATGCAAGAAAATCTCAATCGTCTGTATGCTGACTCGAGCTAAATCCTGAAGCAGAAACATCCTACTGCTGGGTACCTGCGATATATGCTAAAAGGTCAGCTATAAAGCTGGTGAGCTCACAGGTTTGAAATCAAGTAATATCGTATGAACCGCAAGATTTAAATAATGAATTGCATCCAGCAATTAAATGATAATCATCGTGTATACAGCCATGAGCACATAGTTGAGCTTAACTCGAGGGCCGGGTCCCCTATAGAGAATTCCGGGCGAGGTGCCTCCACGAATGCCTAATCAACATTCGTCTTCCCAAATATTAGTACGTCCGTTTACCCGGTTAGTGCTTGCTAACCCAGACGAGGAGGGTCAATCCTATATGGTACCATATACTAATATTCACGCTACAACGTATTAACAACTATGCTGACGGAGGACTTTAAATGATTAGTTTCGAAAAACTCATGTAGTATATGAAAAGTTGGTACTTGCGTTCACATGTTAAAAGTTGAGCAGTATATCACACCCCTGAGTAAAACAGTAAAAGAGGGGCTATGAGACTCACCTGAGTCTTGTGAGTTTAACTTAATAAACTTGAGTTGATTAGCCGAGTATGAAGTCCAAAGACTTGTAACCTGAGGGTGTCCACGACACGCGATGGTTATAAACATGATTGGGTATCTCAAAAGATCACCCTTGTAGTTGTCACACAACTATATATATGTCCAAATTACTACGATTTGGTTGATTTGTTAAGTGTTTGAAAACATGTACGGCCCGTTGGTGACGGATTTGTAATAATAATCTCAACTATTATTATTTTGATTTCGTGGCGTTTTACTTGAAAAATGTGTTTTGATTATGTTTTAGAAGCCGTTACGGAATCTATGTACGGGGGTCCAGGGGCAGCGCCCCTGGTAGCGGGGTCCAAGGGGCGGCAGCCCCTGGCTGGGGTCGAGCTGCCAGGTCAGCTTGAAAATTTTTATTTCTACTATATTGCTTTGACGAAAAACGCATCTGGGATCTGAATTCGGGTAAAATAGAGTGATAAATTTCGAGTCTCGACACTTAGTAAAAATCTGAGTTTTCTGTGTTTTGCGACACAATATGCGACACAAAAGTGGTTATGCGACACAAGGGTTGTGTCGCATAGGAATGCGACACAATGTCTATGCGACACAATGGTTGTGTCGCATAGATGCGAGATGCTGATTCAACAGCGACATAGTGATTGTGTCGTATTGGGTATGCGACATAGTGGTTGTGTCGCAGGTCTTGCGACACTGATTATCGGGTACGACACAAGGTACGACACAAGGGATTTTTATGCGACACAAAGGTCAAAATACGACACAACATGCGACACAAGGCTTGTGTCGCATGGATGAACACCAGCCCAGAAGTCCGGCTGTTAATGTTTTTCCGGCCAAAATTCCGTTTTAAACTCGTTTTTAAGCTATGAAATCGTGTTATATACTTAGTAAGGGACATATATATGTTATATAAACAACCACAAGTGAAAAATACTAAGATTCGAGAGATTTCGGGATTTTGTCGGAAACTTACAATTTTCCGAAATGAAAATCCGGAAAGATAGCGTTGTAGATCGTCGCGAGGTAGTCGTGAATCTCTAAAAATATTTATGATCCGGTTGCGTTTGGTAGTAGTATTGTGCGATTTAGGTGGATTGGTGGTTTGTTTGTTTAGAGAGAAAAGTAAAGAGAGAGAGAGTGAAGAAAGAAGATAAAATGAAGAAAGAAAATGGGAGGTGGGGGTTATCCCCACTTTTCCAGTTTTTCGCCCCGCGTCCCGTGTGGTGTTCGTTTGCTCCGTCATTTAACGTTAAATAATAATTTACATTTTAATTATAAGTTCAAAATACAATTTATTACGCGATGTTTTATTTAAATATTTTACAATTTAATTTATATTGTAGTTATAAAATATAAGTTTGTTTATTTAGTTTGCGCGGTTTAATGTTTTAAATCGTGTAAGTTTGGTTTGTACGATACGAATGAATACGAAATATTATCAAAATAATATTTTTTGACATAAAAGCGTTATTTAATAAAGTTGATCACCAACGTCCGTATTAAATTGAATCGAAATACATTCGATTTAAATTGCGTACGATTTCATCAAATCGCATTTTCGTATATATTCAACAATATATATAATTCGATACATTAATTAGCCTAACCAGGAACTAATTACATGTATTAACATATGATTAGGCACTAATTACTAGTCCTAATTTGACGGGTGTTACAGTTTCTGTGTATATTTGTAGGCGGTGACATTACTATAGCAGATGAATGGTTCCCGATGATGGTGGTGATAAGTCTGAATGGGTGGATGGATGGGTGAATGTGGGTGGCTATTGTGATGACGGATGATGTTTTGGGGTTCCATACAAAACTATGCTAGCAATCAAGGATGTGCTAAGGTTTAGCTCTAGGATATGGGTACATGTTGTGAATGTTGTGAATGTTGAGCTGATCTACTTAATGAACTAGTCATAGACAACTAGAAATCATTTATGTGTCTGAAAGAGGTATCTCTTCTCCCTTCAAAGCAATGCTCCAAAGATTTCTAAATTTAATGAACTACAAGATCCCCTTGTTGCCTTTCCATTATTCTCAAAGATTCTTTACCCATAGGCGGCAATCCCTGTTTGTTTGGCATTTGAACAAGTAGAACAAATAAACGTGATCTAACAAACAAGTGATTATTCTCCAAATAATAGATTCACTGGTTTGCGAATGACCTATCAAAGTGAATGCTTTGAAGATGAAACAAACCAGTGTATGACTTAGAGTCTAATCGCATACTAAAAGTGTTAGTTGCCTATAATTTCACCGCAGCACAAACATCAGCTATGGAAATACCAGTATTATCAGTTGAATCAGGTAGCCAAGTATAGAGATATCCAAAGAACACATTTTTAAACGAGTTTGAGCATAATACACATATTGACATACAAATCATGTTTATCAGATTAAGCATCAGTATTTCATGTTTGTTCACACAAATACATGTAAGTACCTCAAATGCTCGAAACATGTCAGTGGGTGTGTAAGATGACTAAGGCTCCTAACTCTAATAGGTTTCCATGTTTGTGAGTGAAAGGGATACTAAGAATAAAGTTCAAACAAGTAGGAGTAGGAAGTTTTAAGTTTTGACAAAAATTTCAATGAAGTAATTTCGCAAAACATCCTTTTTGTTCATAAAAATAGAGAAGACTTGGAACATTCATTTTAGGGATCATTCTCTACTTATTTGGGTTAGCTTACGATTTATCTTAAATTAACTACTATTACGACTACTAAAACTACGTTAGACACGGGTTGCCTCCCGAGAAGCGCTTGTTTTTGTTTGAGTCTCTAGCTTGACTCCAACACTATTTATCAGGCAATCCTAGCGGCTTTCTTGCATCCATCAGTAGACACAAGTGGTAATATTGGTACATACCTAACAGTTTAAGGAAAGTTAAGGTCACGGGATGTCCAATATGAGGAGATGATTCAAAGTAAGGGAATTGTTCTACCGGAGGTATAACAAATCTCTCAACTTCTAATACCTCCTGGGGTCGGGTTGACAGAATGGGTTGGTCAGAGGTGTCCATATCACTCCATGACGTATACGTCATTATGTGGTGGAGAGATGGTTTGTAGGGCAACCCTGACGCAAAACCCACATTGCTTCCTATGGTCTTTTGGTCGATGATAATGTTGTACTCTGGACATGGAGATGGGGCAATATCTGTTGACGTCTCCAATCTTGTAACAACATTCTCATCAACTACTTGGGTAACGGGTTCAATTAGATCACTGCTTAGAGTTGAGTGCAAGTCTGTGTTGAGTGTATTAGATGTGGAGTGTGGGTTGACTTCGAATGATAAAGATTGAGATTGATGTTGAGTGGGGCTATAGGTGTTTGATTGAGAATCTAAGTGTCCTATGGCTAACATCGTATATCCCTCACATTCTCCGTCAAAGTGGGGAACACCGCATATCCTACATCCAATTTGAATTATTTGAGCAAGACTTTGCAATTGATCTTTTATAGTTTCTACCCAAGTATTCAGTAAAGACGACATTTGAAGAAGGTTTAAGAATTGTATTTGAGGTGAGAAGGGTTTTGATCTAAACTAAGCTAAGCTAAGCTAATCTAATCTAACTACGGGAAAAAAGTAAAGGGATAACTTAAAAACTAATTTATCTAAACAGGCTCCGAATCGTACTACCGTCCCCGGAAGCGGCGCCAAAAACTTGACGCGCACCCAGCGGTCGGTTCAGGAATTGCTTCCTGTCGTTGCAGACCTTTCCACTAGGCGCGGCGTCAGGTGGTAGTTTTCAATTTATAATAGTCGGGGGAGCCTAAACCTCCGTACTACCTACTGGTACTGGTACGAATACCTTAATACGAGTATGCGGTAAGGATGATCCAGGGTCGTTCCTCACGACGGTAGAATTGAAACAGAGCTCGTTCCGATAAACTAATTATCAAGCTAGGGTTTGAATAAGTGGATAGGTGATTGTTTTTGGTTTTTATCTAGTTAAACTACTAAAACTTACAAAGCATAAAAGTAAAGGGAGACTAGCATATGTAACACCTAAGGATAACAAAGACGTGGTTCACCATGATTTAGGATAGTGTATGTGCAGAGATGATGATTATATGGGGACACATTCAGTTGACAAACAAATAAACTTAGGTGTAAACACTAGGACCCTACTTATTTAGTTCCGGTTCTAAATTAGTATGTCACTGAGTACCTAGGCTATGGTGATTCTGATCAGAACAGGTTGCTCAACCCCCCCCCCCCCCCCCAACACTGCCCTTGTGACGGTACAGTGACCCTTGCTCAACTACCCTGTTACGGAATAGTGAGTCTCTGGAGATAACTCCGGGGTGCATGCATGAGGTAACAAACTGCCATTAAGGATACTCTGACCTTTCTTAACACCTAAACCTAAATGTGTCATCTAAATGTGTACTGGTTATTTAACTATGTTATTCTAAACTATCGGTTATGAAGAGTTAAGGGGTTTAAGCATCTGGGAATACAGCCGACTCCTTGCTTTCTTTTCAAAAATCATATTCTATTAGTTAAGCTCAAATACTTCCGTCTTGACTTAGACCCTCCTTTACAATCAGTCGTTCATCCCTAGGTATACTCACAGTGTACCCTGCATTAAGTATTTCCACAGCTTATATATATCTAAGTATACTCACGGTGTATAGTATTTTTAAGGTTTAGCATTTCCACAGCTTTATGTATCCTAGACCATGTTCTAGAAGGGTGACGTCTAGGTAATCCACGATGAGATGATCCTACGGCATTTCCTTAGCTTGCACGTATTTGTACTCCACACGAGGTGTTTCCAACGCTATACGAAGTACAGTGCCATTTAACAGAGTCTCATAGCTTCATACTGTAACACAGATAACTATGTTTACGTAGTATTCGGGTTTGCAAAGTCCTATCCTAAGGGCAATAGTCACGTGAAAGACTGTAAAGGGTGAACGATAAAGTCTAAATTCAGGATAAGTTTAGACTGATAACAAAGTAAAACAACTCCCATTTATATAATAATCGGGAACATTATTCCACAACGGATGGCGCCCACGACTTTCATAGCTTCCACGTTCCGTACTCCACACATTAGTGATGTTTACGGCGCTATACAAATGAAAGCCGTATAACGTTACCTCCGTTGTTTCATAATGATGTTATCCCAATATCATATATCTGAAGTAACATCGTCACTACTATTTAAATCATGGCAAACATACAAGCAACTAATTACAAAGCATATAAATAAACATTTCTAATATTAATAAATCACAAATATCAAACAAGAACATTATGACAAATTAATAATAGAAAGGGTAGATAATACCGATACGAATTGTGAGCAGAATAACACTTATATTTCTTCATAAAATCCGAGAATTACATAAGCTAGCCTCTACTAATTTATTACATAACTAATCTAAAAGTAAAGAAAAGGATTCCCCCACTAATCTTCTCACTAGTCGAAGGGTTAAAAACCCTAGCAAGAAACTAGAGAGAGAGACTAGAGAGAGAACCTAGAGAGAGAGTGTGTGAGAGAGAAAGTGAGAAATGAGAAATGAGAATGAAGTGTAGAATGGTTGGAGGATGAAGGCCCTATTTATAGGCAAAGGGTGAAATCAGCCGTACAAGTCGCGAAGCACGCACGTACAAGCAAACGAAGCATGAACAGAGACCAATTGGCCTTAGGAGGGCCTTATACGGGGTCAAGGGGGCCGTATACGGCCTTGTGGGGGTCGTATACGATGTGCATGGGGCCATATACGGTCTCCAGGGCCGTATACGGGTTCCGTCGGTTTTAGTTCGTTGCTTAAAACGCCCGTATCTCCTTCGTTATGCGTCCGTTTGACTCGATTCTTTCGCCTGTGATCTCGTAATTCCGTTACGCTTCTAATGGTGCCAATTTCATAGAAATTGGATGTGTGTAACTCAAGCATGTTTGGAATGACTTTTAACGATATGTAGAAGCCGTATCTCTTTCGTTCTTCACCCAATTTACATGATTCTTGATTCTTCCATCTCGTTTTTACCTATTACAACATATCATAAGGTTAGAATGTGCTTATAATAAGGTAAATGAGGGTGTGAGAATTGGTTGTTGTTTATTCGCTCTGTTTTGCTCGTTATTTGGACGTTTTTAGTGATTTTTGTAGCAACGCCTATATTTGGAGCACTTTAGTGAATTTTAGTAAATAATGATTGTTTTGGAATGTTTTCACTAAAGATTTGTCCAAAAAGTGCGGAATATCGTACTTAAAAACATGACTTTTTGCGTCACATTAAAGTCTAAACTTTTAAATACAAAACAAAACTTTTAACAAAAGTATTCTAACTAATAAATACTTAGTTATTCACTTAAAATTTTAAATTTTCAAAATTTTAAGAACAATAGAAACTTAAATGTTTAATTAAAGAAATTCTTTTTCTTACGAACCCTATCCCCACACTTAAATTATACAATGCCCTCATTGTAAAAAAATGATAAACAAAAAGTGAGTAAGGGAAAGAAAAATAAAACAGAAAAACTCCCCTGACTGAAATTATAAATTTCATCATCGGCTAATAAAAATCTTCTTGGTTGATTCCTTCATCTCTTGAAAAATAATATACAACATCTACACTTTTGTAGTTAATCACGATTGCATTTAGCATATGCAATAAGCCTTTAAACCCCTCGGTATCCCAAGTGGACGAGTTATAGTCTCGTGAGGGTTTCCAGTGAACACACCTACAAAGTTCAACCTAAAAATAAAAAGAAAAACATAACATATAAACATAAACACGGGTTGTCTCCCGAGAAGTACTTTTGTTTAAGTGTCAGTAAGTTCGACTTAATCATATCTCCTATTCTTCTAGAGATATATCTGAAATATGTTCAATAACATTATTTTCATAGTATTTCTTCAAACGATGCCCATTGACTTTAAAAATATCCCCATTAAGCGATATCAAATCTACACTCCCATTTGTATTGACTTGGTGAATAACATATGGTCCGCTCCATCTCGATTTCAATTTACCCGGAAATAACCTAATACGTGAATTATATAAAAGCACCCGTTCTCCAGTAACGAATGCTTTATCTCCCCGAAGTCTTGCATCATGCCATTTCTTCGTTCTTTCTTTATAAAATCTTGAATTCTCATAAGCATTCCAACGAAGCTCATCTAACTCATGTAACTGTAAAAAGCGATGTTTACCAACTTTATCGGTATCCATGTTGCATTCTCGAACTGCCCAATATGCTTTGTGTTCTATTTTCACTGGTAAATGATAAGCTTTTCCATAAACTAGTCTATACGGATTACAACCTGTAGGAGTTTTAAATGCTGTCCTATATGCCCAAAGTGCATCATTTAATTTTTCTGACCATTCTTTTCTGTTAGAACCAACAGAACATTCCAAAATATGTTTTAACGCACGATTGGTATTTTCAACTTGTCCACTTGTTTGTGGATGATAAGGCGTAGCAATTCTATGAGTAACTCCATATCTTTTCAATATTTTCTCCAATTGAGCGTTACAAAAATGAGTACCCCGATCACTAATCAATGCCTTAGGAGTTCCAAATCTCGAAAATAACTGTTTAAGAAATTTTACCACAACTCTTGCATCATTCGTAGGTAATGCCTTTGCCTCTGCCCACTTGGAAACATAATCTACATCTACTAATATATACTTATTACCGTGACTCATAGGAAATGGTCCCATAAAATCAATACCCCAAACATCAAATATCTCACAAACTTGTATACCAGTTTGTGGCATCTCATCTTTTTTAGAAATATTCCCAGCTCTTTGGCATGAATCACAATTCTTAACTTAAGCATATGTATCTTTAAAAATTGTCGGCCAATAGAATCCTGCATCAAATATTTTATTCGCAGTGTAACTTGGTCCATTATGACCCCCTACTGGTCCTTCATGACAATGCTTTATAATCTGTTGAGCTTCTTCACCATGTACACAACGTCTGATTATTCCATCTGCACAGTATCTGAAAAGAAATGGATCTTCCCAAAAATAATATTTTAAATCAGAAAAGAATTTCTTCTTGTTCTGGTAATCCATCTTTGGTAAAATTTTAGTAACCAAATAATTTGCATAATTCGCAAACCAAGGTATATCCATTACTTCTTGTACAGTCATTAATTTCTCATCCGGAAATGTATCTTTAATATCTTCTTCATCTAACACTTCTAATCCCGTATTTTCTAACCTTGACAAATGATCAGCTGCGACATTTTCAGCTCCTTTCTTATCCTTAATTTCAATATCGAATTCCTGCAATAAAAGAATCCATCGTAATAAACGAGGGCGCGCATCCTGCTTATTAAACAAATACTTCAAAGCAGAATGATCAGTATAAACCACAGTTTTAGTTAAGACAAGATAAGAATGAAATTTATCGAAAGCAAAAACTACTGCCAAAAGTTCCTTTTTCGTAGTTGTGTAATTTTCCTGAGCATCTGTTAATGTTTTACTGGCATAATAGATTGGCTTAAACTTCTTATCAACTTTTTGTCCTAGAACAGCTCCAACTGCATAGTCACTAGCATCACACATCAATTCAAAAGGTAAACTCCAATCTGGACTCGTCATTACTGGAGCAGATACCAACTTTTCTTTCAATGCATCAAACGACTGTTTGCAATCATCTGTAAACTCAAATTTTGCATCCTTCTCTAGTAAATGATTAAGCGGTTTTGCAATTTTTGAAAAATCTTTTATAAATCTCCTATAAAATCCAGCATGTCCTAGAAAACTTCTTATTCCTTTTACATTTGTAGGATAAGGTAGTTTTGAAATAGCTTCAATCTTCGCTTGATCTACCTCAATTCCTGTTTTGGATAATTTATGACCTAAAACAATTCCTTCTCTAACCATAAAATGACATTTTTCCCGGTTAAGAACTAGATTTGCTCTTTCACATCTTTGCAACATCTGATGTAAATTTTCTAAACAAGCATCAAACGAATCTCCAAATCCCGAGAAATCATCCATAAATACTTCCATGAAGTCTTCTACCATATCATGAAATATTGCGATCATGCAACGCTGAAATGTAGCTGGTGCATTACACAAACCAAACGGCATTCTTCTATAAGCGAAAGTACCAAACGGACAGGTAAATGTTGTTTTATCTTGATCTTTAGCTGCTATCGGTATTTGAAAATATCCTGAAAATCCATCCAGAAAACAATAGAATTCCTTTCCTGATAACCTTTCTATCATCTGATCAATAAATGGTAATGGAAAATGATCTTTCCTGGTAGCATCATTTAATTTTCTATAATCAATACAAACTCTCCATCCCGTTACCGTCATTGTTGGTATCAATTCATTCTTTTCATTAGGTACCACCATTATTCCACCTTTCTTTGGTACAACATGTATTGGACTTACCCATGGACTATCTGAAATAGGATAAATTAACCCTGAATCCAGCAATTTCTTGATTTCTTTCCTCACTACATCTTTAACATTCGAATTTAATCTTCTTAAAGGTTGTACGACTGGCTTAAAATCTTTTTCCATCAAGATTTTATGAGTACAGTAGGTAGGACTGATTCCTTTAATATCCGTTATTTTCCATGCTATTGCTTGTTTATGCTGTTTAAGAACCTGAACTAATCGTTCTTTCTCTGATTTTGACAATTTTGAAGATATTATAACCGGCAAGTCTGATGTTCCTTGTAAATAAGCATATTCCAAATGTGATGGTAGCTCTTTAAGTTCCAACTGTGGTGGTTCTTCAATAGATGTCTTGATCTCAAATATCTCTTCCTTCAAACAAGGAATATTATTCACAGAATAGGGTATCAATTCCTGGTTAATAATTTTAGCAATTGGCTGTGTTTCTTCCTCTTCAGGATGTTGTTGAATAACCACTGTTGCTTCTTCCAAATCTTCATCTTCCTCTAATAACTTATCAAATTCTGCTAAATCCTTTGCAGTGTCAAACTCTTCAGTCCATCCATTAAGAATTCCCATATCTGATTGATCTTTTCCTGTAAAATCTTGAAAAGAAGAGTTATCCATATATTCATATGAACTTAAATAATAACAAGTATCATCCACATAATCAGGAAATTTCATGGAATTATTAACATCAAAAACAATATTTTCATTCCCTAACCTCATGGTAATTTTTCTATTAAAAACATCTATTACGGCATGTGTAGTTGCTAAAAATGGTCTTCCTAATACAATAGGGACTTTAGGGTCTTCTATCATATCTAAAATTACAAAATCACATGGAAAAACAAATTTATCAACTTTAATCAAAACATTTTCAACTATTTCTTTAGGATATTGCACAGATCGGTCAGCTAATTCAATACACATACGAATAGGTTTTGGTTCTCCTAATCCTAAACGCATATAAAGAGTATATGGCATTAATGAAATACTAGCACCTAAATCTGCTAATGCATTTTCAATATCAATTTCACCAATTTTGCAAGGTATAGTAATACTCCCTGGATCTTTGACTTTTGGAGGTAGCTTATTCTGCATTATTGCTGAGCATCTCGCATTCATAGTCACCTTTGTCACATTATTCAGTTTACTTTTGTTGGTCAGCAGCTCCTTAAGATATTTTGCATACTTCGGCATTTGAGCTATAGCTTCAACAAAAGGAATATTAATATGAAGTTGTTTCAGATTTTCCAGAAATTTGTGGTATTGTTCATCTTCTTTGTCCTTCCTCAGAGCAGCTGGATATGGAAGTGGGGGTGTATAGTCTTTAATGACTTCTTTAACTTTATTTTCTCCAATGCTCTTTTTATTTGGATGTATGTCTTCGTCAATTGTTTCTTTTTCAACATGTCCAGACTCAACAACTTTATTAGTTATAACAGGAGAGTCAACATTCTTACCACTTCTGGTAATTACTGCTTTAGCTTGCTCCTTTGGATTTGTTTCAGTAAATCCTGGTAATGTTCCTGGAAATCTCTCCTGTAGTGCTTTAGCAATCTGATGAACCGATCCTTCAATTTGTTTGATCGATGCTTCATTATTACGCATTCTTGTATTAATTTCCTCTTGGCTTTTATTACTTGCCTCAGCCATTTTTCCCAATGCATTTTCTATCACCATCATTCTGTCATTATAGGAAGTATTTTGTCCTGTTTTGACATAATAACCTGGTGCTCCTTGTTGATATTTTTGTCCTGGTTGACTAGTTCTTCTAAAGTTAGAAACTTGACGATAATTTGGATTTCCTTGAAAATCCCCATACATAACTTCTTCAGTGATTATTTCACTATCATTATTAGGACATTCTGTCTTTAGATGATTTCCTCCACATATTTCACAACCAATCCTGATTGCATGAACTTGTTCATTTACTTTCTTAATATCTCTTCCCATACTTTCCAATTTTGTAGTGATAGCTGCGAGACCATCACTATCTTCAGATATTCTTTTTCTTCCAGATGAACCATCATCCCATAATTGAGAATGTTTTGCTAGTTCTTCAATTCCGGCTTTTGCTACTGCTGGAGTTTTCTTAGGTACTGGGCCTTGTGCATCTAACTGTTGACGTGTTGCTCGATCAACTCCCTTATAAAATACCGTTATTTCTTGTTGAACATTCAAATCATGTTGTGGACATTTATGTAACATCTCCTTATATCTTTCCCAAGCTTGATATAGAGATTCATTGGGTTTCTGCTTAAAATTCCTAATCTTATCGATCATCTTTGACGTTTTGGAAGGTGTACAATACATTTTTAGAAATTTTCTACGAAGATCCTCCCAAGTAGTAATAGATCCGGTTGGTTCATTATTAATCCATCTCTTAGCTCCATCCTTTAATGTTAAAGAAAATACTCGTAACATCACCTGATCTCTTGTAACATTAGGAATATTAAACATATCTGCAATTTCTAGAATTTTCTCAACATGCTCGTTTGCATCTTCTTTATCTTCTCCTCTGAAAGGATTCTCTCTCAATTCCTTCAGAAATTTTCCTTTTAATTCAAATTCTACTTCTCTAGCTATAGCAGGCCTAACCACTCCCGGTCTTGGATCTCCACGAGTTTGAATCGTGTAATCCTCAAGCGTCATGTTAGCTATGTCTGCCATGTCTCTTTGTTTTGGTTCAGAATCTCTTGGAAATACTGTATGTTGTCTCGAATGTACTCTATCTAAATCTGAATCGGAGTAATATCCTCTTTTAGCCGTTTTGACTAAACTGTTATGAAATATTAAATCGTCTTCGTCAGATGAAATTCCTTGTTCTGGCGAATTAGGTGGCGCATATGACAATCGTCTTCTAGAATGAAATTCTCGTTCTGGTTCGTCAAATGGACTAAGTGGATCCGGATGAAGTGTGCGGGTCGTACATCCATCTACAAAGAAGAACAGAATTGTAGTAGTACTTTAAATTCAAAAGTAGATGTTAGTAGTTTGTTAGTAATATTCAAGTTGGTAAATATGAATCCCGATAATTTAATAATAAAACACATTCAAAATTAAATATTCGAAAAATTATACCTAACCCAACTCTCCTATTTGTTAGTAATGCAATTTAGTTAATTATACAACAATTAAGGTTAAGATTAATTTATTAGATTTCCAATACAAAGTTCATCAATTAGATCTCGGTAGCTCCATTGATAGTACACAAAAGCGGAGAAACAGGTCAGCGCTAAGCTTATTAAAAACCTATTTCTTTCGAGAAGCACCTTACCTCTTATATGATAAATCAATGAGGTAGGGCTTTACTCTCCTTATAACTTTGTTTTTGTCAGTATTCTCAATGGGTGAGCCGATATTTCTTATCGATTTTGCAATGTATCAGAAATAAAAATTATACAAGTAAAATAATTAGTTTAAAATAGAATACACCGCTCCCCCGGTAAAACAAAAGTTCAACCGGTTAAGTGTTCCCCGGCAGCGGCGCCAAAAACTTGATGTGTGCTAAGTATATGCAATTATAATAACAAGTTTAATTAAAGAAATACTAAATAATACTATCACACAATTCAGGCAAGATTAACCCGTTCATGTAATATAGCTTAATAAGTAAGTCCAAATTCGAACACAAGGAACACAGGAAAACGTTATTCTTATTTATAACTAATTATCTATTTATTCCACTTTACAAATATTTACAATTATAATACAATTAAATACAAGGATCCAATTTACAATAATCTACAAGATAAGGGGGACGTTTTAGTTCCGAACGAACATATTTATATTATTGATACAGATTCTAATAGATAAGTTCTAGGAAACAACTTAAGAATACTCAATTGGATAGAAGATTATAACTATTTAAACAATTATTTATTAAACGTATTATATCAACTTATGTCTATTTGCTTTGTTGGCTATTATTATTGGTGAATTACTAATGTAGAAAATCACAAAGATTAAGATAATTTTCATATAGCAACACTCCCAAAGATTAAGTAAAGTATCACTATTTATTAAGATCTATCAGCAGTTTATTAATACAATTCCAAGATTAGGTTGAATTACAGTGTTACTTAACATTAATAATTGACAATCATTAATTAATTTATAAGACTCACAAGATTAGTAAAGCTATCTATATAAATCAATTAACTGTTAGCAATATTAATATAACACAGACAATTCTTGTATAATAAGCATTCAATAATATAGTTCCAACACAAACATATAATTCATATAATAAATCTAATAAACATACATTTAAACATTCATAATGAAAACCTAATAAACAATTAATTCAAATAAACAATATCCAAAATAACCCAAAAGATTAATAAAGTTACAAGGATAAAGAAACCGAACCAATTAGCAAACCAGCTTTACCTAGGGTTAAAAACCTTCAAACCCTAGCTCCTTTGCCTCCAAAATCGCACCTTAAAGTCGTTTGAAAACCCTAACTTTCGGCTTTAGTATTCTTGAATCGTATATCGTTTAAGCTAAATTGAGCCTCTATTTATAGTTTTACTCGCCGACCTTCCAACCGCCGGTTGGGTACTCCAACCGCCGGTTGAAGCTATTTGTTTCCGAGTCCAACTCCACGTGTCTGCACCGCCTTAAACCCTAAAGCTCAACCGCCGGTTGAATGTAATTTCCAGAATATTCTAATTTCGGGCTTGGGCTTAATATTTGGACTCTCAATCTTCATAACCGGACTTCTTTGTCTTCTTGGCCCAATTCTTTATTTTAACTCTGTTAGTCTTCATTTCTTCAAGGTCTTTAATCTTTATTTCTTTAAGTGCTTTAATTCTTCAGTTCTGATCTCGTTCTTTTCCTTTTTCTTCATTCTTCAATTCAAATACATTTCTGCAATTATTAACAAAATAATTATCTAAAATCATATAAATGCAATAAAATGTATATAAATATAAGGATAAATTAATATAAAATATACTATCTATTTGATGCTTATCACACACGAAGCAAGAACGAGGCCGTGTGAGACCAATATAGGCCGTGTACGGCCTCAACCAGGCCGTGTACGGCTTGTTGAGGGCCATGTACAGCTTCCTCAAGGCCGTGTACAGGTTGGGGGGGGGGGGGGGGGGGGGGGTGTGGTAGGCCGTGTGATTTATCTGACTTTTCTCGTTGCTTCGGAAGGCCGTATCTTCTTCATTTCTTGTCCGTTTGACTTGATTCTTTCGCCTATGATCTCGTAATTCTGTTACGCTTCTAATGATGCCAAATTTGGATGTCTCTAGAGTTGGCGTGTGCGGAATGCCCTCGGTTGCGCTCAGAAAGCTCCATCTTCCTCGTTTTTTACCCGATATGCACGATTCTTGATTCTACAGTCTTGGAATAACCTGATACATCATATGAGACTATTTAAGAACTTATATTATAATGTGGTTAAAATTCTGTGAGAATCAGTGTTTAGAATAATCTGCCTCGATTTGCGTGCCTTTTGGACTATTTAAGCACTTTTTATAACAATGCCTATAATTTGACCAACTTTGTGAAATTAAGTAGATAAACGTTTATTTTAAGTGTTTTCACCAAGAATTGGGTCAAATGTGCGAGAAATATGTGCCTAAAAACATGACTTTTTGCCACATATCAAATATTCCACACTTAGACATTGCTTGTCCTCAAGCAAAACTCAGTTTTATGAAAACGGTTTTAAGCAGATTTGGCGGATTCTAAAATTTCTTAAAAGCAATCACCCCGTATATCAGAAAACCATTATAGAAAATAAGGAGAAATAAGATAATCGTCCCACAAACAAGGAATGACTTTCTTAGGCATACTTCCAACTCTAGTGATCTTGGAGTATACATGACCGGGCGATTTCTCACAAGGTGGTCACTCAATTCACTCAAAGTGTATCGGGTTTCCTAACATTCTAGAACAAATGAAATATCTCAAAAGCTAGTCATGCAGCACTCATCGTCATAGGCTTGATCGAGAATCGGATCTCCACCACTTAAGTGAGGACGGTGCTAATTATCCCAAGACATTCATGAGGGTTGTAATGTTTGGTGAGGGTGAAAGGGTATGGATAACGGTTTGTTTTTTTCGGGTGTGAGGGTTAATATATATTGGGAGTTGAAGGTCGCAGTCCCTTGATCAATCGATGGACGGGGGAATGAGGTTGTCTACCTCACTAGTATTTGAACTGGAATGCCAGGCGTAGGAGTGTAACTGCCTTATCGCGCTATCCGACTTGTATCGATAGGCTAGAAAAGAAGGGAGCTTTCTTAGCATAGGCTACACAGATTCTACTTTCCTTTTCAGATGTTGCTTATCCGGGCTTGGTGGTAAGGGAAGAATATCTTTCTTGTCCTTCTACTTAAGGGGCAAAGAGAAGCGCTTTTGCTATACCTTAGAATTCTAAAGATCATGAAAAACTTTATTTAGAATAGCACAAATACGGAAAAGGAACTAGATAGCTATTTTGCTTCTATCAGATTTTTCTGGAGAGTGATACTACTAAAAGCACTTAGCTTTATTCTTAGACTAACTATTTTGTCTTCTTTTTCTTCTTGAGAATTTCTCTGCCACAGAATTTCCAATGGATTATTCTTTTATTTTTTTCTTTTTCTTTTTCTTTTCTTTCTCTTCTTTTTTTTTTGGCTCCCTTAGAAATCCTTTCTAACTTAACTTCTTCATTCGTGACAGTCTTCTGGTGTCAATTTTCCACACCATGTTTCTCTCCTTCATATATAACTTCAATGATTTTGTGAGAGAAGCGATTTGAGAAAGTAGAATGTTGAATCAAGTGAAAAGGATATTCTAAAAGGCATTTTCCATAACCTTAGAAATTCTGCGGTAAGCTTTTGGGAATTTTGGTGAAGTGGGTTTTAGAAATGAGGGTTTTATGAAATGAAAAGGTTTAGGCTCAACATGGTTTACTAAGCGGATCATCGATGCTAAAAATGAGCATCGGAAGGGTTTTGGGCTTGAAAAGATACGAGAAAAGGGGGTTAAATCCTAGGGAATGTCAAGATCATTTAATTGCACCTATACCGCGTACGGTACTCACTAATATGGTCTCGAAACGTATGTCAAGAGCAAGTTCTAATTCAGAGATGCATACATCGGCACACACAACAAACGAAAACTGAAGCATTAAAAATAAATGCTATAGGGCTCAAGATACCTCACTGCAAGCTTTTGGGTTATATGTGCCTAGTCCTGCGATGCCCCTCTTAGATTATCATTTTTGTTTGAGAGATTCTTACCTTATTTTCCTTAGTTTCCAAAATAGCATACTCATATACGGGAATGATTCCTCTTTAGAACTTTTAGAATTCAAAAATAGCAGAGTTAAAAACTCATACTTTTTATTATTTTTGAAAAAAATTTGAAATTTGAGGAACATTTTCTGAGTTTACTATTTGGACAAAAAGGCGTAAAATCAATCCAAGGTATCTATACCTGCTATCCCACACTTAGAGGAACATTGTCCCTAATGTTCTTTTGAGTAGGGTTTTTACAAGTAAAATCCCACACTTAGAGTTTGAACATATAGAAAATGTTTCTCAAGTGTCATTATTGGGCTGGAATCCCACACTTAGTGATAAGTTTAGGATAGGGCATAGATAACACACTAAATAAAACAGATTATTTATTTATTGAAAAGTGGAGAAAGGATAAGGAAACTCCCCGGATAGCGAGATGCTCGGATGCTTAAGAAAATTTCTGAAATGAGATTTGTCGGGATCCATTTCTGCATTTTCTTCTGGTTTTATCCTCGAGACTCTTGCTAGGGTTTTCTTGCACACTTCAAAACTTCATTTATTCAGACTCTTCTCTTTGTGAAATGATCTCGTAGATGTGAACACGTTGGATATGCCTTATAACAAACTCATATATTTTGCAAATGGTAGTGAAATCACCGTCTCAGATTTTGAAGGGATGTTTTCTATGATAAATCATTTATAAAACATTTTTTTTAAACGAGTTCAAGCATAATGCATAGAAGTAGTATGCAAGTACCTCAAATGCTCGAAACAGTGAATTATTTATTTTTACTTCCTACTGAGACGAGTGTTTTGCAAAATGAGTTGTTTTTGAGAAATAATTTTGAACATATTTTTAGGCATAACCAAGTGTGAAGGATAGTCGGAGATTCTGCTTCACTTATTGACAATCAATCTTCTCTTTTTATTACACGGGTTGCCTCCCGAGAAGCGCTGCTGTTAAAGTCGAGAGCTCGACTTTTCCTTCCTTCAGATTAATGAGAACTGGAATCACTTGGGCCGGAAGCGCGTGGTGCCCAAGTGTTACGAGGGTAGATCCGTAGAAACTTGTGAGCGATGATCCTGATGATGTTTGGAGTGTGAGATGCAAAATCAGGGAAGCTGTCAAGGTGGTCTTCAGTGACTTTCTGCATATGCAGGAGATCCAAAGTGATGTCTTTTACGGTTTTGGAGATAACTCCATGAGGATCAATCACAAAGAATCCTGCTTCACTGGCGTTCATCAGCTCACGTTCTGGATGGTTTTGCTTTAACCAGTCCATGAATCTGAGGAACATCTGATGGATGTTTTCATGATCGATTCGGCTAGCGTTTCCTCTGATTTCCCTGATAGACTCGTGAATGCTCTGGATGAGATTGTCCTGATGGGCGGAGAATGAGAGGGTAGAGTCACGAAAGATGTTGTTGACAATATTGTACACCTCTCGTAATCCGTAGTGAAAGATCTGGCGGTACTCATCCGGGTGGACTTCACAGAAGATCTCCTTGATTCGATCTGAGAGGAAGTTCGCGATGTTAACCATCGAGCCTTCGGGTATGGAAGAAGGGATGGTACGCGTTCTTTCATCAAAAATCTCAAACTCGAGATCATGGATGATCTTGTAAGCATGGTACTCAATGGTACAATCAATATAGAACCTGTTGGAAGAAGTGTTGTCTATATGATCGTTCTCAGCCATTAGATTTATCAATCTTCGAAAGTCATTTATTAGCCGGACATCAGCATCTGCATCAGGATTCCCAGTAGATTGGTACATATTTCTCCGATATGAGCTCAAGTGTTCATGTTGCTGAAAAGAGAATGGGAATGCAGATCTGATCAGTACATCATGAATCTTTCGGTACATGGCCCTCTGGTCCTCGAAGAACTCCAACTCCTCAAATGTAGGTTCGGCAGTTTGGTGTAGGAGCTGAGTGGTGAGATCTTCGGCGAAGGTATGCAGGCGGTTTTGAAATAGCAGTGGGTCTCGGCTGCTGCTGGCTTGATAAACGTCATATTCGGCCTTGATTTCTTCTATCAGGTCCCTTTGGCATGGTGTGTACTCATTGGTAGAACTCATGATGATGTTCATCATTGAGGGGAGGTCATTCTTGAATGCCTCGATAGTACTAATCATTTCTTCGTGATTAGAAACCATGGGGATAGCTGGAGGTTTCAGAAGTTGGATAGAGCGGATATCAATCGGTATATCGATGTATACAGTGTTATCCTGATCATCCTCTACTGACGGAGTATCCATATCTTGAGAGTCCGGGAACTCAACAATGTCAGAAGGTAACTGGATATCACTGGTGATCTGAGATATCGGCTGAGAAGAATCCATATCTATGTCTATTTCCTCATAATCATGGCTAGTTTCAGAAGTATCTCCCTATTCAAACAGAGTTCGAGGTGCAGATGCATCAAAGGTTTGAATCCTTCGGGAAGGTAAGTGTGAATAAAGATCCGGTAGCATGGATTCTTTGTATGCCAATATTTTCTTCAGGAGTTTGTCTCTAAGCTCTGGGTGTTGCATTGAAAAAGTAATGGTCTTCTCAATGTTCAGGAGAGCGTTGAGTCTAGGTGAGACAAGAGGCTGGGAAGGATCCATGACAGATGCCATGAGTTTCTCCATAGTAGTACCAAACCCTGCATCATAATCAACATCTGATAGAGAGATAGAATCTTCAATCTTCATAATCTCAGCTGTCGGAAGGTGTGATTCTGGTAAGTGCTGATGCGGCGGTGTGGACTGGTATACATCCTCCTCTTCTTTTTTGGGCTCTGAATCTTCTTCCTGTTCTTCCTCTGATTCTTCCATTTCCTCTGGTTCTGATTCTGGTGTTGTTTCTTCCTCTGATTCATCCATTTCCTCTGGTTCTGATTCTGGTGCTGTTTCTTCCTCTGATTCATCCATTTCCTCTTCTACCTCTTCCTCCTCTGGTTCTGATTCCTCCATTTCTTCTTCTTCTGATTCTGACTCCTCTGTTGCCGAGATGAAACAGATGTGATCATCTGGTCTGTATGGTTCTGGCTCTGAGTCAGAGGTATCATCATCTGAAGTAATTCTGCCCATTGATATTGCTTAAATCTCTGCCTGTTCTGCTAGTGAGCACTCATCTTGATCAATCTTGAAAGATACAGTTTGTCCATGTGCTCGCAGACTTATGACCTGAGAATAAACATCAATAACAGTACGTGCAGTATTCATGAAAGGCCTACCTATGATAATAGGGATATTGATGTCTTCCTGAATATCCATCACTACAAAGTCGGTGGGAAACCAAAACTTATCAACTTTAACCATGACGTTTTCAGCTATGCCCTTTGGATATCAAATGGATTGGTCGGCAAGCTAGACACTCATCTTAGTGGGCTGGAGAGGTCCTATTTCTAGTCTGGTGTAAAGTGAATAGGGCATGAGATTGATGCTAGCTCCAAAATTGGCCAAGGAACGTATCATGCCTGAGTGATAGATAGAACAGGGCAAGGTAAATCGACCTGTGTCTCCTAGTTTTTCAGGTAGGGTATTCTGGATGACGGCTAAGCATTCAGCATTTAGAGAGATTTTGGGGGTTTCAGGAACCTTGTCTTTAGTAGCCAGTATTCATCGGATATACTTAGCGCCGGAAGGGATTCTAGACACGGTGTCCATGAATTTTCCGTCAAGTTTGAAAGACTTGGCGTTGTACTTTTTGCATAGACGGTTCAGGAAAGGAACTCACACCTCTCTAGTCGGAGTGGGTACGGATCTGGTCTCAACTGTCGGCGGGACAGGAGTATGTTCCTTTACTGGAGTGGAATTAGTATGAGGTGAGCTCAGGGTTTTTGCTTCTTCGACGTGAGGATTCTGAACGGTGTTACTGGGTAGAGATCCTTGTGGTCGGGTATCGAGACATTGGGCAAACTGACCAATCTGATTCTCAAGGCTTTTTAGGACCGAGAGATGATTTCTGAGGAATAGGTCTGTCTGGTCTTGTCTGGCCGTAGTCTTCTGGTTGAAAGCAGTTTGTCCCTGGAAGAATTTGTTAAGATTGTTGTCAGCATTGGTGATTGGTACGGTAGTCTTTGCAGGCTCAGTAGGCTGGACATCTTCGGGTGCAGTCAATGACAGAGGTTGGTTGTAAGGAAGTTGTGGTTGTTGTGGATATGTCGGATAGCGTGGCTGAAATCTCTGTGGGTACGGTGGCTGATTATTCCGTGGAGGATACTGAGTTCCTCGGTTTCTGGGTGGAGATGTTCTAGCGAAGCCAGGTGGATTTGGAGGTCTAGATGGAAACTGGGCATAATAGACAGAACCGTCAGTCGGGTCTTCGTACTCAACCTCATATTCTTCAGTGGGATGGTTGGTACAGTTCTGGCAAGCCTGAACTTGATGAACTCGCTGCGGCTGCTTCTTTAGCTCTCCAATCTGCTTCGTTTGGGTTTCGATATGTTCCGTCAGAGATTTGATAGCTTCAGCTTGGATGGAGTTATGAGCGGAGAGAGGTGTTGATGAGGATTGCCCATCAGCTTTCCAATCGTGGTGATGCGTCGTCATGTCTTCGATCAAGCTCCATGCTTCATCACCGGTCATCTTCATAGAGTTACCTTGAGCAGCGGCGTCAAGAGTAATGCGGTGATTTGGATCGAGACCGTTGTAGAAGGTGCATAACTTATCGGTTTTCGTCATCTGGTGATTTGGACATTTCCTTATCAAACTTTTGAATCGCTCCCATGCTGAGTAGATTGATTCATCGTTGCGCGATGTCATTCTTGAATTTGGTTTGCTTGGATGGAGGAAAGTATCTGGCAAGGAATTTGTTTCCCATATCTGTCCATGAGGTTATTGAGCCGGTCTCAAGTCCCTCAAACCAAGAGAGTGCATGTAAAGCGAGAGAATAGGGGAACAAGTATAGGCGAACTATGTTCTGCTCGACCCCATTCTGCTTTTAGGAGTTTGATATGTGGATGAACTTGTCAATGTGAGCGTTAGGATCTTCACGTGGTAGTCCGTGGAATTGACAGTTGTCCTTGATGAGTTGTACATTGTGATGCTTCAGCTCGAAGGATGCTCCCTCTATCTCCGGATAGGTGATTGGTCCTCCTCGTCCTTCAATGGATGGCTTGGTGTTGTCAGCAAGAGTGACACGAGCGGCCATTTCAGGAAGATGGAAGCACTTTTGTTTTCGGATAGTACGGATAATAGACTCAGGATCAGGTACGAAAATGAGCGGTTAAGATGTGTGTTGTGGGAAGTTATTTTTGGCTGGAACAAAGAAAGTAAAAGGTAAAGTACGAAAAATAAAGGTATCACTAAAAAGAAAGGGTTCGTCAGTACGCCTCTGGGTCTTACAATTGATTCCCCGGCAGCGGCGGCAAAAACTTGTTACAGCTGAAACAGTCGTTACGCAACAAATGCAACGGTGGGTTTTAAATTTATAAAAAGTTGGGGACCTAAATTCTACTTACAGAGGTAAGTATAACTCAGGGTCGTTCTTAAGATCAATCGTATTGTGAAGCAGAGTTATCAAGACAAACTATTCGATTTAGTGATGGGTTTTTGAAAAGAGTTTTGATTTGGTTTTAGGTCCGTTTAAACTAAACTAATAAAATCAGGAAATAAACAAAACAGTAAATAAAAGGTAGATATGGAATCAGTAATGGAGAATAGTGCTTGTTATGACTTTGTTAGCTTGTGTTATGGAGTGATGTCTAGGGTTTATGTATGAAAACTTATTTTAAAGATTTGTGTCTTGCTTTTGCCTATGTATTCGTAGTGTAAACACTAACACCCTACTGTCTGATTTCTCAGACAGTATGTCACTGGGTTGCTAGGTTATGGTGATTCTGATCAGAGGAGGCTGCTCAACTCTTCAACAATTTCCATCTACTGGAATAGTGACCCTTTTCGGAATAGTATTTCCTAGGCGCATGAGATAGAGTAACAGACCCACTAAAAGTTAACACCACGGAGATACTAAGGCTAGGCAAGGCATTTAAGATTAAGACTTGGTTTGGTGACTGCTAACTTTGTATTAATGGTCTTTGTTTAGTCCAGAGTTGTGTGGTTCAACCAGGATGTGACACAGTCTTCAACCGACGGCAGGTCCTTAGATTTTCCCACGTATTTAAACATTATACGAAGTACTGTGCCGATTTATGGTCTTTCCGGTGCCACATACTTTATGGTCACTCTGGACTAGTTTACTAAGTTTGTATTAAAGTTTGACCATCTATGATATAAACCCAACCCTCACTATTTAAACATATCCCAATAAATACCTGATTGATTAACGGTGTACTATACGATATGTTTGACAGTATTTCCACAGCTACACAATTCAGACCATGTTTATTTTTGAAAACATAGATAGGTAGTTACCGGTTGATCAAGGTTCACGACTCCTTGTCATATAGGTTCTAACCACGTTTATTGGAGGAAAGGCGATAATGGTTTAGAAATTCATAAATACAAAGTTAACAATACACCGGTTTTCATTTTGTAACATTTGGGAACATTATTCCACAACGGATTGTGCTCACGACTTTCATAGCTTCCACGTTCCGTACTACACACATTCGTGATGATTCCGGCGCTATACAAATGAAAGCCGTATAACGTTACTTCCGTTGTTTTATAACGATATTATCCCAATTGCATATTTAAAATAACATCACCCCAAATATTAACAAGCTAACTACATCACAGCAAGCACATAAGAGAACTACTCACTACACATGGCAAACAATCCTAAATCTATCATAATAATAATAGCAATCATCATAATAGAAAAGGAAAGAAATAACCGTAGATAATGCTTAGACAGAATAGTGTTACAAGAATACACGAACGGAACCTCCGCAATATCTTTGACAATATTACAAATAAGCCCTTCGGAATATTCCCTACACTATTACAAAAGTAGCCCCTCCGTTGGTCTAGGTTAAATATTAACCAAGATCTAACCTAAAACTAACCTAACTAATTCTCCTCTAACTCCTAAGAGTAGTGCTAGAGAGAGAAACTATACTAGAGAGAGAGTGAGATATGAAAAATGGTGTAATGTGGTGTGTGAAATGAGGTGAATGAGGCCTCTATTTATAGGCAAGCCTTGGATCCAAGAGTACAAGTCCACAAGCATACGTACAAGCACACGAAGCAAGAACGAGGCCGTGTGAGACCAATATAGGCCGTGTACGGCCTCAACCAGGCCATGTACGGCTTGTTGAGGTCCGTGTACGGCTTCCTCAAGGTCGTGTACGGCTTGGGGGGGGGGGGGGGGCGTGTGGTAGGCCGTGTGATTATCTGACTTTTCTCGTTGCTTCGGAAGGCCGTATCTTATTCGTTTCTTGTCACGTTGACTTGATTCTTTCGCCTGTGATCTCGTAATTACGTTACGCTTCTAATGATGCTAATTGTGCCAAATTTGGATGTCTCTAGAGTTAGCGTGTACGGAATGCCCTCGGTTTGCGCTCAGAAAGCTCCATCTTCCTTGTTCTTTACCCGATCTGCACGATTCTTGATTCTACAGTCTTTGAATAACCTGATACATCATATGAGACTATTTAAGAACTTGTATCATAATGTGGTTAAAAGTCTATGAGAATCAGTGTTTAGAATAATCTGCCTCGATTTGCGTGCCTTTTGGACGATTTAAGCACTTTTTATAACAATGCCTATAATTTGACCAACTTTGTGAAATTAAGTAGATAAACGTTTATTTCAAGTGTTTTCACCAAGAATTGGGTCAAATGTGCGAGAAATATGTGCCTAAAAATATGACTTTTTGCCACATATCAGTACAATACTTATGATTTTCACATATGATATACTCTTAAACTTAATAATGCACTTTACTTTTATATTCAAAATAAATATATGAAATTCATTTTTAAGAATCAAGATATTGGTGACAGGTCTGCATTTTCATGCAACAAAGCGACATAACTTGATTTAAGTAAATCAAAACCATTAAAATCAAACCAGAGGTGACAGGTCTATACCCTAGTATAACAGAGCGACATAGTTTGATTAGTTTGGAATATTACGATTTTAAAGATTTTAAATATCTCCTTTGCTCATTATTTAAGAATACTAATATGAGACCAGGTCTGTACTTACGTACAACAGATGAAACAATTAGTAAACCCCCAAATGGTTTCATATAAATATCAAAATATAAAATTTTGCATGATAAATCTAAGAATTAAGACTTTTTTTGTCATACATTATAATGTGTACCATAAAATAATATACAAGTTTATTTATTATTTTCTTAAAATTCAGAAATCCTCGTATAGATTGTCTATTAGTACATCATAAAATGAAACTATATATTACATATTATTACATTTCTTAACATTATATGTACAAATAGTTAATCCATGCTAAAGTCTAAACTTTTAAACATAAAACGAAACTTTTAACAAAAGTATTCTAATTAATAAATACCTAGTTATTAACTTAAAAATTTAAAATTTTTGATGAAAATGTAAATCAAAGAAAATTTATAACTTAAAGACAAGTAAACATTTAAGTAAAAATTAGATAAAAATTTCTTTTCTACCAACCCTTCCCCACAATTAAGTTATACGATGTCCCCATTGTACAAAAACGTATTAAAATAAAGTGAGAAAAAGAAGAAAATAAATTAGAACGAATACTCCCTTGACTGTGAAGCAATTATCTTCATCTGGTTCAACTAATTGGTCATCCTGCGATCTTTATTCCAAAATATACAACAACACACTTTCGTAGGCAATCACGATTGCATTTAGCGTATACAGTAAGCCTTTAAATCCCTAGGTATCCCGAGTGGACGAGTTATAGTCTCGTGAGGGTTTCCAGAGAACACACCCACAAAGTTCAAAAAAAAAAAAAATGCTTTATTAGTGGAACTTAATGGCCAGCCTAACAATTAAGTAACGACATTCTAAATAGACTAATAAATTAACCATACCCGATATTATAATACATAATAATTTTTAAAAATAAAAACTACAATAATCCAAATAAAAATAAAACACTAAAAATAAACTAAAAGTCTAAAGGTAACAAGAAAACCCAGAATCACATATCACTAGTCACTGTCGGTATCATCATTTTCCTTTGTGATGCTGGTGCTGTTCTGATTTAATTCGAAAAACATTCAACCGCTGGTTGGGTTTACCAACCACCGGGTGGTTTAGTCCCAATAGTAGTTTTCAAAGAAGCCCAATTTATAAAATGGCCCTTATTAAAATTTATTAAACCCAGATAAACGAAGTATTATGTTTAAGTCCATGTTTTATATCCCATGTTTATATATTAATAGGGTAAGCCCAAACTTCTCTTTAATTAAAATTACGGCCCAATCGAAATTTAAAGCCCAACTAAATATTAAAAATCTATATCGGGTGACTTGAGGAACCCGTCCAATTTAAAAATCAAAGCCCAACCGCCGGTTGACAATGTCAACTGCCAGTTGTGGCTAGAAACAGGTTCTTCATATAACAATTTTTATATCACATTTTGTTTACTTAGCCTGATTTTAATTTACTTATGCGTACCTAATTTCCAGCAGCTCCAGTGATTATGGTTCTCTATACCTAACTAAATAACAAAATAAAAATAAAAATAAAATGAAAAATAAAATAAACTACTAAAACTAAAATGCTACCTAATAATTATACAACAATAATATACAACCATGGGTCTCCTCCCGAGAAGCGCTTGTTTTTGTTCGAGTCACTAGCTTGACTCCAACCTTATTTACCTGAAAATCTGTTGACTTTCCCCACACTTAGCGTAAAGCATGGATGGTAATATCGATAAGTAATCAAAAAATGTAAATTTATTAAAATTAAAGTACGGAGATACTTATCATTTTGTAGCAGGTAAATGTCCCTTCTGAGATGCTCCATAACCTTCCAAAAACTGTAATAAACTTTCCTTTCACTCGAATTGCCAAAAAGAATCTTCATATTGGTAAAACAATGAACCTGTGCTTACAGATACTCCAATCGTTGGTCGAGACAACTCAACCACCGTTTGGATTTCAATTGGTTCGGTTGCTATCTGATTAGTACAATTCATAATTTCTATTTCTTTTCCAATCCTTACCATTCTTGATCACCCTCTTTCAGTTGGTTTACCTCCGGATGTAATGATGGACTTTCATCAATAGCTAGATCTATAATGGCTATTAATTCCTCTTCTGTCATAACCTCATCTCGGTTTCTCAATTCAAGGATTTCCTCATCATTACAATCAAGTAACGAGAGTAATTCGTCATCTGAATTGAGGTAATTAAATTTTGACAAAATTGACCAATCTACTTCCTTATCTTCTTCCTATTTAAAGTTACTAAAAATTGCATTAGAAGTAAAGGAATTAGAAAATTGAGGATAAATCATATATTCCTCAATTGTCATATGATAGATAGGATCGTCTCTCAAGTTTTGAAAAATCATAGAAATATCATCCATTGTTGGCACCTACTTGTAGAATAAAAATAAAAACAAAAAGTAGAAAAAGAAAATAAAATAAAAACTTACAAAGCTAATCAAAAGTCCTCGGTAGCTCCACTGATCATACACAGAAGTGGAGAAGTAGGTCAGCGTAAAGCTTATTAAAAACCTACCATTTAGGGAAGAAAAGTAAACCTCCTTATACCTCTATAGTGTCGTGTTCACAATGGGTGAGCCGATTTTTCAATTGACTAACGATGTACAAAAAAATTTGACAGAGGAAAATTAAAAAATTTTAATTTAACAACCGGTCCCTAGGCAGAACCAAGAAAAAGGTAGAAAAAGAAAACACTATAAATTCCAAATTAACAAATAAAACGAACCGCTCCCCGGCAGCGACGCCAAAAACTTGATGTCGTGTGACAAACGTTTAAAATAACAAGTTTTAATAAATGGAAATACTAAAGTAATACTATCACACAAGCCAGACAAGAATACCCGTTCGTATTATAATATAGCTTTTAAGTAAGTCTGAGTCGAACACTGGGAATGGTAGTTTATTACAAATATGGAATTAATAGTAAAAGTAATATAAAGTAAATAACAAAAGGGGGCGTTTTAGTTCTGTACGAACATAATTTAGAAAACTATTTATTAAATTAATTAAACAGAAAAAAATTAACTAAGGGTGGTAAACAAATTAGAGATAAATATGTATTTACTTAGATTATTTTCCTTAGATTCTAATTATCATCTTAATGATTCGTTGGTCAAGCTTATGGTAAATTAAACTAGAATAGAAAGTCTCCTGGTCAGGTTAACTAATCTTATAAAATTTAGGAAAACACAAAATTCAATGTGAATATACAATTGAAGTTCTCCTTAAGTATTGTCCACTTAAACTTAATTATTTGAAGTACTTTCACAAACTATTAAGATTTATTTTAATAACTTCGCTGTCACGAATGTTTATAATTATATATCTCAATATTATCACATTAATTATAGTTTATAGTTGCTATTACTCTTAACCTATTCAAGCCACAATTAAATAATTATCTAACTGTGAATAATCAATAAGCTCATACAAACGTTCGCTATAGCATGAATTCATCAATCACGTTAAGTAACAGCTATAATTCATATAATTAACATGTATCTTCAAATAAACTTAATAACCATTCATAAAATCAAACCAACATATTCATATAATCAAACCATTATCCAAGTATTTGTATCTAAGCAAATACACAAATAATTAGTTCATAATTAAGTTGTACATAATCAAAATCAATATCCAATAATAAAACACATTCAAAATCGAATAAAGAATAAGATACGCAAACCAAACCGCGAACCACGCTCCGAACGCTTGAGCGTAGACAAACCCTTGCATTCTCGCACCTCCAATTCGTTTATTAAACCCCCAGAAGATACCTTCGGTTGAATTTGGGGTTTAATAATTCGTTTTTACGAATTAATAAGTTATTTGGTGTAATTATTGTATATAATTCGTATGGTTTTGAGCTGTATTTTTAGTTGTTGCTGGGACAATCCAACCGCCGGTTGAAGGCTAGAGCCGGCGGTTGGTTTTAATGTCCGTACACATATTAAATTCTCCCACTGACTCACATAAGAACCTCATTTGTTGCTTCTAGAAGCTTCTACACAAGACCTTATGAGCTATCGCAATCCCAGTGGTCGGTCGGGTTTTACTCTGGTCGTTGATCCGTCCAACCGGGACTCATGGCAGGGTGTTTTAAATTTATAGAGCAAGGGATTCCTAAGCTGTATACTACTAACGGACCTAAAAAGGCAATAAGTAGTATGTATGACTCAGGTGTCGTTCTTCAAACAACAACAAGCATGGGAGTCTAAGAAGTTTAATTATCTTTTGTAATCTAGCTAGGGTTATAAAATCTTTTGGAAATGTTTTGGTTTTTATAACTAATTAAAAGTAAATAAAATAAAATAAAATAAAAGAAAAGGGATTTTGTACGGAGACTCGGACGACAGTGAATAACGCGAGTGTTTACTATGATTTCGATATATGTTGTTAATGAGTAGTCAAAGGGTAAGGCTACTAGTTGTGATGACTAATCCGGAGAGGCTGGAAACATAGGTAATGCAAAGTATTGTACCTACGACCTTTCCGTGGCTTCCGTACGCTTATACTCCACCTACAGGTGTTTCCAGCACTATACCGAGTATTTGGCCATTTTACGGTTTTTCCGTTAGATTAACTAGGGTGCCACATTACTCTCGCAGATATCCTATATCCTAATAAGCTATAACTACGAGCCTATTGTATATCTAACGTAGAGTTGTCCGAAATCAGATAAATAATGTCACATGGATAGCAGTTATAGAATGTCCACTACACCGGAAGTTCTCCCAAATATACAAACCAATTCAACTGACAACTATCTCGAATCCTGGTCCCAATCACAGTCATCAGAGACATCTGTATCGTGGCATGAATTGTTGATTGAACAAAAACATGAACAGGAATAATCCCGCGGAACAAGTTGGGATAGTCGGGCTAACGGTCAGTTGAATTGTTCAGCATTAAACATATAAATCATCGCAACTATTCTATGCATGTTAAGCTGCTGTGTAAAACATTATTCCATATTTGAAGACCCTAATTATACAGTTACAGATATGAATCAGGCGGGTAATTCTAGCATGTATCATTCCTAAGGCAACAATCAAACAAGAACATGCAATAGGACCACACATAACAGAATACCATAAACCTAATCATATCAGGTGACTAATAATCAGATCATAGATATCCCAAAAGTTCTCTCAAAGATACCTAGCAAATAAACATGAATCTAATCTATCTCTAATCCTACGCTCCGTGTCTCTTATAATATGTTTCAACCTAGAGAACACAGCCATTTCGAGTTCATTGATCATCAGGCATAGAATAGGTAGAGAACGTACCACTAGTAATTGGCCAAGTTCTAGCAGGAAGCTTCTAACCACAGCATAAGTTGGATAGATAAACATTTGAGATTCAGTTTATAAGTTCATGTACGGTGTAAAGCAACACTGACAGAGTAACAGCATAGCATAAGTACATTAACTACTCCATCATAACTACATCATAGTAAACACAAAGAAATGTCTAGCCTAACATTATATATCTTGCATACTTTCCTAAACAAGCATAAACAAAGCAACACATGTTTAAATATGGTAAGTAAGAGATATATAAATAGAACCTGATACGAATTTATAACATACAGATCTTCGCGAAAATAAAGTCTTGGAGTAACTCCGTACAAAAGCTAAAAGAACCTCTACCTAATTATCTCTCTAACTAGCTCAATTCTAGAGAGATGAAATCCCTTAGAGAGAGAAACTTGAGAGAGAGATGTGTGTGAGAGAGAAAGTGTAAGGAAGAAATGAGAAGTGAAAATTATGTGTTTTGAAGGTGGTGGAGGATCCACTATTTATAGGCAAAGCTCCAAATCAGTCGTACAACTCACAAAACAGCACGTACAAGCGCACAAAGCACGAACCAGCAACAATTGGGGCAAGGAGGGCCGTATACGGCGTACCTAGGGCTGTATACGGTGTGGTATAGGCCGTATACGGTTTTGGTAGGGCTGTATATGGTCTACAGGGCCGTATACGGTCTCTGTCTGATTTCGTTTGTTGCTTAAAACGTTCGTATCTCCTTCGTTATGCGTCCGTTTGACTTGATTCTTTCGCCCACGGCTTCGTAATTCCGTTACGCTTCTAATGGTACAAATATCATGGAAATTGGATGTGTAGAGCTCAAGCGTTGCTGGAATAACTTTTACCGCTTTGTAAGTGCAGTGTCTTCTCCGTCCTTTGGCCGTTTCACTTAATTCTTGATTTTTCCATCTTGTTTTTACCTATATAACAGATGGTAGAAGTTAGGAGGTGTGTTTTGATAGGAAAGTGAGAGCGGAGGAATCGGCTTGATTTAATATGCCGTGTTTTGTGCTTTATTTGAGTGTTTTCAGTGATTTTTGTCACAACGTCCATAATTGAACCACTTTAGTAAATTTTAGTAAATAATCAATGTTTTGGAATGTTTTCACTAAAGAGTGGCCCGAAAAGTGAGGAATAATGCGTACTAAAACATGACTTTTTATGTCACATCAAGTTATCTCACACTTAGACGTTGCTTGCCCTCAAGCAACACTCAACTCATTCCTCTGGAAAAAAAATTATGTCATGTTTTTGGGGCAAGTTAAAATATCTCCAAGAGTTAGCATTTCCTCATATAAGCAAGTTATTCTTAAAAGTGTGGGGAAAGATAAGATAATTCTTCCATAAACAGGAAGAGATTCTCTTTAGGCATACTCCCAATTCTCGTGATCTTGGAGTACACATGACTAGGCGATCTCACTAAAGGTGGTCACTCAATTCACTCAAGGTGTATCGGGTTCCCTATCAATCTAGAACAAATGAAATCGCTCAATTAGCCAGTTATGTCACACTCATCGTCATAGGCTTGATCGAGAATCGGATCTTTACCACTTAGGTGAGGACGATGCTAATTATCCCAAGACATTCAACGGGTTGTAATGTTTGGTGAGGGTTAAGGGTATGGATGGTGGTATGTTTGGTTGTGAGGGTGTTGCTTATCCTGAAATCACTGAGATCATGAACAACTTTATTTAGAACGGAGTAGAATGGAGATTTGGTAGCTGTCTCAGCTTCTGTCGGATTTTTCGTGAAGAGCAATACTTTTGAGGTTTTCAGCTTTATTGGTGGAGCTATTTTTTTTTTCTTTTCTGATTTTTCTGATTTTTCTTCTTTTTCTTTTCTTTTTGTTTTCTTCAGAATTTCTTTGCCAGATAATTTCCAAGGAGATTTTATACTTTGAGTCCTTCAGAAATCCCTTCTTTTATCTTGATCATTTCGAGTTTTTCCTGTGTGCTAATTTTCCCGCACCACTGTTTTCTTGTCTCTCTTGTGTGCCAATTTTCCCGCACTATTTTTTCGAGAGGCTTGATTTTTGGAAAACACGAACGAGTAGGATAATTGAATCGGATATTCTAAAAGATGTTCTTCATAACCTCAGAAATTCTAAGATAAGTTTTGGGGATATATTTAGGAAGTAGGGTAAAGATGAGGGTTTAATGAAATGAAAGGTTTAGGCTCAACATGATTTTCTAAGCGGATCATCGATACTAAAAATGAGTATCGAAAAGGGTTTTCGGCTTGAAAAGATATGTAAAAAATTGGTTAAATCCTAAGGAATGTCAAGGTCATTTAATTGCACCTATACCGCGTACATTACACACCAATATGGTCTCTAAGCGCATGTCAAGAGCAAGTTCTAATTCAGAGATGCATGCATCGGCACACACAAGAAATGAAAGTGGAGCATTAAAGATGAATGATTTTAGGCTCAAGATACCTCACTGCAAAAGGTTGTATGTGCCTAGCCATGCTCCTTTGGATTATCAATTCCTGCTTAAGAAATTTCTACCTTATTTTCTTTAGACTTTTTTTTAAAAAAATATCATACTTATATTTTGAAAATGGCTTTCCTCAGGAATTTAAAACTTAAAAATTTGAGTTAACCAGGTGGTATAACTCTTTAATTTTGAAAAAGTTTGACGGTTTTTGAAAAAAATTGAGAGAAAGTTTGTTGAGTTTGCTATTTTGGACATAAAAATCACTGTCTAAGGTATTCTATACCTGCCATCCCACACTTAGAGGAACATTGTTCCTAATGTTATCTTGAGTAGAGATTTTACTAGTAAAGTCCCACACTTAGAGTTTGAACATGTAGGTTGATGTTTCTTAAGTGTTTAATTTGGGCTGGAATCCCACACTTAGTGATAAATTTAGGATGAGGCATAAGAATTAAACACAATAACATAGGCATAATAAACTTTATCAAAACGGGGAAAATGAACAGAGAGACTACCCCATTTATGTTTACTGGAATAGACCAGATTTGTGTAGGAGTGGTGCTATTGAATTGCTGGATTTTTAGGACCAGGCTCGTTTAAGATTATCCATTACACACAAAGCTGAATTCTGCAATAAGCATCAACACACATATCATAGCATCTCGTCTAGGTAGCAAGTCTAAAGCGTAAGTACAGAGTTATAATACATAATAATAAGGTCTAAAAGTCATCAAGTAGGTCATCAGTGTCAGGATCAAACTCCTCCTCAGCATCCCTATCAAAGACAGAAGTCGGAGATGGGATGGAAAAATCCATAGCAGCCATAGCCTGATCCACAACTCCATCAGTGATAGTGGTTGTAGATGAGCTGTGAACATCAAACATAGCCAGAAGCTGCTCTGTGAGGCTGTGATCTGGTGATGAGGATCCTGGGGACATGGCTGGCTCAGTGACAGCAGCTGCAGTAGTAGGACCAGTGGAAGGTCCGGCAGTAGGGACAACAGGTGGATCCATAGGAGGGAAAAAGGACCAAGGAGGTCGAGATGGTCCCGGATCTGATCCAAGCCTGTAGGGATGGATAGCAGGCCTCGGAATCCCAAGCTGCTCACAAATGGAGGACACGACGTCATGCTGATTGGAGAGTGTCCGGAAGAGGGCCCACGAAGCAACTGGGTCAGCCGTAGTGATACAATACTCGAAAGTAGGTACTGGAGCTGGCTGAGGTGATGAGGGCCTCTCATTGGGCAACTCCTCGTGAGTGATCAGGACGTCAGTCAGGTCCTCCTCAGTGATGGTCAGCATAGCCGCTCTCTGTGCTCCGCGTCTATGAGGTCTGCGTCGTCTGCGTGGTCTCACAGCTACATGATCAGCACCAACAGCGTCCATCCGGAAACAAGATAAAGTAAACAGGTAATGCTAATAGTGATAGTAATATAGTATCCAATAATTGGACTTATCTTAGATTTTACAATTTGTAGTCAGATAAGTAGCAAGCCTGCACTTTATTAGTTCAGAGATAACCATACTTAATAAAAATAAACTAAGAAATAAAATGACAGAATATAAAGATAGGCTTGGGGTGCCTCCCAAGAGCGCTTATTTTACGAGTCTCTAGCTCGACTCTTTGTACCTTTCTATCGACTCACGGTGGTTCAATGATAAAGACATCCTCCCTAATGGGGAAGTCTTCGAAGTAATGCTTTAAGCGGTGGCCATTAACCTTAAAATTGCCTTCTGGTGTCTTGAGTTCGACTGCACCATAAGGAAATACCTTTGATACTATGAATGGTCCGCTCCACCTGATCCTAAACTTGTGAGAGAACTTATTGAATCGTGAATTGAAGAGCAGCACTTTGTTTCCTGGTCAGAATCTTGAGGGCCTTAGCTTAGCATCGTGAATCCTTTTAGTTCTTTCCTTGAAGCTTAAAGAACTGTCATATGCTTGATCCCTCAATTCGGCTAACTCGTTCAACTGCATTCTCTTGTTCGCTCCAGCTGCAGAAATATCAAAGTTGCAGTTCTTCAAAGCCCAGTACGCTTTGTATTCTAGCTTGATTGGTAAATGACATGCCTTTCCATAAACTAGACGATACGGTGTGGTTCCTAAAGGCGTTTGGTAGGAGGTCCTGAATGCCCACAACGCATCATCTAATTTCTCAACCTATTTGTATCCGTGATTACTAACAGTTCTTTCCAAGATCCTTTTCAAAGCTCGATTTGTTGCCTCAGGTTGCCCATTAGTTTGGGGGTGATAAGTTGTTGATGTCTTGTGAGTGACACCATACTATTGCAAAACTTTCATGAATTGTACGTTGCAAAAGTGTGTACGACGATCACTGATTATTGCTTTTGGAGTTCCAAATCGACTAAATAGCTTTTTGAGGAATTTGGTCACTACTTTGGCATCATTTGTTGGAAGAGCCTGAGCTTCGGCCCACCTGGATACGTAGTCGACTACAACCAAGATGTACTCTTTAACGTTAGATTTAAGGAATGGTCCCATGAAATCTAATCCCCAAATATCGAAGATCTCCACGGCCTAGATGTTTGTAAGTGGCATTTCATTTCGAGATGTTATATTGCCTTGTCTCTGGCAGATATCACAGCGTCTCACCAGGTCGTAATTGTCTCGAAATATGGTTGGCCAGAAAAAGCCGGCATCATACACTTTTCTTGCGGTCATGTTTGCACCATGATGTCCTCCAGTAGGTCCGTGGTGGCTTTGGTGTAAGATATGTTCTGCCTCTTCTCCATCGACACATCTTCGAATGATCTGATCAGGGCAAACCTTAAAGAGGAAAGGTCTGTCCCAATAGTAATATTTTATATCGTGGATGAACTTATGTCGTTGGGATGTTGGCATTCCTTTAGGTATTACTTTTCCCACCAAATAGTTGGCAAAGTCAGCATACCAAGGATCGCTTGTTGATCGTGATCCTCGATAATACTTACCAATGTGCATGAGCTGTCCTTCTGGAAATTGGTCTTGAATATCTTTTTCGTGCAGCTTATCCATTAAAGGATTTTCCAATCGGCTAAGATGATCTGCCGTGATGTTTTCGGTTCCCTTTTTGTCTCTGATTTCGATATCGAATTCTTGAAGGAGTAGGATCCATCGTAGAAGGCGAGGTTTAGCATATTGCTTCTTGAAGAGATATTTCAGAGCGGAGTGATCTGTATAGACAATAATTTTGGACAAGATTAGATAGGAACGGAATTTATCAAAAGCAAATACTACCACTAGCAGCTCCTTCTTTGTGGTTGTGTAATTTTCTTGAGCGCCAGTGAGCGTCTTACTGGCGTAGTATATTGGTTGAAATTGTTTCTCCTTCCGCTGTTCCAGAACTGCTCCAACTGCGAAATCACTGGCGTCACACATGATTTCAAATGGGAGACTCCAATCTGGAGCAACCATGATTGGTGCATGTACGAACAGATCTTTTAGATAGTCAAAGGATTTGAGACATTCATCTGAAAAGACAAACGGAGTATCCTTTTCGAGAAGATGAGTCATAGGTAGAGATATCTTAGAGAAATCCTTGATAAAGCGACGGTAGAACTCGGCGTGTCCCAGAAATTCTCGATTGGCTTTGACAGAGGTGGGTGGTGGAAGTTTTGAGATAGTCTCGACTTTTGCTTTGTCGACTTCAATTCCAGCTTTAGATATGCGATGTCCTAAAACTATGCCTTCTTTTACCATGAAATGACATTTTTCCCAATTTAGAACTAGGTTTGATTCTTCACATCGGGCCAGCATTTTATCCAAGTTAAAAAGACAAGTGGTGAATGAATCTCCGAAAACGGAAAAATCGTCCATGAACACTCCCATGCATTGTTCAATCATGTCGTGGAATATTGCCACCATGCATCTTTGGAATGTCGCAGGTGCATTACATAGACCAAATGGCATATGTCGGTAAGCAAATGTTCCATAGGGACAAGTGTACGTCGTCTTTTCTTGGTCCTTTGGATCGAGAGGTATCTGAAAATAGCCAGAGAAACCATCAAGGAAACAGTAGAATTCGTTTCCTGATAATCTTTCAAGAATCTGATCGATAAACGGTAGAGGAAAGTGATCTTTGCGTGTAGCTTCATTGAGTTTCCGATAGTTGATACACACCCTCCAACCGGTGTCAGTTCGTGTTGGAATCAACTCGTTATCTTCGTTAGCAATGACTGTCATGCCTCATTTCTTTGGGACGAATTGAACTGGACTAACTCATGGAGAATCTAAAATATGGTAAATCAAACCAGCTTCCAGAAGTTTGATAACCTCCTTTTTGACCACGTCTTGAATCTTCGGGTTGACTCTCCTTTGCCTTTGAACAGAAGGTCTGAAGTCGTTTTCCATTAAGATCTTGTGAGTGCAATAATTTGGGCTGATCCCTTGTATGTCAGAGATTTTCCATGCAATCGCTTTCTTGTGTGACTTTAGAACCTTTATAAGTTTTGCTTTCTCCTCGGGCTTCAGATCTTTGGATATGATAACCGGTAAATGTGAAGTTCCTTCGAGAAAAGCGTACTCAAGGTGTGAGGGAAGTTCCTTTAGCTCCAATTCGGGTGGCTCTTCAGTGGAAGGCTTCATCCTTGCAGTCTCATCTCTTTTAAGCTCATCATATTTCGTCTGATATTCTGACTCAACTGCAGGTGATTCTGGAGTGTCGGCTGATGCTATTTCAACCCATTCTGTACTGTTGGCAAGCTCATCTTTTCTCAACTCGTATTTTACTTGAGAAGATTGAGAGACTGCATTATTCTTAGTGATTATTACGTCATTATCTTTGGTAAATGCAAATCTCTGGAAGTGAGCTGATGAAGATGTGCTAAAAGTGATCTCTGGATTCAAGTTTTCACAACTTTCAGATAGTTGCGAATTAGATGGTTTAAGCATTGACTCCATTTCTTTGAGAGTCTTCAGAATCTGTTCTCTTGAGAGAGATGAGTCATGAACTTCAGAATTAGGGTTTCTTCTCAAGAGAGTGATTGGAGTGCCATGTCCAAGCGGAGCAGCAATGATAGACCTGTTGGGCTGCAAGCTTGAATTCTTTAAAGGAAATAACACTTCTCTTGATGCGGGGGAAGTATCCGAGATACCTGAGCATAATCCCACACCTTCTTCACAGATTTTTTTTGTTGTAATGATGGTATTCGGAAGGGGGTTAATGCTGCTTACTGCGAGGATCTCTTCCAAGTGTTCTTCAATTATTTCCTGCATAGAATCTGCAAGACCAAGATCTTCTCCCATAGGATATTTCATTAGTTTATCAACATTGAAGGTGACTTCTTCAGTTCCCACTCGAAGCTTTAAAGATTTTTCGTTTACGTCAATGACAGCCTTGGCAGTGTTTAGGAAAGGCCTGCCAAGGATAAGTGGTACCTGGGTATCTTCTTTAATATCCATAACAACAAAATCAACAGGAAATACGAATTTATCAACACAGACCATAATATCTTCAGCAATTCCACGAGGGAGCTTAAATGGTCTATCTGCTAATTGAATGGTCATACGGGTTGGTAAAAGTTCGCTTAATCCTAGTTTCCTATAAAGCGAGTATGGCATAAGGTTTACACTAGCTCCTAAGTCAGCTAAGGCGTTACTAATTTGAACATCCAGAAGATAACATGGGATAGTGAAACGGATAGTATCTCCTAGCTTTGGGGGTAGTCCTTGTTTCATAATCAAAGAGCATTCTGCTTCTAAGGGCAAGTTAACTATTTGTCTAAGTTTTTCTTTGTTGGATATGAGTTCCTTAAAGAATTTGGCATAACTAGGCATCTCAACTAAAGCATCTAATAGTTTAACATTTAAGAGTAGGCTTTTGAACATCTCTAGATATTTTCCAAACTGAGCTTCTTGTTTCTCTTTCTTAAGCCTGCCAGGAAAAGGTATACGTATTGTTTTAGTTACTTCTGGGGCTTTAGATGGTTCTGGTTCAGGAGAAGTGACAGGTATGTCAGCTTGTACCGAATCAGTGGGTGGAGAAGAACTAGAAGGTTTGTCTGAAGGAATATCTACTGATTTCTCATTCCTAGTTTCTTTCCCTCCTCTAGTGACCACAAGGATGTCATCATGCTCAATAGATGAGAGATAAACAACTTTGTTGATTGCTTCTTCCCTTTGCTTCTCCTCAACTTTTAAAAACAATCCTTAAACATTATCCTCCATGTTCTTAATTAAATCGTTTGAAATTCTAAGCAAACTATCAATTTGATTTTGAAAATCAACAATTTGTTTATTTATATTATTTTGCTCAACCATGAAGTTATTGAAAATCGTATTATTTAGATGAGAAGACAATAGTAAAGAAGTAGAGGGTGTAGAGAGAACTAACGTTTGAGAGATAGATTGTCTGGTTGACCACTGAGCAGAAGATTTAGAATGAATGGCTTGATCAGTGGTTTCACCAGTTGTAGCGAGAACATCTTCCTTGAGTCTTAAGTTTGAGAAGAGCCTTTGAGGTTTCTTCTTGGATTTGGAAGAGTCTTGCATATCCTTGACAACTTTGGAGATAGATTCGATTTGAGTTCTTAAGGTGTCTAAGGCTTGATTAGAAGTATCCCTATTTTCTGAGGTTGATTCATCTGACTCTAAGTCATGTTGGTGCATCGTTATCGTCTCAATCAACTTCCAAGCTTCGTCTGAAATATGTAGCATGAAATTTCCGGATGAAGCAGCATCAAGGGCTTGTTGATGATGAGGATTCAGACTGTTGTAGAATGTGCAGACCAGATTTGTTTCAGCCAACTGATGATTCGGACATCTTCCGAGCAAATTCTTAAAGCATTCCCAAGCAGAGCTCAATGATTCAGTAGTCCCTTGACGAAAGTTAATGATTTCATTTTTGAGCTTGGTTTGTAGGGAAGGAGGGAAGTACTTAGCTAAGAACTTAGTAGCCATCTCCTTCCATGTATGAATCAAATTGGGTTCGAGTTCATAAAACCATGTTTGGGCTCGGAAAGCTAAAGAATAAGGAAACAGGTGAAGTCGGATGACTTCATTAGTGCATCCGGTTTGTTCGAAGGAGTCGGAAAGGTTGATGAATTTGTTAAGATGGGCGTTTGGATTTTCAACCGAAAGACCATGAAACTGACACTGAGATTTAATCATTTAAATGAAGTGTGGTTTAATTTCAAGGGTTTTGTCGGTTGGTGATACGATTGGTCATCCTTGTCCCTCTAACAGTGGTTTGGTTGATGATGCGAGAGTGATACGGTTCTTCATAACTTGTTTAGAAGAAATTAGGGTTTTGGAAAAGATAGGGTTTAACTAAGGACGAGAATTAAAAATTAACTAAACCAAGGGTAGAAAATGTAACTTTCAGATGATATTGATCTTCCGAAAGGTTCGCTAAATAACTAAGATAACTGAATTCCTAAAATTGGTCGTTGTAGTCCCCAGCAGCGGCGCCAAAAACTTGTCGCAATCCCAGCGGTCGGACGAATTTTACTCCGGTCGTTGATCCATCCAACCGGGACTCATGGCAGGGTGTTTTAAATTTATAGAGCAAGGGAATCCTAAGCTGTATACTACTAACGGACCTATAAGGGCAGTAAGCGGTATGTATGACTCAGGTGTCATTCTTCAAACTACAACGGGTATGGGAGTCTAGGAAGTTTAATTATCTTTTGTAATCTAGCTAGGGTTTTAAAATCTTTTGGAAATGTTTTGGTTTTTATAACTAATTAAAAGTAAATAAAATAAAAGAAAAGAAAAGGGATTTTGTACGGAGACTCGGACGACAGTGAATAACGCGAGTGTGTACTATGATTTCGATATATGTTGTTAATGAGTAGTCAAAGGGTAAGGCTACTAGTTGTGATGACTAATCCGGAGAGGCTGGAAACATAGGTAATGCAAAGTATTGTACCTACGACCTTTCCGCGGCTTCCGTACGTTTGTACTCCACCAACTGGTGTGTCCAGCACTATAACGAGTATTTGGCCATTTTACGGTTTTTCCGTTACATTAACTAGGGTGCCACATTACTCTCGCAGATATCCTATATCTTAATAAGTTATAACTATGAGCCTATTATATATCTAACGTAGAGTTGTCCACAATCAGATAAATAATATGTCATATGGATAGCAGTTACAGAATGTCCAGTACACCGGTCCCCGGTCACAGTCATCAGAGACGTTTGTATCATGGCATGAATTGTTGATTGAACAAAAACATGAACAGGAATAATCCCGCGGAACAAGTTGGGATAGTCGGGCTAACGGTCAGTTGAATTGTTCAGCATTAAACATATAAATCATCGCAACTATTCTACGCATGTTAAGCTGCTGTGTAAAACATTATTCCGTATTTGAAAACCCTAATTATATAGTTACATATATGAATCAGGAGGGTAATTCTAGCATGTATCATTCCTAAGGCAACAATCAAACAAGAACATGCAATAGGACCACACATAACAGAATACCATAAACCTAATAATATCAGGTGACTAATAATCAGATCATAGATACCCCGAAAGTTCTCTCAAAGATAGCTAGCAAATAAACATAAATCTAATCTATCTCTAACCCTACGCTCCGTGTCTCTTATGATATGTTTCAACCTAGAGAACACATCCATGTCGAGTTCATTGATCATCAGGCATAGAATATGTAGAGAACGTACCACTAGTAATTGGCCAAGTTCTAGCAGGAAGCTTCTAACCACAACATAAGTTGGATAGATAAACATTTGAGATTCAGTTTATAAGTTCATGTACAGTTTAAAGCAACACAGACAGAGTAACAGCATAGCATAAGTATATTAGGGTGCGTTTAGTTGTGGAAAAATTTCTACAATTTTCCATCTCCAATTTTCTAAAATATGAGAAGAATTTTTGTTTTCTAGAAAAGTGTTGAAAATTTAGAAAATATGTTCAAAAGTTGATGTTTTTCCATTTTGGAAAAATGTTGTTAAAGAGAAGGTTTTTGAAAAGTTTTAGAAAAATGGGGAAGTAGGTACAAAGGAAAAAAGTGGAAAACTTGAAATCATGGTTTTCCAACTTCAAGTTATGGGATGGAAAAATGAGTTTTCCATTTTCTTGGAAAATTTTTGTGGAAAATATCCATTTTGAACGCGTTTTCTAATTTTCCACTTTTTTAAGAAAAATTTCCTGGAAAAGTGGTATATTTTTCTTCTACTAAACGCACCCTTAACTACTCCAACATAACTACATCATAGTAAACACAAAGAAATGTCTAGCCTAACATTATATATCTAGCATACTTTCCTAAACAAACATAAACAAAGCAACACATGTTTAAATATGGAAAGTAAGAGATATATAAATAGAACCTGATACGAATTTATTACAGATAGATCTTCGCGAAAACAAAGTCTTGGAGTAACTCCGTACAAAAGCTAAAAGAACCTCTACCTAACTATCTCTCTAACTAGCTCAATTCTAGAGAGATGAAATCCCTTAGAGAGAGAAACTAGAGAGAGAGAGATGTATGTGAGAGAGAAAGTGTAAGGAAGAAATGAAAAGTGAAAATTGTGTGTTTTGAAGGTGGTGGAGGATCCACTATTTATAGGCAAAGCTCCAAATCAGTCGTATAACTCGCGAAGCAGCATGTACAAGCGCACAAAGCACGAACCAGCAACAATTAGGGCAAGGAGGGCCATATACGGCCTACCTAGGGCAGTATACGGTGTGGTATAGGCCATATACGGTCTTGATAGGGCCATATACGGTCTCCAGGGTTCTATACCGTCTCTGTCTGATTTCGTTCGTTGCTTAAAATGCACGTATTTCCTTCGTTATGCGTCCATTTGACTTGATTCTTTTGCCCACGGCTTCGTAATTCCGTTACGCTTCTAATGGTACCAATATCATGGAAATTAGATGTGTAGAACTCAGGCGTTGCTGGAATGACTTTTACCGCTTTGTATGTGCAGTGTCTTCTCCGTCCTTTGGCCGTTTCACTTGATTCTTGATTTTTCCGTCTCTTTTTTACCTATATAACAGATGGTAGAAGTTAGGAGTTGTGTTTTGATAGGAAAGTGAGAGCGGAGGAATTGGCTTGTTTTAATATGCCGTGTTTTGTGCTTTATTTGAGTGTTTTTAGTGATTTTTGTCACAACGTCCATAATTGAACCACTTTAGTGAATTTTAGTAAATACTCAATGTTTTGGAATGTTTTCACTAAAGATTGGCCCAAAAAGTGAGGAATAATGCGTACTAAAACATGACTTTTTACATCACATCATGAGCCGACCTATTATTTTAGGTCCAACTCTTCTTCTGCGATCATTTCATCCTCGGCCCATGATATAACGTAAGAAGTCATGTTTTTACGTACATATTTCTGCACTTTTTGGACTAAACTTTGGTGAAAACACTTTAAAACAATCATTATTTACGGAAAATCACCAAGGTGATCCAATTGTAGGCGTTGCGATAAAAAATCATTAAAAACGTCCAAATATCAAGCAAAACAAAGCAAATAAAACCACTCCGATTCTTTCGTTCTTACTTATCTTATGGAAACAGCTGTTAATGGATTTTTTACGATTCCATAGGAAAATACGAGATCGGAGAATCAAGAATCATGAAAAACGGGTGAAGAACGAAGAATATAGAGCACTTGGAATACAATCGAACGTCCTCCGGAACATGCAAAAGCTATACAATTCCAAATTTGGCAAACTTAGTGTCATTAGAAGCGTAACGGAAAGAAAAATCCAACGGTGAAAGAATCATGCAAATCGGGCTTAAAACGAAGAAGATACGGGCGAAACAAGCAACGAGACAAGCAAGCGGAAGCTGAAAGCCAACCATCCCCCTAGGGCCGTATGTGGCACCCCTTACTTTCGAGTGCCATAAATCTCATTTATTTAATAGCAACGAATGAAAAGGAGGAGTTCTGAATGAACTCGTGGCATCGAACATATTTCATTACACAAATGTTATTACAATTCATTTGAGTTTAGAGTTTACAATACTATACATTAATAAATACTATATCTAATAATAAGTTTTATCGATCTCGATAACCTTTTCTGCTTCATAACCAGGGTGTTAAAATTATAAGGGTGAACGACAACGCCCAGCAAGTAACTATATACAAGGGTAGGAATTTCTGTGCATATGGTTGATGGGAATTTATTGAGGAATAATGATAATAGCATAACTGAATATCAACTAAAAGCGAGAGTTATTTAAGTATGGAGAATGCTCTCTAACACATACTTGAAACAAATAAGCATGTAAGACTTCGTATAACGTAGTCCTTCTTTCTCATGAATATAAAATATCAATTTTCATTTCCTTTTAAAAGCTATTGGCATTCATTATCCATATATGTTCGTATAGAACTTCTTTTCATCATTTTATTAAACTAGTCCTAATTTAATAGGAACATAGTATTCATTCCTTCATCATTATTCATCGTTCATAGAACGTCATAATCCTTTACTTTGCCAATAGTTTTATAAAAATTCATTTTATGCATGCTCGTAATAACGGGGTAACAATACTCTCAAATATGCAAAATAACATTATAGCTCAAGATAATTATATTTTTACTGGATCCCAACGAATATATATAAAACAGTAATAATCATTAATAACATAATGAAAGTTCGGTTTAAATGATCCAGTGTAACAAAATGAAGATAAAGCTCAAAGTGGAAGCATATAGAAACTTACAGATATTCAGAATATAGTATTAAGCAACTTCGAGAATCCACTTGATTTCTTTAACATTGCATATCTAACACTTATGATTAAATCATAGCGTTTATAGAAAGTCAAGTTGAAAGTGAATGTAGAGAGTTGGTGTATCTTCATTGGCAGATTTCATTTGCAATTTATAGGCAACATTTCCTACATAGAAACGAATTACATGGAGTCAAACATATGTATCGATTTAAAATTGAATGGAAACCAACAAAACTCATCAATACATTCCATATTGAAATGACTACTCTAGACCACTAATTGAAGTCCTTTTATGTTTGACATCTTACCACATGCATATCATATACATACATATATTCTGAAAAAGTTGCAGGTGTCTATTTATTATATTTCTTTATTTTACTAAAGTCTACATATAGTTTAATATTTGTTACACATAAATAAAGAAGCACACTTATAATTATATTTTTATACATATTAGTCTTGTCAGGATATATATATATATATATACATACTTATAACTTCAATTTATATAGTGTTAAACTTTACTAATATCAAATTTTATCATTGTCAACTATTATCACTTATTTTGTTGACACAATCGGTTTATATAATTTATTGCTTTTATTATCATATAAAAAGTTGCGTAAAATCTTCAGAGTGCTACATTAGTATTTATAGTCTAGACTAATTAATAAACATTTTACATATTTTATGTCGAATGTGCATGTCGCATTTAATCAATACATTATTTAGGATTGTGTTTGTATTCTTCCATATCATCCTTTTGATCTTGTTGTCTTACTTTTCTCACTTTTTTACTACCGACATTTAGAAAGGTAGGATTCATTCATTTTACTAGATGTGGGGTTACATCTCACATGCATATGTCCATCATCCATTTTCTTGTACATAATACAATATCACAAAAACTACGCATGGACCATTTTTGTGTTAAGTCATATTGGTTTTAATAATGTATGTAGTGTTTCATCCATATTCTCTAGATTATAGTAGTCGTATAACAATTCACAATTTATACTTATAAAGCTTGTCACAAATTTTATTACTATATGTCATAATTTATTACATTTTTCTTATAAAATACGGGGTGTTACATCATCTCATCCTAAAATGGATATTGATTTAATTATTAGGATATTTTCTAAACTTGACTCATTAACCAGTTTATCATTGCTAAAATCTTTATGTTTATTGTCTCTTTTTATTATTTAAGACTCACTTGAAGATGTCATTAATGTTAAAATATTCTACTAATATTTGTACGTGTGTATTGTATTATCATAACATACATTATATCATTGTTGTTTTTGTTTAAAGTTCCTTTTATAGCTTAACTATCAAAGTTATTATTATTTTTGCCATAAATCGTTTATTATAACTTCGGTAAGATGTTTAAAACGGTTCAAAGTGAGTGCGTCTTATGATATAAGTTAAAATTTTCACAACTTTTCTTGAAGTTTGATACCGAATTATGCTAAGTAGGTTTTCTTCAATACATACCCCTTTTTTTTTCAAAGGTGGAGATATGAACTTCTATTATTTACATTCTAGAAGGGTAGCTAGATATAGTATGTCCTTATTACTTTTACTTAATGTAAAATAATTTTATAAGAAAATATATAATTACGTGTCTTGAATAAAAGAGGTTACTTTACATAGTAGTCATATATAAAATAAACGAGGTTACATGTAGCTAGTCATGAAGTTTAGTACTAAAGTCAAACAAATGCCTTAATAGATCAAGTTACTAAATTTACTCTTTATATAAGCTTACAATTAAGGTCTAGTTAAACTATATATTCAAACATTAACATCTTACTCTGTATAATATTTTCTTTTTCTTTGTTTTCTTTGTGAACTACGATGTTTATCATTTAACTACTCATTTATCATCATTTAACTAGTAAGCGTAGTATAATATGCTAATGATTTATCTATAGGTACATCTTACACATACGTAAATCCATAGCTAAAGAAGATTATGATATAATTTCATATATGCATCATGCCATTATACTAATGAAATATATTTTTCATGTAAACTCTATATCAAGTAAGTTATTAGTGTCTCGTCATTTAATGTATTACGTGGATCATTTTCTTGCACCATACATCAACATAATCATCTATCTTCATTTATACAATTATCCATTTTTTTCTATTAATATAATATATTGGCAAACTTATTGATAATTTTCTCTATATATATACTTAATTCTTTTACATAACAGGGATTATGTTTAACAATTCTCTCTTATTCGTTTATTACCTATCAGTATAGTCTTACACAAAAATAAATATGATAAATTATTATAAAATATCTTATAAAGTTGGCTCACATAGATTAAAGCTTTAAAAGTAAAAATATATTGTAGGGGTAAACAATTCAATTTGTATCTTACTGCAGGTCATCATCACCTTTGAGAGTTAGAGGGTCGTTTATTAACACTTGGTGGACTTTGAGTGTTAGGGGTTGTTGATTAACATTAGCGTGGGGAAGCGTAGCTGTTATTATTTCTCGTAGACGTGTATTTTTCCTTCGTTCCTCGTGTAGTAAAAAGCTTGTGCCAAGCAGTTGATTATGAGTTTCATTTTGTTGACGTGCAGCTATATCCATATCCTACCTTCGACCCATACTTAACATTCTTATTTCAGTGTTCAGCCTCTCTACTTGGGCTTAGAGTTCTATAACTCTAGCTTTTTATTTTGTAAGGTCATTTATCAAACTATCGTAAACATCACGACTAAGGATTACTGGTTCTGGAGTGACTTCACGTACTGGTATTCTTGGTTGGACTTCTAGCTCTTGTGGAGGTTGAAACATTGGACCTTCTGAACTAGGTATTTCCTTCAGATTTATATTTTCCATTAGGTGGTTATCTTCTTGGCCCGCTGGTGATTCTACTCGGTCGTATCTTGGATATCCTAAGGAGATATGATTATGTTGGGACAATTTTCATTTATAAGATAATCTGTAATATATATTACATTTTAGTCTTGTAAGTGTTGTACTTGACGTGTTAGTGTCTGACACCTTCGTACATTATTTTTTTAATATTTGTATAATATATATAATTTTGTATTTTTTTAAACGGTCATGAACAGTAATCTAACGATTATGAACAGTGATCTAACAGTTATTTTTTTATTTATATAAATAGGTGATTTATACTTCTCATTATTTCACACACTATCTCTTCCTCTTCTTCATATACCTCACTTTACTATAAACATTTCGAAATGATTCATCTTGCAACAATTTTAGCTATTGTGTGGGCGGTAGCATCGGTTATCTGGTTAATAATCCCTCCAGCCGATGAAATCCATCCGATTATCGCAGTGTTGTTGTCGCTTATCATACCGGTTATACTGATCAGCATAAGCGTTGACCTATATGGTATTTGATGTACCCTTTATTTTGTTGTTTGATGGAATAATGAAATCTTAGTTTCATATTGTATCCATTCTTATTATTGATTAGACCAAGTTTTTTTTTTTTTTTTTTTTTTTTTTTTAACGGCTATGAACAGTAACCTAACTTCTATGAATAGTAATCTAACGGTTATATTTTTGTATATAAATAGTTGATTAACAATTCTCATTATTTCACACACCATTTCATCCATTCTTTCTTCGTATACTTCAACTTGCTCCAAAGATTTTGAAGATGCTTCATCCCGTCATAGTTTTGGCTATTGTGTTAACGATTGTATCCGTTATTGGGTTAGTATTTATTCCACTCGAGGAACTAAATTCACCTATATTAATGTTGTTATCGGTTGCCCTATCATTTTTATGGGTCACAATAAATGTTGACCTACGTGGTATTTGATGTACTTTGTATTTGTTTATCTCATTTGAATAAAATTTCGTTTTCTATTGTACTCATTCTTAAATTATAATATATACCAAGTTAACACTGTGAAAATCTTACGACATCCATTATTGCTCATAAGCCAAATCTTTTTTTTTTTATAATTTAATCTCAATACTTCATCGTACTAGTTATATTCGTACATTTATATACATACATACATATATATATATATATATATATATATATATATATATACATACATATTTATATATATATAATCTTCTTATTGACTATCATTAGCACTAATACACTAGTAAAATGTGGACATACTACGAGATATTAATTCACCAACTATTACTTTAAAATCCTAAGGATAGTATTAATATACAACTTTTAGATTATTAATAATATATTTTAACTATAATTACTAATTTATCTTCCCTAGTTTGAGTTTAGGTTTATACAAAGCACCTAAATTCCTCAAACTAATTCTCTGATACCACATGTGGCACCCCTTACTTTTGAGTGCCATAAATCTCATTTATTTAATAGCAACGAATGAAAAGGAGGAGTTCTGAATGAACTCGTGGCATCGAACATATTACATTACACAAATGTTATTACAATTCATTTGAGTTTAGAGTTTACAATACAGTACATTAATAAATATTATATCTAATAATAAGTTTTCTCGATCTCGATAACCTTTTCTGCTTCATAACCTGGGTGTTAAAATTATAAGGGTGAGCGACAACGCCCAGCAAGTAACTATATACAAGGGTAGGAATTTCTATGCATATGGTTGATGGGAATTTATTGAGGAATAATGATAATAGTATAACTGAATATCAACTGAAATCGAGAGTTATTAGAGTATGGAGAATACTCTCTAACACATACTTGAAACAAATAAGCATGTAAGACCTCAAATAACGTAGTCCTTCTTTCTCATGAATATAAAATATCAATTTTCATTTCCTTTTAAAAAGCTATTGGCATTCATTATCCATATATGTTCGTATAGAACTTCTTTTCATCATTTTATTAAACTAGTCCTAATTTAATAGGAACATAGTATTCATTCCTTCATCATTATTCATCGTTCATAGAACGTCATAATCCTTTACTTTGCCAATAGTTTTATAAAAATTCATTTTATGCATGCTCGTAATAACGGGGTAACAATACTCTCAAATATGCACAATAACATTATAGCTCAAGATAATTATATTTTTACTGGATCCCAACGAATATATATAAAACAGTAATAATCATTAATAACATAATGAAAGTTCGGTTTAAATGATCCAGTGTAACAAAATGAAGATAAAGCTCAAAGTGGAAGCATATAGAAACTTACAGATATTCAGAATATAGTATTAAGCAACTTCGAGAATCCACTTGATTTCTTTAACATTGCATATCTAACACTTATGATTAAATCATAGCGTTTATAGAAAGTCAAGTTGAAAGTGAATGTAGAGAGTTGGTGTATCTTCATTGGCAGATTTCATTTGCAATTTATAGGCAACATTTCCTACATAGAAACGAATTACATGGAGTCAAACATATGTATCGATTTAAAATTGAATGGAAACCAACAAAACTCATCAATACATTCCATATTGAAATGACTACTCTAGACCACTAATTGAAGTCCTTTTATGTTTGACATCTTACCACATGAATATCATATACATACATATATTCTGAAAAAGTTGCAGGTGTCTATTTATTATATTTCTTTATTTTACTAAAGTCTACATATAGTTTAATATTTGTTACACATAAATAAAGAACCACACTTATAATTATATTTTTATACATATTAGTCTTGTCAGGGTATATATATATATATATGTATACATACTTATAACTTCAATTTATATAGTGTTAAACTTTACTAATATCAAATTATTTTATCATTGTCAACTATTATCACTTATTTTGTTGACACAATCGGTTTATATAATTTATTGCTTTTATTATCATATAAAAAGTTGCGTAAAATCTTCAGAGTGCTACATTAGTATTTATAGTCTAGACTAATTAATAAACATTTTACATATTTTATGTCGAATGTGCATGTCGCATTTAATCAATACATTATTTAGGATTGTGTTTGTATTCTTCCATATCATCCTTTTGATCTTGTTGTCTTACTTTTCTCACTTTTTTACTACCGACATTTAGAAAGGTAGGATTCATTCATTTTACTAGATGTGGGGTTACATCTCACATGCATATGTCCATCATCCATTTTCTTGTACATAATACAATATCACAAAAACTACGCATGGACCATTTTTGTGTTAAGTCATATTGGTTTTAATAATGTATGTAGTGTTTCATCCATATTCTCTAGATTATAGTAGTCGTATAACAATTCACAATTTATACTTATAAAGCTTGTCACAAATTTTATTCCTATATGTCATAATTTATTACATTTTTCTTATAAAATACGGGGTGTTACATCATCTCATCCTAAAATGGATATTGATTTAATTATTAGGATATTTTCTAAACTTGACTCATTAACCAGTTTATAATTGCTAAAATCTTTATGTTTATTGTCTCTTTTTATTATTTAAGACTCACTTGAAGATGTCATTAATGTTAAAATATTCTACTAATATTTGTACGTGTGTATTGTATTATCATAACATACATTATATCATTGTTGTTTTTGTTTAAAGTTCCTTTTATAGCTTAACTATCAAAGTTATTATTATTTTTGCCATAAATCGTTTATTATAACTTCAGTAAGATGTTTAAAACGGTTCAAAGTGAGTGCGTCTTATGATGTAAGTTAAAATTTTCACAACTTTTCTTGAAGTTTGATACCGAATTATGCTAAGTAGGTTTTCTTCAATACATACCCCTTTTTTTTTCAAAGGTGGAGATATGAACTTCTATTATTTACATTCTAGAAGGGTAGCTAGATATAGTATGTCCTTATTACTTTTACTTAATGTAAAATAATTTTATAAGAAAATATATAATTACGTGTCTTGAATAAAAGAGGTTACTTTACATAGTAGTCATGTATAAAATAAACGAGGTTACATGTAGCTAGTCATGAAGTTCAGTACTAAAGTCAAACAAATGCCTTAATAGATCAAGTTACTAAATTTACTCTTTATATAAGCTTACAATTAAGGTCTAGTTAAACTATATATTCAAACATTAACATCTTACTCTGTATAATATTTTCTTTTTCTTTGTTTTCTTTGTGATCTACGATGTTTATCATTTAACTACTCATTTATCATCATTTAACTAGTAAGCGTAGTATAATATGCTAATGATTTATCTATAGGTACATCTTACACATACGTAAATCCATAGCTAAAGAAGATTATGATATAATTTCATATATGCATCATGCCATTATACTAATGAAATATATTTTTCATGTAAACTCAATATCAAGTAAGTTATTAGTGTCTCGTCATTTAATGTATTACGTGGATCATTTTCTTGCACCATACATCAACATAATCATCTATCTTCATTTATACAATTATCCATTTTTTTTCTATTAATATAATATATTGGCAAACTTATTGATAATTTTCTCTATATATATACTTAATTCTTCTACATAACAGGGATTATGTTTAACAATTCTCTCTTATTCGTTTATTACCTACCAGTATAGTCTTACACAAAAATAAATATGATAAATTATTATAAAATATCTTATAAAGTTGGCTAACATAGATTAAAGCTTTAAAAGTAAAAATATATTGTAGGGGTAAACAATTCAATTTGTATCTTACTGCAGGTCATCACCTTTGAGAGTTAGTGGGTCGTTGATTAACACTTGGTGGACTTTGAGTGTTAGGGGTTGTTGATTAACATTAGCGTGGGGAAGCGTAGCTGCTATTATTTCTCGTAGACGTGTATTTTTCCTTCGTTCCTCGTGTAGTAAAAAGCTTGTACCAAGCAGTTGATTATGAGTTTCATTTTGTTGACGTGCAGCTATATCCATGTCCTACCTTCGACCCATACTTAACATTCTTATTTCAGTGTTCAGCCTCTCTACTTGGGCTTAGAGTTCTATAACTCTAGCTTTTTATTTTGTAAGGTCATTTGTCAAACTATCGTAAACATCACGACTAAGGATTACTGGTTCTGGAGTGACTTCACGTACTGGTATTCTTGGTTGGACTTCTAGCTCTTGTGGAGGTTGAAACATTGGACCTTCTGAACTAGGTATTTCCTTCAGATTTATATTGTCCATTAGGTGGTGATCTTCTTGGCCCGCTGGTGATTCTTCTCGGTCGTATCTTGGATATCCTAAAGAGATATGATTATGTTGGGACAATTTTCATTTATAAGATAATCTTTAATATATATTACATTTTAGTGTTGTAAGTGTTGTACTTGACGTGTTAGTGTCTGACACCTTCGTACATTATTTTTTAATATTTGTATAATATATATAATTTTGTATTTTTTTAAACGGTCATCAACAGTAATCAAACGATTATGAACAGTGATCTAACAGTTATTTTTTTATATATAAATAGGTGATTTGTACTTCTCATTATTTCACACACTATCTCTTCCTCTTCTTCATATACCTCACTTTACTATAAACATTTCGAAATGATTCATCTTGCAACAATTTTAGCTATTGTGTGGGCGGTAGCAATGGTTATCTGGTTAATAATCCTTCCAGCCGATGAAATCCATCCGATTATCGCAGTGTTGTTGTCGCTTATCATACCGGTTATACTGATCAGCATAAGCGTTGACCTATATGGTATTTGATGTACCCTTTATTTTGTTGTTTGATGGAATAATAAAATCTTAGTTTCATATTGTATCCAATCTTATTATTGATTAAACCAAGTTTTTTTTTTTTTTAACGGCTATGAACAGTAACCTAACGTCTATGAATAGTAATCTAACGGTTATATTTTTGTATATAAATAGTTGATTAACAATTCTCATTATTTCACACACCATTTCATCCGTTCTTTCTTCGTATACTTCAACTTGCTCCAAAGATTTTGAAGATGCTTCATCCCGTCATAGTTTTGGCTATTGTGTTAACGATTGTATCCGTTATTGGGTTAATGTTTATTCTACTCGAGGAACTAAATTCACCTATATTAATGTTGTTATCGGTTGTCCTAGCATTTTTATGGGTCACAATAAATGTTGACCTACGTGGTATTTGATGTACTTTGTATTTGTTTATCTCATTTGAATAAAATTTCGTTTTCTACTGTACTCATTCTTAAATTATAATATATACCAAGTTAACACTGTGAAAATCCTATGACATCCATTATTTCTTATAAGCCAAATCTTTTTTTTTTTATAATTTAATCTCAATACTTCATCGTACTAGTTATATTCGTACGTTTATATACACATATATATATATATACATATTTTTATATATATAATCTTCTTATTGACTATCATTAGCACTAATACACTAGTAAAATGTGGACGTACTACGAGATATTAATTCACCAACTATTACTTTAAAATCCTAAGGATAGTATTAATTTACAACTTTTAGTTTATTAATACTATATTTTAACTATAATTACTAATTTATCTTCCCTAGTTTGAGTTTAGGTTTTATACAAAGCACCTAAATCCCTCAAACTAATTCTCTGATACCACATGTGGCACCCCTTACTTTCGAGTGCCGTAAATCTCATTTATTTAATAGCAACGAATGAAAAGGAGGAGTTCTGAACGAACTCGAGGCATCGACCATATTACATTACACAAATGTTATTACAATTCATTTGAGTTTAGAGTTTACAATACAGTACATTAATAAATACTAAATCTAATAATAAGTTTTCTCGATCTCGATAACCTTTTCTGCTTCATAACCTGGGTGTTAAAATTATAAGGGTGAGCAACAACTCCCAACAAGTAACTATATACAAGGGTAGGAATTTCTATGGATATGGTTGATGGGAATTTATTGAGGAATAATGATAATAGTATAACTGAATATCAACCGAAATCGAGAGTTATTAGAGTATGGAGAATACTCTCTAACACATACTTGAAACAAATAAGCATGTAAGACCTTAAATAATGTAGTCCTTCTTTCTCATGAATATAAAATATCAATTTTCATTTCCTTTTAAAAAGCTATTGGCATTCATTATCCATATATGTTCGTATAGAACTTGATATCGCGTAAAAAGTCACGTTTTTACTACCGATATCTCTCTCATTCTGGAACGATTCTTGGCATATTCATTCAAAAACATTACAAATCAGTAACATTATGCCAAGATGGTTAAAACAAGTTTGCACAAGAAAAATCAAGCAAAACGGATGTAAAACGAAGATTCCACACACGTTTGAAGATTCAAGGCATAAAAATGGGATTTCAAGACTAAAGAACCCTCCACCAACATCCATTATTTCCAACATGTTTGTTTTCGAATTACGAATCCAACAGAAGAAGAATCAACCAAAACGGGTGAAAAATGAAGATTTCGCGCCCGCCGGGAGATCCAAATGATCCGAACGCAATATCTGGAGTTAGGGACCTCATCTCAGGGCCTATCCTATGTCAAAATCTTTGTTTTTGAATTACAAATCCAACAAAAAAAGAATCAACTCAAACGGACGTATAACGAAGAAAACACGCACGAAGCAACAAACGACGCAACGGGGCGGGGTGGGGCCCACCGCCGCCGGCCACCCTACCCCCATCCCGGTTTCCGTTTTTGGCAAGTTGTGCGCCTACTTTTCGCGTTGTACAGTACCCGGTGCGCCTACTTTTCGTGTTGTACACACCACTTTTGGCTAGTCTTTCTAACATGCACCTCAAGGCCATCTTATGCTAAAATGAGCCAAAGCTCACCTATAAATAGGATGCTTAGGTTCATTTGTAACACACACCATATATGCACACATTCTAGCATATTTCACTCTTTCTTTCTCACTAGATAATCTTTCGTAGTCTTTTAGTCTTTCTCATTCTAGGAATATTGTAATTAGTCCACGGACTAACGTAGAAGCTAGGGCGAACGCTAGAGATTCGGAGATCAATCCTTGTACGTGTGAAAGAGTTTGTCAATTATAATAATACGCTGCTACGCATTTAATTCCGGGTGATATCTAAACTTTTATTATACTTGTCTCATTTCATATTTTGAATATGTATTATTGCCTGGTATGTGATTTATTTGTTGCCATGAATTGCGAGTAGTTTATTATTGTGATTGCTGATGATGTAGATAATTATAAGTAAGGATGTCATTACATAATTAATGCACGATAATCGTAAAATGGTATGACGGCCCCTATTCGACTGTTTATTCGGTATAGTGCTGGAAATGCGATATGCAAAGTACAAACGTACGGAAGCCGGTAAACGACCGAAGGTAGTTATATCATTGGAATCAGCTCTGGTTTAACAGTTGGAATTCCGAAAGGATAATACAACTTCACAACTAACTGGTGTATCCTACGAGAATCAATGCATTAAAAAAAAATGTTCGTCAATTACGTTCATATAAAATAGGAGATAATAACCCTTGTATTGTTTAGACTTTATGAATTTAAGTCTAGTTCACGGAGTACCCTTTCCAGTTATCCACGTGACTGCAACCTAGTAATTAGGACCTGATCAACCTTAATTATGGTAAGTAGTTATCTGTGCCCATGACATGCAAAAAGTAAGACACAGTGAAATCACTCGTTGTATATATTAGGTTTACTTTCCTGCACTGCTTTATATTTAATTAGTTAGAGTGTCACTTTCACCGTCAATTACTCTTTACCGCGTGTTGGATATAAGAAGCAGTGGAAGACTCATGTAAAGTACACTGTCTATTATTGAAAGGCATGGTCCTCGTATGAAACACGTTTAAACAAACTGCGAATAACCTGGGGATGTATAACTGTTTGAAAAGGAGAACTTAAATCATAAGTCGAAGTAATTAAAACTTAATTGAACAAAAACAAGACTTAGGAATAAGAGTAAAGTCCTAGTGACCTAGAATCCTTAAAACACTATGTCTTACACAATCGACGGTCCAAACATGCAAAGTTATTAATCTTCGTGCTAATAAAGTAGTAAACTACCTTAGGAGTTAAGAACGGTCGGACCTATGAGACGATACGCTACTGATTCATGCACCTAGGTATGAACCAAAATAGGTTGTTCATCTTTCAACTATATGAGTATTGGAAGTTTGCGTATTGCTCCGATCAGAATCACGATAACCTAGTTCCAAGTGACACGCCAATGGGAAACTGAGTTGGTAGGGTTCTAGAGTTTACACCTAGTAGTTTATTCACCACATTATGCATCAACCCTGTTTGTTCTGTCATCCTGAAATATTAATCATCGAAATCTCAGCAATCACATATTTATCTTTATCTGCTTTCCTGCATTTTAATGTCCTGCAATTTACTTTTCTGCATTTTAATTATCTGTCTTTAAATCCCAAAACTTACCTACTTTGTGCCATCCTAAATACTTCCCTACTGAAAGTGTCAACTTTAATCGCCTACACGTTTGGATTCATAGAACGATCTTAGGTCGTACTTACCGCTTACTAACCAGAGTAGGTAGTACGTATAATTTAAGCCCTGCAAAATATAAATTTAAAACCCCTGCTGCACTCGCATCATCATTTGAAAAACAACGACACGGTGTGAGCCGCAACAAGTTTTTGGCGCCGCTGCCGGGGAATCTCAAACGTAGATTCAAGCCACCTTAAGTAGTAATATTTAGGAGATCCTTCCGATTGATTCCTTCTTAGAAATCTCTCGAAAGTTACTTTAAGTAGTTTTAATTTAATTCGCTGTTAATTTAGTGTTAATTAGGATAATATTAGTTTAAACATGACATCTAAAAAACCCACTTCTATTAGTACTTCAAAGGATGAATTATATGCTTCCCTAGAAGAATTTAGGATCCCACATTCCATTCCAAACCATTTCCTGGACTTTGACGTCACGGATCAGCTACCTGACCTGGCATCATCTCCAGAAGATCACTCTCCAACTTTGCAAATGCCTAAAGTGTCAAAATCTGTCCACTTCGATTATCTTCCCAAAGAAAATCATGAAGTAAAGCCTCCGAAAACATGTGACTTAATTACCCTCATTCCTGAAACATCGGTACACACCCAAACCATATCCGATTCTCACAATGACGGTATCTTTCCATTCTCTTCATACGAACCTAAATACACCATATACAGAGTGGTGGATAAGGTTCCATCCGTCGAAATTGAACAACCTTGTTTTACAGAACGCCACCTTGGTGCTTCTTTCGATCCTTCCCGAAGGGCAGACGTCTATAAAGCATTCGTCATACAATTGACTCATGCCAATCTCCCATTTTCTTTCAACCAACGAGAAACGATTGCTGGATTAGAAAAACAAGTAAACCTTCTTCTTCGTCTGTCGAATCAAGAATGCGAAAGCCACTCCACAAATTTCGAGGACCAAGAACTGAAGTTTGTAGAAAATCTAGATCTTCTCTTCGAATCACTTGCCGACATGGATTACCTTCCAATATCTATGATATTAATAAATCATGATGTCGCCACGATGATCAACAAACTTGAGTTCTGGACATAACAAAACCCGATTACCTTTCTTGGTAAAATTTCGTTCTTTGTTGACCCCGCTTCTTACCTAATCTCAAAATTGCGAGAAGTTTTCCCTAATTCCACAAAGGAAAGAACCGACACAAGCTTCTTTGAAAAAAGAAAAGACCTTCACGTCAAGCTTGTTCAAATCTTCACCTTCACCAAATACCCCTTCACTTCCACTCAAAAAGCCGGAATCAGTAAACTCGGTAAGCTAGTTAAACTTACAACCGGAAAACCTGATTCGCCAGAGGAGAATGCGTTTATGGAAGCTGTGAATAAACTTACTCACAATATGAACTACAAAAACAAAGGAGAACGCGACGGTCTATCAAATCCCAAGAAGATAAGGAAGGCGTATAATAAGTTGATTAACGATCTTGTCAATTTAGGGTATGAGGAACGAGAGATCCTACGAAGTTTAGAGGATCGTCATTTTCTAGTTTACAATGTCATCTGGGAGCTATCGAAATGTTTTGTACCGAAAAATGTTCAATTAAGAGAGCAAATCTCGACCCTTTCCCTTTGGAGGGATCGGAACGAATCATAAAACAATTCTTTCCGAAAAAGGTCGAGGCTCGCAACCTTAAGTGAGCAACTTTTAAGTATAAATATATAATATAATAAATTTTCGAAAGTTTCCCTTAAAAGAAAAACGTTTTTTTTTTTAAGTTTTGCCTGAAAACACGTGCGTGACTGAAAGAATGTGAAAACATTTGGGTTTTTACGTAAACGGATGCATTCAACAAGTCCACGTCAGACAAAGATTTTTTTAAACACAAAAAAATAGCGTAAGTTCAATGTTTAAAAGTGATTTTAATTGTTCCGCAAAAATTTGCACGTTTCTTAAATAATTTACAACGTAACAAGAAACTAAAAAGTAACTAGTTACAAGTAATACATTTAAGATTCACCAACATTATTAGAAGGACATTAGAAATTAACTTAGGACATTAATGCTTACCAATTAAATTGCATTTGGGACCATAAGCAAGGACCATGGTACTTATGATAGGTACATGTACAATAAAGGACCACAAAACCTTCCTTAACTCCCCATAATTCAAAAACAAGAAGCAAACTTCATCTTCCTCCCCCCCTTGCTCAAGAAAATCGGCCATGCCATGATCTCCATGAATCCACCATCAAAACTCCATCAAATTACAAAATCTCTTGTCCTTTCGAACTCCTTGTTACATATACTTCGCGGTTGTACTTTCATTTTTGCATTTCATTCTCTAAAAGCAAGGTATGATCACAAAACCCACTTTAAACTTGAAAGAACTTGTTTCTTGTAGTTAGCTAAGCTAGTAACTAGGAAATAGAGTTTTTCTTGATTAAATGCTTAGGTACTACATGATCCTACCACTTTCCCATGCGAATTCCCATATGTGTGACTTTTTCAATAGAGATAACTTTGATCAATTAATTTAGTCTAGAGCTTTGCTTGATTAAGTGTTAGTGTGCTAAGTATCTTGGTAATTATGATGTTTTGCATAATCCCTATGTTAGTTGCTCTATGTGTACAAGTTAGGTTTAGCAATTTTGGCTTTTGAAAATCAACAAAAAGTTGACTAGCTTGCATGAAAAATATAATAAGTTGAGAATTGCATGACCATGTTGTACTTATTTTGACTAGTCACATTAGGCAATAACTAGAGAATCATCACTCTTGAATAAAAAGACTTGGACCACACCAAATACATGGGCATGATAACTTCTTTTATGCATAACTTAGTTTGCTTATCAAAAAGGAAATGCTTAAAATGACTTAGGATATGCATGCAAGAATAGGTTAAAATTATGGCATGCGGACATTTGAAAATATCATTTGAAGAAAGCTTTGACCTAAAAGTCAACTTGAAGTATTGAATTTATTTTTTTTAGACAAAATATTTTATTCGAAAACCTTACTTCAACTTGTACCTCCAAAGTCAAACCTTACCAATAATGATGTTATCACTATTCGTGAATTCACGTCATTTCAAACTTGGTTCGCACCAAACTTTGTAAGTGACAAATACTTCACAATAAGACTATTGCCATTCCATGACTATACTTTTCTAAGTGACGATATTACCTTGACAAATGAATGACTGTTTGTTGCATGGGAGCATTATATGTTCAATGAAGTCTTTAGATTGTCTAGAAATTAAAGCCCTCACTTCGAAATCCTTCGGAGCGTGCTTTGAATTTCTCTTTCTTAAAGAATCCATTACTTTAAATGTTCTCAGGTACAATGGCACTCAAGAAGAAATTAAATCCCGCACGCCCCCTTTCAGGATCTTTAGCCTACATGAGTGCCACGCCAGCCTATGACAAAATGGCACGTACATGGAGAGACAAGAAGTTCGGACGTCTCAGACATATTGACTGGAACGTTATGCAAGCACTAGGATTCAAGGAAAAGCTAGAAAGAATACTTAGCTACACAGTGAACGGGCAGCAGTTTGAGTCCTTCAAGAGATTATTTAGCATTGATGAGCCAACATATGTGGAGATGGTTACGGAGTTTATGACTACCTTCAGATTTCAGCAGAGAGAGAGAATTGAAGATTGTTCAATCTCCTTCCAGTACCTGGGCAACCCACATACTTTATCACTTGCCCAGTTCTCGCTCCATCTAGACTTATACACATCAGAGGAGATACAGTCACCTTTGTTCACCACCGGAGCCACCTCTGCTTCTGTCACCACCACTTGCGCTGAGGCATGGAGTCAATGGTCGCCTACACCATACTTCTCGGGTATTAAGGCAACCCGACTCAAGGATCCAGTCCTTCCGATTCTCCACAAGCTTATAGCTTGTTCACTTGATGGGAAACATACTACCAGCGGACGAGTTTCTGGATTTGATGTCGCACTCATGGCAAGCATTCTCGAAAAGAGAAATATACAGGTTGCTTATCTAGTAGCTTAGAGACTTCTACAAGAAAAGGAATTTGGCAAGAAAAGATCATATTTGGGCGCAGTAATTACCCGACTGATCCGAAATATGGGATTACTTTGGACATCCGATGTTGAGAGATTTAAATCAGGGTGGAGCTCTAAGCCACTCGACTACCAGTTTCTTAGGAGTATGGAAATACTCCGTGTCACGAGAGATAGTGCTGTTTATATCAAAGCACGGGCAGCAGATCCTGGCAGTGTTGACACGTTGGTACCTGACCTGATTCTGCCAAAAGAAACAAAGAAGAGAAAACGCCAACAAGGACCCAGTGATTCAGATACAGATGAGGATGACAGTGATGATGAGGATAATGATGAAGATGATGACATTCCACCACCACCACGAGTGGAGCCACCACGTACTAGGGCAAGACCTTCTACTCCTGTCCCAAGACGGTAAGGGCCTACATACATCTACCACTACGGAGCACCTCCAGGCCCAGATTGCTGGTATTGGTCTATGCAGATGCAAACTAGGATCTATGCAGCATTGAGACAGCAGGCAGCTGGTATGCCCATGACTCCACTACCACACTTACCATGTGGAATGGGCCGAGCACCACCGCACTTATACCCACCTGCAGTTCCTGTTCCTGCACCTCGACCACCACCCGGTCGTGAGCATGTTATACCACCCAGGATCATCATTCCTAGACCTCAGCCACCTCCAGTGCATATCCCAGTCACCAGACAGACTATCCCATCCGTTGTTGGATCATTTAGGGCACACACGTCAAGAGGCAGCAGGGCATCCAGAGTATCTGCACGGACTGTCACAATTCAGAGTCCCAGAACCCACAGACTGTCACACCCCAAAAATCGGTAATTTTGTTTATTTAATGTTTAGCGGAAGCAAGTTATAATTTAGCGGAAGCAGCTTGTTTAAACAGTTTAACAGCGGGGTGATGACGTATCAATTGTGCATTCATCGTATCAGAGCATATGATCATACAGAACATAATATATTAAGGATGCCAGTTAAATAGTTATTACAAAAGTAGTACGACAGTGTAAGTCGTACAGTAGTAATAAATTTAAAACATTTAAGTTTTACAATACATATGTTAAAATAAGATTTCATGAGTATAACTGCAATGTCTGCAGTAATACAGAGGAAATCCTCAAAAGCTGTCCCATAAGGTATGGCATCCTAAGTAGTCCAGGGTTGTCATCCTGAATGCATGCGATCCTTACTTACATGGCTAATTTCCTGTAAAACATAGAAAGAAAGTCGTCAACAAATATGTTGAGTGAATTCACAGGTTTTGTATAAATATGTGGTATGTTAAACCATTTATGTTTAAATTATTGAAATGTTATTCAATAAATAAAGGTTTGCAGGTTTTGCAAATTATAAGATGATAGGGATAGTTACCCTAAAATATAGTTTTATGTGGGTTGATACCCAAATCATATATCTGGTTGTTTACCAGACTATAAATAAAATCAGTACGTATACTGAAATAAAGCAGTTGTAGGATATGTTCATCCTAAATAAAAATTGTGGGAATGCTTAAACTATAATCCCCTGAAAGGTGAGCTAAACCTCGCAGGTTAAAGTAACGCGACCTAACCCTATAACCAAACCACAACCAAATCTTATGTTTCTTGCCTGAAGGACAGTTAAGTATACGCTCCATCCACAGGAGGGTCGTCACGGCAATAGTACTATTCGTATACTCAGTGGCTAGAGTCACCTAGCTAATGGTTATAGTCTGCATGACATAAGGTCTTTCATGCACACATCTCAAGTCTGGTCCGTACTAGGATCTGTTGTCTAATTCCCAAAACAGTTGTGAAATAATATTTCATATCAAACAGTTGTATAAAGCAATTTAAAGCATTTATATAATTTGCTGCATATGTTTGCATGCAGTTTTTATGTTTACACCCCTATGTTTAAAACAGAAAACATTTGTAAAGTAGGGGCTGTGAACTCACGGTGGTTTGCTCGGAAAGAAAGCTAGCAGCCAATCAGCTATAAGCCCAAGGTATGTTAACCTATACAATAAATATATTAACATAAGTACGTTTGATTTGTTTTAAATCACTTATGTTAACAGTTTGTTCGTTAGAAGAAATGGTTGATTTCTTTATCATGTAAGTCGTTGTATTTGTAGGTGGCATTGAGTAGAAATATTGTTATTATTTCTTTCATCGTATACTTGGTTAAGTATATGAATCAATATGTAATTGTCTAATTTAACGGAAAGTCGTCTTGTTTCCATTTGTACATATACTTTGTATATAGTTGTTCGTATAATTTGAACGTTATTCAAATATCATTGTTTGTACATATATTTGTTTTATGTATGTATTCGTATGTAAATATACTTGTTGTATATTATTAAGTTGTACGTTTGTTAAACGTGTAATCCATTTGCACATATATATGTGAATATATATTCTTAAGTGTCGTATGTATATATGTTTGATCAATACATTGTTTATGTATATCAAAATATATAAGTTTTCATTTGTTTAAGAAAACGTATACGTTTGTGTCAATATATATCGTGTGTCCTCGAATATATGTATATATATTGTAATACGTTGTTTCGTATTTAAAACATGCCGAGTTTTATTTGTTATATAAAACTTGATAATATATTTATTTTGTTTATAAAATAAATATTATTTGTTTTTAATATCATTACATTTGTTTAATAAATGTTAAGAAGTTTAAATGTCCCGATTGTAATCGTTTTCCCAAAACGTATAATTTACAAAGTTCGTATTCATATATATGTCATATATGTATTTATTCATATATCGTTTGTTCGTACGAAATAAATAAGTCCAAAGTCCGTGTCTCGGATATATCACATTAATGTTTTATTAATAGTTTACAATGTCTCGTGAATGTATCGTATAAATGAAATCGTTAACGGGAGCGTTTATGTTTTAAAGTAAAAGTCAAATTGTTGGTCAGGGTTGGGAATCCGCCGGATTCCCTTGAATCCGCCGGATTCAAGTCAAAATTCGGAATACGCCGTATTCGAGTGAATCCGCCGTATTCATCGTGGTTTTCATGTGGTTTCGTTTTAGGTTCGGGAATACGTCGTATTTAAATGAATACGCCGTATTCAATCCAGTTCGGGGGGAATCCGCCGTATTCAATCGAATACGCCGGATTCGTTTGTGTTCATCAAGTAGTTCGTGTGAAGGTTTGGGAATACGCCGTATTCAACGGAATACGCCGTATTTGACTTGTTTAGAAACGGGAATCCGCCGTATTCCCGTGAATACGCCGGATTCGTTTGGTTTTCGGTTGGGAATACGCCGGATTCAGAGGAATCCGCCGTATTCGTGGCTCGTTCCAGACCCCTGTTCGCGACTGTATACATATATACACGGTTTTATTTGGCTCAAATCCTTTACACTATGTTACCAAATGTTTACAACAAGTTTATATGTCGTTTTTATAAGTTATTACACCATTTTAACAAGTCTTCATCCAATGATTTTGGTTTTGAAGTTTTGGTTTTATAAACTATTTTCATGATCAATCCATCAATCTTCCAAGTATATATGTTATATGTATAGATTATGTGATATAAGCATGTTATAACACGAAATTAAAGTAAAGAAATCGAAAAAGGAAAGTTTTCCTTACAAAGAAAAAGGAGATGAAAATGATGAACGGATGATGATGAAGATGTTGCTCCTGCTCTTGTTGTTCTACTTGCTGCTACTGATCTTGTTGTGTTCCAGATGAAGAAAAAGAAGAAAGATTGGTGATGTGTTTGTGTGTGTGTGTATGTCGATAGATCACAGAGAGGATGGAGGGAGTATGGTTTTAAATTAACCATGCCTCTGCATTATTGTAGGTTGGTGGGACTTTAGTCCCACTAATTTCGAGTACGGGTATAATTTTAGCAATATAAAAATAAACATTTTACATTTTTATTTCGTAGGTGTTCTCCAGGTTCGTAATTTATAATCAGAATAATGATGTTATCATTATTTTAAATAAATGTACAATTTTGTACATTTTACTGCATTCAACTATTTGAGCGTAAAAATTTCCGTAAGTTTAGGATTTCATATTTTGAGGTAATGTTCTAACTTCTTCCAAACGAATGGGAAAATTTGTATTTTTATGATTCGACCTTTTATGAGCGTTTTAGAATTGTTTCTGTTCGATTATAATACGTTTTATGTTAAACGTATATTTAGACCATTTCATCTATTTGTTATAGATATATAAATACTCGTAATTAATAATTACATTATTAATTATTTTTGTATCACGAAACTTTTGTTATTTATTTTTGTCGGGTTCGTTCTGATATATTTGTACGTAATTTTAAATACTTACGTATTATGTATTACTTTTTGTTTAAAAGTACCGGGCTTGCTAGACTTACATCACATCAAGAAGTTTTGTTAAAACTTAATCAGGAAATTAGCGTAAGAATGCACATGCTTAAATGTTAATTAATACCTAATTTGGAGAGTTGTCACACAGACACACCGCTGCTTCAGCTACTGTACCTATACCTGTGCATGTTTCTTCTCATAGGCAGACAGACCTCTTCCAGGACAACACACACCAAGGGTCAGCCATATTCCCGTTTGGTAGCTTCGAGATACCATCCGGACCACTTATCGATCAACTAGTAGACCAAGGAGCTTTTACCATTGGTATGTCAAACGAAGAAGCTAATCATGATGCATCAAACGAAGGCACCAATGATCAGTATGATGACTCCTCATCGGACGAGACTTCTCCTGGACCTACCACATCTACAGCAGCAGTATGACCATGAGCAGAGCAATGGATTGCTCCTCTTTCTGACTTCTTTCTACTTTCTACCAAAACTCTTTACTATTATTGTCTGTATTGATGTACGATTGATGCTTCGACATCACATCTATCTATTTACTATTTTATTATGCTTTCACTTTACTTTTCTTATTAGCAGCTATTATTTAAATGATTGAGTGGATTGTTTGTTGAACCAAACGACTATTTATCGGTGACCAAATCAAAGGAAGCAACGGACCCCACGGTGAAGAACACTGAGAGACGTAAGCTACAAGTCGCGGACCAGCAAACTTCTAACACACAGCAAACGACGCGCACAGCAAAAGCTGTTGAGACCTGAGCCACTGTCGAATCTGCTCAGAGTACAAGTATACTACCGCTGTTAGAAGTTTACCGCTGTTAGTAGATTGCCACTGCTAGTTAGTAGTTGCCGCTGTCAAATAGTTTTAGTCTAACAGTGCCACTGTTAATGTGTAATCTGTATTTAGTATCAAGTACTCAACCGCTGTTAGTAATATACGAGTACTGCCCCTGTTAGTAATATAGATAACCACTGTTGGTTAGATATAGTCTGTTAGAGAGAATTATGGAATAGATATGATTCCATAATAGTTTGATTCTGTAAAGGACTCTATATGTTATAAATAGAGATCCTGTAACCTAGATAGATACGATTCATTCTAGTTATTAGCTTCAAGGTTGTAAACCCTAACACAAATTGTGTGTTCGTATTATTAATAATATTGAAGCTTTTGATTAGATATTCTGTTATATTCAAATTTGTTCTTCAAGTTATTAATAAACTATTCCGCAAGCTTATTAACAATCAATCAAAGTAATACATACTAAGATCTCTAGCTGGGATCATCAAGTGGTATCAGAGCTTGATATTACTTTGATCTTGAAGAAGGTTATTGAATTTTGCAGCTTTTTCAATAAATAACAACATGTCTACTGAAACGATGGAAGGTATTCAAGCTACAAAGATCCCCATGCTCAAACCCGATGAGTTCGAGCTATGGCAGACTAGGATTAGGCAATACATGTTGCTGACAGATTATATGATGTGGGAGGTAGTTACTAATGGACCAGTCTATACTAAGGACGCAGATGGTAAAAAGGAAGAAAGACCACCACCAAAGACTGATGCAGAGAGGAAAGAAAGAGCAACAGAGTGGAAGGCATTAAGTACTCTACTTTGGTCTATTCCTAATGAGTATCAAAGAAAATTTGAGAACTGTGAAGATGCTCAGGTTCTCATGGAAGCAATTGTTAAGAGATTTGGTGGTAATGACAACACCAAGAAGAATAAGAGATCTCTTCTTAAACAACAATTTGAAAACTTTGCAGGTGTAAAGTCTGAAACTTTGACTCAGACTTTTGATAGATTTCAAAAACTTGTGGGTGATCTTGAAAATCACAATGTTAAGATTGATAAGGATAATTTGAATAGGAAGTTTCTAAGATCATTAGGCACAGATTGGAATATGTACACTGTGGGATTTAGACAAAGTGCAGATCTTGAAGAAAAGGAGATTGAAGATCTATACAATGATCTGAGGAACTTTGAGCCTGAGCTGATGGTTCTGAAACAGTCCAATGGTAGCTCTAACAATGCTGCTTTTGTATCTGTTGGTGAATCCGGTAGCTGTAGCACATCTGGTGCTAATGATAATGTCTTGGAAGCTTTCTTTGCAAGTCATGTGAATTCATCATTAACAACAGAGGATTTGGAACAGGTTAATGAAGAGGATCTTGAAGAGATGGATTTGAGATGGCAGATGGCTATGATCACTATAAGGGCAAAAAGGTTTATGCAGAGATCCGGGAACAGAAACTTTACTTACAAGAGAGATGGTGTAGCTGGATTTGACAAGAGCAAGGTGGAGTGTTTCAACTGTCACAAGATGGGACACTTTGCTAGAGAATGCAAGAGCACACAGGCTGGAGGATCTCAGAATGGTATTGTAAGAAACAGTTCTGCTCCACAAAGAAGATTGGTACCTGTTCAGAACACTACTTCAGATTCATTGGTTGCACAAGATGGGATGGGAGGATTTGACTGGAGTGACCAGGAAGAGCTTGTAGTCAAGAATCAAGCTTTAATGGCTGTCACAGAAGAACCAGAGCCTTCAGACATTCCATATGAGGTACAATCTAAATTATGTTCTCCTGCTTGCAAGAAAATGGTTAAATTTTATAGGGATCATAATATGGTTGTGTGTAATGAGTTAAAAGCTTGTGTAGAAAAGAGTCAACATTCAACTTTAGCTATTGAAAACTTAGAAAGACAGATAAAAGCTTTTGAAAAGAATGAATCACAATTTCACTTAGATATTAAATATCTGAATTGGGAAAAGAAAGCTTTACAAACAAAAGTTGATATGCTAAGTGCAAAGTTGGCTGAGGCAATTTCTGATAAAGAGTCAATAAAGTTGAAAGTTGATGAATTGGAAAATGCTTCAAAAGGTGTTCAAAACTTAATCAAGTCTCAAATTCATGATAAATTAAAAACTGGATTAGGTTACAACCTTAATGCTGTACCCCCACCTTATAATCATACTTACTTCCCATCTAAAATTGAGTTTGACTTAGAAAAACTTAAGGTAGATGTGTCTGAGGAGGTTAAAAAGGTAGATCCAGTAGTTAATTGTGCTGATAATGTGAATTTTGATAAAGTGGAAGTATCTGATTGGACTGAGGAAGATGAGAGTGATAGTGATAGCTCATCTAGTGGTAATTCTGTGGATGATTGTGTTAAGCCTATTACTGGTTTAGTTTCTGAACTAAATAGTACTAAACTAGAAGAGGGTAAAAAGATGTTTATTGAGAAAGCAAAGGCACAGATAGATCAAGTGAGAAAATCAAATAAATCTAGATCTGGTCTAGGTTATGTGCATAAAAGAGTCAATCCTGTATCAAAAGATAAGTCAAAAGATAAATCTGAGTGTGAAAAATGTGCATGTAAATCAAACAGGTCTGATTTAAATACTGCAAATAATGTAAATAAATCCATTCCCAGGGGTAATCAGAGAAATTGGAACCAATTGGTTTCACAAAGGCTGGGTAATGGGTTTGAATGTGTGAAAAGAAAATCATGTTTTATTTGTGGTAGGTATAATCATCTTCAACAGGACTGTTACTACAATCCTAAAAATTATAGGAACAGTGGTACAGGACAAATGTTGAGAAATAAGCCAAACAGAGGCAAAGCTGCAGCCCCTGTTAATGCTGCAGCAGTGCCACTGTCAAAGGCTAACAGAGGCAAGACAATAACAGGGGAGGGTTTGACCACTGTCAGGCATGGTACCTCTGCTGGTATTAAACATTCCAAAAAAATGTTTATACCAAGTAAAGCTACCACTACTAGGGTAATAAATACGAATTTGAAGGTAACCACTGTCAGACCATTAACCCCTGTCAGGTCTAAAACAGATTGTTTTTGGAGACATAAGAATGCATCTACATCAAATTTATCCAAAATCAATGGAGCATTGAGATCAATCACCTTCAAGAGGGTTGATATCAAAAATGCTCATGGGAAACCCAAAGCCAAATTGGTTTGGGTTCCCAAGAGAAACTAATATGTTCTCTTTTTATATGTGCAGGGCAAGCCAAAGAGCTTATGGCACATTGATTCTGGCTGCTCAAGGCACATGACTGGAGATAGGGAAAAGCTGCAGAACTTCAAAGCATTTAATGGAGGAGATGTAGCATTTGGCAGCAATCCTAAAGGAGGTAAGATCACTGGAAAAGGTAAGGTAAAAAGCAGTAAGCTCACTTTCAATGATGTGTACTATGTTGAGCAATTGAGATATAATTTGCTTAGTGTGAGTCAAATCACAGATAAGCAAAATCCTGTTTATTTCACTGACACAGAATGCCTTATACTTTCTGAAAAACTCAAAATACCTGAAGATAAAATCTTAATGAGAGTTCCAAGAAAGGATAATGTATACTGTAGTGATTTAAACAAGATGGAATCTCAAAATGTTAACTGTCTTATTTCTAAAGCTACTGTTTCTGAATCTGAACTATGGCATAGGAGGATGTGTCACTTGAATTACAAGAACATGAATAAACTTGTTAGGAATAAGCTAGTGAGAGGCTTACCTGAAAAGTTATTTGAATGTAGTGACCACTGTGTAGCATGTCTTAAAGGCAAGCAACACAAGACCTCTTATAAGACCAAGCTTGTGAATTCCAATACCACTCCCTTACACCTGTTACATATGGACTTGTTTGGCCCTACCAATGTAGCTAGTCAAGGGAAGAAATCTTACTGTTTGGTGATAACTGATGATTATTCTAGAATGAGTTGGGTATTCTTTCTTAGGACCAAGGATGAGACATGTGAAATACTTAGATCATTCATAACTAGGATTGAGAATTCAACTAATCAAAAGGTTAAGATCATCAGATGTGATAATGGGACAGAATTTAAGAATCATGAGATGAATAAGTTCTGTGAGGATAAAGGTATAGAAAGACAGTTTAGTGCACCTAGGACTCCACAACAAAATGGAGTAGCTGAAAGGAGGAATAGGACACTAATTGAGGCTGCTAGAAGCATGCTAGCAGATGCTAAACTTCCAATGTCCTTTTGGGCAGAGGCAGTCAGCACTGCTTGTTATGTTTTGAATAGGATTTTGATCATTAAACCTCATAACAAGACACCCTATGAGTTATTCTTTAAGAGAAAACCTTTGGTTAGCTTTTTAAAACCATTTGGATGTCCTTGTACTGTCTTAAATACTAGGGATCACCTTGGTAAGTTTCAGAGTAAGGTAGATGAGGCTGTATTTGTTGGATACTCTATTCAAAGCAAGGCTTATAGAGTATTTAATAAAAGGACTAGGATCATAGATGAGACCATGGATGTGACCTTTAATGAAAATACATCAAATGTAGAAGGAAAAGGTCTAGAAGTATTGTTTGATATTGATGCACTAACCCATGCTTTTAGATATCCAGATTTGTCTACTAGTGCAGGTACAGATGCAGGTAATGATGCAGGTAATGATGGACTTTCAATCTCAAGTCAGACTAAAAAGGATAACTTGCAGTATGTATTGTTTCCTATTTGGTCTCCAGATCCACCAGCAGCATTCCAATCAGAGCAAGATGATCCTTCAGATGATTCAAGTGGGTTAACTGGCAAAAATGGTTCAAACAAGGATGAAGATGGTTCAATTCCAACAGATCATCAACCATTTACTTCCAAGGGTTCTCATACAGTTTCAGAGCATGATTCAGAAGGAGAGTATGAATCTCTAAAGCATTTTGAACAAAGTCCTCCATTTCAAGTTTTGGAAAGGACTTCTTTGTCAGATTCTGAAGCAACTCCAAAGCCTTCAAAAGAAAGAGAAGAAAGAGATTCTTATTCAGAATCAGAGATGGATAATCTTTTGGGTCCTAATTTGGAAAGAGAACTTCTTGATACATCCACATCTAAGTATCTGGTTCACAAAGATCATTCTTTGGATTTGGTTATTGGTGATATTGATTCATCTGTTCTGACCAGACAACAGTCAAAGGTAAGAGAAGAAGATTTACATACTTCACTATATGTTTGTTTTCTTTCTCAGATGGAACCAAAGAAGGCAGTGGAAGCTCTCAAAGATCCAAGTTGGATAGAGTCAATGCAAGAAGAATTGTTGCAGTTCAAACTGCAAGATGTATGGGATTTGGTTGATCTACCAAAAGGAAAGAAAGCTATAGGCACAAGGTGGATCTTCAAGAACAAGAGAGATGAAAGAGGTATAGTGATAAAGAATAAAGCAAGGTTGGTAGCACAAGGGTACACACAGGAAGAAGGCATTGATTATGATGATGTCTTTGCTCCTGTTGCTAGAATAGAAGCTATTAGGTTATTTTTAGCTTATGCATCTTATCAGGATTTCAAAGTTTATCAAATGGATGTGAAGAGTGCTTTTCTTCATGGTCTAATTGATGATGAGGTGTATGTATGCCAACCTCCAGGGTTTGAAGATCCAACATATCCAGATAGAGTGTGCAGATTGAAGAAAGCTTTGTATGGGTTACATCAAGCACCAAGAGCTTGGTATGATACTCTATCTGAGTATCTTCTCAAGAATGGATTCAAGAGAGGTACTATTGACAAAACTTTGTTTACCAATGTGACACCCCCAAATTTAATGATTTGCGGAAGCTTGATTTGGGTGCCACTAATCAATATACAAAGCACAAAGATAATAATGAACGACCACTATATGCGTCGTTTTAAACTTGTATTAATAAAGTTAACGTTTACATCAAAAATAATATTGCACTAGCTCGGTTCCTGAAATTGAGAGATTACATGGCATAATTACTTTTACAAAATATAATAATGCAGTCCAATCTCTAATTGTATGTATGCTGACTCGAGCTAGAAATCCCTGCTTGTGCAGTCAACCTACTGCTGGGTACCTGTGATATATACTAAAATGGGTCAGCGAAAACGCTGGTGAGCTCACAGGTTTGTATGTCAATGTATAATTGTTAGAACCGCAAGATTTATATTGAATTTAAAATGCAATCAAGCAAAATAAAAGTTATACTGTCCATGAGCACATAGTCTGAGCTTAACTGATTTGTCAGGCCCAATTAAGGAAACCTAACATGATTTGCCTCCTACGAGTGCCTAATCAACACTCGTCTTCCCAAATGCTAATACATCCGTTTGACCGATTAGTGCGTGCTAACCCGGATGAGGATTGTCAATCCCATATGATATCATATACTAACATTCACGCTATAAAATACTAGAGACTATGCTTATGGAGGACTTTAAATTGATTAGCTTGAAACTCATGTAGTATTTGAAGTTTGTCACTTGCGTTCTACTTGTAAAACAAAATCGAGTAGTAATATCACACCCCTAGTTGAAAAGCAGTGAAAATGGGGCTATGAAACTCACCTGATTCCTGATGTGTTTAACTTAATAAACTTGAAGTAATTAGCAGTGTGTTGGTGTCCAAAGACTTGAAACCTGAATGTGTCCACGACACTTGATTTGTTATTAATTGTATTGGTATCTCGAAAGACTACCATTGAAATTGTTTGTCTAACTTAATGTCCAAATTTCCCCGATTCGGTTGATTGTATTGTTACAAGTTACTACGACTTGTTTGATTGAATTGATACAAGTTACAACGACTTGTTTGATTTTTGAAGTATGTTTTGAAAACGCGTACGGCCCGTTGGTGACGGTTGTAACAATAGTTCAAAAGGTTATTATATTGTTGCTACAGTAAATTGCTACCGTAACTTTGACTTTGAAAATTTCGAGTTTTGAAGATTCTGTTTTTAGCGACGTAGCCTGCGACGTAGGCTGCGACGTAAGAGTTTTGCGACGTAAAGGGTTACGTCGCTAAGGTCAACAGTGCTAAGTCAATAGCGACGTAGGGTGCTACGTCGCTTATGCGACGTAGGTTCGTTTTTGCGACGTTAAGGTATGCGTCGCTATGTGCGACGTTCGCAAGTCAATGCGACGTAGTAGGCTGCGTCGCTGTATGCGACGTTGGGGATATAATGCGACGTAGGTCGCTACGTCGCATCTGCTCCAGACCAAATGCGACGTACGGGGTCTGATCGGAGTTTCAACTCCAAAAACGCGTTTTCCGGCCATCGATCGGCATAATATTTTTACCCAACCCATTTTAGGACATTACAAGGTTATACAAACGACTAGCAAGTTATAAATCTTAAAAACGAGAGTTTTCGGAGTTGTGTCGGAAACTTACAAATCGCCGAAATGAAATTCCGGAAAGATAGAAGTGTAGATCGTCTCGTGGTGGTCGTTTATTGTAAAGGGGTTTGAAGATCCGAGGTCGTTTGAGGTGTTTATTTTGCGATTTTGATGATTTTTGGTTTGGGTTTTGTTGAGAGAAAATAGAGAGGAGAGAGATAGAGGAAAAGAGAAATGGAAGAAAGTGGGTGGGAGTGGGGGTTAAATCCCCATTTTCGCCCCGCGTTCCCGCTCCGTGCGGTGTTCGTTTGCTCCGTCGTTAAAACGTTAAATGATTATTTTATATATTAGTTGTTACTTTTAAAAATACAATTTATTACGTTATATTTTATTTAAATATTTTACAAACCACTTAATATTTGAATTATAAAAGGTAAGTTAATTTGTTTGCGCGTTTTACATTTTTAAGTTGTGTAACTTTCTGATTGTACGGTACGAACGAATATGAATTATTAAAATAATCATACTTTCGACATAGAAGCGTTATTTAATAAAAGTTGATCACCAACGTCCGTATTTATTTAATCGAATTACATTTGATTTGAACTCGTACGATTTAAACAAATCGCATAATTGTAGATATATATTCAACAATATATATGAAAATTGATACATTAATTAGCCTATCACAGAACTAATTACATGTACTAAAACTTGATTAGGCACTAATTTCTAGTCCTAAATTGACGGTTGTCACATTCTCCCCCTGTTAGAAGAATTTCGTCCCGAAATTTAAGCCGAAGTTGTGTTTGATGTTGAATCAGTGAAGAGTTGAGGATACTTGAGTCGCATCTGGTCTTCCCGTTCCCAGGTAAATTCCGGACCGCGCCGCGAATTCCACCTAACCTTGACAATGGGAATACGACTTTGTTTAAGTTGTTTGACCTCACGGTCCATGATTTCAGCGGGTTCCTCAACAAAGTGGAGTTTCTCGTCAACTCGAATTTCATCGAGTGGAATGATAAGTGTCTCATCAGACAGACACTTCTTCAGATTTGAAACATGAAATGTGGGATGCACGCTGCTAAGTTCAGATGGCAGCTGCAATCGATAAGCCACTGGACCAATCCTTTCGAGGATCTCGAATGGTCCAATGTATCTGGGATTCAACTTCCCTCGTTTACCAAATCGGATTACGCCTTTCCAAGGCGATATTTTGAGTAGAACTCGATCCCCAACCTGGAACTCGAGTGGTTTGCGTCTCACGTCAGCATAACTTTTCTGACGATCACGCGCGGCTTTGAGTTTGTTTTGAATTTCAACGATTTTCTCGGTCGTCTCGTGAATGATTTCTGGACCTGTGAGTTGGCTATCCCCAACTTCAGTCCAACAGATAGGTGAACGGCACTTACGACCGTACAGTGCCTCGAAGGGTGCAGCTTGGATGCTGGTATGATAACTGTTGTTGTACGAAAACTCACACAATGGTAGATGTTTTTCCCAGTTTACACCGAAGTCTACTACGCAGGACCGTAGCATGTCTTCAAGTGTTTGAATGGTTCGTTCACTTTGGCCGTCTGTTTGAGGATGGTATGCGGTACTCATATCAAGTCGAGTACCCAGAGATTTTTGAAGTGATTGCCAAAATTGTGAAGTGAAACGACTATCTCTATCGGATATAATTGAAATTGGAACACCGTGTTTGGTCACGATTTCCTTTAGATAAATGTTGGTGAGGCGTTCCATTTTGTCGGATTCCTTGATTGCCAGGAAGTGAGCAGATTTGGTGAGACGATCCACGATCACCCAAATGGTATCGCAACCGTTCGAGGATCGAGGTAGTTTGGTTATGAAGTCCATGGCAATTTGTTCCCATTTCCATTCAGGAAGACTGGGTTGTTGAAGTAAACCAGAAGGTTTTTGATATTCGATTTTGACTTTGGAGCAAGTAAGGCATTTGCTGACATAGGTGGCGATTTCGGCTTTCATGTTCGGCCACCAGTAGAAGTCCTTGATACCGTGGTACATTTTATCGGCTCCCGGATGGATAGAATATTTTGACTTGTGAGCTTCATCCATCACCAAGTCTCGTAGGTTCCCATATTTAGGCAACCAGATTCGGTTTGAGAAATACCTAATCCCGTTAGGTCTGATTTCGAATTGTTTATCCATGCCCCGCAAGGCTTCATCTTTGACATTTTCGGGTTTTAAGGCTTCGAGTTGAGCAGTGAGGATTTGAATGTTTAAATTGTTGTGAATGGTCATACTGAGGGCTCGAACCCGAAGTGGTTTCACTCGCTCTTTTCGACTGAGGGCATCAGCAACAACATTTGCTTTGCCTGGATGATATTTGAGTTCGCAGTCGTAATCAGTAAGCAACTCTACCCATCGACGTTGCCTCATGTTGAGATCCTTCTGATCGAATATGTGTTGAAGGCTTTTATGGTCGGTAAAGATTGTACATCGGGTACCGTAAAGGTAATGTCTCCAGATTTTGAGGGCAAAAACGACAGCTCCTAGCTCGAGGTCGTGGGTGGTGTAATTCTTTTCATGAATCTTAAGCTGTCGGGAAGCATAAGCTATGACTTTGTCTCGTTGCATAAGCACACAACCGAGACCTTGATGAGAAGCATCGCAGTATACCACGAAGTCATCGGTGCCTTCAGGTAATGATAGGATAGGAGCACTGCAAAGCTTTTGCTTTAAGAGTTGGAATGCCGACTCTTGTTTATCAGTCCAGTCAAACTTTTTGTCTTTCTGGGTCAGCGTCGTGAGTGGTATGGCTATCTTGGAGAAATTTTCAATGAATCGTCGATAATATCCGGCCAGTCCCAAAAACTGCCGTACTTCGGTTGGAGTGGTTGGCGATTGCCAGTCTTTGATAGCCTCGATTTTTGACGGGTCGACGTGAATCCCCTGACTGTCAATCACGTGACCAAGAAATTGAACGGTTTTGATCCAGAACTCACACTTAGAGAACTTGGCATAGAGCTCCTCGTGTTTAAGTAGTTCAAGGATGGTTCTGAGGTGTTGCGCGTGTTCTTCTTTGTTTCGTGAATATATGAGAATGTCATCGATAAAGACAATGACAAATTTATCCAGGTAAGGTTTACACACCCGATTCATAAGGTCCATGAATACAGCCGGTGCATTGGTTAGGCCGAATGGCATCACTTGAAATTCGTAATGCCCGTAACGGGTTCTGAAAGCGGTTTTTGGAATATCGGCATCGCGGACACGCAATTGGTGATAACCGGATCGGAGATCAATCTTTGAATAACAACTCGACCCTTGAAGTTGGTCGAACAGATCATCGATTCGAGGAAGTGGATACCGGTTCTTGACAGTTAACTTGTTCAACTCTCGATAGTCGATACACATTCGAAAAGAACCATCTTTCTTCTTAACAAATAGGACCGGAGCTCCCCAAGGTGAAGAACTCGGCCTGATGAATCCTCGTTCCAGGAGTTCCTGTAATTGGGTGGACAACTCCTGAAGTTCGGATGGAGCTAAACGGTATGGTGCTCGGGCCACAGGCGCAGCACCTGGTACAAGATCGATTGAGAACTCAACCTGTCTTGGTGGTGGTAGACCAGGCAGTTCCTCAGGAAAGACTTCTGGAAAGTCTCGAACAATTGGAACATCCTCAAGTCGCTTCTCCTCCGACTTTTTCTCCATGATGTGCGCGAGGATTGATGGATAACCCTTTCTCAGAAATTTCCGGGTTTTAAGACAAGATATGATGTTAAGCCTCGTCCCTCCGGTCTCCCCCTGTATGACTAGGGTTCTACCGACCGTGAGAGGTATGCGAACAATTTTGTCATAGCAGATGATTTCGGCACGATGTTTGGATAACCAGTCCATGCCTACGATGACATCGAAACTTCCTATCTCAATAGGCATAAGATCTATGGGGAAGATTTCGTCGGCTAGATTTAAAGTGCAATTAGGCATCACACTATTGGTTTCTATCAATCTGCCATTTGCTAGCTCTACGGTGTACTTAACGTCTAAAGCAACAGATGTAATGTCAAGTAGAGGGCAAAATTCATCGGAAATAAAACTCCTATCGGCACCAGTATCAAACAGAATGGAAGCAGTTAAATTGTTGAGGAGGAACATACCCGTGACCACATTCGGGTCCAGGCGGGCGTCCCCTGAGTTGATCACGAAAGCAGTACTTTTGGCGTTGTTGTTGTTGCGGTGGTTGTTGTTGTTGCCCTTATTCTTCAACTTTGGGCAAGAATCCCTGAAGTGTCCTGGGTTTCCACATTCGTAGCAGGACTTAGGTTGTCGGGTATTTCTGTCAGAGGGGTTGTTGTTGTTGGATTTGGGAGCTCGGCAATCCTTAGTTAAATGCCCTTGCCTCCTGCAGTTGTTGCAAGGAGTACCGCACTGACCAAAATGGTGGTAGTTACACTTGGGACAATAAGGCCTGTCCCCAGTGTAGTTGCGGGTGGTTTCAGAGTTGGTGGTGTAGACTTGGATGGCGTTGTTTTTCTTGTTGGAGTTGTGGTGGTGTTCAGTGGATTTGCGTTTGTTGTTGTTGGAGGATGAGGTGTTGGAGGTCTCACGGCTGACAACTAAGGCCATGAGTTCGTGGGCCAATCGAATGGCACTTTCAGTGGTGGTTGGTTTGGATGAGGCGACGTTTCCTTGGATGTTCTCGGGAAGTCCACGAATGTATTTCTTAATGCCCTTACTTTCTGGTTCGACCAAACCCGGGCATAATAGAGCAAACTGCTGAAATTTGGTGGTATATTCAGCGACATCATTTCCCTACACCTCCAGATGCCAGAATTCTTCTTCCAGCCGATGCAATTCTTCTTCAGGACAGTACTTCTCTGTCAGTTTCTTCTTCAGTTCGGCCCAAGGAAGTCGATTTGCAACCTCAAGGCCTACAGAGTTTGCGTGGGTTTTCCACCACGTGAGTGCACCTTCCTGAAAGGTGTAAGCAGCGAATTTGACCTTGTTGTTCTCAGTACAGACGCATAGACTGAAAACAGATTCCATACGCTCAACCCAACGGATCAAGCCAATGGCACCTTCCGTGCCCTTGAAGTACAGTGGTTTACAGCTCAGAAAGTCCTTATAGGAGCAGGGTTTGGGTGGTGGAGTATTGGTTGCGGTGTCCTCGCTACCTGGTGGTGTTCGGGTAGCCAAGGCTTCGGTCACACTGCGGGCAATGATTCCCGCGATCTCAGCTTCGCTAAGGGTAATTTGACGACGTGGAGGCATGATGCTGAGTAAGAAAGAACAAGGAAATGAAATAAGATACTAGTCCGAGCATGATGAACTAGTGATGTGTTTATCATTCCGAGACAAAACGTTTGAAAGAAAGAGGCCTATATTCATATAATATAATATAGCCTAAAGTTGTAATGAGGTCTATTCATGTATATATATGTATATCACATAATAACCTATTGAGTGTCTAGCACAGACGTGTTTTGAGTCCCGTTTCTCTCGAGGTCAGAGTCAACTAATGTATCCTGTTCAGCCATAACTTCCTTCAGATCTTACATCATCTTTATTTAATTATACATAGTTGATCAAGCTATGTTAAATTAAACTCGTATGCTGTAATCCCTGAACTGGTTATACCTAATAAGGAATACTGCCTAACGGTCATAGTCTAGGCCCACTAAATGCAACCTAGTTCACTATAACCTTAGTCTCTGATACCAATCTGTGACACCCCCAAATTTAATGATTTGCGGAAGCTTGATTTGGGTGCCACTAATCAATATACAAAGCACAAAGATAATAATGAACGACCACTATATGCGTCGTTTTAAACTTGTATTAATAAAGTTAACGTTTACATCAAAAATAATATTGCACTAGCTCGGTTCCTGAAATTGAGAGATTACATGGCATAATTACTTTTACAAAATATAATAATGCAGTCCAATCTCTAATTGTATGTATGCTGACTCGAGCTAGAAATCCCTGCTTGTGCAGTCAACCTACTGCTGGGTACCTGTGATATATACTAAAATGGGTCAGCGAAAACGCTGGTGAGCTCACAGGTTTGTATGTCAATGTATAATTGTTAGAACCGCAAGATTTATATTGAATTTAAAATGCAATCAAGCAAAATAAAAGTTATACTGTCCATGAGCACATAGTCTGAGCTTAACTGATTTGTCAGGCCCAATTAAGGAAACCTAACATGATTTGCCTCCTACGAGTGCCTAATCAACACTCGTCTTCCCAAATGCTAATACATCCGTTTGACCGATTAGTGCGTGCTAACCCGGATGAGGATTGTCAATCCCATATGATATCATATACTAACATTCACGCTATAAAATACTAGAGACTATGCTTATGGAGGACTTTAAATTGATTAGCTTGAAACTCATGTAGTATTTGAAGTTTGTCACTTGCGTTCTACTTGTAAAACAAAATCGAGTAGTAATATCACACCCCTAGTTGAAAAGCAGTGAAAATGGGGCTATGAAACTCACCTGATTCCTGATGTGTTTAACTTAATAAACTTGAAGTAATTAGCAGTGTGTTGGTGTCCAAAGACTTGAAACTTGAATGTGTCCACGACACTTGATTTGTTATTAATTGTATTGGTATCTCGAAAGACTACCATTGAAATTGTTTGTCTAACTTAATGTCCAAATTTCCCCGATTCGGTTGATTGTATTGTTACAAGTTACTACGACTTGTTTGATTGAATTGATACAAGTTACAACGACTTGTTTGATTTTTGAAGTATGTTTTGAAAACGCGTACGGCCCGTTGGTGACGGTTGTAACAATAGTTCAAAAGGTTATTATATTGTTGCTACAGTAAATTGCTACCGTAACTTTGACTTTGAAAATTTCGAGTTTTGAAGATTCTGTTTTTAGCGACGTAGCCTGCGACGTAGGCTGCGACGTAAGAGTTTTGCGACGTAAAGGGTTACGTCGCTAAGGTCAACAGTGCTAAGTCAATAGCGACGTAGGGTGCTACGTCGCTTATGCGACGTAGGTTCGTTTTTGCGACGTTAAGGTCTGCGTCGCTATGTGCGACGTTCGCAAGTCAATGCGACGTAGTAGGCTGCGTCGCTGTATGCGACGTTGGGGATATAATGCGACGTAGGTCGCTACGTCGCATCTGCTCCAGACCAAATGCGACGTACGGGGTCTGATCGGAGTTTCAACTCCAAAAACGCGTTTTCCGGCCATCGATCGGCATAATATTTTTACCCAACCCATTTTAGGACATTACAAGGTTATACAAACGACTAGCAAGTTATAAATCTTAAAAACGAGAGTTTTCGGAGTTGTGTCGGAAACTTACAAATCGCCGAAATGAAATTCCGGAAAGATAGAAGTGTAGATCGTCTCGTGGTGGTCGTTTATTGTAAAGGGGTTTGAAGATCCGAGGTCGTTTGAGGTGTTTATTTTGCGATTTTGATGATTTTTGGTTTGGGTTTTGTTGAGAGAAAATAGAGAGGAGAGAGATAGAGGAAAAGAGAAATGGAAGAAAGTGGGTGGGAGTGGGGGTTAAATCCCCATTTTCGCCCCGCGTTCCCGCTCCGTGCGGTGTTCGTTTGCTCCGTCGTTAAAACGTTAAATGATTATTTTATATATTAGTTGTTACTTTTAAAAATACAATTTATTACGTTATATTTTATTTAAATATTTTACAAACCACTTAATATTTGAATTATAAAAGGTAAGTTAATTTGTTTGCGCGTTTTACATTTTTAAGTTGTGTAACTTTCTGATTGTACGGTACGAACGAATATGAATTATTAAAATAATCATACTTTCGACATAGAAGCGTTATTTAATAAAAGTTGATCACCAACGTCCGTATTTATTTAATCGAATTACATTTGATTTGAACTCGTACGATTTAAACAAATCGCATAATTGTAGATATATATTCAACAATATATATGAAAATTGATACATTAATTAGCCTATCACAGAACTATTTACATGTACTAAAACTTGATTAGGCACTAATTTCTAGTCCTAAATTGACGGTTGTCACAACCAAGAGGGTTCAGAGAGATATATTGTTGGTACAGGTTTATGTTGATGATATTATTTTTGGTTCAACTAGGGATTCATTGTGCAAAGAGTTTGAGGGTTTAATGCATAAGAAATTCAAGATGAGTTCAATGGGTGAACTCACTTTCTTTTTAGGATTGCAGGTTAAACAGAAGTCAGATGGAATCTTGATTAACCAAGGAAAGTATGTGCAGGATATTTTGAATAAGTTTGGTTATAAAGATGTAAAGATAGCTAGCACTCCTATGGAGGCACATAAACATCTTAATTCTGATCCTGATGGAGAGGAAGTAGATGTGCACTTGTACAGGTCAATGATTGGTTCTTTGATGTATTTAACTTCATCTAGGCCTGATATTATGTTTGCAGTGTGTCTTTGTGCTAGGTATCAAACCAATCCGAAGCAGTCACACATGTATGCTGTGAAAAGGATCTTTAGATACTTGAAAGATCAACCAGATTTGGGACTTTGGTATGCTAAAGGATCAGATTTTGAGCTTAAGGCTTTCACAGATAGTGACTATGGTGGTGAGAACATGGATAGAAAATCAACAAGTGGAGGATGTCAATTTCTTGGAAATAGATTAGTGTCATGGCAATGCAAGAAGCAGACCACGGTTTCCACTTCTACAGCAGAAGCAGAATATGTTGCAGCATCAAGTTGCTGTGCACAGGTTCTTTGGATTCAGAATCAAATGCTGGATTATGGTTTGACTTTCATGAACACTCCTATTTATATTGATAATACTTCTGCTATTAGTATCATTCAGAATCCAGTTAAGCATTCAAAAACCAAACACATTGAAATCAGATATCATTTTATACGAGATTGTTATGATAAAAGATTGATTCATATTTTTAAAATTCATACTGATAATCAACTTGCAGATCTTTTTACAAAAGCATTTGATGTAGGAAGATTTACATTTTTGATAACTAATATTGGTATGATCAATCTCACTTAAGTGTTTTGGTCTGGATTTGATACTAACAGGGGTGAAGTATATTGTATGTGACAGGGTCAAGTGTTGCCACTGTTAGCTTCATCATGATAACAGCTGGTGCCACTGTTAGTTTACTTATGCCACTGTCAATATATTTTAAACCCCTGCTGTATATTTCTGTAGATAAAACCCTGCTGTTTGTTTTTCTTAGTTTAATATTGCAGGACTCAGCCAATGTCAAGAGACATCACTTGAGCTGGAGTTTAATGTTTTATTTGTTTCTTCTTATTTTGGTTAAAAAAAAAAAATCGTTTTCTAATAAAGCTAAGTTTATGCCCCTGTTAGTTCTAAGTTGGAGTTTCCTTGGTCGGATGCCCCTGCTAGACTATCAGCCGCTGTTAGCTTTGTTAGATGGTTACAAAGGGTTGACTGTAATTGACCAAGTGAGGTACCCCTGTTGGGCTTATTTGTAAGTTGTGCCCCTGCTGGGTATAACCAGCAGTGCCACTGTTAGTTCTATTTTTAGGGCTTGGCACTGTCATCATATAAATACTCAAATACTTCACTTTTTCAATTACGCTTTCAAAAATTTTCAAAACCCTTCAATAATTGCTCTCGTTTTGATTTGTTTAGTGTAAATCGTTCTTTGTTTGATCATCAATTTCTTCAGTGGCATCGTCATCTTCATCTGATTCTGATCATTCTACGCTAAGTGTTCATTCTGAACACAACATGAGGGCTTTCTTGAATAAAGAACTTGCCGATGAGTATTTTCACCCTATCATTGATTTCTTGAGTAATTGTCCAGTTACTCATGCCCTTACTGTCGCTCCACGTTTAATTCGATCGCATATTCAAGAATTCTGGCATAATGCAAAGGAAGGGAATGTTAATGACATTACTCACATTCATTCCACTGTTAAAGGAAAGAAGGTGATGGTAACTGAGATTGTTCTGAGAGAGTTTCTGCAGTTTGATGATGAAGGTGGAATTCTGGAATTATCAAGAGAAGATTTGTTTAAAGGCATATTGGATATGGGGTATGAAGGTTCAGGAAAAGCAAGATCAGAATATACGTTCTTGAAGTCATGGTTTTGTCCTCAATGGAAGTTCTTCATTCATACTTTTCTGGTATGTTTGTCTCAAAAGAGAACTAGTTTTAATGAATTTAGTTCTAGTATTGCATATCCTATTATCTGTTTGGCACAGGGTATCAAATTTAATATGTCTAGGTTTATCTTAGATAACATGATTAGGAATGTGAAGGGTGATACATTCATTATGTATCCTAGATTTGTTCAACTTTTATTGAATACTCAATTGCCAAATTTGCCAGCAGAGGATAGTGTGATTGTTAGTTCTACTCTATCCTTGAGAACTATTAAAGCCATGAATCAGTATCAAAATGCTTTTTCAAAGAAGGAAACTGCATTATTTTCTACAATGTCAGTTGCTCCTTCTGCCACTGGTGGTGTATTACCAACATCACTTGGACCAAATGATGACAGGCCAACAACACAAGTTGGTTCTTAACACACATCAGGAGGTGGCACCAAAAGAAAACAAGGGAACCAAAAGCCTACCCAAAGTAAAGCCAAGAAATCCAAGAAGGCTAAACAGACTGTGGAGATTCCTGTTTCTTCACAGTCTCAGTCAAATATTCCACCACAACAGGTGAACATACTTGATGAAAATGTTCATTCTGGACGGGCTGCCACTACTGTTTCTAGCCCACTGGCAGTGCAGGAAAGTGGTAACATCAATCAGACCCAACCAGAGGCAACTATATTTGATGAACCTATGGGTGATGATTCAAATGTAGGTCCTAGTACCAATAACCAAGGGACATCTACAGTGGCAGATGTAGTCAATGATTCATCTAGGAGGTCACACTCCAATGTTGATGAGGCTAGTAATAAAACTAGGGAATTGACTATTGCTGATTTGGTACATGATGTCAATTTGATTTGGAATAAGTTTGAGAAGGAAAGAGCTTTGAGAAGAGAGCAACAGGTTCTGTTGATTGCTCAGGGTGAGTTGATAAAGAAACAGAGGGATGAAATTTTTTATCTACAAACCAGGTTGTCAATTGTTGAAGATGCAGTTGATAAAGTTTTGTTGCCTGCTAAGGAATCTTCAGGCAAGGGGGAGAATAAAGATGATGATCTTGAGCAGAATGATATGCCTGAAGATAAGAATGATCATGATGGTCAAGATGATAACAATGATGGTGATACTGGAGGTGCAGATGATTTCAGTTTCATGGATATACCTGCTGATGTAGAGATGAGTGATAAAGTTTTTGAAGATGAATTAAATGTCTCAGATTATGTGGTTAATGAAGATATAGATGAACAGATGGTAGATGCTGAGAATGATAGGAGAATGGTGGTGTATGTGGGAGAAAATGTTCAAACAGGTGATAGTGTTGCAGATGATAGTACACAGAGTGGTCCAGCTTTAAATGTTTTCCATTAAATAAAGATTTACCTTTTAAGGCTGTGGCTAATCTGTATATTTGGGATATTATGGGAGCTAATCTAGATATGTGCAAAAGAGTAAGTTTTAGTGATAGGTTGGTGTATAGTGATGATAGATCTGTTGAAAGTCAGAAGATGGAATCTGATGATGTAGAGGGTAAGGGGGAGTTGATAGAGTCAAAACCTGAAGCTAAAGAGGAAGATAGAGTGAAGATTTACAACAGAAAGAAATCAATTGCAAAGAGAAAATCTACCTCTGCTAAGGTACAAACCCCTGCTGAAACTCAATCTTTTACCACTGCTAGTAGTATTTCTACCTCTGCTAGTAGTTTGGTATCTACCCCTGTTGGTGTATCTACCACTGTTGGTACTTCAACAAAAACCCCTGTTACTACAACACCTACCCCTGTTAGCACAAATCCAACCACTGTTGTATCAATCTCTGTTAGCACTTCAAATATTTCAACAACTGTTGGTACACCTACTGTTACTCCAGTTTACACCACTGCTACAACAATGACCACTGTCAGGGCTCTAGAAGTGCCTGTTATTATCAGAGAGCCTACTCAAACACCCAAACCTAAGTCTGATCTTCCAAAGATTGATTCAAAAGACAAAGGTAAGGAAAAATTGAAAGAAGAGAAGAAGATTAAGAAGGTTGTAGAGCCTCCAATTAATTTGGATGAGGCTAGAAGAGCTCAAGAGGAGCATGATGAAAGAATGTTGAGAATGGCAGTTGAGTCTAAGAAAAAGGAAGGTCCTGATGTTGATGTAATATTAGAAGATTCAAGTGTGGTGACCTTATCACAAAGAGCTGCACAGATGTTGAATGATATGGCAGCAAGAGGTCAAGGTTTGACTGCTCAACAGATACATGGTATGATCAACAGAAAGGATGATAAAGATGGTTTGAATCCAGGGTTTGCAAAGCTTAAACAAGCTAATGAAGAAAAGGCAAAGTTGAAAAGACAAGCTGAGCTTGAAAAGAAAAGGAACAAACCACCAACTGCTGCTCAAAAGAAAAAGGATTTAATCAAAATTCTTGGTGATAGGTATGCACCAAGAAGTGTGCTTGAAGGTTGGGATATAGAGAAACTGGAAAGAGCTTATGGAAAATATCAAAATGAGGAAAAGGAAGATTTTGAGAAAAGGATTCAGAAAGACAAATTCATTAAGCAAAAGTTGGCTGAAGATAGAAAGAAGATTGCAGAGCAAGTGAGAAGAGAAGAGCAAGAAAGGATTGAAAAGAAAGAGCAAGAGAAAATAGAAGCCAAGGAAAGAGAAGTCAAAAGGCTTTCTGATCAAAATATGCAGAACAGATGGAATGGAGTACTTGCTTCTGATAATGTAGTTTCTGATTTGGAGAGAGATGCAGAAGAATTGAAGAAATATATCAAAGAGGTGAAGGATTATAAAGAAAATATTCACATCAATCATGATAGATCTTCAAGAATAGTTGAATGGGAAGGAATTCAATCAAAGGGTGCTGATGGTGATAAAGAACAGATCAAGATTGTTAGAGAGAATGGTGATAAGCACTACTTGTCATCTGTTGCTGATGTGCTTAAGAATGTGAATAGATTGGACATTCTGGATCTGTTTGAACTAAACAGTCAAGGAGATAGACAGGCTTCATTGGTGATTATGGAAAGAGAATTGGGAAGATGTCTGAATATGCTGTTTGAGCCTGAGCCATTCATCAATTTGTTCCTACATTGTATTGATGCTGTAAATACTTGGAGACATTTTGTTAAAGCTGGAGTTCATATGATTCTATTCAGAAGTGGAATGTCAATTTACATGCTTGATGAAAGAAGATATGTTCTGGAAACTCAGACTCTGAGAAATGTGCTTGCATCTCAATTGAAAACTACAGTAATATCAGAAGGAGCTTTTAATGCTTTATATATGGTGCTTAATCAGTTCCATAAAAGAATGGAGTTGGAGAGAATGAAGGAGGAGGAGAGAAGAAGAAAACAGAATCAATCTCAGAAAGATGAAAAGAAAGATGAAGAAACTTGATTCATTACTGAGAATGATCAAGTTTAGGGGGAGATTGTTGAGACCTGAGCCACTGTCGAATCTGCTCAGAGTACAAGTATACTGCCGCTGTTAGAAGTTTACCGCTGTTAGTAGATTGCCACTGCTAGTTAGTAGTTGCCGCTGTCAAATAGTTTTAGTCTAACAGTGCCACTGTTAATGTGTAATATGTATTTAGTATCAAGTACTCAACCGCTGTTAGTAATATACGAGTACTGCCCCTGTTAGTAATATAGATAACCACTGTTGGTTAGATATAGTCTGTTAGAGAGAATTATGGAATAGATATGATTCCATAATAGTTTGATTCTGTAAAGGACTCTATATGTTATAAATAGAGATCCTGTAACCTAGATAGATACGATTCATTCTAGTTATTAGCTTCAAGGTTGTAAACCCTAACACAAATTGTGTGTTCGTATTATTAATAATATTGAAGCTTTTGGTTAGATATTCTGTTATATTCAAATTTGTTCTTCAAGTTATTAATAAACTATTCCGCAAGCTTATTAATAATCAATCAAAGTAATACATACTAAGATCTCTAGCTGGGATCATCAAAAGCGGTACACTGTTCCAAAAACCCTTATCCGTTAAAGCTTTGATTATCTCACCCAATATTCCAACACTAAGTGTGGGATACCTCATACCACATAACACTTATGAAACAATCCAAAGATAAGTAGAATCTCTAAGTGTGGGATACTTCGTCACGAGGTGTTCAACAAATAGATTCGAACATTAGGGACAATGTTCCTCTAAGTGTGGGATATTCGGTCTACAACCGCAAGTTTTACCTCTTGTCCGTAAGCCAAACAATATTTTCATCAAAAGGCTAAAAATGGAAAAAATTTCAAATTTTTCGGATTCAAAAACATCGTTTTCTAGAAATCCTATCTTTCAAAACTATGAACTATATCTAGAAACGAGTTTTAACAAAGAAACGAAACTGTTTTAGATTAAGATACGGACGAAAAAGGCAACACATGGCTAGGCACATACTGACCAAAACATTCGATTCGTGAGGATTGAGCCCATAATTAGTATTCATCTTTAATGCTTCACTTTTCGTTTCATGTGTGTGCCGATGTATGCATTTGAATTAGAACTTGCTCTTGTAATACATTTCGAGATCACATCAATGAGTGCCACACGTGGCATAGGTACAACCTATCTTGATAGCTTCCAAGGAATCCAAAACACCTTTCCACCATCAAACATCCACCCACTCAACACCTACTCTTCACACTCACTAAAGATTTCCTGTCATTTATCTCGAACCTCAAAAGTCTCACAAACCTTCGGAGACACTCCCAAATTCCCAAAACCTTTGCAAAGAAAAGCCAACATAACTCAAGATCATTAGAAACCTTCCGGGCCACAAAGTACATTATCAAGATCGGAGAAAAGAAATCAAACCAATCACGCCAGCATAATCATAAAAAGGGCCAAGAAAAAGGAAGAATCCAATGAAAGGCTATGTAGTCCTTCCAAAAACCTAAGGAATTTCAATGGAAAGCTTCCAGAAAATACAAGAAAAAACCATCACACCCCTCACCACTTACCTTCTTCAAACCAAAAACCCGATTCCTTCCAAGTTATCTCGACAGGTTAGTATCGTCCTCAGTGATGGAGATTTGATTCTCGATCAAGCCTATGACGAGAATGCTGCATGACTGGCTATCCGAGTGATCGACATTAGTAAGTAGGAAACCCTAAACACTTTGAGTGATTTGAGTGACCCACTTGTGAGGATTTCCTAGTCATGATCATCATATAAGTTGCCCGAAGAAGGTATCGAAATTCTATAAACTCGTAGTTTCCAGTAAAAACTCTTTCATAACCATAGTTTATATTTAATGAAAATAGTGTTTTCTAACTACTGATGCGATTAGAATCCTTCCAGAAGTTTTTATGAATGAGTTTGCTTGAGGACAAGCAAAGTTCTAAGTGTGGGATACTTGATATCGCGTAAAAAGTCACGTTTTTACTACCGATATCTCTCTCATTCTGGAACGATTCTTGGCTTATTCATTCAAAAACATTACAAATCAGTAACATTATGCCAAGATGGTTAAAACAAGTTTGCACAAGAAAAATCAAGCAAAACGGATGTAAAACGAAGATTCCACACACGTTTGAAGATTCAAGGCATAAAAATGGGATTTCAAGACTAAAGAGCCCTCCACCAACATCCATTATTTCCAAGATGTTCGTTTTTGAATTACGAATCCAACAGAAGAAGAATCAACCAAAACGGGTGAAAAATGAAGATTTCGCACCCGCCGGGAGATCCAAATGATCCGAACGCAATATCTGGAGTTAGGGACCTCATCTCAAGGCCTATCCTATGTCAAAATATTCGTTTTTGAATTACGAATCCAACAAAAAAAGAATCAACTCAAACGGACGTATAACGAAGAAAACACGCACGAATCAAGAAACAAAGCAACAAACGACGCAACGGGGCGGGGTGGGACCCACCGCCGCCGGCCACCCTACCCCCGTCCCGGTTTCCATTTTTGGCAAGTTTTGGTACCTGGTTCACCTACTTTTCGCGTTGTACAGTACCCGGTGCGCCTACTTTTCGTGTTGTACACACCACTTTTGGCTAGTCTTTCTAACATGCACCTCAAGGCCATCTTATGCTAAAATGAGCCAAAGCTCACCTATAAATAGGATGCTTAGGTTCATTTATAACACACACCATATATGCACACATTCTAGCATATTTCACTCTTTCTTTCTCACTAGATAATCTTTCGTAGTCTTTTAGTCTTTCTCATTCTAGGAATATTGTAATTAGTCCACGGACTAACGTAGAAGCTAGGGCGAACGCTAGAGATTCGGAGATCAATCCTTGTACGTGTGAAAGAGTTTGTCAATTATAATAATACGCTGCTACGCATTTAATTCCGGGTGATATCTAAACTTTTATTATACTTGTCTCATTTCATATTTTGAATATGTATTATTGCCTGGTATGTGATTTATTTGTTGCCATGAATTGCGAGTAGTTTATTATTGTGATTGTTGATGATGTAGATAATTATAAGTAAGGATGTCATTACATAATTAATGCACGATAATCGTAAAATGGTATGACGGCCCCTATTCGACTGTTTATTCGGTAGAGTGCTGGAAATGCGATATGCAAAGTACAAACGTACGGAAGCCGGTAAACAACCGAAGGTAGTTATATCATTGGAATCAGCTCTGGTTTAACAGTTGGAATTCCGAAAGGATAATACAACTTCACAACTAACTGTTGTATCCTACGAGAATCAATGCATTACAATATAATGTTCGTCAATTACGTTCAGATAAAATAGGAGATAATAACCCTTGTATTGTTTAGACTTTATGAATTTAAGTCTAGTTCACGGAGTACCCTTTCCAGTTATCCACGTGACTGCAACCTAGTAATTATGACCTGATCAACCTTAATTATGGTAAGTAGTTATCTGTGCCCATGACATGCAAAAAGTAAGACACAGTGAAATCACTCGTTGTATATATTAGGTTTACTTTCCTGCACTGCTTTATATTTAATTAGTTAGAGTGTCACTTTCACCGTCAATTACTCTTTACCGCGTGTTGGATATAAGAAGCAGTGGAAGACTCGTGTAAAGTACACTGTCTATTATTGAAAGGCATGGTCCTCGTATGAAACACGTTTTAACAAACTGCGAATAACCTGGGGATGTATAACTGTTTGAAAAGGAGAACTTAAATCATAAGTCGAAGTAATTAAAACTTAATTGAACAAAAACAAGACTTAGGAATAAGAGTAAAGTCCTAGTGACCTAGAATCCTTAAAACACTATGTCTTACACAATCGACGGTCCAAACATGCAAAGTTATTAATCTTCGTGCTAATAAAGTAGTAAACTACCTTAGGAGTTAAGAACGGTCGGACCTATGAGACGATACGCTACTGATTCATGCACCTCGGTATGAACCAAAATAGGTTGTTCATCTTTCAACTATATGAGTATTGGAAGTTTGCGTATTGCTCCGATCAGAATCACGATAACCTAGTTCCAAGTGACATGCCAATGGGAAACTGAGTTGGTAGGGTTCTAGAGTTTACACCTAGTAGTTTATTCACCACATTATGCATCAACCCTATTTGTTCTGTCATCCTGAAATATTAATCATCGAAATCTCAGCAATCACATCTTTATCTTTATCTGCTTTCCTGCATTTTAATTTCCTGCAATTTACTTTTCTGCATTTTAATTATCTGTCTTTAAATCCCAAAACCTACCTACTTTGTGTCATCCTAAATACTTCCCTACTGAAAGTGTCAACTTTAATCGCCCACACGTTTAGATTCATAGAACGATCTTAGGTCGTACTTACCGCTTACTAACCAGAGTAGGTAGTACGTATAATTTAAGCCCCGCAAAATATAAATTTAAAACCCCTGTTGCGCTTGCATCATCATTTGAAAAACAACGACACGGTGTGAGCCGCAACAGAACTTCTTTTCATCATTTTATTAAACTAGTCCTAATTTAATAGGAACATAGTATTCATTCCTTCATCAATATTCATCGTTCATAGAACGTCATAATCCTTTACTTTGCCGATAGTTTTATAAAAATTCATTTTATGCATGCTCGTAATAACGGGGTAACAATACTCTCAAATATGCACAATAACATTATAGCTCAAGATAATTATATTTTTACTGGATCCCAACGAATATATATATAAAACAGTAATAATCTTTAATAACATAATGAAAGTTCGGTTTAAATGATCCAGCGTAACAAAATGAAGATAAAGCTCAAAGTGGAAGCATATAAAAACTTACAGATATTCAGAATATAGTATTAAGCAACTTCGAGAATCCACTTGATTTTTTTAACATTGCATATCTAACACTTATGATTAAATCATAGCGTTTATAGAAAGTCAAGTTGAAAGTGAATGTAGAGAATTGGTGTATCTTCATTGGCAGATTTCATTGGCAATTTATAGGCAACATTTCCGACATAGAAGCGAATTACATGTAGTCAAACATATGTATCGATTTAAAATTGAATGAAAACCAACAAAACTCATCAATGCATTCCATATTGAAATGACTACTCCAGACCACTAATTGAAGTTCTTTTATCTTTGACATCTTACCACATCATATCATATACATACATATATTCTGAAAAAGTTTCACGTGGATATTTATTATATTTCTTTATTTTACTAAACTCTACATATAGTTTAATATTTGTTACACATAAATAAAGAAGCACACTTATAATTAAATTTTTATACATAGAAGTCTTGTCAGGATATATATACATACTTATAACTTCAATTCATATAGTGTAAAACTTTACTAATATCAAATTTTATCATTGTCAACTATTATCACTTATTTTGTTGACACAATCGGTTTATATAATTTATTGCTTTTATTATCATATAAAAAGTTGCGTAAAATCTTCGGAGTGCTACATTAGTATTTATAGTCTAGACTAATTAATAAACATTTTACATATTTTATGTCGAATGTGCATGTCGCATTTAATCAATACATTGTTTAGGATTGTGTTTGTATTCTTCCATATCATCCTTTTGATCTTGTTGTCTTACTTTTCTCACTTTTTTACTACTGACATTTAGAAAGGTAGGATTCATTCATTTTACTAGATGTGGGGTTACATCTCACATGCATATGTCCATCATCCATTTTCTTGTACATAATACAATATCACAAAAACTACGCATGGACCATTTTTGTGTTAAGTCATATTTGTTTTAATAATGTATGTAGTGTTTCATCCATATTCTCTAGATTATAGTAGTCGTATAACAATTCACAATTTATACATATAAAGCTTGTCACAAATTTTATTGCTATATGTCATAATTTATTACATTTTTCTTATAAAATACGGGGTGTTACACCATATACGGCAGGCCAAGGGCCGTTTGGCTCTGTTTTGTGCTTCATAATTGGCCTCAAGTGCCAATTGCTTACCCCCTTGTGCTTGTGACCCCCCAATTGCGCTAATTTGATGGTTCTTTGTGCTTTAAGGCTAGTACCAAGTTTCCACCTCCTTCCACTATAAATACTAGACCTCTCCTCCTCATTTTCAACATCTCATTCTTTCACACATCTCTCTCTCTCTAAATTTTTGCAGTTAGTTTAGTTAGTTTCTCTCTCTAGAGAACTAGAGAGATATAAGTAGCGGTTCGAGTCTAGAGGAAGGTCGTAATTTGGTAATTTCGTTGTAACAAGATTTTCAAGTTCAGACTATTGTAATCCTCAGTATTACTGTGCTTAATTTCTAGTGATATTATCTTTCTCTCTCTTACTGTTATAATGTTTGCTTTGCATATTATTGCGGTACGATTCGTGATTATTGCCATGATTATTACGTAGATTAATATGTGATTGTTGAAATCTAGATATTAGGATTAGGGATGATGTTTAATTAATATCTCTTATATACGATCGGAAGTTGTTATGTTGTGTACATGTTTAAGCTTATCCTGAATATAGACTTAAATAATCACCCTTTCCGATCTCTCACGTGACTATTGCCTTAGGATAGGATCTGATCAACCCTAACTACGAATACATAGTAATCTCCTGTATTGTATGAAGCTGTGGGATCGCCATAAAAGGTCAGAATACTTGGTATAGCATTGGAAATACCACTGGTAGAGTACAAATACGTGGAAGCCAAGGAAATGCCGACGGACTATCTCACCGTGGATTACGTGGAAGTTGCCCTTCGAGACACGGGTCTAGGTCTTGTTAAGCTGTGAAAATGCTATAGTAAACCGTTAAATTACCTCTAGTTATAAACCTGTGTAAAGACACATACGATCTTTAAAACACCGTACACTTTACACTGCTCACATACCTAGGGATGAACGCCCAATGGCAAAGGAGGGTCTAATTGACGACGGAAGTATTTGAGCTTAATTAGATATAATATGAGTTTTGAAAAGAAAGTAAGGATGCCGGCTATGTTCCCAGATGCTTAAACCCCTTAACTCTACTTAACCAATAGTTTAACATACATAGCACACAACCAGTATTTCCCTGTAAAAATCGGATATACATAGATGTTAAGAAAGGTCAGTCGTATGGACTGTCGCCTTATTCCTGCACCCCAATCAGAGGGTCACTTTGTCTCCGAAAGAGATGGTAAGGGGGGTTTTAAAACGGTCCTATCTGATCAGAATCGGGATAGCCTAGGATTCAGTGACATATGCTTTTAGGGTTGCACCTAGAACATAGGATCCTAATGTTTACACCGACCGTTTAGATGATTCTTAATTAGAGCAATCTCTAATCAACCGTATAATGGATATCATCCCGAAACCCTAATCATCAAAGTTTCAGCAATCACTCTGTACTGCTTATATTCTCATTTACTTTCCTGTCATTTAATTTCTTTTCAGTAGTTTAGATTAAATAAAACCAAAGAAAACCTACCTACCTTGTTTAAACCCATCCTATTTGCGAACTTATCTTTGGTAGTCCAATTTAATTCAATTCTGTCGCACCCCCAAATTATGATGCGGAAGCGATTCGGGTCAGGGCGCGACTAATCCGGTAATCACAACACACAAGGTAAATAATGAACGACTCTATATGCGTCGTTTACAAGTTAGATTAATATAACGTAAAAGTTTTACAAAGTTGTAATGTTTACAATAGCTCGTAATTGATGTAAGAGATTCTATGGCATAACTACGTTACAAAATATAGTAATGCATGACAATCTTGTGATGGTTGCATGAGACTCGAGCTAATGGGCATCCTGAGCGAGCATAACTACTACTACTGAGTACCTGAGAATATATGATAAAAGGTCAGCTAAAAGCTGGTGAGCTCACAGGTTTGTATAATGATAAAGTGATGTGTGAACCACAAGATTTAGTATAATGATTTGAAATCAATCAAATAATGTATATGTCTGCCATGAGGTCATAGTCAGAGCTTAACTGAGGTGTCAGGATCACTACCAAGTGCCTGAGCGAGGGTGCCTCCCTGCGAGTGCCTAATCTACACTTGTATGAACAAATGATAATGTGTCCGTTTGACCAGTCAGTGCTTGCTAACCTAGACGGGGATTGTCAATCCCATATGGTACCATACACTAACATTCACGCTACAAAAGTATTACCAAACTATGATCGTAGAGGACTTTTAAATGATTAGTAAATGGCTCATGCAGAATATAGTGAGGTTTAGTACTCGTGTTCACATGTAAAACAAAGTAGAGCATGTATTCCCACCCCGGGAGTAAAAACAGTAAAAAGTCGGGGCCATGAGACTCACCTGAGTCTGGTATGTTTGCAATGAAGCAAGTATGATGTAGTACAATGAGATGTCGTACGAAGACTGTAACCTGCCGGGCGTTTGCAACGCGCAAGGTTTATATAATAAGTAGGTATCTCAGAAGATCACCTATGCTAGTTGTTCATCCAACTAGTAATGTCCAAATGATTTGGTTTGATTGACTAGGTTTGAGTTTTGAAACCATGTACGACCCGTTGGTGAGTTTTGTAATAATAATTCTAAAGTATCATAATTATGTGTTTCATTGTTTTGTATACTTTTAAAATTATAGATGTATGTGTGTGTGTGTGTGTGTGTGTGTGTGTGTGTGTGTGTGTATATATATATATATATATATATATATATATATATATATATATATATATATATATATATCTAAAAGTATTTCTAAGTCCGAAAGTATATATATATATGTATATGTATATATCCAAAAGTATACTTATCCGAAGTTATATATGGTTCCGAAAGTGAGTGAGTCCGAATGTATCTACATATTTAAGTCCAAAATTTCTTTATCCGAATGTATACTTATGTTTAAGTCCGAAAGTGGAGTACGACAGTGTAAATATTCAAGGTTTTGGGCCAAAAAGACTATTAATCCGAATTCAGCAAAAGTCAACTCCAAACTTTGACTTTCGGAGTCAAAATCCAAATTTGGCATGAAAATCCAAAAGTCAACAAAAGTCAAAGTTCGGAGTAAAAATCAGTCCGAATTTGTGATTTTTATTTGACTAAGCAAACGTTATCGAAAATTTCCGAAATTTTTACACGATGTTCCCACATATCTTTTGTACTTCCTGTAATTTTTTCATGACTTTTGGAGGTCGTTTGATATTTTTTTAAAAATCACAAAGCATCAGAGGTCTAAACTCGGACTAAAACAGACCTGTGCTCCTAATCCGAATTTTCTGAGAAAATTGGTGTATTTCTAGGAGAAGTGTTCTAAACGAAAGTTGTAGATGACAAAATTAACAAGATTTTCCAAGTGGTCCCATGCATTTTTTAGGTCTAGAGCTCCAGATATGGCTCCGAGAAGAATGATCAGTTTTCTGTAAACCTAGACAGCTTTGACACTTCGTCGGAGAAAATTATTTTCGTGTACTAAACGGAGTCGGAATGTTATGAAACAATTTTTGTTAGAAAGCTTACTTTTTTACTTCATTTTAGGCTTAAGAAACATCAATTTTCATGTAGAAATGATTTTTCTAAAAATCGTTGAAGTGGAAGAAAAATCTGGACAGAAAACTGTCATTACATATATGTTTATAAAAACGTGTTTTAGCTTGATTTTTTGACATTAACTAGTCATAGTGTGACAACCGTCAAATCTCAGGTCATTATCGCACTCGAATCTCGATTTTAGTTTAAAGCATTCTATAAATCCTAGGTTATGACTACGTAGGCTTACTAAAGTCGTAGAACGTCTTAGAGATTGCTTAGTGAATCTTAAGTTCTTTTAGACATGTTAAATTAGGTTACTAAGTGCCAAATTAAACAATGAATAATTTATCTCTTTATGCTTTAACAAAATCTTTATCGAATCGCAAACCGAAATTCCCGTGACTCGACAACGAAAACTTAATCAGATAAATAATGCGTGAACATCAAAATTAGACAAACAAAGTGTATAATAATTTAATTCAAGAACTTAAAATTACTAACTTTTAGAACTCAAATATTAATCACTAAATTATCTTAAAATTAACCTTTTAAAATACAAATACTTACACACTTTTAATACAAATTAATTATACAACTTTTATACATATTATTTAACTAAAAAAAATGATATTAACATAAATAAAACCTTCAAAAATCTGCCCCCTTTTTGAATTTCAAACTCTTTTATTTCCCATAAACATTTCATTATTACTCTCATTTCCCTAAACACACACTTCTCACATTTCTCTCTCTAAAAACACACACAAGAATTCTCTCAACTCTCTCTAAAAATCTAGCAAATATTCAAGCTTAAACCAAGAATTTGAAGGTGTTCTTTCACCAAAAAAATCCTAAAGGTAAATCTACACATGTTACCCTTCTTTTCCCTTGTGTTCTTCTTCATAAAAATTCGGATTTTATGCCTTCTCCATGGCTAAAATCCTCATAAATAGCTTGATGTTTGTAGGTTATACCTTTTCACATCCATATGTGTTAAAATGAAAGGATAACCCATGATCAAACCGAAAATCAAGTGAAAAATCGAATTATTGCTTGTAATCTTGTAAAATCTTGTTCACCTTTAAGCAAATCTTTCATTATATGTTAATAATCATCTCTAACACATCATGGATGTATTTAAACACCATGCATGTGTTAGATCATGGATTTATAGGTCAAAAGATCAAAAGTTCATTTTGTTTCATGGTGGTGTTTTTATTTAAACACCAAACACCCACCATGGACTTGAATGTTTCTGTCCAGATTCTGTTATACGAAATGTACAAGGTCATAACTCACTCATTTATAAATGAAATTGGACATTTTTATAGTCTAGAATCTAGTACTAGAAGTAATATTTCCAATCCCATAAACCTCATATTTTTCTGATTTTGTTTGGTATTTTTAATAAATTTTGTGAGAAAAGATATACAAACAGTTGGAAAAAGTCAGAAACTTTTCTTTCAATGTTTTAATCATAACTGGAGCATTACAACTCTAAATTACTTGAAACCAACGCCAAAAGTTTAAAATTTTCATTGGCTACAACTTTCAAGAAGACCATTTTTATTGATTCCATGTACATTTTGCTCAGAAACGATGATTGCATGCATATGTTTAAATCTGACTCCAGAAGATAAAAGTAAAATCTAAAAATACTTGGACTTCTCTATTGGTTCTGTAAAAATTACACAAAGTAGATAACATATTGTAGAACATCTGTGATGTTTCCCTTATTTAAATTTGGACCATAATATTTTTAATAAATCCAACAAAGAGGTGTAAGATTTCTGGAATTAAGATTATGGACTGATTTTGGTAAAAGTTGGAAGCTGACACTTACGGATTTGCTATTTAGAAGAAGACTAACTTTTTGTGACTTATAAACATGTTTTAGGTTTGGGTATAAGTCTCGGGTCAAACCGAGAAGATTTGACCAAGTCAACAAAAACGGGTATCGATTTCGAAAACGGGAAAGTTACTATTTTTGGAAAGAATGCTAACAAGAAGGGTTTGGGGTGTCTTTTGATGTATTTATCGATTGTGTATGTTAATCATAAATTGTGAAGAACCAAAATTCCAACACACAAAACGCCATGAAATTTGGACACTAACAATCATGCGACATTATATGACTTGTATAAAGAAATTCGACAATATAAGAATGTTGTGTGCTTATGTATTCAGTTAGTAATTGATAAACGCCAAAATGTACTATATTGTAGTACTAATTACCCCTTCGTTCAATAGTTTTCTAATGCATTTTATGTGAATAAGATACTTATTTCGTTCATATTTGCATTTAGGAGTTTATTTGGTGCTTGGATCGAAAATAAGCAGAAAATGAGCTAATCGTGAATAAAAGTTGCTAAAAAAATAAAACATTGGACAAGAGAAGATTGGATCGAGGAAAAGAAGCTAAGAGAGTGAAGATAGGCAATATTGGATTGGAATAAGTGTAAATGAAGCTCGAATCGGAAAGAGAATGAAAGATGAGCTGAAAATGAAGAAAAGTGTAAAAGCTGAGTTTTCGGATATGCTGTTAGTATTTTGGCCATAACTTCTTCATATGAACTCCGATTGGGGTGATTCAACTTGGAGAATATAGCTAACAAGCAGCGCTACAACTGTCATTTTTTGCCCTTGGACTAGTTTTGCAATTCATATACCGTATGGACATCCATACTCCGTATGGATTGGTCGGCCAGAATACTATAAATTCTCACTTTGCCTCATTTTAACCTAACTTTTACCCTAAACCCTAATTCGACAAAGGCAGGTTCCAGAGGCATTTTAATGTTTTTTTTGGAGGCACAAGAAGGTGGGGATTGATGCCAATTGATTCCTCTTCGCGTGGTTCATCAATTCGGTTTGCGTATCACTTTCCGATTTCCATTCTAAACATGTCTATGTGTTTTGTTTTGGGATATGAATCTGATTTTCTATAATTGAATCATGGATTAGACTTTATGTATATTGTTTAGTTTAATAACCTTGGATTGTGATTGTTTGATGGTTATAATTGTGTTTTGAATCGATTATCTTATTGAAGATTGTTATGTTATCCGTAGAACCTTGATTGTTGGTGATTGTTAGTTACTACTTAACGTGGTTGATAATATCTGATGACACACAAAAAGTCATGTTTTTGTGTGCCATTATCTCACTATTTTAGCCCAATTATTAATGAAAACACTTAAATATGAACTTAAACATCACATTTCATCATAAGGGCTAAAATATAGACGATGTTTCAAGAATCAACCAAAAAGACCTAAAAACGAGTAAAATAGAGCACAAACGATTAACGAATCTTCCGTTCACGCATTTAAGCACAATTTAATCTATACTTGGAATTATGACCTCTAACTTATGTCATTTTCTTCGTTAGGAAATTACGAAACCGTGAGCGCGAGAATCACTCAAAACGGATAAACGACGAAGAAGTTACGCCAAATCAAAGAAACGAAGAACCAACGGACCGAATACGGCTGGACACAGACCGTATACGGCTGAGCCAGACCGTATACGGCTGGACACAGACCGTATATGGCCTGTGCAGACCGTATACGGCCTGTGCTCAGCCATATACGGGCCAGCTCAGCCGTATTCACCCTATGCACAGCCGTATACGGTCCAGTTCAGCCGTATTCACCCTAGCTCAGCCGTATCGTGCGTGTGGGTGATAAAAATCAGGTTTTTATTCGCCTTTGCGATATGGTTGTGCGTTTCATGGTTTGGATAAGGTCTACGGATACGGTTGTGCGATCTCTATATATAGAAGCCTCATTTCATCATTTTCGATCAATACATCCACACAATCAACCACCAAGCAACAAGCAACTACACACACTTTTTCTCACTACTCTCTCTCTAGATTAGGTTATAATTAGTAGTAGATTAGCAGCTAGTTAGAGGGGCAATATTGTAATATCGCTTGGCGCATACTAGGAGTTCTGCTCGTGTAATGTTCAAGTTGTATTCAGCTACGCTCTTATTACGGTTATATCTATCATTTATCTATTTCATTATGATGATTGTTATTACTGTTATCATGCTAGATTTAGGATTGGTTGCCATGATTTGCGAGTAGTGATATTGCGTGTTTGCTATGATGTAGTTAGTCGTAAATTGGTTGGAATGATGCTATGAAAATTAGTGGTTTGATTCACTTTCTGTTTATGATTTTAAACCTATTAAACTAATCGCCTTTCAACCAGTAAACGTAATTACGGCCTTAATGATGGGACGTCACGAACCCCATCAAAGGTACTTAGTTATCTGTGTCAAACATGAACATGGTCTGATTTGTTAATCGTGTAAACATCGCTTTCTAAATGAACGCTAAGTACATCGTCATCGTGGAAATATTGTTTTCTAATTCGAACGCAAAGTACACTGTGGCTATGGAAATATGGTTTTCAGACTGACACTAAGTACACTGGAGCCATGGAAATACTGCTTTCTACTCTGAACGCAAAGTACACTGTGCCCGTGGAAATATGGTTTTCTAACTGAACGTGAATATTACACTGTTGACAAATTAGGGATTTATTGGGACTTAAAAGTAAAGGGCTGGTTTATATCATAGATGGATAATATTATGCTTACATACAAACTTAGTTAAGTAGTCCGGGTTAGCCTTTATGAAGCAATGTAAGGTACCGTAAGTCGGCTGATTACTCGGTATAGCGTCGACAACACCTCCGGTGTAGTTAACACGTGGACGCCGAGGAAAAGCCGCAGTTACTAAGCCTTGTGGAATAACGGTAACTTTGTGATCAGCAGAGCTGGTACCGACTAGGTCCTTGGTTCATCAATGGAAACACCTCCGGTGGAGTACATTGTAGTAATCACGGAAAGAGTCGTTGTTATCGGTCTATGTGAATCACGAGTCATGATTCAACACCCAGACTCACCAAACCATCGATAGAAAGTAATCAAGCACACTCTATAAACTTGGTCTTAAATGTTTTATTTAGATTAGATATTATTGTGGGGTTAAGAAAGGCCGGACATCGAGTTGGTTTGTCACCTTATTCATGCACCCAGGGTTTCATCCCAGAAAAGGGTCACTATACCTTCACTGGTTAGTGTTGTGGGCTGAATAAACTACTCCGATCAGAATCAGGATAGCCTAGTCGCTCAGTGACATACTGATCGAGAATTCTATCAGTAGGGGGCTAGTGCTTACTTCACAGATACCTGAAATAAATAAAATACAAACCTTTAGAACACGTTTTCATACATCATACATCATTCCAATCAATAAGGCTACCAAAATCATAGCAAACACCCTCTCTAGATTATCTGCTATCTACATTTATTTTATCTGCTTTAATTTTAATTTTCTGCCTAAGTATAAAAAACCAAAAACAAACCACCAATCAAATCTTTTAAAACCTGCTAGATCGATAAGTACGCCTGCTTCGTCCACGATCCACAATACACTGACTCAAAGAACGACCCTAGGTCATCCTTGCTGCTATACACCAATAGTAACTAGGTATACTTAGGCCCCGCAAATATAAATTTTAAAACCCTCTGGTGGTCGTGCCCGGAGGAAAGTCCGCAACGACGTGAGTGAAATCGCAACCGACCTCCAGGCGCCCATCAAGCTTTTGGCGCCGCTGCCGGGGAGTCAGCAGTAAGATCTAAAGACGTTCCAGACTAATTTTTTCTTTCTAGTACCCCGTAGTTTAATTTAGATTTTTCCTTTTTTCTTGTTCCATTCGAAAATTCCTTCCCACAACACACAACGACATTTGACCCGATCATCCGGATTCGAATCTCTCACTTTCGTATCCGATCCTGAGACGATCATCCGAACGATCCGCAAGGAGAAACGCATCCGTAACCGACAACCGATGGCTGCACGTGTAACGCTTGCCGACAGCACCAAACCATCAATTGAAGGTCGAGGTGGACCCATCAGCTATCCGGTCATCGACGGCGCGTCCTTCGAGCTTAAACATCATATCGTTCAGCTTATCAAGGAATTCTGCCAATTCCATGGTTTACCCCATGACGATCCTAACGCCCATATCAACCGATTCATTCAGACTACCAACTCGTACAAGCAGAACGGGGTTGATCAGGATATAGTCCGTCTATACCTATTCCCCTATTCGCTTACTCACCACGCTTTGACTTGGTTTGAGGGATTAGAGACCGGCTCTATCACCTCCTGGACGGATATGGCTACAAAATTCCTTACTAAGTACTTTCCTCCGGCTAAGCAAACCAAGTACAAGAATGACATTATGAACTTCCACCAAGCTCATGATGAGTCTATCTACACAGCATGGGAGAGATACAAGAGTCTGTTGAACAAATGCCCTAACCACCTTATAGAGAAAACCAGCCAGCTGTGCACGTTTTACAACGGTCTCGCTCCGAACCATCGCACTACCCTTGACGCCGCTGCTCAGGGCAACTTCATGCAACTCACCGATGAGGAAGCTTGGAACTTGATCGAGAATATGACGATGCACCATCACGACTGGAACTCTGGTGAGCATTCCTCATCATCAGCACCGATTGCTGGACCCAATCCATTCCAGACCGAAGCTATCAAGTCTCTGACAGAGAAGATCGAGCACCTAACGAAGCAGATCGGCGAAATGAAGAAACCATCCCAGCACGCCCATCAAGTTCATGCATTTAAGAACTGTGCCAACCTCCCAACAGAAAGTTATCGGGTTGAGTACGAGGATCCTGCTGACGGAACGGTTTACTATGCTCAATTTCCAGCTCGCCAATAAAATCCACCTGGCTTCGCTCGAACCTCTCCGCCTAGGAGTAGAGGCACCCAATACCCACCTAGGAACCAACCACCCTTTCAGCCCAACTACAAACCTAGGTACCCGTCTTACCAACAATAAACCCAACTCACCTATAACCAACCACTATCATTGACTGCACCTGACGCAGATCAATCACCCGAACCCTCTAAGGCCATAGTGCCCATTACTAGTACGAATGATACCCTCACTAAGTTCATCCAAGGCCAGCACCAAATTAACCAAAAGACTAGCGCTAGGCAGGACCAAACCGACCTATTCATTAGGAATCAACTGGCAGTTTCAGATAGGACAGCTAGCACAACGTCTTGACTCTAGGCCCCAGGGTAATCTCCCTAGTAACACGGTACAGAACCCACACATAGAAGAGGCCAAACAGATGAGTACTACAGACAAGAAGGTGGCACCAAGCCAACCTCCCACTCCTTCTCTGGTGAAGGAAGATACTCCTGTCCCGCCGACAGTTGAGTCCCCGTCTGTCCCTTCACCACAAAGGGAAGTACGCATCCCGTTTCCCAGCCGTCTTAAGAAAGCCTATAAGGTTAACGACTTCCGTCTCAATGGAAAGTTCTTGGACACCGTGTCCCGAAACCCTTCCAGTTCAAAATACATCCTGAAACTCTTGTCAACCAAGGATAAGGTACCCGAAGTACCCAATGTCCCACTGAACGCGGAATGTTCAGCTCTTATAAAGAACTATATCCCTGAGAAATTAGGAGATACTTGACGCTTCACCCTTCCCTGTTCGATCTATCACTCGGGCATGATACACTCTCTAGCTGACCTAGGAGCCAGTATCAACCTGATGCCCTATTCGCTTTACACTAGATTGGAATTAGGACCCCTTAAACCGACCAAAATGAGTGTCCAGCTAGCTGACCAATCCATTAGACACCCTAAGGGAATAGCTGAGAACATCATGGTTCAAGTTGATAAGTTCCTATTTCCCACAGACTTTGTGGTGATGGACATTCAGGAGGATGTCCATATCCCTATCATCTTAGGTAGACCATTCTTGAACACCGCACGCACTATCATAGATGTTTACTCTCAGACTATCAGTCTTAGATCTCATGGAGAGACTATCACCTTCAAGATCGATCAAGCTGATCAGTCTATCACAGAGCATGCGGAGATATGTGCGATTTCGACAGGAAGAGTTACCACGGATGACGATTCTGAACCAGACACCCCTATGTCTGACGAGCCCATCACGATTACTTCCGACACTGAGGAAGAAGAGATAGAAGAGGAAACTGAGGAAGAAGAAGAAGAGATAGAGGAAGAAGAAGAAGAGGAAGAGCCAGAGGAAGCTACACCGCCACACATTCCTGAGACACACCCTCCGACCGCAGAGATCATTGACGCGCCACCAACCGTCACGCGTCATCAACGCGACCGTATGGCAGCACGTCGATGTAGAAGTTTTAAAATTTATATTTTGTTGGGGACCTAAGTTCTACTAGAGCTGTATAGCTGAAGTATGACTTAGGGTCATTCTAAAGAGTTAACCGTATTGTGAAACGATTTGTCGAGACGAAAGTTCAAGGTAGCGATAGTTTAAAAATAGTTTTGAGTGGGGGTTTTATACTTAGGTCCGTAATTAAAACTAATTAAAGCAGTAAATAAAAGCAGCAGGTTGAATCAGTATAGGGGGCTTGTGTTTGTTATGACTTCGTTAGCTTTTAAGTGGGGTGATGCTGTATTGGGGTTTTATATTTGAAAACGTCTTTTAAGATTTGTGTCTTGCGTTCACGTAGATACCTTGTGGTGTAAACACTAGTACCCTACTGATCAGATAAACCAACCAGTATGTCACTGAGTACTAGGCTGTCAAGATTCTGATCAGATCGGACTGTCTTGAAACCCCCCTCACCGTCTCTTATGATGAGACCAAGTGACCCTCCAGATGGGGTGCAGGAATAAGGCGACAGTCCGCAATTTATCCACTGATATTTCTTAACACAGACAAAGATATCTAAGCTAGGCGAGGCATTTAAGATTTAAGACAGGTGGTGACTGATTAACATATACATTAATGGTCGTGATTTGAGTTCAGAGATATTCGGCTGTGATACAGTCTTCAACCCACAGAGTTTTCCACAGTTACATAGTGTACTTACTCGTATTACGGTCTTTCCTGGATCACAGACTATGCCAGGATGTAACACAGTATACAGCCTTCGACCTTTCCGTAGTTTGTACTTGTTTGTATTCCACCATAGGTGTTTCCAACGTTTAACCGGATACTCAGTCGTATTAGGGCTTTAACTGGGCTACATACTTTACAGCCATCTGAACTCAATATATCTAAGCTTGTATTACAGTAAACCATCTATGATAGCTAAACAACCCGTTCACTTTATAATCCCAAACCAATAAATCCCTGACTGATTCACAGTGTACTATACGATAGGTAGACAGTATTTCCATTGCTTCAAAATCAGACCATGTTATTTTAAGAAAACACAGATAGGTAGTGACCGTTTGACTAAGTGTCGCGAGTCCTTGACATAAAGGTTCTAACCACGTTTATTGGAGGAAAAGCGTTAGTTTAGTTTAAAATCATAAATGTATAGTTAACAGTGCACCGGTTTTCAATATTTAACAATTGGGATCATTATTCCACAACGGATTGTGCCCACGACTTTCATAGCTTCCACGTTCCGTACTACACACATTCGTGATGTTTCCGGAGCTATACAAATGAAAGCCGTATAACGTTACCTCCGTTGTTTCATAACGATGTTATCCCAATTGTATTTAAAGTAGCATCACCCAAATTAATAAGCTAACTACATCATAACAAACACAATAGCTAATCTACTCACTAATCATTGCAATGTATCCTAAATCAAACATAATAATAGCATGCAACATTATGAAAGATAAGGATAGAAATAACCGAAAGTAATGCGTAGATTGAATAGCAGTTGAAAGGTTACACGGACAGAGCTCCGAAATATCTTGAGCAATATTACAAAGGAGATCCTCCAAGAGTTCCAACTCTATTACAAAAGCTACCCTACTAATCCTCCTCTAACTCCTAAGAGTAGTGCTAGAGAGAGGATGCTAATTTCCTACTAATTCTCCTCTAACTCCTAAGAGTAGTGCTAGAAAGAGAATGCTAACCTAATTCTAGAGAGAGAATGAGAATGAGATGAGAGGTGTGAGGTGTGTGAAAATGAATGAGGAGGCTTGGTATTTATAGAAGAATGAGGTGAAGCTTGGTACAAGTCACAAAGCATGAAGAACAAGCATCAAAGCGCATACGAGGGGTACTGGACCAGGGGGGGTCAAACGGCACCTCACAAGGCAAACACCCCCGTATACGGCACCCATAGGGCCGTATACGGCACCTAGGGTACCGTATACGGTACCTAGGTGTCCAGGGGGGGGGGGGTTGGTGCTCCGTTTGGCCTCCGCTGATTCCTCGGTTGCTTGGTTCGTCCGTATCTTCTTAGTTTGGGCTCCGATTTGCTTGATTCTTGCGCCGTTGGCTTCGTTTTTCCATTACGCTTCTAATGGCTTCGTTTTTCCATTACGTATACGGCGAGCTTCCAGACTTGTATCTTCTCCGTCTTTCGTCCGTTTCTTCTGATTCTTTCACCTCCGGTCTTGGATTTCCCTTTGGAATCATAAAATATGAATTAAGATCTACTTCCATAAGTAAATTAAGAAGGGAATATTTAAGGTGACATTATTTGCCTCGTTTTGCGTGATAAACGGATGTTTTTGGTGATTTTAACAGCAACGCCCATAATTAGATCACTTTGGTGATTTTAAGTAAATAATAGATATTTTAAGATGATTTCACCAAATATAGGTCTAATAAGTGCAGAATAATGTGCCTAAAAACATGACTTTTTAGGACACATCAAGTATCCCACACTTAGACGTTGCTTGTCCTCGAGCAACACATTCATGCCTCGTGAAAAAGATATTTTAAAATCTGGTTTTGGGGTGAGTCAAAACATTTCCAAAAGTCATTATTTTCTCATATTCATATATTTGTTCTAAAAACTTCAGGAAAAATAAGATAATCATTTCAGAAACAAGTAGTGACTCTCCTTAAGCATACTTCCAAATCTCGTGATCTTGGAGTATACATGACCAGGCGATCTCACTAAAGTGGTCACTCAATTCACTCAAAAGTGTTTCGGGTTACCTAGCAATCTAAACAAAGAAATCGCTCAATTAGCCAGTCATGCGGTACTCGTCGTCATAAGCTTGATCGAGAATCGGATCTCCACCACTTTGGTGAGAACGATGCTAATTATCCCAAGACATTCAGGGGTTGTAACATTTGTGAGGGTTAAGGGGTATGGATAGTGGAAATTTTTGGGTGTAAGGGTGTTGCTTATCTTAGGACTCCTAAGGTCATGAAAAACTTAATTTAGAAACGGATGAAAGTAAAGTAGCTTTTGTCTTCTATCGGATCTTCTTCTTTTAGGGCGATACTTCGAAGCATTAAGCTTTATTTTTTTATTTTTTATTTTTATTTTTTTGGAGCTTTTTCTTTTCTTTTTCTATTTCTTTTTTTTTTTTTCTATTTTCTATTTTCCTTTTCTTTCAGAACTTCTTTGTCAGAGAATTTCCAAGGATTATTAAATGCAGGAATCCTTCTTCTCATCTTTCTTCTTCGAGTCTTTTCATGGTGTCAATTTTTCACACCAAGGATATTTCTTTTTCGGAGAACACGAGAGAGTAAGACAATTTGAAGGGATGTTCCTAAAAAGAGTTTTTCATAACCTTAGAAATTCTAGGATAAGTTTTTGGAAGTTTGGGAAAGTGGGGGTTTAAACATGTGGGTTTATGAAATGAAAAGGTTTAGGCTCAACAGGGTTTACTACGTGGATCATCGTTACTGAAAATGAGCATCGGAAAGGGTTTTGGGCTTGAAAGAGAAGGCTAAAAAGTGGGTTAAATCCTAAGGAATGTCAAGGTCATTTAATTGCACCTGTACCGCGTACGGTACTCACCAATGTGGTCTCGAAGCGAATGTCAAAAGCAAGTTCTAATTCAGATATACATGCATCGACACACACAAGAAATGAACAATGTAGCATTAAAGATGAATGCTTTTAAGGCTCAAGTCATCACTGCAAATGGGTTGTATGTGCCTAGTCATGTTCTTATTAGATTATCATTTCTTGCTTAAGCAATTATCAACTTATTTTCCTTAGATTTTTAAAACAACTTATTCATATTTTGAAAACGACTTCTCTTAAAAACATCAAAACTCAAAAATTCAGAGTTAATCGGATGATTAAACTCGTTTTTCTTTTGAAAAAGGGTTCTAAAAATTGAAAAATTTTGAGGAACATTTTATGTGTTAACTATTTTGAACTAAAATCATTAAAACAAACTAAGGTATTCTATACATGCTATCCCACACTTAGAGGAACATCGTCCCTAATGTTCTCTTGAGTTGAGATTGTAAAATCCCACACTTAGAGTTTGAACATGTAAGAAAATGTTTCTCAAGTGTTTTGTTTTGGGGTGGAATCCCACACTTAGTGATAAGTTTAGGATAGAGTATAGACTACTTTTTATTATCACACTAACAAAACAAATAAACATGAATAAAGATAAAACAGATAAAAGAGGAAAGGATCGGATACTCCCTAGATAGTAAGTTGCACAGGAGCTGAGTTTCTGAATTTGCAGAAGGAGATGTGGCCAAGATCTTCTTCTGAGTTCTTCATGAAGATTGGCTCGGCTTCAAGCAACTTTCCTTATTTCCATCTCATCATCTTAATTTTATCCTCATGAAGAGATCTCTTAAGTGTGAACACGTTGGATGTACCCATTTTACAAACTCGGTTTTGTTTTTGCAAATGAAAGGAAATCATTGTCTTAGATTTTGAAAGATGTTTTCTAACACAAACCAGTTTTATAAATCATGTGTTTTTAAACGAGTTCAAGCATAATGCATAAAAGTAGTATGCAAGTACCTCAAAAGCTCGAAACACAAGATGATTTTTCCTATTCATCCAAGAACAGTGGTTTATTTGCAAAACGAGTTGTATTTAAAAGATGTTTTGGTTAAGAGTTGGGTTCATCCAAGTGTGAAGGATAGTCGGAGATCTACTTCATTTCTCAGGTTCTCTTTCTTTCTTTTATTCCATGGGTTGCCTCCCAAGAAGCGCTGCTTTTAAAGTCGAGAGCCTGACTTTATTTCACGGGTTGCCTCCCGAGAAGCGCTGCTTTTAAAGTCGAGAGCCTGACTTTGCCTTCCTTCAGTCTAGTTGGTGCTGGAACCTCCAGGGTTGGAAGTGCTCAGAAGTGGAACCCTGGGATTGCGTGGATAGATCCTCAGAAAGTGGCGAGAAATGATTTCAACGATGTTTGGAATCTCTTCTGAAAAGGTAGGGAAACTTTCAAGATGTTGCTGAGTAACCCTTTTCATGTGCAGAAGGTCCCAAGTGATATCCCTGATTGTTCCGGATATAGGTCCGCGAGAATCAACTATAGAGAAACCATCAGATTCAATCATTTCTCTCTGAGGGTGCTGCTGTCTGAATGAGTCCATGAATCCGAGAAATTGGAGGTGTAAAGTGTCGTGATCTGCTATGCCAGAGCTTCCTCTTATTTCTCGAATTGAATCATGAATATCCTGGATGAGCCTGTTTTGATAATTGGTGAACGTGAGATTTGAGTCTTTGAAGGTGTTGCGCACTATATCGTACACCTCACGTAAACCATAGTGAAATATCTGTCGATGCTCGTCCGGGTTATCCTCAGCAAAGATTTCTTGGATCCGATCAGTGAGGAAGTTCGCGATGTTAACCATCGAACCTTCTGGTATAGAGGAAGGGATGTCACACGACCTTTCGGTAAAACTCACATACTCGAGATCTTCAGCAATCTTGTGAGCATGGAACTCAATAGTGCAGTCAATGTAGAACCTGTGAGGAGTAGTCTCGTCCATGTGGTCGTTCCTTGCCATAGAATTAAGTATGCCCCGAAGATTATTCATCAGTCGAATATCGGCATCTGCATCAGGGTTCCTAGTAGCACGGTACATTTCCTCGTGAAATGAGTGTAGAAACTCACTTTGCTCTCGGGAATATGGAAATGCGGATCTGATCAGAGTGTCATAGATCTTCCTGTAGATGCGCTTCTATTCTTCAAAGAACTCCAGCTCTTCAGATGTTGGTCTAGAGTTTTGTTGCAGGAGCTGAGCAGTGAGATCTTCGGCGAAGGCATTGAGACGATTGTGGAAGAATCTGTAATCTTGGGAATTCTCGGCTTGGTTGACTTCAGACTCGACTATAATTTCCTCGATCAGGGCCTGCTGTCGTGGAGTGTATTCATTGGTAGAGTTGAGGATAATGCTGGTCACAGTGGGTATGTCATCTTCAAAGTCTTCGATAACACTTATCATCTCCTCATGGTTGATGATAATCGGAATTTCTGGAGAAGGTGGATTAGCTGGAGGCGTAGGAAGTTGGATAGACCGGAGATCTATTGGAATATCAGCGTAGATGACATTATCCCTGTCACTTTCTATCAGTGGAGAATCTCTAGCCTGGGAATCAGGGAACTCAACATGATCAGATGGTGGCTGGGTGTCATCGGAGATTTGAGATATCGGTTGTAAAGAGTGCATCTCTATATCTCTCTCCTCCTGAGAATCAGTACCTCGGCTGGATTCATAGGTGCTTCCAAATTCGAACAGGGTTCGTGGCGCAGATGCGTCGAAAGTTTGAATCCTTCGGGAAGGCTCTCTTGAATGCAACTCCGATAATCGGGAAGCTTTGTAAGCTGAGATCTTCATCAGGAGTTTATCTCTAAGCTCTGGGTGTTGTTTTGCTGACGCAATGGTTTTCTCGATGTTTAACAGAGCATCGAGTCGAGGCGAGATAAGAGGCTTAGAGGGGTCCATGACAGAGGCTATAAGCTTTTCCATGGTTATGCCGAATCCTGCATCATATGGTTCATCTGTCTGTGGATCATCATCTGATTCATTATCTGACAAAAGAATAGCGTTCTGGATCTGCATGATTTCTTCTGTCGGATAGTAAGAATCAGGTAAGCAGTGATGCGGTGGGGTGGATTGGTATAAGTCCTCCTCTGGGTCTTCCTCCATTTCTTCTTCGGATTCCTCCATTTCTTCTTGTTCAGGTTCAGTTTCTTCTTCCTCCATTTCTTCCGGTTCTGACTCATCTGGCTCGGAATCTTCACTCTCTTCTTCTGACTCTGACTCTTCTGTTGATGATATGAGGCAAGTGTGCTCATCTGGTATGTAGGTGTCTGATGGTTCTGAATCAGAAGTGTCTTCGTCCAAAGTGATCCTGCCCATAGAGATGGCATATACCTCTGCTTGCTCTGCGAGAAGTTCATCAGCCTGATTGATTCTGAATGCAACAGTTTGTCCATTTGCTCTGAGGCTGATAGTCTGCGAGTAAACATCAATAATAGCACGAGCAGTATTCATAAAAGGTCTTCCTAGGATAATGGGTATATTGATCTCTTCCTGAATATCCATCACTACGAAGTCAGTTGGGAAATAGAACCTATCCACTTTTACCATGATGTTCTCAGCTATGCCTCTAGGATATCAGATTGTTTGATCGGCAAGCTGGACGCTCATTCCAGTGGGTTGCAGTGGTCCTAATTAAGGTCTGGAGTTGAGTGAGTAGGGCATGAGGTTGATGCTCGCTCCGAGATCGGCCAAGGAACATATCATGCCAGAGTGATAGATAGAGCAGGGCAAGGTGAATCGGCCCGTGTCTCCTAGTTTTTCTGGAAGGGAATTGTGAATGACGGCGGAGCATTCGGTGTTGAGAGAGATTTTAGGTACTTCGGGTACCTTTTCCTTAGTAACCAGCATGCGTCGAATATACTTGGAGCCGGAAGGGATTCTAGACACGGTGTCTAAGAATTTTCTGTCGAGTTTGAAAGATTTAACGTTGTATCTTTTTCCGATACGATGTGGGAAGGGGACTCGAACTTCCTGAATAGGAGTAGGTATGGGTTTGGTCTCAACTGTCGTCGGGACAGGAGTAGGGTTCTTCATCGGAGAAGAAGAATGGCTCCGTGCCTTCTGGTTATCCGTAGAGTTCAGAGTCTTACCCTCCTTAACGTGGGGGTTGTGAACAGTATTGCTCGGTAGCGATCCTTGGGGTCGAATGTCAAGACGGTGGGCTAACTGACCAATTTGATTCTCGAGGCTCTTGAGAACCGAGAGTTGATTTCGCAGAGATAGGTCGGTTTGATCTTGTCTAGCTGTCGTCTTCTGATTGAAAGCGTTCTGCCCCTGGATAAACTTGTTCAGGTTGTCATCAGTGCTCGTGATTGGGACGATTGTCTTCACCGGTTCAGCAGGCTGGGTATCCTCAGTGTCGGTTAATGGAAGTGGTTGATTGTATGGGAGTTGTGGCTGTTGTGGGTACATCGGATATCGAGGCTGAAACCTGGGTGGTTGATTGTTCCGTGGAGGAAATTGGGTTCCTCGTGCTCTTGGCGGAGAAGTTCTAGTGAAGCCAGGTGGATTTTGTTGTCTGGTTGGGAATTGAGCATAGTAGACAGTTCCGTCGGTAGGATCTTCATACTCCACAGCGTATTCCTCGGTAGGATGATGGGCACAGTTCTGGCAAGCCTGAACTTGGTGAACCTGATGTGGTTGCTTATTCAGTTCTCCAATCTGCTTTGTTAGAGTTTCGATCTGCTCGCTCAGAGATTTGATTGCTTCAGCTTGCACGGTGCTTGCAATAGGCAGGGATGAGGATTGCTCATCGGGCTTCCAGTCGTGGTGATGCATCGTCATGTCTTCGATTAAGGCCCATGCTTCATCGTCGGTTAACTTCATGAGGTTGCCTTGAGTAGCTGCGTCAAGCGTGATGCGATGGATAGGATTGAGACCATTATAGAAAGTATAGAGTTTATCGGTTTTGGTCATCTGGTAGTTGGAACATCTCCTCACCAAACTCTTCAATCGCTCCCATGCTGAGTAGATTGACTCATCGTGAGCTTGTGAAAAGTTCGCGATGTCATTCTTGGCTTTAGTTTGTTTGGACGGAGGGAAATATTTCGTAAGGAATTTGTTTCCCATGTCCTCCCATGAGGTGATTGATCCGGTGTCAAGCCCCTCAAACCAGCTCAAAGCATGTAAAGCGAGAGAAAAGGGAAACAGGTGTAAGTGAACTATGTCCTGATCAACCTCATTCTGCTTATACGAGTTGGAGATTTGAATGAATTTGTTAATGTGGGCGTTGGGATCTTCACTGGGTAGTCCGTGGAATTGGCAGTTGTCCTTGATGAGTTGGACGATGTGGTATTTGAGTTCGAAAGATGGTCCGTCGATCACTGGATAGCTAATCGGTCCTCCTCGTCCTTCGATGGATGGTTTGGTACTGTCGGCGAGAGTAACGCGAGCGGCCATTGGTGGAAAACGGGAACGTCTTTCTTTGCGGATGGTATGGATAATCGACTCAGGATCGCGTACGAAAATGAGTGGGTCAGATCCGGATGATCTGGTCGAATATCGTTGTTGATTGTGGGAAAGAATTTTCGGTGGTTAAGAAAGAGAAATCTAATCTACGGGTATTACTAAAGAGAAAGTTCATCGGGACGCCTCAGAATCTTATGATTAACTTCCCCGGCAGCGGCGCCAAAAACTTGACGCGCCACCAACCGTCACGCATCGTCAACTCGACCGTATGGTAGCACGTCGGTGTGGAAGTTTTAAAATTTATATTTTGTTGGGGACCTAAGTTCTACTAGAGCTGTATAGCTGAAGTATGACCTAGGGTCGTTCTAAAGAGTTAACCGTATTGTGAAACGATTTGTCGAGATGAAAGTTCAAGTTAGCGATGGTTTGAAAATAGTTTTGAGTGGGGGTTTTATACTTAGGTCCGTAATTAAAACTAATTAAAGCAGTAAATAAAACACTACAAAAAAACTGCCATTTAGTGGCACACAGTTTTGGTGACATTTAATCTATGTGCCACTGTATAACACTATTAATGACACTTTTCCGCATATGTCATTAATGTACATGTGTATTAGTGACATAAATTTATTATGTCACTAACGTACATACAAGTTAGTGACACAATTTCGGATATGCCATTAATGTACATGTATATTAGTGATACAAATATGTTATGCCATTAATGTACGTACTTATTAGTGGCATAATTTCAGATAAGTCATTAATATACATGTATATTAGTGATACAAATTTGTTATGCCATTAATGTACATACATATTAGTGGTACAATATTAGATATGTCATTAATGAACATGTAGATTAGTGGCATAAATTTGTTATGCTATTAGCGTACATACATATTAGTGGCACAAATTTGTTATGCTATAAACGTAAATACGAATTAGTAGCACAAATTCTAATATGTAATTAATATATATATATATATATATATATATATATATATATATATATATATATATATATATATATATATAGGGTTAGGATCAAGGGAGAATGAAATTTAGGTGGAGAAGAGGGAGAAGCAATATGATTCAGTATTTTTATTACTATGATTCAACTTTTAATTACTTGAATTATAATAATAAAAAAATGAATCATAGTAATTAAAATACTGATAATGTTAAACAATCGTCGACGAAAAACAAACACATACACCTTAAATAGGATATCTAAATAATAACATAAGATATCTTATATTGTTCATGTTCATTTGTGTTCATTTGTTATTATGTACTTTAAGGGGACACAAACAAACCTATTAGTAATAAAACGAACAACAAAGAATATGTTACCAAACGTTCACGGACATAAATGAACAAATGCGAAAAATGTTTTTGTTCATTCATATAGTTAGATGAACATAAACGAGCGAACATAACTTTTTGAGTACACGCTCCGCTGTGGACTATATGCATGATTTTGTTTATATAATCATCATAATTATAAAAGAGAAAATTACATGAATATGTAACTCTTATCAAATTGAAGATATAATATGATATCGTTTTTTAACTTTAATGTACACGTTAATAAATAATATAACATATAATAAAGTAAATAGACAAAGAAAACAATATAATATAAAAAATTATCTAGTGACGTTTATCGCAATTACACCAGAGTTAGTCAATAATCGTCAATAAAGAATTTTAATTTCATATGAAAACACGCGTTTTAAAAATGTGACTAAGAGTGTGTGTATTTGTTTAGTGTTTTAAAAATATATTTATAAGTAACTACAACTTTTTTAATGTATAAGATTATAAAAATATCATCTTTCTTTAATGTTTTTGAATAAAATTATTTATTTGTAACTACACATAATGTAATATTTCATCTGTCACATAATAAATGTCCACATTACTATTTATATATATACCAAAATAATTGTCCATTTACAAAAATAACTATTAAAAAACCTTAAACTCCCCATTTTAAAAGGGTAATTTGGAGGGTACCTATGAGGCTATGACCGCGTACAATATTTTAATGGTACGTGTACGTTCCAGCCGTGTATAAATGATTATATTTAAGTTATTATTATGAATTGAATAGTTGAAAATACCAATTAAAAGAATAATTATATTTAAATTATTATTATTATTGATTAAATAGTTGAAAATAACAATGGAAGAGTAAAAAAATGGAAAGGAAGGGTATCGACCCTTCAACCTCCATCTCATGATGTGTGAATTCAACCAAATTAGCTAGGAATGCCTTTGTTAAGTTTTCTGCTAAAAAGTTTATATATAACAATAAAAACCACCCCATACATCCAAACCCTTGCTCATAAACCACCACATAATGCAATCCTTATTCTCGCTCGATAATTCCCTGTAAAAAGAGGCGGGCATTATTAGTTTTTCCCTCCATTCACAATTTTATCAAGTATCTTGTTTCCTTAATTTTCTCAAAATCCCTTACTAATCGGCACTACTATATATCAATCTTTAGATGGCTTGGTTGATTACACTTATTGAGGGTTTTACACCAAATCGTTCATCTCTATTGCAGTTCTTGAGGATCATAGATTCACACTCAAATCGACAAAGAACTCAGGTTATTTCATCAAGTAAATTACGTTTTCTGCGTTTAATTTTGTTGTTTCAAGGTTCAATTGATTGCTTGTTTATATGGATGTCATTTTAAAACATGTAATAGTATATCACCATATCACTTTAGGGTTAGTATACTGTCAATAATTGAATGGTATTTGACAATGATAATTGTGTACTTAGCACCATGAAAGAGATAGTCGACCTGTAGTTTCTTTTCAACCATTAAAAATAAAAAATTTCGATTTGTTAAACTAAAGAAAAAGGGAATGTGATGGGTTAATTGTATCTTACTTGTCTATGTGAAAATTTTTATTTTTAATTATGAAGGTCCTTATTATTTTAGGATCTTGTAGGCTTAACTAATATTTAGACTATGATGTATAAGGTAGTTTAAGAACTTGGTGTTCGTGAAAGATACGGTGCATTTTTATCTAAAATTTCGTTGTTTGGGTCTCTTTAGATGAATAGTGTTATTATTATTTCATTAAGATGGGTCTGTTCGTTTATGATATGTTACGTGTATAGCACACGTCTTTGTTTTGGTTATTTGATTGTCCAAGCTTTAGTAATTCACAATCCTGTTTTTCATCTAAGTAGTGCGTTTAGATTGGCTATTGTATTGTTATGGGTCTGAGAAATTGTATTGCATATATATTACAGCTGATAATTTGCAGATTAACTATCTGCTTTTCTAACAAGAAGATTAAAATTGTAATATAGTCACAAAACACATAATACACATGACCCGTTTCTTAGGATATAGAACTTAGCAATAGGATATCATAGTTTATATAATGCATAATTTGTTACCTGTGTTGCCACATATTCATTACTTTTGTTGCCTTATAACCTTGTATCATCTTTCATATTAATTCTAATTAAAAGGAGTTTGATGATCTTTACATATAACACTAAATTATTTAGTCATGGATAAATCTTGGATGTATCACACACGGAGATCAAGTGAATGTTTCAAGAGCGGTGTGGAGAATTTTTTGAATTTTGCCTTTGAGAGGTCAAGTGTTAAAAGTCTGATATTGTGTCCGTGCTCACATTGTCTAAACATGTTTCATTTCACAAGAGATGATGTGTTTGATCACCTGGTATACTGGGGTTTTCAAAAAGATTATACAGAGTGGGTTTTTCATGGGGAAGCCTCTACTACGTCGTCATCAAGTAGAATGCCTAATAACGAAGAGCGGATGTTTGACCATGACATGCAAGGGTTGTTGAATGATATTTTTCAACCAGTCCCACAAGCAGAAAATGCCACCGAGCCTATTACTATAAATGAAGTAGAAATGGGCAATATTGATCAGAACAATAATGAAGAGCCAAAAAATGGTGGAAGTAAGTTTCATGATCTACCTGACGATGTTGAAAAAAAGGTTTATCCAAACTCTAAGTTTCAAAAATGAACACAAAATTTTGCATTTTCTCCCCTCTAAATCATAGTAGCTGGGTTGCTTGTCTGATGCTTAGTTTTATGTCTTTCATTCATTCACTTTATTTACTCTTTATCTACAAGTGTTATGAAATAAACTTGTGTGATAACCATTATCTTATAAAATAAATCATGATTTGTAAAGTCATTATTTGTCATGTATGACGTGTTTATGTAGCTCTATAGTTCAAATTTTTCTTTTGTTTATCTCAGGATGGGTAGGCGAAAGAGACTTTGTATCATCTCTACTGAAACCGAAGAGGAGTCGCATCGTAATGAAGGACAAAATTCTGAAACAAATGTGGACTCAACTACTGAAATAAATGGTGAACAGTCTTCTCAACACGACATGTCAACTACTGAAACACACGATTCTGAAACTCATACTGAAGGAGAAGGTATACCTTTTTCCATATCACATGTTTGGAATTCTCTTTTTTCAGCCTGTCTATGTAGGTCACAAACTTTTAGCCAATGAGTAATCCGATTGTATTATAATAAAAGGGAGTAAAGTTATCCATATCATTTTATTACAAGTATGATTGTGATAAATAATTATTATGTTTACGGTCAAATATTGTTTACAGCAGGTCCCCAGAAGAAGATTCGAGGTCCTACTCGAAAGAATGAAATATGGAATCTGGAAAAAACCAAAAAAATTGGTGTCATGTTCAATAAATATGGTAAACCGGTAGGAGAAGAAGGAAATGAGTTGACACAGTTCTTAGGATCAATTATAAGAAAGAGTGGAAATGTTGGACTAGATTGTTGTGACTGGAGAAAGGTTCCTAAGAACAAGAAGGAAGACATGTATTCTATAGTGAAGGTAATCTTTCTTTGTTTTATTTATTAATAAAATCTAAACTTATGTCTTAGATATAAATAAAATTATTACATCTATTGACATTAAAGGGTGTCAAAATAGACGGTTCAAACGAGTTTGGGTCTTAACGTGTTGGGTTGGGCCAGGTGACCCATTGTTCTTTTTCTATATTATTATTTATTCCGCTACCAAGACTTAAGATGAAAATTTTCAACCTGCTTCGACCCGTTTCAAAGTAATCAGTAGCCCAATGCATGTTTAAGCCTTCTATAATGGATCATATTGTCGCTATTTAATGACTTACAAGAGAAAATTGACAGCTCCATTAACATGTATATATTTCATTTATAGGAAAAATTTGAGTTTCTTCCTGCTGAAACAAATGAAATCAAGAAATGGGTTATCTCCAACATGGGGAAAAAGCTGAACACTTGGAGAAACGTGGTGAAATCCCGAAATTATGATTCAGTTTTATCTGTTGATCAAATTGTTGAAAGACAAAAAGATAATAGAGTGAACCCGCAACAGCTTGAAAACCTTGCGGCTCGTTGGTTCACTCCCGAGTATCAGGTACCAACATTTGACACTCGAACTTTTTTGTATGAGAACTAAGATGGAAACTAATTAACTTATTTTTCTTGGTTTCGTAGGCACTCTGTGAACAAAAAAGGATAAGTCGGTCAAAAATGGAAGAGCCTCATGTGACAGGGACAAAATCATTTGCAAGGCTTGCTCATGAAGAGGTAAGTTATGTTATTGCTCATGTTCAATCAGTAGGCTAAATGCTTAAGTTTTTATAGAGAATAAGTGCTTAACTTTATGTGAATGATACTTCCCATAGGCAATAAAAAATAACGGAGTACAACCTACACGAAGGGAAATATACCAAAAGAGCCGCACCCGTAAAGATGGAACCATTGTTAACGAAAAATCTGCTACAATTGTGGTAATGCATTTCGTCATTAAATATATGTGCCCCTATCTGTAAACAGGTTGATAGTTGATTATATTACTGTTTGATAGGCATCCTTACAAGCTGTTGCAACCGATTCTGGTAACCCGCAAAATGATGCTTTTTCTAAAGTTATGGGGCCAGAAAAGAGAGGGTATGTTCGATGTATAGGAAAGATGCCTTCCGTGAAGAATACTACTGGTGACTCATCATCTACAAGTACGAACAATATTGAACAAAAACTGGCTCGTACAGAAGGGGTCGTAAAGGCCTTAGTGCATCTCTTCAATGAACACATTCCAAATGCTAACTTGTCAGGCATCCTAAGCAGTATGAATGTAGAGGTAATTTAGTCTACAACAATTCATCATTCTTATTGTAACAGCTTTTGTTATTACTTATTTCATTTGCCTAAATAATTTACAGATTTCGGATAACTCTGTGGATCAGAGCAACACTCAAGATGGAAATTAGAGATCTTTGCCCGGAATTCGTAAAAGAGCTACAATGCAGTTCCCACCCGAGTTCATTTGCTAGTAGTAGCTTTTCTTATTTGGATATCTAGTTGGAGATTAGACTTTTTATCATTGTTTTTGTTTGAATATTTGAGAGTATTCTTCAATGTAGTTGCACTTTTGTTTAAATCAATAAAATAATTTTGATTTTCATTTCATATTGTTGGATGTTAATCTTGTTCAATAATAAATTGTTTACAACAAATATGTGTAATGTGTGTTATATGTTAATGAAACTTGTGTTATTGTATGTTTTGATGGCACATCATTTCTGCCATTTAAACCATCTAGTTGTCGACATAATAAATGCATCTAATGGCATAAATAATGTGTCACAAAATCGTTTTATTATTTGTGACAAATAAACTAAGTGTCATTATATTGAAAAGTCTATAGCAACAATTTGAAAAGTGCCACAAAAGCCAAAAAGGTATGAGCAACACAACCAAAAAGTGTCATTAAAAGGCTGTAGTGGCAGCGTGCATAGTGACACTTTTTTTTTCTGCCACCCATTACCATGATAGCCTTCAGTGACACATTTGTCACGAATAGTGACACTTTTTGTGTGCCACTAAATGGCAGTTTTTTTGTAGTGAAAGCAGTAGGTTGAATCAGTATAGGGGGCTTGTGTTTGTTATGATTTCGTTAGCTTTTACGTGCGGTGATGCTGTATTGGGGTTTTATAGTTGAAAACGTCTTTTAAGATTTGTGTCTTGCGTTCACGTAGATACCTTGTGGTGTAAACACTAGTACCCTACTGATCAGATAAACCAACCAATATGTCACTGAGTACTAGGCTGTCAAGATTCTGATCAGATCGGACTGTCTTGAAACCCCCCTCACCGTCTCTTATGATGAGACCAAGTGACCCTCCAGATGGGGTGCAGGAATAAGGCGACAGTCCGCAATTTATCCACTGATCTTTCTTAACACAGACAAAGATATCTAAGCTAGGCGAGACATTTAAGATTTAAGACAGGTGGTGACTGATTAACATATACATTAATGGTCGTGATTTGAGTTCAGAGATATTCGGCTGTGATACAGTCTTCAACCCACAGAGTTTTCCACAGTTACATAGTGTACTTACTCGTATTACGGTCTTTCCTGGATCACAGACTATGCCAGGATGTAACACAGTATACAGCCTTCGACCTTTCCGTAGTTTGTACGTGTTTGTATTCCACCATAGGTGTTTCCAACGTTTAACCGGATACTCAGTCGTATTAGGGCTTTAACTGGGTTACATACTTTACAGCCATCTGAACTCAATATATCTAAGCTTGTATTACAGTAAACCATCTATGATAGCTAAACAACCCGTTCACTTTATAATCCCAAACCAATAAATCCCTGACTGATTCACAGTGTACTATACGATAGGTAGACAGTATTTCCATTGCTTCAAAATCAGACCATGTTATTTTAAGAAAACACAGATAGGTAGTGACCGTTTGACTAAGGGTCGCGAGTCCTTGACATAAAGGTTCTAACCACGTTTATTGGAGGAAAGGCGTTAGTTTAGTTTAAAATCATAAATGTATAGTTAACAGTGCACCGGTTTTCAATATTTAACAATTGGGATCATTATTCCACAACGGATTGTGCCCATGACTTTCATAGCTTCCACGTTCCGTACTACACACATTCGTGATGTTTCCGACGCTATACAAATGAAAGCCATATAACGTTACCTCCATTGTTTCATAACGATGTTATCCCAATTGTATTTAAAGTAGCATCACCCAAAGTATTAATAAGCTAACTACATCATAACAAACACAATAGCTAATCTACTCACTAATCATGGCAATGTATCCTAAATCAAACATAATAATAGCATGCAACATTATGAAAGATAAGGATAGAAATAACCGAAAGTAATGCGTAGATTGAATAGCAGTTGAAAGGTTACACGGACAGAGCTCCGAAATATCTTGAGCAATATTACAAAGGAGATCCTCCAAGAGTTCCAACTCTATTACAAAAGCTACCCTACTAATCCTCCTCTAACTCCTAAGAGTAGTGCTAGAGAGAGGATGCTAATTTCCTACTAATTCTCCTCTAACTCCTAAGAGTAGTGCTAGAGAGAGAATGCTAACCTAATTCTAGAGAGATAATGATAATGAGATGAGAGGTGTGAGGTGTGTGAAAATGAATGAGGAGGCTTGGTATTTATAGGAGAATGATGTAACACCCCCAAATTTAATGATTTGCGGAAGCTTGATTTGGGTGTTACTAATCAATAACAAAGCACAAAGATAAATAGCAAACGACTCTATATGCGTCATTTTAACAAAATATATTGATAACTGAAATGTTTACAACATTTAAAGCTTTACATAGCTCGAGTTAAATAAAATGAGATTCCAGTACATAAGTACTTGTACAAAATATACTAATGCAAGAAAATCTCAATCGTCTGTATGCTGACTCGAGCTAAATCCTGAAGCAGAAACATGCTACTGCTGAGTACCTGCGATATATGCTAAAAGGTTAGCTATAAAGCTGGTGAGCTCACAGGTTTGAAATCAAGTAATATCGTATGAACCGCAAGATTTAAATAATGAATTGCATCCAGCAATTAAATAATGAATTGCATCCAGCAATTAAATAATGAATTGCATCCAGCAATTAAATAATGAATTGCATCCAGCAATTAAATGATAATCATCGTGTATACAGCCATGAGCACATAGTTGAGCTTAACTCGAGGGCCGGGTCCCCTATAGAGAATTCCGGGCGAGGTGCCTCCACGAATGCCTAATCAACATTCGTCTTCCCAAATATTAGTACGTCCGTTTACCCGGTTAGTGCTTGCTAACCCGGACGAGGAGGGTCAATCCTATATGGTACCATATACTAATATTCACGCTACAACGTATTAACAACTATGCTGACGGAGGACTTTAAAATGATTAGTTTCGAAAAACTCATGTAGTATATGAAAAGTTGGTACTTGCGTTCACATGTTAAAAGTTGAGCAATATATCACACCCCTGAGTAAAACAGTAAAAGAGGGGCTATGAGACTCACCTGAGTCTGAGAGCGTTTAAACAAACGTAAGTTGATTAGCGAATAATGAAGTCCAACGACTTGTAACCTGAGGGTGTCCACGACACGCGATGGTTATAATCATGATTGGGTATCTCAAAAGATCACCCTTGTAGTTGTTACACAACTATATATGTCCAAATTACTTCGATTTGGTTGATTCGTTAAGCGTTTGAAAATGTGTACGGCCCGTTGGTGATGGGTTTGGAATAATAAACTTTAAGTATTATTATTTTGTAATTGGCGTTTTGCACTTAAAAGTGTGTCCCGAAGTGTTTTATAAGTCGTATCGTATAAGGGTTTGAGGTTATATAGTTCCAACACTTAGTGAAATTGAGATTTGAAAACCTGCTGTTTTATGCGACACAATCATGCGACACTAAATGGATTATGCGACACAAAGGTTGTGTCGCATAGGAGTGCGACACAATGTCCATACGACACAAGAGTTGTGTCACATGGATGCGAAATGCTGATTCAACAACGACATAGTGATTGTGTCGTATGGGGTATGCGACATAGTGGTTGTGTCGCAAGATTTGCGACACTAAATCTTTGGTACGACATAAGGTACGACACAAGGGATTTTATGCGACATAAAGGCCAAAATACGACACAACATGCGACACAATGCTTGTGTCGCATGGATGAACACCAGCCCAGAAAGTCCGGCTGTTAACGTTTTTCCGGCGAAAAATCCATTTTAAACTCGTTTTTAAGCTATGAAATCGTGTTCTATACATTGTAATGGACATATACTAGTTATAAAAACAACCACAAATGAAAAATACTAAGAATCAAGAGATTTCGGGATTTTGTCGGAAACTTACAATTTGCCGAAATGAAAATCCGGAAAGGTAGAAATGTAGATCGTTGCGAGGTGGTCGTGAATCTCTAAAAATATTGGTGATTCGGTTGCGTTTCGTGACGTTATTTTGCGGTTTTGTGAGTTTTTGGTGATTTGGTGATTTTGGAGGAAATAAGAGAAGAGAGAGAGAATTGATAGAAGAATGAGAAAGAAAAGGAGTGGGAGGTGGGGTTATCCCCACTTTTCAGTTTCTCGCCCCGCGTTCCGCGTGGTGTTCGTTTGCTCCGTCGTTTAAACGTTAAATAATTATTTACATTTTGATTATAAGTTTTAAAATACGATTTATTACGCGATATATTGTTTAAATATTTTACAAATCAATTTATATTTGTGTTATAAGATGTAAGTTAGTTTGTTTATTTAGTTTACGCATTTTATTGTTTTAAATTGTGTAAGTTCGGTTTGTACGATACGAATGAATATGAAATATTATCAAAATAATATTTTTGGATATAAAAGCGTTATTTAATAAAAGTGGTCACCAACGTCCGTATAATATTGAATCGAAATACATCCGATTTAAATTGCGTACGATTTAATCAAATCGCATATTCGTATATATTCAACAATATATATAATTCGATACATTAATTAGCCTAACAAGGAACTAATTACATGTATTAACATATGATTAGGCACTAATTACTAGTCCTAATTTGGCGGGTGTTACATTCTCCCCCTGTTAGAAGAATTTCGTCCCGAAATTTAGTTCGAAGTCGTGTTTGATGTAGAATCAGTGAAGAGTTGAGGATATTTGAGTCGCATTTGGTCTTCCCGTTCCCAGGTGAATTCCGGACCACGCCGCGAATTCCATCTAACCTTGACGATGGGAATACGACTTTGTTTCAGTTGTTCGACCTCACGGTCCATAATTTCAGCGGGTTCCTCAACGAAATGAAGTTTATCGTCAACACGAATTTCATCTAATGGAATAATAAGTGTCTCATCAGACAGACACTTCTTCAGATTTGAAATATGAAAAGTAGGGTGCACGCTGCTGAGTTCGGATGGCAGCTGCAATCGATAAGCTACGGGGCCAATCCGTTCAAGGATCTCAAAAGGCCCGATGTATCTGGGATTTAACTTCCCGCGTTTACCAAAACGGATGACGCCTTTCCAAGGCGATACTTTTAAGAGTACTCGATCCCCAACTTGGAACTCGAGTGGTTTGCGTCTCACATCAGCATAACTTTTCTGACGATCACGTGCGGCTTTGAGTCGGTTTTGGATTTCCACTATTTTCTCAGTGGTGGCGTGAATGAGTTCAGGACCAGTGAGTTGACTATCTCCCACTTCAGTCCAACAGATCGGTGATCGGCACTTACGACCGTACAGTGCTTCAAAAGGTGCAGCCTTAATGCTGGCGTGATAACTGTTATTGTACGAAAATTCGCACAACGGTAGATGTTTTTCCCAGTTTGTACCAAAATCAACTACACAGGCTCGTAGCATGTCTTCCAGTGTTTGAATGGTTCGTTCACTTTGGCCATCGGTTTGAGGATGGTACGCGGTACTCATATCGAGACGGGTACCCATAGCTTTTTGAAGCGATTGCCAAAAGTGAGAAGTGAAACGGGCATCTCTGTCAGAGATGATTGAGACTGGAACACCGTGATGAGAAATGATTTCCTTGATGTAGATTTGTGTAAGACGTTCCATTTTATCGCTTTCTTTGATTGCCAGGAAGTGAGCAGATTTGGTGAGACGATCGACGATCACCCAAATGGTATCGCAACCGCGCGACGACTTGGGTAGTTTGGTTATGAAATCCATGGCAATTTGATCCCATTTCCATTCAGGGATTTCAGGTTGTTGGAGTAAACCAGGAGGTTTCTGATGTTCGGTTTTGACTTTCGAGCAAGTAAGACATTTGCTGACATAAGTGGCGATTTCGGCTTTCATGTTTGGCCACCAATAAAATTCCTTGATTCCGTGGTACATCTTATCGGATCCCGGGTGGATAGAATATTTAGACTTGTGAGCCTCGTCCATCACCAAGTCTCTTAGGTTCCCGAAACTAGGCAACCAGATTCGGTTTGAGAAATACCTAATCCCGTTAGGTTTGATTTCAAATTGTTTGTCGATGCCCCGCAAGGCTTCATTTTTGATGTTTTCAGATTTCAGGACTTCGATCTGAGCGGTATGAATTTGAATGGTAAGATCGTTGTGAATGGTCATACTGAGGGCTCGGACTCGAAGTGGTTTTGATCGTTCCTTTCGACTGAGGGCATCGGCTACAACATTAGCCTTCCCTGGATGGTACTTGATCTCGCAATCGTAATCGGTAAGCAACTCGACCCATCGACGTTGCCTCATATTGAGATCCTTCTGATCGAAGATATGTTGGAGACTTTTATGATCGGTAAAAATGGTGCACTTAGTGCCGTAGAGATAATGTCTCCAGATTTTGAGAGCAAAAACGACAGCTCCAAGTTCGAGATCGTGAGTGGTGTAGTTCTTTTCGTGAATTTTCAGCTGTCGTGAGGCATAAGCAATGACCTTGTCTAGTTGCATCAGCACGCAACCAAGACCTTGGTGAGAAGCATCGCAGTATACCACGAAGTCATCGGTGCCTTCGGGTAGGGATAGAATTGGAGCACTGCAAAGCTTTTGTTTCAGAAGTTGGAATGCTGACTCTTGTTTATCGGTCCAATCGAACCTTTTGTCCTTCTGAGTCAGTACCGTGAGTGGTTGAGCTATTTTAGAGAAGTTTTCGATAAATCGCCGATAGTACCCAGCAAGACCCAAGAATTGTCGTACTTCAGTTGCAGAGGTGGGTGCTTGCCAGTCTTTGATAGCCTCGATTTTTGATGGGTCAACGTGAATTCCCTGACTGTCGATCACGTGACCCAGGAATTGAACAGTTTGGATCCAGAACTCACACTTAGAGAATTTCGCATACAGCTCCTCGTGTCTAAGTAGTTCAAGGATGGTTTTGAGGTGTTGCACATGTTCTTGCTCGTTGCGTGAGTAAATGAGTATGTCATCAATAAAAACAATGACAAACTTGTTGTAACACCCTCAAATTTCGGTTTGCGGAAGCTGTCGGGTCGAGTGTTACTAAATCAAATATCACAGCATAAGATACATAATGAACGACTCTAGATGAAACGTTTGAAAATAATTATACATTTCCAAAATAGAACGTTTACAACGTTATAAGTTTGACAGTAATTCCCAAATACATAATTTGAAAATGCTAAAGTAAATGCAGAGTAGTCCTAATTGTTGAAAATATGCGACTCGAGCTAGTAAGATCTTGTAGTAATCCTAATCCTGTTGGGCACCTGAGAACACATGCTAAAACAGGTCAGCTATAAAGCTGGTGAGTTCATAGGATTGTTAGTTGTAATCATGATGCAATAAAACCCTGTATGTTTTGAAGAGTCGTTTCAAATTCAGCCATTTTGATAAATATTATATTGAAGTTTGTAACACCAATGTGTATACATTTAATCGAGGTATTTCATACCTAACTGGTCTGTGTCCTGTACCTAAGTACATATATACGTTTGGCAATCCATGCCTTGAATACCTATCAGGTAGTAATTGTGTCTATATCGTGAGGCAATACATGCCTTATAACCATTGAGCAGTTAAAGAGCTGCGTAGTAATATAACAAATAATTGTAGTTCCGCAGAACTATGTTGGATTTGTGAAAATATGGTGCATACAGCAACCATCTGATTGAAATGATTTAACGGCTTCGCGTGGAAACTCCACCGACCCGTTCTTCTTGTGAATCCCGAGTATAACTCGTTGATCCATTGATTGATATTTCGTCCACTGCAATACCGTGGTTTCGTTTTGTGCCCACTTTACCGTGGCATCGTTTGGTGCCCGCTGCAATACCGCGGCATCGTTTTGGAATTGCCCGCAGCAATTTGAGATTGAGCCGGCAGTACAACGACATGCCCGACTAAGTTGATCGTATAATAGTATGTAAATATTCATCAGGTGACACCCCCACACGGTTGGATTACATCCTGAGCCGGGGGACCATCCCTGGTTGGATTACATCCTGAGCCAGAGTCGTCACCAGCTGAGTTGTATTGATATGAGGAATCTGTACCAATGTGTGATTATATTGTATACTCCTAGCCTAAAGCCTAGCAAGTATATATTTATCGGAGTCTCAGGGGAAATGTTCACTTAAGTCCAGTTCCCGTTCCAGTGATAACGAAGAGTATCGACAGTTTTAGTTCCTAAAGAATAACTAAAACTAGTAACAGTATAGATGTTGCCTAGTGTAAGTAGAACTAACTAGTTCTAACGTATTCAATGATATTGTCCCGTGACAATATGGCCAAAGGATTGTGAAAACTAAATCGAGTTATGTATTGGTAATTGTTTTCCAACAATTTGATAGTGTACGATTGTGACCTATCTAGGTTGGGTCTTGATGTTGTTCTAAAACAATATTGCGGGTGTAATTCCTAAGTATTACACATTTTGTATTACATACAGTAATAAAAATAGTTGTGAATTATAAACCATTGTTAAAATAATTCGAAAACAGTAATTGAGCATGTGTTTCACCCCGAAAATAGTAAAACAGTTGAAAGAGTGGGGCTATGAAACTCACCTGAGGAGCTAGCGTCCTAATGTAACGAGTCGTGTCCAAATATGATCTCCTAGTGTCCTAAACACGAGAGATTTGGTATGTTTGTAAGTATGGTTCGTGATTGGTGAAATTGTAATAATAATTCATATTATTATTAGGTTCGAGTTTTCGTATACTTTATAAAGTATATTTGTTTTGAATGTGAGTCGTATCATATTTAAATTGTCATTTGAAAACGTCTTCCGATACTTAGAAAAATTTGGCTATTTTCTGTTTTCTGCGACATAACATGCGACACAAAAATGGTTCATGCGACACAAGGGTTGTGTCGCATGGTGCGACACAGAAGCTCTGCGACACAGTGGTTGTGTCGCATAATGCGTGTGATGCTAAATCAATAGCGACATAAGGGTTGTGTCGCATGGAGTCTGCGACACAAGGTACGACACAAGGATACGACATAAGGGTTGTGTCGCATGGGTAATTCATGCGACACAGTATGCGACACAAGGCTTGTGTCGCACTGAAGAACAGCAGCCCAGAAACTTTCGGGTTTCGCGATTTTCCAGCCAAAATCGCAAATCAAACGCATTTTCAAGCTGTAAAATCGTGGTTTCTTGGTTGTTTAGGTTATAAGCAACTTATGTAAACATTATTACACTAAAACATTACTCCAAAATGATTAAATCTAAGGATTTGAGAATTTCTTACAAATGCGAATCGAGGCCGAACGAGGAAGAAAACGATGATGTTGCCTTTGCAAATGTTGTTCCTCTTGTGATGGTGATTCCGAAAATATAAGTGTTGTGGTCGGATTTGATGATTTCGAATTTGAAGATAAATTGAGGGAGAGAGTTTAGGTGAGGTGTGTGTGAAATGAAATGAAAGAAATGAAAGAATGAGGGTGGGTTTGGGGGTTGGGTGGCTGGTCCAAAGAGGTGGGGAGGAGTTTCCCCCACTTCGTTCCTATTTTGCAGTGTAAAATACCCGTATTTTGTACCCGAATAATATATATAAATTTAATATTTTTAGATTTATATTTCCGTTCCTTCGATTAGTAATTAATTAAATTAAAAATAGTTCTACTCAATTTAAAATCTAATGTGACTTCAAATGGTTTTATTTGTGATTATTAAATAATCATTATTCATTATATAAAAATGTAAAGTTTTCGCTCGCTGAGTTATAATTGTATATAATAATACGATTATAAAAAGTTTAAATTGGATGAGGATTTTGACTTTTTGACCGGGTGTTACATTCTCCCCCTGTTAAGAAAATTTCGTTCCGAAATTTAAAGTGATGTCGTGGTCGCGTTGAATCTGGGGAGCAATGCACGTACGAGAGATTTATCGAGTAGATATTAGACATATCATGCCTCATAATGGAGTTGAAGGGCAGTCAATCCATGACTGGGTCGCGGTTTATCGTTGTAGTCATATTCTGACCGTATTATCTGTTTGGTGTGTGATTGTTTGGTGGTTACTAGGTAGCCGTTTACGTCGTAGTCCATTCGGGACTAGATGGTTGTCACATAATGACCGTTTTATAAATCGTCATATCAGGGCTGAGCGAATTTATCGTTGGGTCGATTAGTCTACTGAAAGTAAACATTGAGCCTGGTTGGTGAGTGTTCTATTGATTGGTCTGCTGAAAGCAAACTTTGGGTTTTATGTGGACCTAGGTCAACTAGCCCAAAGATATAATCAACATTAGGTTGATAAAATGATATCGGAGATAATAATTACGCGTTTAACGAATCTATAATTGGAGGGTTATGTTTTCGAGGAGAAGTTGTACTTACATTATCGTTGGAGATTTATTTGATTTACTCGGAGTCGATAAAGTGAATTTTGCGTCTTTTTGGACAGTCCTTCTTGTAATGACCAGGTTCCTTACATCTGAAGCATACCCTTCGAGAGTCGGGATTGGCGGGAACTCTGCAGTCCCGGATTACATGTCCATATCGTTGGCATCTATCGCAGGGTAATCCGCAAAATCCGTCATGATGACGTTTGCAGCCGTGACAAAATGGTTTGTTACCCGCATAGCCTTGTCTTTCGTTGGGTTCGACAGTATAGTACTTCAAGGGTTCGGGTTGATTGATTTGATTGTGACTAGTGATGGAATTCCCATTCCCTTGTGTTAGGTTGCTTTCAGTTGCAGTTGTTTCACGTCGTTCTCTCTGTGCCATAAGTCTGTGGGCCATACGAATGGCCTCTTCAATAGTAGCGGGTTTAGAGGCGGTGACCATTCCCTCAATTAGTAGCGGGAGTCCACCGGTGTACCTTGCGATTTGTTGACTTTCAGGGTTTACTATGGTTGGGCACAAACGTGCTAGTTGTTGAAAACGAGTGGTATATGTTTCGATATCGTTGTCTTTTACGGTGAGGTGCCAAAGTTCGTCCTCAAGTTTGTGAAGTACTTCGACGGGACAATACTTGTCCTTCATGATTCGTTTCAGGTCTTCCCATGGAAGTTCATGAGCGGTGTCGATTCCTACGGTTCGGGCGTGGAAATTCCACCAGGTAGAAGCATCATCCTGGAGGGTGTATGTGGCGTACAAGACTTTGCAGTCGTCGGGGCAGTTGCAAACGTGAAATATAGATTCCATTCTCTCGAACCATCGAATTAATCCGAGAGCTCCTTCAGTACCGACGAAATTTGGTGGTTCGCACCTCAGGAAATCCCTAAAAGTGCAAGGCTTTACTTGGTTCTGAGCAGCTAGGGTCGCAGTCACTGCCTGATTAATGATGTGATCGTGCTCAGCTCGAGTGGAAGTTGGTCGTTTAGGAGGCATGATTCTTGAACAAGAATGAAATGACAAAGTGTGAGATCTTTATTCAAAGATTTTGACTTTTATAGTTGTATACTCGGATGTAAAAGTGATAGTTATCCAGAAACCACTTAAGGTATTTGCATGAAAGTCCTCGGACTTTGAAAATTTAAATGTGTAGTCGTACTAACGACCTAGTTGCGTATCATATGTAGTTCGACCAGAACTAATGGTATCGTCGTAGTCTATCAGACTGTAATGTAGTACTAAAGTGCTATAGATGTAATCCCAATAAATTAGAGTGTATTCATCGAATGAGGCATCACATGCCTTAGTAGTAGTGGTGTGGCACTTCGTGCCTGGTAAAGTAATCGCGTATGCGTATAAGTGTACAAGTGCCTATAGCGAGTGTTCCTATGCAAAGAAATCAAGTGGGACACCTCGTGTCCAGTAGAGTAGTCGTATATACATATATGGTGCACACGTAACTATACAAGTATACGTGCATAGTAAAAGTCAGGTGTGGCACCTCGTGCCCAGTTAAGTAAGTGTATATGTATATATAAATCGTACATGTAACTATAACAAGTCTACATGCATATTGATAGTAGCTCATCGAGCCTTGGAGTAGCACAGCGTGCTGAAATGCAGTGCCTAAAGCACTGGAGTTTAGAAACGACGTACTGAAATGCAGTGCTATCAGCACAGTAATTGAAATACCAATGTATTGTGATTATAGTACCGAAGTACTATGAAATGCAGCACCACGTGCCGTAATGAAGTGCCCGCGACACCGTAATTGCAGTACCCATGTACTGTGAATGTAGCATCAACATGCTATGATTTGTAGTATCGACATACTATGAGGTTTGCACTAACGTGCCCATATTGTGGTATCAACATACCATGTGTTGTGCTTGAAAGCATGATGTGACACCATGTGTTATTCGATTGTAGCCCTAAGGCCGAATACGTTAAAGTTATGTGATTTCCCAAATGTAGCACAAAGGCTAGAATGTAAGTGCCAAGGCACTGAGGTATTGACTCAATTGATCTAAATGATCAAGTTGTGATTAATTTGTTGTGGACTTAGTCAACACTAATCCAATTGCGACCAGCACGGTCAAAGGTGAAAGATTCGTTTGTTTGTTTTAAATTTCGTGGACGTTTAGCATGTGTGGGTTTCCATTCCCATTGAATACGGTTGTACCTCCTTCCCGAGGTTCAGTAATATATGTGATATCCTCCTATGCGTACTTAAGGAGAAAGGTATCGAGTCGTGATAGTTAGGAAGACGGCGATGTGCCTCTTCACGAGTAAATGATAATACAGCGGAATTTAGTTGTATATACCCAGTATATATTTGATACGTAAAAGTAGTATACATGTAAGGCCTATTAGTATATACCTACCGTACATATAATAGCCTAGAATGTCTAGCACAAAACAATCAGAGTCAACTACGCATTCCCGTTTCAGTATAACCCCTTTCAGATCTTAGATCATCTTTATTTAATTGTACATAGTTAGCTACGCTATGTTAAATTAAACTCGTATGATGTAATTCCTGAACCAGTCATACCTAATGAGGAATACTGCCTAACGGTCATAGTCTAGGCCCACTAAATGCAACCTAGTTCACTATAACCTTAGGCTCTGATACCAATCTGTAACACCCTCAAATTTCGGTTTGCGGAAGCTGTCGGGTCGAGTGTTACTAAATCAAATATCACAGCATAAGATACATAATGAACGACTCTAGATGAAACGTTTGAAAATAATTATACATTTCCAAAATAGAACGTTTACAACGTTATAAGTTTGACAGTAATTCCCAAATACATAATTTGAAAATGCTAAAGTAAATGCAGAGTAGTCCCAATTGTTGAAAATATGCGACTCGAGCTAGTAAGATCTTGTAGTAATCCTAATCCTGCTGGGCACCTGAGAACACATGCTAAAACAGGTCAGCTATAAAGCTGGTGAGTTCATAGGATTGTTAGTTGTAATCATGATGCAATAAAACCCTGTATGTTTTGAAGAGTCGTTTCAAATTCAGCCATTTTGATAAATATTATATTGAAGTTTGTAACACCAATGTGTATACATTTAATCGAGGTATTTCATACCTAACTGGTCTGTGTCCTGTACCTAAGTACATATATACGTTTGGCAATCCATGCCTTGAATACCTATCAGGTAGTAATTGTGTCTATATCGTGAGGCAATACATGCCTTATAACCATTGAGCACTTAAAGAGCTGCGTAGTAATATAACAAATAATTGTAGTTCCGCAGAACTATGTTGGATTTGTGAAAATATGGTGCATACAGCAACCATCTGATTGAAATGAGTTAACGGCTTCGCGTGGAAACTCCACCGACCCGTTCTTCTTGTGAATCCCGAGTATAACTCGCTGATCCATTGATTGATATTTCGTCCACTGCAATACCGTGGTTTCGTTTTGTGCCCACTTTACCGTGGCATCGTTTGGTGCCCGCTGCAATACCGCGGCATCGTTTTGGAATTGCCCGCAGCAATTTGAGATTGAGCCGGCAGTACAACGACATGCCCGACTAAGTTGATCGTATAATAGTATGTAAATATTCATCAGGTGACACCCCCACACGGTTGGATTACATCCTGAGCCGGGGGACCATCCCTGGTTGGATTACATCCTAAGCCAGAGTCGTCACCAGCTGAGTTGTATTGATATGAGGAATCTGTACCAATGTGTGATTATATTGTATACTCCTAGCCTAAAGCCTAGCAAGTATATATTTATCGGAGTCTCAGGGGAAATGTTCACTTAAGTCCAGTTCCCGTTCCAGTGATAACGAAGAGTATCGACAGTTTTAGTTCCTAAAGAATAACTAAAACTAGTAACAGTATAGATGTTGCCTAGTGTAAGTAGAACTAACTAGTTCTAACGTATTCAATGATATTGTCCAGTGACAATATGGCCAAAGGATTGTGAAAACTAAATCGAGTTATGTATTGGTAATTGTTTTCCAACAATTTGATAGTGTACGATTTTGACCTATCTAAGTTGGGTCTTGATGTTGTTCTAAAACAATATTGCGGGTGTAATTCCTAAGTATTACACATTTTGTATTACATACAGTAATAAAAATAGTTGTGAATTATAAACCATTGTTAAAATAATTCGAAAACAGTAATTGAGCATGTGTTTCACCCCGAAAATAGTAAAACAGTTGAAAGAGTGGGGCTATGAAACTCACCTGAGGAGCTAGCGTCCTAATGTAACGAGTCGTGTCCAAATATGATCTCCTAGTGTCCTAAACACGAGAGATTTGGTATGTTTGTAAGTATGGTTCGTGATTGGTGAAATTGTAATAATAATTCATATTATTATTAGGTTCGAGTTTTCGTATACTTTATAAAGTATATTTGTTTTGAATGTGAGTCGTATCATATTTAAATTGTCATTTGAAAACGTCTTCCGATACTTAGAAAAATTTGGCTATTTTCTGTTTTCTGCGACATAACATGCGACACAAAAATGGTTCATGCGACACAAGGGTTGTGTCGCATGGTGCGACACAGAAGCTCTGCGACACAGTGGTTGTGTCGCATAATGCGTGTGATGCTAAATCAATAGCGACATAAGGGTTGTGTCGCATGGAGTCTGCGACACAAGGTACGACACAAGGATACGACATAAGGGTTGTGTCACATGGGTAATTCATGCGACACAGTATGCGACACAAGGCTTGTGTCGCACTGAAGAACAGCAGCCCAGAAACTTTCGGGTTTCGCGATTTTCCGGCCAAAATCGCAAATCAAACGCATTTTCAAGCTGTAAAATCGTGGTTTCTTGGTTGTTTAGGTTATAAGCAACTTATGTAAACATTATTACACTAAAACATTACTCCAAAATGATTAAATCTAAGGATTTGAGAATTTCTTACAAATGCGAATCAAGGCCGAACGAGGAAGAAAACGATGATGTTGCCTTTGCAAATGTTGTTCCTCTTGTGATGGTGATTCCGAAAATATAAGTGTTGTGGTCGGATTTGATGATTTCGAATTTGAAGATAAATTGAGGGAGAGAGTTTAGGTGAGGTGTGTGTGAAATGAAATGAAAGAAATGAAAGAATGAGGGTGGGTTTGGGGGTTGGGTGGCTGGTCCAAAGAGGTGGGGAGGAGTTTCCCCCACTTCGTTCCTATTTTGCAGTGTAAAATACCCGTATTTTGTACCCGAATAATATATATAAATTTAATATTTTTAGATTTATATTTCCGTTCCTTCGATTAGTAATTAATTAAATTAAAAATAGTTCTACTCAATTTAAAATCTAATGTGACTTCAAATGGTTTTATTTGTGATTACTAAATAATCATTATTCATTATATAAAAATGTAAAGTTTTCGCTCGCTGAGTTATAATTGTATATAATAATACGATTATAAAAAGTTTAAATTGGATGAGGATTTTGACTTTTTGACCGGGTGTTACACTTGTCGAGGTAAGGCTTGCACACCCGATTCATAAGGTCCATGAATGTAACACCCGCCAAATTAGGACTAGTAATTAGTGCCTAATCATATGTTAATACATGTAATTAGTTCCTTGTTAGGCTAATTAATGTATCGAAATATATATATTGTTGAATATATACGAAAATGCGATTTGATTAAATCGTACGCAATTTAAATCGGATGTATTTCGATTCTATTTTATATGGACGTTGGTGACAAAATTTTATTAAATAACGGTTTATGTCAAAAATATTATTATTATAATATTTCGTATCGTACAATCAGGAATTACATAATTTAAAACGTAAAACGCGCAAACCAAATAAAATAAATTACAACTTATAACTCAAAATAAAGTGATTAGTAAAATAATTAAACAAACTATCGCGTAAAAATTCGTAATCTAAAACTTATAATTAAAACGTAAAATAATTATTTAACGTCTAAACAACGGAGCAAACGAACACCACACGGAACGCGGGGCGAAAAACTGGAAATGGGGATAACCCCACCTCCACCTCCTCTTTTCTTTCATTTATTTCCTTTCCTCTCTCTCTCCTTCATCTTTTTCTCTCAAACTTTCATCACCAAAACTCACTAAAAATCGCAAATAGCAACATCAAACGACCTTGGATCTCATTATCACTTTGGAAGAAAACGACCACCGCGACACGATCTATCATCCTATCTTTTCGGATTTCTCATCCGACAATTTGTAAGTTTCCGACAAATCCCGAAATCTCTCGTTTTTAAGTGTTTTCACTTTCTAGTAGTTTGTAACAACTTATAATGTCCCTATAAGGGTTGGGTAAAAGTTTTGGACCGAACGGAAACCGAAAAACTCGTTTTCGACACATTTTCCGGCCAACAGACCGCTACGTCGCATTTGGCCCAGAATTTATGCGACGTCAGCTTCTACGTCGCAATACCCCTCGTGACGTCGCATAGTGCGACGTCAGTCACAACGTCGCATTAAATTGCGACGTCGCATATAGCGACGTCAGCCTTAACGTCGCCAATACCTCGCCACGTCGCACTTAGCGACGCAAGCCCCTACGTCGCAGAAATCACCTACGTCGCATTAGCGACGCAGCACCCTACGTCGCATTAAATTGCGAAACGTCGCCTTTAGCGACGTCATACTCAACGTCGCAGTCCTACCTGCGACGTCGCACCCAACGTCGCACAAACCAGAACCTCAAAAACACAGATTTTTACTAAGTGTCGAAACTTGAAATTTATCACTCGATTTTACCCAAATTCAGATCCAGATGCGTTTTTCCTTAAAGCAATATAGTAGAAATAAAAATTTTCCAAGCTGACCTGGCAGCTCGACCCCAGCCAGGGGCTCTGCCCCTTGGACCCCGCCAGGGGCTGCCGCCCCTTGGACCCCGCTACCAGGGGCGCTGCCCCCGGACCCCCGTACTTAGATTTCGTAACGGCTGCTAAAACACAATCAAAACACATTTTTCAAGTAAAACGACACGTAATCAAAATAATAATAATTGAGATTATTATTACAAATCCGTCACCAACGGGCCGTACACTTTTCAAATACTCAAACTTATCAACCAAATAGTGGAAATTTGGACATTATAGTTGAACGAACAACTACAAGGGTGATCTGTTGAGATACCCAAATCATGATTATAACCATCGCGTGTCGTGGACACCCTCAGGTTACAAGTCTTTGGACTTCATTTCGGCTAATCAACTTACGTTTGTTTAAACGCATTCAGACTCAGGTGAGTCTCATAGCCCCTCTTTTACTGTTTTACTCAGGGGTGTGATATACTGCTCAACTTTTAACATGTGAACGCAAGTACCAAACTTTTCATATACTACATGAGTTTTTCGAAACTAATCATTTTAAAGTCCTCCGTCAGCATAGTTGTTAATACGTTGTAGCGTGAATATTAGTATATGGTACCATATAGGATTGACCCTCCTCGTCCGGGTTAGCAAGCACTAACCGGGTAAACGGACGTACTAATATTTGGGAAGACGAATGTTGATTAGGCATTCGTGGAGGCACCTCGCCCGGAATTCTCTATAGGGGACCCGGCCCTCGAGTTAAGCTCAACTATGTGCTCATGGCTGTATACACGATGACAATCATTTAATTGCTGGATGCAATTCATTATTAAATTGCTGGATGCAATTCACTATTTAAATCTTGCGGTTCACACTATATTAACTGATTTCAAACCTGTGAGCTCACCAGCTTTATAGCTGACCTTTTAGCATATATCGCAGGTACCCAGCAGTAGGATGTTTCTGCTTCAGGATTTAGCTCGAGTCAGCATACAGACGATTGAGATTTTCTTGCATTAGTATATTTTGTATAAGTACTTATGTACTGAAATCTCATTTTATTTAACTCGAGCTATGTAAAGCTTTAAACGTTGTAAACATTTCAGTTATCAATATATTTTGTTAAAACGACGCATATAGAGTCGTTTGCTATTTATCTTTGTGCTTTGTTATTGATTAGTAACACCCAAATCAAGCTTCCGCAAATCATCAAATTTGGGGGTGTTACAATGAATACAGCCGGTGCGTTTGTTAGACCGAAGGGCATCACTTGGAATTCGTAGTGCCCGTAACGAGTTCTGAAAGCAGTTTTTGGAATATCGGTGTCGCGAACTCGTAACTGATGATAACCTGATCGCAGGTCGATTTTTGAGTAGAAACTTGAACCTTGAAGTTGGTCGAATAGATCGTCAATGCGAGGAAGTGGATAACGGTTCTTGACGGTCAATTTGTTCAATTCTCGGTAGTCGATGCACATTCGGAAAGAACCGTCCTTCTTTTTGACAAATAAGACCGGAGCTCCCCAAGGTGAAGAACTCGGTCTAATGAATCCTCGATCCAGAAGTTCCTGTAACTGAGAGGACAACTCCTGAAGTTCAGATGGGGCTAAACGGTATGGTGCGCGGGCCACCGGTGCGGCACCCGGCACAAGATCAATCGAGAACTCAACCTGTCTAGGCGGAGGTAGACCAGGTAGTTCTTCCGGAAAGACTTCGGGAAAGTCTCTAACAATCGGCACATCCTCAAGTCGCTTCTCTTCCGACTTCTTCTCCATGATGTGTGTGAGTATGGCAGGGTAACCCTTTCTCAGAAATTTTCGGGTTTTTAAGCAAGAGATTATATTGAGTCCCGTCCCACCGGTCTCCCCCTGTATGATCAAGGTTCCACCGGCAGCGAGTGGAATGCGGACTATCTTATCGTAACAAATGATTTCGGCTCGATGTTTGGACAACCAGTCCATTCCAATGATGACATCGAAACTTCCGATTTCAACGGGTACAAGATCGATTGAAAAGGTTTCATCAGCTAGGTTTAAAGTGCAATTAGGTATCACACTATCGGTTTCTATAAGTTCCCCATTTGCTAGCTCTACAGTGTACTTAACATCTAAGGCAACAGGAGTGATGTCAAGTAGTGGGCAAAAGTCATCAGAGATAAAGCTTCTATCAGCACCAGTATCAAATAGAACAGAAGCATGTAAGTTGTCGAGGAGGAACATACCCGAGACCACATTCGGGTCTTGGCGGGCGTCCCCAGATTTGATGACGAAGGCTCTGCTTCGGGTGTTGTTGTTGTTGCTGTTGCGGTTGTTGTTGTTGTTGTTCTTCAGTTTTGGGCACGAGTCCCTGAAATGCCCAGGTTTCCCACACTCAAAGCATACTTTGGGTAGTCTGGTGTTGTTGGGGTTGTTGTTGGTAGGAGAGCGGCAATCTTTGGTAAGGTGGAAGTACCTCTTGCAGTTGTTGCAAAAGGGACCACAGGAACCTTCATGGTGACGGCTGCACTTGGAACAGTATGGTTTGCTCCCAGTGTAACCCCGGATGATGTCAGTGGTGGTGTTGTAAGCTTTGATGGTGTCGGTTTTCGTGTTTTGTTGGTTGGAGGGGTTGTTGTGGTAGTCAGACCACTTGCGTTTGTTGTTGTGAGAGGATGAAGTGGATGGTTCAGAATCTTGGCTCATTGACATCAAGTCTTGGGCCAATAAGATTGCACCGTCAATGGTGGTTGGTTTTGAAGAGATGACATGTCCCCGAACAGGATCAGTGAGACCAAGGGTGTACTTCCTGATTTTATCAGGTTCGGTGCTAACCATAGCTGGGCGGAGGGCAGCTAGTTGTTGAAACCTGGTGGTATAACCATCGATATCACCACCCTGAACCTTTAAGTTCCAGAACTCCTCATCTAGCTTTTGGAGTTTGGCGATAGAGCAGTATTTGGCAGTGAGTTTTGCTTTCAATTCCTCCCAAGTGAGTTGGTAAGCAATGTCAGCACCCACTGATTGGGTATATGAATTCCACCAAGAGTGGGCATCATCTTCGAGAGAGCAGGTGGCGAAGTTTACTTTGTCGTTCTCCGCGCATTTGCTGACACGGAAAACAGTTTCCATCTTCTCAAACCATCTGATAAGTCCGATGGCTCCTTCAGAACCTTTGAAGCTGGAGGGTTTGCAGCTTTGAAAGTCCTTGTAAGAACAAGGTTTAGCAGTAGTGGTTCCAGCGGTATCGCTGTTTCTTGTGGAGTTGGGTGGGGTATTCCGAGCCAAGGCTTCAGTAACAGCCTGGGTTATGAGTGACGTAATCTGAGCATCGGTGTAAGGTCGTGTCTTTGGCGGCATGATTCTTCAATAAAAGAAATGAAGATATATGAGATTTCGTAGGAAAGTTGTATTTGTTATAGATGTACATGTAGAAAAGCAGTAACACATGACATCAACATGGAAGAATGACAATTAATATAAGTTGAACAACAAGGAATATTTGATAGCTAATACGAGTTCAAAGGTTACATCCTACAGATGTATTACAAAAGATGTCGGGAATTGTTACATCCGACCGAATTATAGAGTAACGCGTAGATAGTTACTAGATTACAGGATAGATTACAAGACAAAGACTACACTAGTCTTGACGTAGATTAATTTGTTCCATCATCGTGACAAGACGGTCCACAGTGGTTGCAAGCCTGCTAGCTTGTCGGGCGTTGTCTTCTGCTAGTGCAAGTCGTTGTGTTAGTCCACGGGCATACTCTTCTGCTTCATGTGAACGTTGTTCACATTCTTCCATCCTTTGACGCAGGAGGGCATTTTCCACGCTTATCGCTATTACTTGGTTGCGAAGGACATCCATGTTGTTGTTTGTGGTTTCTAGGTCGTCGGAGACTTGCTCGATGCGTTCAAGAGATGTAAGTCGCCAGTTTTCGTTCGTTTCCTGCAGCACGACATCCATGGTGTGAAGTCGCTGCTCGTGTTGGTTCACCCTAGTAGCTAAGGCCGGCAAGGTGAAATGAGTGGGGTACGGGCCAGCTCGAGGCAACCTGGCGTTCCTCCTAGCTACCCTGGGGTTCTGCGACCCGGATTGAGAGCGAGATGAATTCGATGGTGTGTTTGCCATTTCTGAGACAAAGCGTTAGTAAGATTGAGGCCTATATTCATATAGTTCCTATATAATATAGCATATTGAGTGTCTAGCATAAACATGTTTAAGTCTCGGTTCTCTCGAGGTCAGAGTCTTCTATTGTACCCTGTTCAGCCATAACTACTTTCAGATCTTACATCATCTTTGCTTAATTGTACATAGTTGATCAGGCTATGTTAAATTAAACTCGTATGATGTAATCACTGAACCAGTTATACCTAATAAGGAATACTGCCTAATGGTCATAGTCTAGGCCCACTAAATGCAACCTAGTTCACTATAACCTTAGGCTCTGATACCAATCTGTAACACCCCCAAATTTAATGATTTGCGGAAGCTTGATTTGGGTGTTACTAATCAATAACAAAGCACAAAGATAAATAGCAAACGACTCTATATGCGTCGTTTTAACAAAATATATTGATAACTGAAATGTTTACAACATTTAAAGCTTTACATAGCTCGAGTTAAATAAAATGAGATTTCAGTACATAAGTACTTGTACAAAATATACTAATGCAAGAAAATCTCAATCCTCTGTATGCTGACTCGAGCTAAATCCTGAAGCAGAAACATCCTACTGCTGAGTACCTGCGATATATGCTAAAAGGTCAGCTATAAAGCTGGTGAGCTCACAGGTTTGAAATCAAGTAATATCGTATGAACCGCAAGATTTAAATAATGAATTGCATCCAGCAATTAAATAATGAATTGCATCCAGCAATTAAATAATGAATTGCATCCAGCAATTAAATGATAATCATCGTGTATACAGCCATGAGCACATAGTTGAGCTTAACTCGAGGGCCGGGTCCCCTATAGAGAATTCCGGGCGAGGTGCCTCCACGAATGCCTAATCAACATTCGTCTTCCCAAATATTAGTACGTCCGTTTACCCGGTTAGTGCTTGCTAACCCGGACGAGGAGGGTCAATCCTATATGGTACCATATACTAATATTCACGCTACAACGTATTAACAACTATGCTGACGGAGGACTTTAAAATGATTAGTTTCGAAAAACTCATGTAGTATATGAAAAGTTGGTACTTGCGTTCACATGTTAAAAGTTGAGCAATATATCACACCCCTGAGTAAAACAGTAAAAGAGGGGCTATGAGACTCACCTGAGTCTGAGAGCGTTTAAACAAACGTAAGTTGATTAGCGAATAATGAAGTCCAACGACTTGTAACCTGAGGGTGTCCACGACACGCGATGGTTATAATCATGATTGGGTATCTCAAAAGATCACCCTTGTAGTTGTTACACAACTATATATGTCCAAATTACTTCGATTTGGTTGATTCGTTAAGCGTTTGAAAATGTGTACGGCCCGTTGGTGATGGGTTTGGAATAATAAATTTTAAGTATTATTATTTTGTAATTGGCGTTTTGCACTTAAAAGTGTGTCCCGAAGTGTTTTATAAGTCGTATCGTATAAGGGTTTGAGGTTATATAGTTCCAACACTTAGTGAAATTGAGATTTGAAAACCTGCTGTTTTATGCGACACAATCATGCGACACTAAATGGATTATGCGACACAAAGGTTGTGTCGCATAGGAGTGCGACACAATGTCCATACGACACAAGAGTTGTGTCGCATGGATGCGAAATGCTGATTCAACAGCGACATAGTGATTGTGTCGTATGGGGTATGCGACATAGTGGTTGTGTCGCAAGATTTGCGACACTAAATCTTTGGTACGACATAAGGTACGACACAAGGGATTTTATGCGACATAAAGGCCAAAATACGACACAACATGCGACACAATGCTTGTGTCGCATGGATGAACACCAGCCCAGAAAGTCCGGCTGTTAACGTTTTTCCGGCGAAAAATCCGTTTTAAACTCGTTTTTAAGCTATGAAATCGTGTTCTATACATTGTAATGGACATATACTAGTTATAAAAACAACCACAAATGAAAAATACTAAGAATCAAGAGATTTCGGGATTTTGTCGGAAACTTACAATTTGCCGAAATGAAAATCCGGAAAGGTAGAAATGTAGATCGTTGCGAGGTGGTCGTGAATCTCTAAAAATATTGGTGATTCGGTTGCGTTTCGTGACGTTATTTTGCGGTTTTGTGAGTTTTTGGTGATTTGGTGATTTTGGAGGAAATAAGAGAAGAGAGAGAGAATTGATAGAAGAATGAGAAAGAAAAGGAGTGGGAGGTGGGGTTATCCCCACTTTTCAGTTTCTCGCCCCGCGTTCCGCGTGGTGTTCGTTTGCTCCGTCGTTTAAACGTTAAATAATTATTTACATTTTGATTATAAGTTTTAAAATACGATTTATTACGCGATATATTGTTTAAATATTTTACAAATCAATTTATATTTGTGTTATAAGATGTAAGTTAGTTTGTTTATTTAGTTTACGCATTTTATTGTTTTAAATTGTGTAAGTTCGGTTTGTACGATACGAATGAATATGAAATATTATCAAAATAATATTTTTGGATATAAAAGCATTATTTAATAAAAGTGGTCACCAACGTCCGTATAATATTGAATCGAAATACATCCGATTTAAATTGCGTACGATTTAATCAAATCGCATATTCGTATATAATCAACAATATATATAATTCGATACATTAATTAGCCTAACAAGGAACTAATTACATGTATTAACATATGATTAGGCACTAATTACTAGTCCTAATTTGGCGGGTGTTACAAATGAGGTGAAGCTTGGTACAAGTCACAAGGCATGAAGAACAAGCATCAAAGCGCATACGGGGGTACTGGACCAAGGGGGGTCAAACGGCACCTCACAAGGCAAACACCCCGGTATACTTCACCCATAGGGCTGTAAACGGCACCTAGGGTACCGTATACGGTACCTAGGTGTCCAGGGGGGGGGGGGGGGGGGGGGTTGGTGCTCCGTTTGGCCTCCGCTGATTCCTCAGTTGCTTGGTTCGTCCGTATCTTCTTCGTTTGGGCTCCGATTTGCTTGATTCTTGCGCCGTTGGATTCGTTTTTCGGTAACGCTTCTAATGTCACTGAGTTTGCCAAATTTAGAGGTGTTTAAGTTTTGCGTGTTCCGGATGACGATCGGCGAGATTCCAGACTTGTATCTTCTCCGTCTTTCGTCCGTTTCTTCTGATTCTTTCACCTCCGGTCTTGGATTTCCCTATGGAATTATAAAATATGAATTAAGATCGACTTCCATAAGTAAATTAAGAAGGGAATATTTAAGGTGACATTATTTGCCTCGTTTTGCGTGATAAACGGATGTTTTTGGTGATTTTAACAGCAACGCCCATAATTAGATCACTTTGGTGATTTTAAGTAAATAATAGATATTTTAAGATGATTTCACCAAATATAGGTCTAATAAGTGCAGAATAATGTGCCTAAAAACATGACTTTTTAGGACACATCAATCATGCAGATAGACTATGCTTTGAACTTCATCCCTCTGCCGGAGAGCGACTCAGAGAAACCTTCGATTGACCACTCCCTGGATGATGAGTCTCTACTTAAGCCACATATACCTCCTCGAGGGATTCCACCCCTTGACTCATCCGAGCCTCGATCACATTTTGAGCTTGGAGGTACATCTGGATCAAGCGATGATTCTGATTCCCAGGACGAGAGGGATATCGAGATGGACTCTTCCCAGCCGGTATCACAAATCACCGACGAGTCTCAGCCACTCACCGACGCTGTTGAGTTTCCAGACACTTCAGCGACCGAGAGTGATGAGGACGATATCATTTTCATTGATGTTCCGATCGATAACTGCTCCATTCGCCTTCACCTCACTCCAATCATTCCCCCTCCAGTCATTATACCTCCTCCTACTATAGGAAATACCGAAATCCCGATCGTGTCTGAACCAGAAGAAATGGTTAGTGCTATTGAAGAACACGGGGAGGATTTCCAACCTCTGATTGCGATTATACGAGATTCTACTATTGAATACACGCAACGTCAGAGGGATATTATTGAGGACATTGAGACTGAATATGAGGTTTATCGAGCCAACTCCTACCTGAGTCCGCAACATCTAGTTAGTCGCATCAACGCCTTCGCCAGTGACCTCACAGGAGAGTCATCAAACGATGATGAGCCTTCCCCCGATGAAGAGGAATTCTATGAGACACAGAAGACCACGTATGGCCTGGTGTATCAAGCATTTATCAGGTCCGCATTTCCATATTCGCGCCAACAGATGGAGTTTCTCCAAAATTTCAGACACAACATGGATTATGCTACTGGAAACCCTGAAAACGAAGTAGATGTTCTGCTAATGGCGGATCTCAAAGGACTTCTAGATTCTATGGCCGATAATGATCACATTGACGAGTCCTCACCACACAGGTTTTTCATCAGCTGCACTATAGAGCATCACGCCCAGATAATCGTCGAAAAGTTAGAACACGTCAGTTCAGACGAGAGAGCACGAGCCATCCCTTCTTCTGTTCCAGAAGGTTTGACGGTTAACATTGCAAATTTCGTCTCTGAACGACTTAAAGATATTTTCGGTTCTATCCTATGGGAGCAGCCCAGACAGCTATTCCACAATGGGTTACGTGAGGTTTCCAACAGGATGATTAACATCTTCCTGAAACCAGAGCTCACATATACCGACCATCAGAAACAGCTGATCCAAGGCATATTCAGATCCATTGAAGAACTGGGGCAGGACATCAGCAATGCCACTGATGAGGACATCCACCTACGCTTCTTCGGATTTATGGACACCCTACGGATAGATCAACCGGTGCGTGATTCGCTTGAGCACGATGGAGCCACCCTTGTGGACACTAATGGACCAATCTCCAAGGCAGTTCAGGATGCTATAATGGATCTTTTATACTTGCAAAGGACTGCTGAGGAGCATTTCCATACCTATCCTCTTCATGTGGCAAGAATCCCGAACATCACAGAAGTCGTCAAACGACATTTTATGAGATTCTACCCACCAAACCCCAGGACACTACCATTCCGCATCCCAAGTCCTGGGAGATCCTCTTCTGGCTGATCCAAGAGGAAAAGTCGAGCCCTCGACTCTAAATAGAAGCGCTTCTCGGGAGGCAACCCGTACAATAAGTATCCTTAGTATTAGTAATAATAATATTAGTTTTTAAATTCCAAGAAGTGATATATCTCTGACTATCTTTCACACTTGGCTATACCAAATGATTTTAAAACACCACTTCAGCTTTTACCACCTAATCCAGGAAAATAGGAATTAAACTTTAACAAGACATGTGTTTCGAGCATTTGAGGTACTTGCGTGCTACTTTCACGCATTATGCTCGAACTCGTTTAAAAACACATGACTTAAAACTCGTTTTAAATTAGAAAACATCTTTTCACATTCTGGATTTAGGCACTTTTGGTAAAAAGCTATAATAAGAAGTCGGTAAAAATATACCCAACGTGTTCACACTTACGAGATATCTTCACAAGAGAGTGAAAGAAGTTTAAAGATGGAGGACAGTGCTGTTATTTGTATGCTGCGCACGCTAAAGCCGAAAGATCTTCTTGGAGCCACCACTAAAGAAGAATTCTTGTCAAGATCTCCTCTTCAGCGCATCTTCCAGAATTCCATCCTTTCACCGTCGCTTCGATAGGGGAGTTCTCTCGTTCTCACTCTCGTTTTTGATATGATTGTTAGCTTTAAAATTCTCATTAATGTAGTCTATGCCATATCCCCAGCTTATCACTAAGTGTGGGATTCCAGCCCAAAACAAACATTTGAGTAACATTTTCCGATATGTTCAAACTCTAAGTGTGGGATTTTTCTCAAATCCCAACTCAAGAGAACATTAGGGACAATGTTCCTCTAAGTGTGGGATAACGGTATAGAATACCTTAGGTTTACTTGTTTGATTCTTGTTTCCAAAAGCAAACTCGGAAAATGTTCCTCAATTTGTTTTAAAAAAAAAAAAAAACTCACTTTTGCTAAAATTTTTTGAGTTAAAATGTCTTAAGAAGGAGCATTTTCATATATGAGTAGGGTATTTTGGAAATTAAGAGAAAATAAGATAGGAATTTCTTAGGTCTAAAATGATAATCTAAGAGGGGCATCGCATGGCTAGGCATAAACAAACCCAAAAACTTGCAGTGAGGTATCTTGAGCCAATATAAGCATTCATCTTTAATGCTTCACTATTCGTTTGTTTGAGTGTGCCGATGCATGCATTCGGAATTAGAACTTGCTCCTGGTATGCACTTCGAGACCACATTGGTAGAGTACCGTACGCGGTATAGGTGCAGTTAGATGACCTTGACATTCCTTATGATTTAACCCATTTTTATCATATCTCTTCAAGCCCAAAACCCTTCCAACACTCATCTTTAGTGTTGATGATCCGCTTAGTTAACCCTATTGAGCCTTAGCCTGTTCGTTTCTTTCAAAACCCTTTAAATCTTAACCCATTTATTCCACACCCACCAAAACTTATCTTAGAAATTTTAAACTGGTGGAAAATGTCATTTAAATGTCCTCTTTGCTTTCACTCCAAATCACAAATACTAGTGTTTACTCAAATTCTCTCGCGTGTGTTCCCTTGATAAATCAAAAGTTGAGAGTTTATGGTGTGAAAAATTGACACCAAGTAAATGCAAATTCACCAAAAGGATGAAAAAGATGAAAGAAAGAAAAGGATTTCAAAAGGGCAAAAGAAAGAAACAAAATAAAATCCCTAGAAAAGCCCAAAAATAGAAACAAAAGAAAAAGAAAAGAAAATAGAATAAAGCTAAGTGCTTCGAATCTCTCGAAAAATTCCTGCTCTTATAAAAGACATAAATTCCCTCGTGTATTTTCAAAAGATAGAAGTCAAAATAGCTATCTTCTTCCCGTACTGTTATCCGTTTCCGTTTTTTTTAAAAAGGTTGTTTAAATAATGTTTTTCAAAAGTTTAAAAGTCCTAAGATAAGCAAAACCCTTTACAACAACTAAAAATTCCCACTTATCCATACCCCGTAACCCTCACCTGCCATTACAACCCACTCTGAATGTCCTGGGATAGCTAGCACCATCCTCACCTAAGTGGTGGAGATATGATTCTCGAGCAAGCCTATGACGATGGATGTCGCATGACTGGCTTATGAGTGATTTCGTTTGATTAGATTGATAGGTAACCCGAAACACTTTTTGAGTGAATTGAGTGACCACCTTGTGAGATCGCCTAGTCATGTATATTCCAAGATCTCGAGAATTGAAAGCATTCCTAAGAGAATCATTTTATGCCTCTGAAAGGAATACCTTACTTTCTCTTATTTCCAGGATATGTTACTTGTATATGAAGATGGTTGTTTTTGATATGTTTTGATTCACCCCAAAAATAAACTCGTGTTTTCAAAATGTTTTTCCTAAAAAGCAAGTGAGAATTTTGAGTTTTGCTTGAGGACAAGCAAAGTCTAAGTGTGGTATATTTGATGACACACATAAAGTCATATTTTTGTGTGCCATTATCTCACCATTTTAGCCCAATTATTAATGAAAACACTTAAATATGAACTTAAACATCACATTTCATCATAAGGGCTAAAATATAGACGATGTTTCAAGAATCAACCAAAAAGACCTAAAAACGAGTAAAATAGAGCACAAACGATTAACGAATCTTCCGTTCACGCATTTAAGCACAATTTAAGCTATACTTGGAATTATGACCTCTAACTTATGTCATTTTCTTCGTTAGGAAATTATGAAACCGTGAAAGCGAGAATCACTCAAAACGGATAAACGACGAAGAAGTTACGCCAAATCGAAGAAACGGAGAACCAACGGACCGAATATGGCTGGACACAGACCGTATACGGCTGAGCCAGACCGTATACGCCTGGACACAGACCGTATACGGCCTGTGCAGACCGTATACGGCCTGTGCTAAGCCGTATACGGGCCAGCTCAGCCGTATTCACCCTATGCACAGCCGTATACGGTCCAGTTCAGCCGTATTCACCCTAGCTCAGCCGTATCGTGCGTTTGGGTGATAAAAATCAGGTTTTTATTCGCCTTTGCGATATGGTTGTGCATTTCATGGTTTGGATAAGGTCTACTGATACGGTTGTGCGATCTCTATATATAGAAGCCTCATTTCATCATTTTCGATCAATACATCCACACAATCAACCACCAAGCAACAAGCAACTACACACACTTTTTCTCACTACTCTCTCTCTAGATTAGGTTATAATTAGTAGTAGATTAGCAGCTAGTTAGAGGGGCAATATTGTAATATCGCTTGGCGCATACTAGGAGTTCTGCTCGTGTAACGTTCAAGTTGTATTCAGCTACGCTCTTATTAAGGTTATATCTATCCTTTATCTATTTCATTATGATGATTGTTATTACTGTTATCATGCTAGATTTAGGATTGGTTGCCATGATTTGCGAGTAGTGATATTGCGTGTTTGCTATGACGTAGTTAGTCGTAAATCGGTTGGAATGATGCTATGAAAATTAGTGCTTTGATTCACTTTCTGTTTATGATTTTAAACCTATTAAACTAATCGCCTTTCAACCAGTAAACGTAATTACAGCCTTAATGATGGGACGTCGCGAACCCCATCAAAGGTACTTAGTTATCTGTGTCAAACATGAACATGGTCTGATTTTTTAATCGTGTAAACATCGCTTTCTAAATGAACGCTAAGTACATCGTCATCGTGGAAATATTGTGTAACAACCCCATATTAAGGGCCAATTTAAATTTTCCCTAATTACGTGTTTATTACTTGTATATAATATGAAATAGGATTATATACGTTATTTACTTATTATATATATATATGGATGAAATATATATATATATATACGCGTATACGATTCGTACATATCGTATGAAACTACAATTGTACAAACTTGCGGACATTGGTAAAACAATTATTAAATAATGTGAAATTATTTAATTACTTTGACTAGTACTTTATATTATGTTTATAATATAACGGAAAACGTACGTTTTAATTAAAACGTTACCGAACTCTCCGAAAACTCGACCAACCGACAAAACAAAACAAATGTTACATTTTATAACTTCAAAACAAAGTATTTTATTAAAATGCTTTAACTAAATTATCGGATATTATTTCGTATTTTAAACGTATATTTAATCGCGTATAAAATGATTTTAACGTTTAAACGACCGGGAAAACGAACACCACACGGAGCGCAAACACGAGGGAACGAAACTTGGTGAGATCCACACACGGTGGACCCCACCAACCGGCCAAGACAAGGGGACAAACCCCCCACTTCTCTTTGATCACTTACACACACAAACACATTCACCACTTTCACACCCCATCAAACTCTCTCATCTCTCTCTCTAGCTCGGCACTCTCTCTCTCTAAAAATCACCCACAAAACGAACTTCAATCACCTAGCTCGTTTGGAGAAAAGTGATCACGAGAACGAGGGCTACAACTTCATCTTTTCGGATTTTCGTTTTGACAACTTTGTAAGTTTTCCGGCGACCCGAAACTTTTCCGATCACTTTTATTTTGCTAGATTATTGTTCCCCTAGCTTAGTAATGTCCAAATATGTAAATAAAACACGTTTGTGAACACGTTAACGGAAATGTCGGTTTTGGTCATTTTAAAGAAAACGACACCACAAACCTTAAAAACGACCACCAATAGTTACTATGGACTCATTATAACATATTAAAACTAGTATAAAAGTTCTAGACCCAACGGAAACCGGAAAATACGTTTTCGGAAACTTAAATTCCGAACAGACCTCTTGTGTCGCATCGGACCAAAATTTCATGCGACACAACACTGTGTCGCATGTTATGTCACACGTTATGTCGCAATGTATGCGACACAACGCTTATGTCGCACTATATGTCGTATCATCTACGACACAAAGTTTACCTATCGCTTGATTGCGACACAACGACTATGTCGTATCGTTGTGTCGTACCATTGTATGCGACACAACCATTGTGTCGCATAAACACCAAACCGAAATCAATCCATACGACACAGACCTTATGTCGCATACGGTCTGCGACACAAGCCTTGTGTCGCAGATAGCCCAGATCAGAAAACAAAATATATTCTAAGTGTTGGAATCACTTTTCAACTACTAAATCAAATACGATGCTACTTATACATGAAAATACTATACTTTTGAGAGTATACAACAACACTTGAATACGTACAAGACTATACTAAACTAACGTGAGATTTCACTCACACACATGTACGAGATTACACTTGGAAATACTTAGGAGATTACACTCCAACGAACTTACACTTGTACGTTACACGGGATTACATCCGATACGAACTTACAAGTTCACTCACTAGTTACGTGCTGGATTACACGTTAACTGATACGAACATACACTCGAATACTTACGAGGTTTCACTCGTACCCTTTGGGGTTTAAGCCCATTGGAACTTACGCAAACGATACACGTTGTGATACAAACAAACAGTTATACACGTACGCTTTACAAATGTACAACTACTATGAATACATAATAATAATGGATGGAATTATTATTATTACACAACGACACCAACGGACCGTACAACTTTTATACAAACTACAATAACGAATACAAACGTACAAACAACTTATGGACATTAACTAGTTTGGGAACAACTAGCATGGATACTTTACAAGTATTTCATTTACTTACTAAACCTTATGCGTATTAGGACGCTAAGGGTTGCTAGTTCGGGATACTACTTTGCTTGCTTACTGCATTATCTGCTAGACTCAGGTGAGTCTCACAGCCCCTACTTTACTGTTTTTACTCAGGGGTGAGATGCATTACTGTTTTACATGAACACACAAAACTTACTTGCTGCCATGATTTACATACTGTACGAGATTACGGATACGCCAATTGCATGAGTTTTCGACTAATCCAATGAAATCCTCCTTAATCATAGTTGTTAGTTATGTGATAAGCGCGAGTTTTAGTATATGGATCCATATGGGACTGACAATCCCCGCCCGGGGTAGCACGCACTACCACGAACCGTTCCTGTAGAAACGGGCGTTTCTTACTCGTTCCGTATGAATGTTTTGGATTACATTCATGGGGGGTACCTATATTTACTGTACGTTAAGCTTCAACTATGGTGGCTCGTGGCAATTGTATCAAACGGTTAGCATAACCTGCAACCACCCACTCTCTCTTGAAACTTAAGTTAACGATGAGCATAACCTGTGATCGTTACTTACTGGCTGGCTATGATTTACGAATACTACTTGTGTGTTCAACTGTTTACTTATTTACAAACCTGTGAGATTCACCAACCTTTTGGTTGACCGTTTTAGTAATGCTTCTCAGGTACACAGCATCAGTAGGGATGCCCAGCAGGATAAGCTTTCTTAGCTCGAGTCGCATGCATTTACAAGCTTGGAGATTTACATACATTACTTTTGTACTTACTGTTATGTATTAGAATCTCTAGGATTTTACTTGAACTCGAGCTTGTATTTTGAAACTACTTATGTATTAATGTAATAACTTTTCGAATGTCTCATTTAGAGTCGTTCACTGTATCCTTTGTGCTTGTGATTATTGATTAGTAACACCCAAAACATCGCTTCCGCAAACTGTTAAATTTGGGGGTGTTACAGATTGGTATCAGAGCCTAAGGTTATAGTGAACTAGGTTGCATTTAGTGGGCCTAGACTATGACCGTTAGTCAGTATTCCCCATTAGGTATAACTGGTTCAGGAATTACAGCATACAAGTTTAATTTAACATAGCCTGATCAACTATGTACAATTAAATGAAGATGATGTGAGTTCTGAAAGGGGTTATGTTGAACCGGAATGCATTAGCTGACTCTAACCTCGAGAGAACCGGGACTTTTACGTCATTGTGCTAGACACGAACTAGGCGGTTATGTGATATATAAATATATATATATACATAGGCCTCTTTCCCCGATACGATACTCTCTCTTGACTGCTGCGAAATTAATATTTTTCAACTTACATCAAACGAACAACAACTCGACTCTCGTCATTCTGTCCTTATTCAACTTTTATGAATTCACGAATATCGACATACTTCCGAAGGCCTCGATTTCACACTACTCTCTAGGCTATTATATACTGAAGGTATAGGAATAGGCCTTGTCCGATGATACTTTGTTTACCACCCACCCCATTATAACTGACAACCATAGCTACTCCAACATATTTCGATATGAAGATCGGGACTTTGTTTTATTCGCTAACCCTACCTAATTCGACGTTTATAACATTCTACAACGTACCCCACTGTACCGTTAGATGTATCCTAAGAAAACCATTTTCAATTCAAATTCCCATCGGATTTCAAAATTTCCAACCAACTTTTACTATCAAAGATTTTATAACAAATGTATTTTTTTATCAAACATGTTACAAAATTCCTCACAAAAATGTTTTTATAAAATTTTCAAAAACTTCAAAAACTGTATAAACTTATTTATAGTACACAACTTTAAACAACCTTCACACTTTGGCGTAATTTCTCTAAACTTACTAAAATCATCACAATCATAATTCTTGTTCAAACCTTCACATGTTCTTTATTTGTTGTTTCAAGGAACATGCCTCCTCGACGACAAATCACACTTACTGAAGCCGAAGTCGCGGGTATTATTGCCCGTAGTGTGGACCAAGCTCTAGCTGTCCGAGCAACCAATCCTGGTAGCGAAGATACGGCTAACAATACACCTCCACCCAAAACCTGCACCTACAAGGACTTCCAAAACTGCAAACCCTTGAGCTTTGCAGGTACTGAAGGAGCGATCGGTCTGATTCGTTGGACCGAGAAAATCGAATCAGTATTCCTCATATGCAACTGCAAGGAAGAGGACAAAGTTAAGTTCGCCGCCAGCACCTTTTCTGACACCGCTCTTACCTGGTGGAACACCTATGCGCTGACTGTGAGCGTTGCCGATGCTTACAAACTACAGTGGGATGAACTAAAGAATATGCTGAGGGGCGAGTACTGCCCAAGAGATGAGCTGAAACAATTGGAAGTGGAATTTTGGAATCACAAGATGCAGGGTGATGACATCACCGGTTACACCAATCGCTTTCACCAGCTGGCACTTTTGTGCCCATCCATGGTTGATCCCGAGTACAAAAGGATCGAAAAGTACGTTGATGGGCTTCCTGAGCGACTTCAAGACTTAGTTACTTCATCCAAACCGGGAACAATTCAGAGCGCCATTCGTATGGCTCATGAGTTAACGGCCAATTCTGTCCGCCGTGGCTTGACTTCAACCCCGTCTGCGAATAACAAACGTAAATGGGAAGTGAGTCCCCACTCATCCAACCCGATTCCTGACAAGAAGCTTGCAATTGTCAATGCCAATGACTCAAAGGCTTACAAAGGGAGCAAGCCTTACTGCTCCAAATGTGGTCGCCATCATAATGGCTCCTGTCCCTGCACCAAATGCAAGAAATTCGGGCACCTGGCCCAAGACTGCCGAACCAACCCCACCGGTACCGATACTCCTGCACCCAAAACCTGCTATGAGTGCAACGGTACCGGGAACTTTAGAAAGGATTGCCCAAAACTGAAACTCCGGACCAACCACACGAGGAGTAGAGCATACGTAATTAATGCTAGGGACGATGACCCAAATCCGAGACTCTGTGATTTGCTTAACCCGGGTACGCTCATTCTTTGATTTCCCGAGACTGTTTTCCATAAATCTCTCGCTTAACGATTATGTGTAACTGTCTATTATTTTGTGTGTTTTCTTTGATCCTAAGTACCCAATAGGATTAGGAAACGACCGAATATACAAATTCCGAACATATAACTTGTATTACTCTTGGACTACCAATAACAAACTCCCTTCCCAATTATCTCACACTGGTTGAGACCGGGAACTCGTCTACTATCCGTTACTTTAAACAAGATAATTTAATATAACTTCATTTACTAGTAACAATTCTTAAATAAAATAATTATTTCGTAGGAAATGACAACTCACTCCGTCAACAACCCTACCTTGGATGATGAACTGCTCAGTGAGGAACCAATAATGTTTCCTTACCTCCTCGAACTCGAGTGTGATACCGAACCTTCTGTTGAATCAGCAACAGCACCTGCCTCTCCTGTTGCTCTAACTGCTGCAAAAGCACCAGTTGATGTAACCTTGACTGCTGAATCAGTCAGCCACCTCAATCAAACTATTGATTCGCTACGAAAACAACTAACTGAAGCACGGGAAGACATAGATAACCTACGACAAACTACTTTCCAGAATAACGTACGTATGCGTGAGTACGAGTTACGTTTGATAGCCTTAGAAAACCTTGCTTCACCATCAACATCACAAGGTACTCCTACTGAAGAAGATACCGATACTGACTGTACGCCACCTCCAGCAAAAAGGGTGAAGATTACTCCCTCCAACTCTTCAGGAAACTACTTGGGAAAGAAACCTTTCTGTTCTCAATGCACTCGGCATCATGAAGGACCATGTACCATACCCATTGGTCGATGCAAGTCCTACCCTAAGAGTACTAACTCCCCTAAGACGAAGCTGTGCTTCAACTGCGGGAGTGCTGGCCATCTCAAGGCCCAATGCCCACTACCTCCAGACAACAAAACTAAGGGTACGTTACTACCTGACCACTACCCTACCCTGAATACTATAGGACTTACCGTCCTACCGTAGGCTACTAGTACACATTGTAGCTACCTGACAAGTATGGAACTACCGACTACTACTTCGAACAAATTTCGGGACGAAATTTTATTAACAAGGGGAGAATGTAACAACCCCAAATTTAGGGCCAATTTAAATTTTCCCTAATTACGTGTTTATTACTTGTATATAATATGAAATAGGATTATATACGTTATTTACTTATTATATATATATATATATATATATATGGATGGAATATATATATATATATATACGCGTATACGATTCGTACATATCGTATGAAACTACAATTGTACAAACTTGCGGACATTGGTAAAACAATTATTAAATAATGTGAAATTATTTAATTACTTTGACTAGTACTTTATATTATGTTTATAATATAACGGAAAACGTACGTTTTAATTAAAACGTTACCGAACTCTCCGAAAACTCGACCAACCGACAAAACAAAACAAATGTTACATTTTATAACTTCAAAACAAAGTATTTTATTAAAATGCTTTAACTAAATTATCGGATATTATTTCGTATTTTAAACGTATATTTAATCGCGTATAAAATGATTTTAACGTTTAAACGACCGGGAAAACGAACACCACACGGAGCGCAAACACGAGGGAACGAAACTTGGTGAGATCCACACACGGTGGACCCCACCAACCGGCCAAGACAAGGGGACAAACCCCCCACCTCTCTTTGATCACTTACACACACAAACACATTCACCACTTTCACACCCCATCAAACTCTCTCATCTCTCTCTAGCTCGGCACTCTCTCTCTCTAAAAATCACCCACAAAACGAACTTCAATCACCTAGCTCGTTTGGAGAAAAGTGATCACGAGAACGAGGGCTACAACTTCATCTTTTCGGATTTTCGTTTCGACAACTTTGTAAGTTTTCCGGCGACCCGAAACTTTTCCGATTACTTTTATTTTGCTAGATTATTGTTCCCCTAGCTTAGTAATGTCCAAATATGTAAATAAAACACGTTTGTGAACACGTTAACGGAAATGTCGGTTTTGGTCATTTTAAAGAAAACGACACCACAAACCATAAAAACGACCACCAATAGTTACTATGGACTCATTATAACATATTAAAACTAGTATAAAAGTTCTAGACCCAACGGAAACCGGAAAATACGTTTTCAGAAACTTAAATTCCGAACAGACCTCTTGTGTCGCATCGGACCAAAATTTCATGCGACACAACACTGTGTCGCATGTTATGTCACACGTTATGTCGCAATGTATGCGACACAACGCTTATGTCACACTATATGTCGTATCATCTACGACACAAAGTTTACCTATCGCTTGATTGCGACACAACGACTATGTCGTATCGTTGTGTCGTACCATTGTATGCGACACAACCATTGTGTCGCATAAACACCAAACTGAAATCAAACCATACGACACAGACCTTATGTCGCATACGGTCTGCGACACAAGCCTTGTGTCGCAGATAGCCCATATCAGAAAACAAAATATATTCTAAGTGTTGGAATCACTTTTCAACTACTAAATCAAATACGATGCTACTTATACATGAAAATACTATACTTTTGAGAGTATACAACAACACTTGAATACGTACAAGACTATACTAAACTAACGTGAGATTTCACTCACACACATGTACGAGATTACACTTGGAAATACTTAGGAGATTACACTCCAACGAACTTACACTTGTACGTTACACGGGATTACATCCGATACGAACTTACAAGTTCACTCACTAGTTACGTGCTGGATTACACGTTAACTGATACGAACATACACTCGAATACTTACGAGGTTTCACTCGTACCCTTTGGGGTTTAAGCCCATTGGAACTTACGCAAACGATACACGTTGTGATACAAACAAACAGTTATACACGTACGCTTTACAAATGTACAACTACTATGAATACATAATAATAATGGATGGAATTATTATTATTACACAACAACACCAACGGACCGTACAACTTTTATACAAACTACGATTTACAAACGAATACAAACGTACAAACAACTTATGGACATTAACTAGTTTGGGAACAACTAGCATGGATACTTTACAAGTATTTCATTTACTTACTAAACCTTATGCGTATTAGGACGCTAAGGGTTGCTAGTTCGGGATACTACTTTGCTTGCTTACTGCATTATCTGCTAGACTCAGGTGAGTCTCACAGCCCCTACTTTACTGTTTTTACTCAGGGGTGAGATGCATTACTGTTTTACATGAACACACAAAACTTACTTGCTGCCATGATTTACATACTGTACGAGATTACGGATACGCCAATTGCATGAGTTTTCGACTAATCCAATGAAATCCTCCTTAATCATAGTTGTTAGTTATGTGATAAGCGCGAGTTTTAGTATATGGATCCATATGGGACTGACAATCCCCGCCCGGGGTAGCACGCACTACCACGAACCGTTCCTGTAGAAACGGGCGTTTCTTACTCGTTCCGTATGAATGTTTTGGATTACATTCATGGGGGGTACCTATATTTACTGTACGTTAAGCTTCAACTATGGTGGCTCGTGGCAATTGTATCAAACGGTTAGCATAACCTGCAACCACCCACTCTCTCTTGAAACTTAAGTTAACGATGAGCATAACCTGTGATCGTTACTTACTGGCTGGCTATGATTTACGAATACTACTTGTGTGTTCAACTGTTTACTTACTTACAAACCTGTGAGATTCACCAACCTTTTGGTTGACCGTTTTAGTAATGCTTCTCAGGTACACAGCATCAGTAGGGATGCCCAGCTGGATAAGCTTTCTTAGCTCGAGTCGCATGCATTTACAAGCTTGGAGATTTACATACATTACTTTTGTACTTACTGTTATGTATTAGAATCTCTAGGATTTTACTTGAACTCGAGCTTGTATTTTGAAACTACTTATGTATTAATGTAATAACTTTTCGAATGTCTCATTTAGAGTCGTTCACTGTATCCTTTGTGCTTGTGATTATTGATTAGTAACACCCAAAACATCGCTTCCGCAAACTGTTAAATTTGGGGGTGTTACATATTGTTTTCTAATTCGAACGCAAAGTACACGGTGGCTATGGAAATATGGTTTTCAAACTGAACACTAAGTACACTGGAGCCTTGGAAATACTGCTTTCTACTCTGAACGCAAAGTACACTGTGCCCGTGGAAATATGGTTTTCTAACTGAACGTGAATATTACACTGTTGACAAATTAGGGATTTATTGGGACTTAAAAGTAAAGGGTTGGTTTATATCATAGATGGATAATATTATGCTTACATACAAACTTAGTTAAGTAGTCTGGGTTAGCCTTTATGAAGCAATGTAAGGTACCGTAAGTCGGCTGATTACTCGGTATAGCATCGGCAACACCTCCGGTGTAGTTAACACATGGAAGCCGAGGAAAAGCCGCAGTTACTAAGCCTTGTGGAATAACGGTAACTTTGTGATCAGCAGAGTTGGTACCGACTAGGTCCTTGGTTCATCAATGGAAACACCTCCGGTGGAGTACAGTGTAGTAATCACGGAAAGAGTCGTTGTTATCGGTCTATGTGAATCACGAGTCATGATTCAACATCCAGACTCACCAAACCATCGATAGAAAGAAATCAAGCACACTCTATAAACTTGGTCATAAATGTTTTATTTAGATTAGATGTTATTGTGGGGTTAAGAAAGGTCGGACATCGAGTTGGTTTGTCGCCTTATTCATGCACCCAGGGTTTCATCCCAGAAAAGGGTCACTGTACCTTCACCGATTAGTGTTGTGGGCTGGATAAACTACTCCGATCAGAATCAGGATAGCCTAGTCGCTCAGCGACATACTGATCGAGAACTCTATCAGTAGGGGGCTAGTGCTTACTCTACAGATACCTGAAATAAATAAAATACAAACCTTTAGAACACGTTTTAATACATCATACATCATTCCAATCAATAAGGCTACCAAAATCATAGCAAACACCCTCTCTAGATTATCTGCTATCTACATTTATTTTATATGCTTTAATTTTAATTTTCTGCCTAAGTATAAAAAACAAAAAACAAACCACCAATCAAATCTTTTAAAACCTGCTAGATCGATAAGTACGCTTGTTTCATCCACGATCCACAATACACTGACTCAGAGAACGACCCTAGGTCAACCTTGCTGCTATACACCAATAGTAACTAGGTATACTTAGGCCCCGCAAATATAAATTTTAAAACCCTCTGGTGGTCGTGCCCGGAGGAAGGTCCGCAACGACGCGAGTGAAATCGTAACCGACCTCCAGGCGCCCATCAATATCATTGAGATTGAGTTCCTTTGATGTTATTGATTATTGATGATTATGAATCTAGGTTTATAGTCATTGCTAAATATGTTGAGTCTGATAGGTTAAGAGACTAGTAACTAATCAATCTAAAATGAGCAAGCTAATAAGAGATTATTAGTAGGTATTGTTGAGTCATACCGCGAGGAATAATCGTAACAAGTCGTGAATACTTCATGCACAATCTAGGGAAAAGCACACAATAGAGCACCATCCTTGTGACATCGGATCGATGTTTAATGTGGAACCCTAGATTGTAGATATTAGTTGGACCCGGAACGTTGGCTAATATACATTTAACTTGGATTCTTTGATTAGTATTTAAGTTAATATAAAAGAAATCACAATCAGAATATCAAAACACATGAACCGGATAATATGAATCTGAGTGTGAAGACTCTAAGCAATTACATGTCTATCTCCGATTGTTTATCTGTTCCTCTTTATCTTGTTTTATGTTATTTGATTTAGTTAATTAGTTCATCTTGAACGTTCGCACGGAACTAAAACGTACCCCCTATTTTACTGCTTTCTGAATAATTCCAATTTAATTGAATAACATTGTTCCTGTGTTCTTTTGTTCCTGTGATCGACCTGGACTTACCATAGCTATACTATTCCGATCGGGTATTCTTGCCTGGTTGTGTGATAGTAGTGATTGGTATATCCTGTACTTTATAAATAATAAAACGAGACGCTTTTACACGCATCAAGTTTTTGGCGCCGCTGCCGGGGAACACTTAACCGGTTGGACTGATGTTCTATCGGGGAACGGGTGCTTATTCGATTAAGTTGGAAATTATAAATTAAAAAAAAATATATTTAAAAAAAAAATGTTTTGTATCAAATTGTTTATATTTTAATTACATGTATATGCTTGTTATATAGTTTAATATTTAATGGAGCGAAGATTTTGAATTTGGTTTGCACAGATTCTCAACCGGTGGTTGTGCGCACCAGCCGGCGGTTGGAAGGGTTGTTTTTGCGACAAAATTCTGTTACGGTTTGTTATGTATATTCTGTAATTAGTATTATTGTTTATTTCTTGTTCCTTACTTTATGTAGGTTATGGTTTGTGAATATGTAGTTTTAACTTCTAGTTATTTTATATTTTATTTTCTTGTTCTACTTTTTGTTTTCTTGTTTTCTTTGTTTTTGCAGTTTCGAACTTTGTGGGTGTGTTCCCTGGAAACCCTCACGAGACTATAACTCGTCCACTCGGGATACCGAGGGGTTTAAAGGCTTATTGCATACGCTAATTGCAATCGTGATGCCTACGGAAGTGTGCTGTTGTATATTTTCAGCATCAGATCAAGAAAGCAATTTTCTTCAAGATCAGGGGAGTTTTCTGTTCACTTCTTTTCTATTCCCTATTTTACGATTTCTTGTTTTACAATGAGGACATTGCTTTATTTTTAGTGGGGGATGGGGAAAAGAAGTTTGTTTGTCCTGAGTTATAAATCGATAAATATTGGTAGACTTTAGAACTTTGTTTTAAAGGCATTTTTTTTAGGGAATATAGCTAGAAGACATTCTATGTTAGTCATTTTTCAGCCCAAAAATTTCTTTTAAAAATATATTCTCATTAAGTTTAGAAAATCTTGTAACAAATCTGGGAAATTCAAAGGATAATTTGAACTTAAATTTCAAAATATTAGATAGTTCATCATATGATGTATCGATAGGCAATCTATGTATAAGTTGTTGAGCTATTAAATAAAATTAATACAACAAGTAGGCGATATTCCGAGAGAAACTTTAGCAATTTATGACTTAGTCTTAATTCTTATATATGATAGTGTGCGATATGCCATAATTTTGGAATTTAGTTAATATCATTTGGGGATATACTGGGTGTTGTTTCCTCTGTTGTACATAAGTACAGACCTGGTCTCTGCCAGTATATTTAATGAAAAAGAGCAAAAAGAGTTTAAACGAACTCAAGATTTTAAAATGTAGTCAAATTATGTCGCTTTGTTGTACTAAGGTACGGACCTGCAACCAATGGTTTGACTAAAAGTTATTTTGCTAAACCAAGGTTAAGTTATGTCACTCTGTTGTGTTGAGGCACAGACCTGTCACCAATATCTTGTCCTGAAAAATGATTACTTTAATTGGATATCCATAATATGTGTAATATTAGCACGTTATATGTATGAGGGTATTTTGCTATTGGAAATCAAGGGTAAAGCTGCTAGAATAATAATATAAGCTCAATTTCTGAAATATAGATTGTTTAAGTGGACAACAATATTGATAATTCTTGTGAGTTATCTTTTATGCCTAATAATAATGAATGAGAAACTTGGGTTTCCTAGAAGAGTTTCCTGATAGCTAATTCTTATAGTTGAATTATTTTTAAGCTAAAAATTTGGTTTGCGAAATGCTAGCTTGTATGTAAGTCCCAACGCGCCCTTGTTTGCCTACTATTTTGAAAATTTTGACGTTTATAAGTTTTAAATCGATAGTCTACTTGAGGACAAATAGGATTCAAGTGGGGGATGTTTGATAAACGCCAAAATGTACTATATTGTAGTACTAATTACCCCTTAGTTCAATAGGTTTCTAATGCATTTTATGTGAATAAGATACTTATTTCGTTCATATTTGCATTTAGGAGTTTATTTGGAGCTTGGATCGAAAATAAGCAGAAAACGAGCTAATCGTGAAGAAAAGTTGCTAAAAGAATAAAACATTGGACAAGAGAAGATTGGATCGAGGAAAAGAAGCTAAGAGAGTGAAGATAGGCAATATTGGATTGGAATAAGTGTAAATGAAGCTCGAATCGGAAAGAGAATGAAAGATGAGCTGAAAATGAAGAAAAGTGTAAAAGCTGAGTTTTCGGATATGCTGTTAGTATTTTGGCCATAACTTCTTCATACGAACTCCGATTGGGGTGATTCAACTTGGAGAATTTAGCTAACAAGCAGGGCTACAACTTTCATTTTTTGCCCTTGGACCAGTTTTGCAATCCATATGCCGTATGGACATCCATACTCCGTATGGATTGGTCGGCCAGAATACTATAAATTCTCACTTTGCCTCATTTTAACCTAACTTTTATCCTAAACCCTAATTCGACAAAGGCAGCTTCCAGAGGCATTTTAATGTTTTTTTGGAGGCACAAGAAGGTGGGGATTGATGCCAATTGATTCCTCTTCGCGTGGTTCATCGATTCGGTTTGCGTATCACTTTCCGATTTCCATTCTAAACATGTCTATGTGTTTTGTTTTGGGATATGAATCTGATTTTGTATAATTGAATCATGGATTAGACTTTATGTATATTGTTTAGTTTAATAACCTTGGATTGTGATTGTTTGATGGTTATAATTGTGTTTTGAATCGATTATCTTATTGAAGATTGTTATGTTATCCGTAGAACCTTGATTGTTGGTGATTGTTAGTTACTACTTAACGTGGTTGATAATATCATTGAGATTGAGTTCCTTTGATGTTATTGATTATTGATGATTATGAATCTAGGTTTATAGTCATTGCTAAATATGTTGAGTCTGATAGGTTAAGAGACTAGTAACTAATTAATCTAAAATGAGCAAGCTAATAAGAGATTATTAGTAGGTATTGTTGAGTCATTCCGCGAGGAATAATCGTAACAAGTCGTGAATACTTCATGCACAATCTAGGGAAAAGCACACAATAGAGCACCATCCTTGTGACATCGGATCGATGTTTAATGTGGAACCCTAGATTGTAGATATTAGTTGGACCCGGAACGTTGGCTAATATACATTTAACTTGGATTCTTTGATTAGTATTTAAGTTAATATAAAAGAAATCACAATCAGAATATCAAAACACATGAACCGGATAATATGAATCTGAGTGTGAAGACTCTAAGCAATTACATGTCTATCTCCGATTGTTTATCTGTTCCTCTTTATCTTGTTTTATGTTATTTGATTTAGTTAATTAGTTCATCTTGAACGTTCGCACGGAACTAAAACGTACCCCCTATTTTACTGCTTTCTGAATAATTCCAATTTAATTGAATAACATTGTTCCTGTGTTCTTGTGTTCCTGTGATCGATCTGGACTTACCATAACTATACTATTCCGATCGGGTATTCTTGCCTGGTTGTGTGATAGTAGTGATTGGTATATCCTGTACTTTATAAATAATAAAACGAGACGCTTTCACACGCATAAGTAATCAAACGTGATATTGGACGTTAACAAACTACAAAGCAAAAACTAATTATATTGGCACGTGGTAATCTAAATACTTAACTAAGAAATCTTAACAAACCAATTTACCGAGAATCTAACTAGAGACCTCGTGTTCATAGGACTTGGATAGGAGTCATACTCGACAAGCACACGTGTTACATCCGTCGATTCACGCTTACGCTCAACAGTGAGTTCTCACAGCCCCTTTTTCACTTGTTTAATATTTTGGGGTGAAAAGCATGATTCTAAATTTTTACTATATTGGTTGTACTTTCATAAACTCGTTAAATTTTTGCCATGTTACTTATGCGGATTGGTGTGTATATTATTGTTATGCTTGAGTTCTATCGTGCTAAAGTCCCCGGAAATACCTTTACACTACTTATTAACTCGTTATCGAGCCGTTGATATTTATGGATAGCGCTATTTAGGAGGAAACCACTCCTCACTTACACTGGTCGTGAGTGCATAGTATTACAGTACTCATGTTACCGATAGAACATGGAGCTTGGGGCATGTGTTGGTTGAATCGGTTTAGTAGTGGCCTCAATTGCATTAACACTCTTGTATACTACCTTTCATATTTGCAACTATTACAACAAATCTTTTTATTCATGTCATTTATAAAGCTTTTAATTTGTTTGTTTGTAACACTAAACCTGTGTACTCACCAACTATGACCATAGTTGACCCTTTTATTTTATCATGCTTTTCAGGAGAACGACAGTAAGGTGCATTCTAGGAGTATATTAGAATGGATGCATGTTCACATGCGTTTGCTTTGTTTTTAAACTATGAATCTCTTTTGAAAACTTTATGAACTTAACGTAATCTCCTTTGGATCTATGTTTTGAACTTGTAGTAATTTGTAATACTTTTGCTAAATTATGTATGGTGTTACTTCTATATCTTGTGCATTGTTACCCGGTACTGTTACTCCTCGTGTTTCCGCTTTAGCGGGGTGTGACAGGTTTGGTATCAGAGCGTAAGGTTATAGAGAATGGCGGTTTTTCCAAACAAAAACCCCAACTATAACCAACATTTTCTTTAAAATATTTTCTTAAAACTCCAAAGGTATTACCAATTAAACTAAACCGAGCATAGTATTAGTATAACTAAACCATGTGTTGCATTATTGGACCTCAATTAGGCATAGCCTGATCACTTATGTTTAATTTAGGTAAGATTATGCGAGACACGGAATAGGTATACTACGGTTATGTTCGATTTTTCTTTCCTGTTAAAACCTTTGGAAAGCAAACATTGTATGGGTGCATTGCATATCGTAGGCATCCATGTAGCATTGTTAGTAACTAAGTATACCTCCATTTTAGTCTTATCATTTCAAGGTTAACATGTTAGTGCATAATGTCAAAGTAGCTTGTTTAAGGTGTTAGTTAAACCTAGTGGTCTTTGTAAAGAGACACTAAGTACAGGATAGTAACAATAGGGGTGTTGCTATAGCTACTGTATGTATACAGTGGTTGTGTCTTGATTGTGACTATTCGTTCTATCTATTTTTGACCAAGATTCGATGATATAGTAATCGTTCCTAATTGATAGTAAAGCAATAGTTTTACTTACTCTTGCTTAGATTATATTACATTTTAATTCCGCATACATAAATTCGTTAAACAATATTCCGCACGTTTAACTTGTGATTCGAACCTAAAGATCCGAATATTGGGAACTACACATCATTTTCCCACACTGCTTACTCGGCAATCGCACCAGGAAACGTCACTAATTGTCCTAGGAACTAAATCTCCTGCTTGTAGTCTTACCTTGTTGCAATCCTCATTCCACGTTGCCATATCAACCGATGATTATGGTTACATCACCATGTCGCCCTTGCGACAACCCACCCAGTACCGAGGAGGAGAGTCTATCCGAAAAAGGACCCACTTGAGGAGGTCCCGCCTGAGGATGAACCAACAAAACTGGGCCAACACGAGAACTCGTCACCTATGCGCATTACATATACTTCTTCTACTTCACACTCTTCCTCCCACTCTTATCGAAGACCTATGAATCGCGTGTGCTATACACGATTAGAAGGACTGACAGACCACCTCGAACTAGACCTTACACTATCTATACTACTACTGATACTCCAACCACTAGGCCCGTCGTCGGTCAGATATCTGTCAATGGAATTAATTACCTGCAACTCTTGAGAATTGGAGAACTGAAGAAGGAATACATATTCCTACAGAGGACGAAGAAGCTTTCTACATGCGAATCCCTCTATACGCACATGAACTAGCTCACCATACCGTCCTGGTACTAGCTGCGAGACTACACCGCCACGAGAATAGAATAGATATTATTAGTACGTGGAGAAGGACCTGGAAGAAATCAGAAGATAGTGTCATCCAAGAAAATTCGCAAATATTTGACCGAAGAATGTCTCGCTATTTTTGCACACGTCCTCAAGATAAAGTCAAAGAAAAGACGCATACAAGATGTCCCGGTGGTATGCAATTACCCCAAAGTATTTCCAGATGATCTACCAGGACTGCCCCCACATAGGCGAGTTGATTTTCGAATCGATGATCTATTCGATCAGCTGCAAGGCGCCTCCTACTTCTCCAAACTCGACCTACGGTCATATTATCACCAATTATGGATTCACAAAGAAGATATACCCAAAACGGAGTTCCAAACATGATACGGGCATTATGAGTTTATGCTTATGCCCTTCGGCCTAACCAATGCTCCTACGGCATTCATGAACTTAATGAACAGAGTCTGCAAAGCATACTGGGATAAGTTTGTGATTTTATCGATGACATACTAGTCTACTCGCGTAGTATAGAAAATCACGAGCAACATTTAGGACAAGTGTTGCAACCACTCAAGGAAGAGAAGTTGTACTCCAAATTCTCTAAGTGAGAGTTTTGGAACAGAGAAGTACACTTCCTCGGTCATATACTGAACATAGAAGGGATCCATGTGGATCCATCTAAAATCGAGGCGATTGAAAAATGGGAAGTCCCGGCGACTCCTACGAAGATCCGTCAATCTCTAGGATTGGCTGGATACTACAAAAGGTTCATAGAAAATTTCTCAAAGATCGCCAAGCCCCTGACAGAACTGACCCAAAAGATTAGGGAATAAGTTTGGGATATTGAAGAGGAGAAGGCATCCCTAATGCTGAAGGAGAAACTGTGCAATTGCGCCAATCCTATCATTGCCCGAAGGAACACATTGTGGTATATAGTGATGCGTCACACTTGGGATTTGGCTGCGTTCTGATGCAGAAGAATAAAGTAATTAGGAATGCTTCCTGGCAGCTCAAGAAAAAAAAATGAGGTGAACTGTACTACGCATAACTTGGAACAGGGAACAGTAGTCTTTGCACTTAAGATCCGGAGACATTACCTATTGTGAAAATGTATGATCGTTTAAGCTCTAGACTTTTTAGGTCTTGATCTAGAATACAATGATAACAATGATAATAATTTACACAGCGGAATAAGAATAAGAACAATGTTATCACAACAAGCCCCAATATTATTTGATCAGAATAACACGGTTATACAAATATAACAGGATCAAAAAACCTTGATCTTGAGGCTAACCAAAAACTCTTAGACGTCTACATTATGTGTGCACACTTTTTCCTACGTCCCTATGTCTCTTTATATACTAGAGACAATTAGGGTTACAAGAAATCATAATTATACTAGGAAACTAATTAAAATAAAATAATTCATCTTTGGTCCCTCAACTTTCATCTTTGATTTTGTCTCATCAAATTAATAAATCCTAACAATCTTCCCCTATTTGATGATGACAAAATATCTATCTTCTTGCACAAACTTTCCCTTAACTCTTGATTTCTTGTAATCATATCATGCCATGCGATAAGTTGCAAATCTGAATCTTCAAATTCTTCTTCCCCTTTTTGTCATAATCCAATAGGGGCTTTTGCAACTTGTAAACACTTCCCCTCAAGTGTTACATGTAGATGATGAAACTTTAAACAGTAGGCTTCCTCTAAATTATATTCACCATCTCTTGAATCTCGAATTCTATCAGCTCTATGTAATGATCACGTATGAAGAAAATAAAGTATAACAAACTTGATGAAGAAGTTGAATCTTCCAAACCCGTACCTTATATCTTGTACTATCCACGACGTCGAACTTATATTCCATGTATAAGTAGATCACAATCTCCCCTTAAGATCTCTTTGACAAAAATCCTTATTCTCCATAATAAGTCATCGAGCCCACCATAACTCTTTCAAGTGATAGCAAATGTGAGCATTGAGCATCATAAGTTTGTAAATCTCACACGTTTGCTAGATTTTGTCAAGTCTTCGTCGTCACCATACAAACCAAACAAGTTATCTTCAAAGCTCTTCATCCTCCACTTTGAGATATGATAAGATACAAATCTGTAAAACTCAACTACAATATCAAATAAGTTATAATCAATCTTCTTCGTAATCACTTCTTCAAATAATCTTCAACAACGAGCCATAAAATCAATACGAATAAATTGTTATGAAAAACAATTCCAATCGAGATCCAACGCTATCAGTGGTAACTGTTTTTGCACTTAGAGTTTTAACCACATAGCACTAACAGTGGATTAACTCCAACTTCAAATCAACAAACATTGGTAACTTTCCACTTCCACTTAACGAACAGTGGTAATATTCAATAAGTCCACAAAGAGTGTTAATTTCTAACACATTCAAAAACAGTGGTAATATCTTTCAATTTGCACTAACAGTGATAAAACCTCCCAAACAGTGGTAATCTTTTACAGTTTCTTCTAACAGTGGTATTCTCCTTTACCTTGCAATGATTATCCAAACCATAAGTGATATTCTTCCACATGCTTTCCACTGTTTCTTTCGTTAATTAATTCTTCCACTTTATCTATCAATCTTTATCTTCTCTCCAACCGAATAACAGAAACCATAATCACAGTTTACGTCACTTTTAATCTACACTTGCTGCGCATGTTACCTTGTTGCAAGAACCAAAACACAAATCAACTTCTTAATCAAACTTCAACTGTTGATCGAATTTAATATTTAGCACAAGTTGGTTAAATATTAAATCGAAAACAGAAGTTGGTCGGCAAGAATGATTTCCAAAGTAGACGAGTGTCGGCTAAGCTAACAATAATTGCAATGAATATTATCTTTCTCATGCTGCAAGTATCCAACTAAATCCTCTCTGATGTTAATCTGGACTTCAACTCCTCTAATCAGTACATCCCTAGCAATAATCTCTGCTCATGAGAGCATGTCAGTCTCGCTAGTTTCATGTTCTCATCAACAAACTATACGTTGTACCACGATCTTGCGATTAACATAACCTTTGATGTGACACAAAAAGTCATGTTTTCAAGGCCATTATTCCACACTTTTTGGGCACATCTTTAGTGAAAACATTCTAAAACAATCATTATTTACCAAAATTCACTAAAGTGCTCAAAATATAGACGTTGCTACAAAAGTTACTAAAAACATCCGAATAACGAGCAAAACGGAGCAAACAAGCAGCAACCAATTCTCGCACCCTTATTTATCCTATGATAAGCATATACTAACCTTATGATATGTTGTAATAGGTAAAATCGAGATGAGAATATCAAGAATCATGCAAATCAGATAAAGAACGGAGAAGACAGGACGGTTACAAACTCCTATAAAGTGATTTCGGATATGCTAAAGTTATACACATCCAATTTCAGTGATATTGGCACCATTAGAAGCGTAACGGAATTACGAAGACACAGGCACAAGAATCATGTCAAACGGACGCATAACGAAGGAGATACGGACGTTTTAAGCAACGAACGAAATCAGACGGAAGCCGTATACGGCCTTACACACCGTATACGGCCCTTCATAGACCGTATACGGCCCTTCATACACCGTATACGGCCCATGCACCCCATATCGTGCCTCGTTTGCTTGTACGTGCTGCTTCGCGAATTGTACGTGTGATTTTGAGCTTCGCCTATAAATAGGGGATACCCCCTCCTTCTTCAAACACACCTACACCTCACCATCCCACACATTTCTCCATTTCCACTTTCTCTCTCACACTCTCTCTCTCTCTCTCTATTCTCTCTTTCTTTCTTTCTCTCTCTAGAAATTAGGGTTTGATCCAGTTAGTTCTCAGTTAGTATTTAACTGAAACTAACGGAGGGGCTACTTTTGTAATAGCGTAGGGAATAGTCCAAGGGCTTTTTGTAATATTGTCAAGGATATTGCGGAAGTTCTGCTTGTACTCTCTCTCTAAACGCTTATTCAATCTACGCTTTATTAACGGTTACTTCTTTCCTTATCTTTTATAATGATAATTGCTATTGTTATTATGCTAGATTTAGGACCTGTTATTATGCGTAGTGAGTAGTTTCCTTGTGTGTTTGTTATGATGTAGTTAGTTATATATGTGTGGGGTGATGCTGCTTTAAACATATAATTGGATAACATTATGAAACAACGGTGGTAACGTTATACGGCTTTCATTTGTATAGCGCCGGAATCATCACTTATGCGTGTAGTACGGAACGTGGAAGCTATGAAAGTCGTGGGCACAATCCGTTGTGGAAGTAATGATCCCAATTATATTATAATATGAAAACTGGTGATTTATTAACCTTGTATTTATGAATTTCTAAACCTAATCGCCTTTCCTCCAATTAAACGTGGTTAGAACCTTTATGACAAGGAGTCGCGAACTTTGATCAAATGGTCACTACCTATCTATGTTTTCTGAAACTGTAAACATGGTCTGAATTGCGTAGCTGTGGAAATACTGTTTAAAACCTTTCGTATAGTACACCGTGAATTAATCAGGGATTTATTGGGAAATAGTGAGGGATGGTTTATATCATAGATGGTTGGGCTTTAATATAAACTTAGTTTAAACTAGTCTAGAGTGACCATAAAGTATGTGACCCCAGAAAGACCACGGTAAACGGTACTATACTTCGTGTAACGGTGGAAACACCTCTGGTGGAGTACAAATACGTAGGAGCTAAGGAAATGTCGGTGGTTGAAGACTGTGTCACATCCTGGTTTAACTTTAAAGCTGTGGAAATGCTTGATCGCACTGTACACCGTTAGTACACCTAAAGATCCGGAACACTGTGGAAATGCTTAATTGCACTGTACACCGTTAGTACATCTCGGGTCTGGAAAACTGTGGAAATGCATAATCGCACTGTACACCGTGATGAAAGCTCTAGACTAAAATATAACCATTAATATAAAGTTAATTGTCACTAAACCAAGTCTTAATCTTAAATGCCTTGTTTGACTTCGTTGTCCCCGTAGTGTTAAGAAAGGTCGGAACCTTAGTGGGTATGTTACTCTATCTCATGCACCCAGGAACTAACATTCCAAGAAGGGTCGTTACTCTATCACTGGATAACGTTGAAGAGTTGAGCATCCTCCTCCGATCAGACTTAATTTGGCCTAGTACTCAGTGACATACTGATTGGTTTCACCAATCAGTAGGGTACTAGTGTTTACACTACGAACACTTAAGCTCAGATAAGACACAAACCTTTAAAAAGACGTTTTCATATCAAAACCCTAGCATCACCCCCGCATAAGCTAACGAAGTCATAACAAACACATCTCCTCCATACTGATTTCATCCCTATTTCTGTTTTCCATTTATTTACTTTTTATTTTATTGATTTAAATTACGGACCTAAGTAACAAAAACTCACTCAAAACTCTGTTTTAAAAATCCCATCACTAAAATAAACAACTTGTCTTGATACTTCCGTTTCACAATACGATTAGCTTGAAGAACGACCCTAGGTCATACTGCTGCTATACAGCTGTAGTAAAGCTTAGGTCCACAGCTCTACAAATTTAAAACACCCCACTGCCGTGTCCTCCTTCCGTTGCGTTGACGACCGTGTCGGATTGAGGAGCGACAAGTTTTTTGCGCCGTTGCCGGGGAGTTAATCGTAAGACTCTGAAGCATCCAGACGAGTTCTCTATTTAGTGATACTTCTTTCCCATTCTTATTTTCTTTTCCTTGTTCCAACCGACAATATTTTCCCATATCCCACAACGGTACTCGACCAGATCATCCGGATCCGAATCTCTCATTTTCGTACCCGATCCTGAGTCGATTATCTGCACCATCCGCAAAGAAAGACGTTCCCGTTTTCCACAAATGGCCGCTCGTGTTACTCTCGCCGACAACACCAAACCATCCATCGAAGGTCGAGGAGGACCGATTAGCTATCCAGTGATTGACGAAGCCTCTTTTGAGCTTAAACACCACATCGTACAACTCATAAAAGATAACTGCCAATTCCACAGTCTACCCCGTGATGATCCCAACGCTCATATCGACAAATTCATTCAGGTTTCAAACTCCTATAAGCAGAATGGGGTTGAGCAGGATATTATCCGCTTATACTTGTTCCCCTATTCTCTCGCTTTACATGCTTCTACCTGGTTTGAGGGACTTGAGACCGGCTCAATCACCTCATGGACCGACATGGGTAATAAGTTTCTCGCTAGATACTTTCCCCCGTCCAAACAAACTCAGGCAAAGAATGACATCGCAAACTTTCAACAAGCCCACGATGAATCTATCTACTCAGCATGGGAGTGATTCAAGAGTTTACTGAGGAAATGTCCAAACCACCAAATGACGAAGACTGACAAGGTGTGCACCTTCTACCGAGGTCTTGATCCTAACCATCGCATCAATCTTGACGCAGCAGCTTGAGGAAACTTCAAGAAACTTACTGATGATGAAGCATGGAGCTTGATTGAGGATATGACGATGCATCACCACGATTGGAAGTCTAATGAGCAATCCTCATCCTTACCTCTCTCCGCAAATAACACCCGCCAAACTGAAGCAATTAAGTTTCTGAGCGAATAAATTGAGACTCTGACAAAACAGATAGCAGATCTGAAGAAACAACCACAGCAGATCCACCAAGTTCAGGCTTGCCAGAACTGTGCCAACCATCCCGCTGAAGAATACGAGGTTGAGTACGAAGATCCTACTGACGGTTCGGCCTACTATGCCCAGTTCACTGTCAGACCTCAAAATCCTCCTGGCTTCGCTAGAACTTCACCACCCCGAACTCGAGGAAACCAATATCCTCCACGGAACAACCAACCCCCTTTCCAGCCCAGGTTTCAGCCATGATATCCGACGTACCCGCAACAACCGCAACTCCCATACAATCAACCACTTCCATTAACTGCCACTGAGGATACTCAGCCTGCTGAACCTGTGAAGACCATCATTCCAGTCATGAGTACTGATGACAACCTCAACAAATTCATCCAAGGTCAGACCGCTTTCAACCAGAAGACTACGGCTCGACAAGACCAAACTGATCTATTCCTTCTAAATCAACTCTCGGTCCTAAAAAGCCTTGAGAACCAGATCAGTCGGTTAGCCCAACGTTTCGATACCCGACCGCAAGGGACCTTACCAAGCAATACTATTCAGAACCCCCACGTCGAGGAAGCCAAGACCTTAAACTCTGATAAACCAACTCCTTCTATGACTGCTTCTCCAAAAAGGGAACATTCTCCTGTCCCGCCGACAGTTGAGACCAAATCAATGCCCACTCCGAATCGTGAGGTTGAGATTCCTTTCCCTAACCGCCTGCACAAGAAGTACAATGCCAAGTCATTCAAACTTGATGGAAAAATCTTAGACACCGTGTCTAGAAACCCTTCTATTACAAAATACATCCGACGAATGCTGGCAACTAAGGACAAGATTCCTTCCACTCCTAAAGTCTCCCTGAACGCCGAGTGTTCAGCCGTCATCCAGAATGCCTTTCCGGAAAAGCTAGGAGACACGGATCGATTCACCTTGCCCTATTCCATCTATAACTCAGCACAATACGCTCCTTGTCCGATCTTGGAGCTAGTATCAATCTGATGCCTTACTCGCTCTACTCCAGATTAGAATTAGGACCTCTCCAGCCCACTAAAATGAGCATCCAGCTTGCCGATCAATCAGTCCGATACCCAAAAGGCATTGCTGAGAATGTCATGGTAAAAGTTGACAGGTTCTATTTCCCCACTGACTTTGTAGTAATGGATATACAGGAAGACATTAACATACCCATTATCCTAGGTAGGCCATTCATGAATACTGCACGTGCTATTATTGATGTATACTCTCAGGTTATCAGTCTACGAGTACATGGACAGACAATATCATACAAGATTGATCAGACCGACTGTTCACTAATGGAGCATGCAGAGATATACGCAATATCTATGGGCAGAGTTACTTCAAATGATGACACTTCTGATTCAGAGCCAGAACCATACAGGCCATACGAGCATACTTGTCTTATCTCAGCTACTGAAGAGTCAGAATCAGAAGACGAGGAAATGGAAGAATCTGAACCAGAGGAAGAAATAGAAGAGGAGGAAGATTCAGAGCAGGATGAAGAAGAAGAGGAACAACCTAAAACAGAACCAGAGGAAGAGGAGATGGAAGAAACGAAACCAGAAGATATGGAAGAATCCGAGGAAGAACAGGAAGAATCAGAGCCCGAGGAAGTATATCAGTCCACACCACCTCATCAATACCTTCCTAACTCATATTTACCGACAGCAGAGATTATGCAGATCGAGAACCTTGAGAACTTCATCCCTCTGTCACAAGATGAATCAGATAAAGATACACGGACTGATTACTCTCATGATGCAGAATTTGGTCTCACCATGGAAAAACTCATTGCATCAGCTATTGATCCCACCAAACCTCTCGTGTCTCCCCGACTTGATGCTTTGCTGAATATTGAAAAGACTATAGCCTTATCCGCACAGCACCCAGAACTTCGAGACAAACTCTTGAGAAAGATTGCAGCATATAAAGCATCCCGACTTCCCCAAAGGATTCAAACCTTTGACACATCTGCACCTCGAAGTCAGTTCGAGAAGGGAAGCACTTCCGGATCTAGTTGTGATTCTGATTCTCAGGAAGAGAAAGACATCGAGAAGGATTCCTCTCAGCCGATATCTCAGATTACTGATGACACCCTTCCACAGTCCGATACTGTTGAGTTCCCTGATTTTCAGGCTAGGGATACTCCAGCTGAGGAGAGTGATGACGATGACATCATCTATACTGATGTTCCAATAGATATTCGGTCTGTCCGACTTCTTGCATCTTCGACTGTTCCCGCTTCTCCCCAAATTCCGACTATCTCCAACCATGAGGAAATGATAAGTGCTATTGAAGAATTCAAAAATGACATACCTATAATGACAAGCATTATCATTAACTCCACCAATGATTACACTCCACACCAAAGGAACCTGATTGAGGAAATCATAGCCGAATCTGAGGTCAACCAAGCTGAGAATTCCCAAGATTACAGATTCTTCCACAACCGCCTAAATGCCTTTGCCGAAGACCTCGCTCCTCAGTTGCTACGAGAGCACCACACTACCGGACCAACACCTGAGGAGCTAGAGTTCTTTGAAGACCAAAGACGCATGTACAGGAAGATCTATGACACGCTGTTTAGATCCGCATTTCCATATTCTGCTGAGCAACACGAGTTCTTAAATTCTTATCGCAACAATATGTACAATGCTACTGGGAATCCCAACGCAGACATAGACATCCGGTTGATGAATGATCTTAGGGGACTTCTAGATTCTATGGCTAGGAATGATCATATTGACGAGACTTCTCCTCATAGGTTCTACATTGACTGCACCATCGAGTACCACGCTCACAAGATTGTCGAAGATCTCGAGTATGTGAGTTCTGACGAGAGGACGCGTGACATCCCTCCTTCTATAATTGAAGGTTCAATGGTTAACATCGCGAACTTCCTCACTGATCGAATCAAGGAAATCTCCGCTGAGGTACCTGATGAAGAGCATAGTCAAATATTCAACTACGGATTACGTGAGGTTTACGATATAGTAAACAATACCTTCAAGAACTCAAACCTCACATTTTCCCACCATCAGACTCACCTACTTCAAGAGATCCATGAGTCAATCCGAGAACTTAGAGGAAACTCAGGCATTGCAAATCACGAGACTTTACACCTGCAGTTCTTTGGATTCATGGGCTCTCTCAGACGACAGCATCCCGAACGAGAGATGATCGAGGCTGATGGATTCTCTTTTGTGGATTCCCGCGGAACCATCTCCAAAGCAATAAAGGAGATAACTTGGGATCTTCTACACATGAAAAGGGTTGCCGAGAATCATCTTAAAAGCTTCCCTATCTTTTCATCAGAGATTCTGAACATCGTCGACATCATCGCTCGTCATTTTCTGAGGATCTACCCACGCAACCCCAGGATTCCACTACTGAGCACTTCCCGTCTTGGAGGTTCCAGCACCAACTAATCTGAAGGAAGGCAAAGTCGAGGTCTCGACTCTAAAAGTAGCGCTTCTCGGGAGGCAACCCGTGCAATAAGACATATAGAGAGAACAGTGTCAATAAGTGAAGATATATCTCTGACTATCCTTCACACTTGGTCGTCACCAAAACTCTTTTCTGATATTACAACTCATTTGCAAATAAACCACTCGTCTCATAAAAGAGGAAAATTAAAAAATGATAATTCGTGTGTTTCGATCATTTGAGGTACTTGCATACTACCTTTATGCATTATGCTCGAACTCGTTTAAAAACGCATGTTTTATAAAAATGATTTGTAATAGAAAACATCTTTTCAAGTTCTGAGACGGTGTTTTGTCTTTTTCATTTGCAAATACTTTGAGTTTGTAAACTGGTACGACCAACGTGTTCACACTTACGAGATTGATTCACAAAAGAAATAATGAATGGAGAAAAACCAATAGCAAGACGCTTGAAGCTGTGCCGCTCTTCATGAATGCAGAAAAAGATCTTGGCAACGTCTCTTTTCAGCAAATCCAGATTCTCAGTCTCTTTGCTGCTCGCTATCTGGGGAGTGTCTTAGCCTCTATTCTCTTTTGTTTATGATTATGTTTATTATTTGCTTTGTTAGTTTGTTAAAATAGTCTATACTCTATCCTAAGCTTATCACTAAGTGTGGGATTCCAGCCCAAAACAAACACTTGAGAAACATTTTCTTACATGTTCAAACTCTAAGTGTGGGATTTTACTTCCAGTAAATCTCAACTCAAGAGAACATTAGGGAGAATGTTCCTCTAAGTGTGGAATAGCAGGTATAGAATATCTTGGTTAGTTTTCTTTGATTTTTAATGTCCGAAATAGTAAACTCAGAAAATTTTTCAAAATGTTCCTCGAAATAGTAAGCATGACGAAGCACATACAAACCTATTTGCAGTGAGGTATTTTGAGCCTAATAGCATTCATCTTTAATGCTTCACTATTCATTTCTTGTGTGTGCCGATGCATGCATCTCTGAATTAGAACTTGCTCTTGACATACGTTTCGAGATCACATTGGTGTGTACCGTACGCGGTATAGGTGCAATTAGATGACCCTGACATTCCCTAGGATTTGAACCCCTTTTTACATATCTCTTCAAGCCCAAAACCCTTCCGATGCTCATTTTTAGTATCGATGATCCGCCTAGTAAACCCTGTTGAGCCTAAACCGTTCGTTTCATAAAACCCTACTTCCCAAAAATATTCCCAAACTTATCTTAGAATTTCTGAGGTTATGAAGAACATCTTTTAGAATATCCACTTCACTTATCCTACTCCTTCGTGCTCTCAAAAAGATTGAAGAATACTTGGTGTGTAAAATTGACACCGCGAAAAGACTCGAAATGTTCAAGATAAGGGATTTCTGAAAGAATCAAAAGAAGAAAAATATCCTTGGAAATTCTCTAGCAAAGAAATTCTGAAGAAGAAAAGAAAATAGAAAAGTAGAAAAGTAGAAAAAGAAAATAAAAAGAAGAAAAAGAAGAAAAGAAAAATAAATAGTTCCACAAGAATAATGCTTAAAGTTCTTTGAAGTATCATCCTCACAAGAAGATCCTGATAGAAGACCGAAAGCTACCTCTCTCTCCGTTCTGAAATAAAGTTATTCATGATCTCAGTTGTTCTAAGATAAGCAACCCCTACAACCCAAAAATGCCACTATCCATACCCTTTACCCCTCATCAAACACTACAACCCTCATGAATGTCTTGGGATAATTAGCACCATCCTCACCTAAGTGGTGGAGATCCGATTCTCGACCAAGCCTCTGACGATGAGTGCTGCATGACTGGCTATTTGAGCGATTTCATTTGTTCTAGATTGATAGGAAACCCGATACACTTTGAGTGAATTGAGTGACCACCTTTTGTGAGATCGCCTAGTCATGTGTACTCCAAGATCATGAGATTTGGATGTATGCCTAAGAAAATCTTTTCTTGTTTAAGGAAGGATCATCTTATCTTTCCCTAAATTCCTGAAACTATCTTATATGCATTTGATAGTGGTAACTCTTAAAATGTTGAAGCTCGCTCTAAAAATGTTTTAAAATGTTTTCAAAAACTGAGTGTTGCTTGAGGACAAGCAACGTTTAAGTGTGGGATAACTTGATGTGACACAAAAAGTCATGTTTTCAAGGCCATTATTCCACACTTTTTGGGCACATCTTTAGTGAAAATATTCTAAAACAAACATTATTTACCAAAATTCACTAAAATGATCAAAATATAGACGTTGCTACAAAAGTCACTAAAAACATCCGAATAACGAGCAAAACGGAGCAAACAAGCAGCAACCAATTCTCGTACCCTCATTTATCCTATGATAAGCATATTCTAACCTTATGATATGTTGTAATAGGTAAAATCGAGACGAGAAAATCAAGAATCATGCAAATCAGATAAAGAACGGAGAAGACAGGACAGTTACAAGCTCCTATAAAGTGATTTCGGATATGCTAAAGTTATACACATCCAATTTCAGTGATATTGGCACCATTAGAAGCGTAACGGAATTACGAAGACACAGGCACAAGAATCAGGTCAAACGGACTCATAACGAAGGAGATACGGACGTTTTAAGCAACGAACGAAATCAGACGGAAGCCGTATACGGCCTTGCACACCGTATACGGCCCCTGCACCCCATATCGTGCCTCGTTTGCTTGTATGTGCTGCTTCGCGAATTGTACGTGTGATTTTGAGCTTTGCCTATAAATAGGGGATAAACCCTCCTTCTTCAAACACACCTACACCTCACCATTCCACACATTTCTCCATTTCCACTTTCTCTCTCACACACTCACTCTCTTTCTATTCTCTCTTTCTTTCTTTCTCTCTCTAGAAATTAGGGTTTGATCCAGTTAGTTCTCAGTTAGTATTTAACTGAAACTAACGGAGGGGCTACTTTTGTAATAGCGTAGGGAATAGTCCAGGGGCTTTTATTGTAATATTGTCAAGGATATTGCGGAAGTTCTGCTTGTACTCTCTCTCTAAACGCTTATTCAATCTACGCTTTATTAACGGTTACTTCTTTCCTTATCTTTTATAATGATAATTGCTATTGTTATTATGCTAGATTTAGGACCTGTTATTATGCGTAGTGAGTAGTTTCCTTGTGTGTTTGTTATGATGTAGTTAGTTATATATGTGTGGGGTGATGCTGCTTTAAACATATAATTGGATAACATTATGAAACAACGGAGGTAACGTTATACGGCTTTCATTTGTATAGCGCCGGAATCATCACTTATGTGTGTAGTACGGAACGTGGAAGCTATGAAAGTCGTGGGCACAATCCGTTGTGGAATTAATGATCCAAATTATATTATAATATGAAAACCGGTGATTTATTAACCTTGTATTTATGAATTTCTAAACCTAATCGCCTTTCCTCCAATTAAACGTGGTTAGAACCTTTATGACAAGGAGTCGCGAACCTTGATCAAACGGTCACTACCTATCTATGTTTTCTGAAACTATAAACATGGTCTGAATTGTGTAGCTGTGGAAATACTGTTTAAAACCTTTCGTATAGTACACCGTGAATCAATCAGGGATTTATTGGGAAATAGTGAGGGCTGGTTTATATCATAGATGGTTGGGATTTAATATAAACTTAGTTTAAACTAGTCTAGAGTGACCATAAAGTATGTGACCCCGGAAAGACCACGGTAAACGGCACTATACTTCGTGTAACGTTGGAAACACCTCTGGTGGAGTACAAATACGTAGGAGCTAAGGAAATGTCGGTGGTTGAAGACTGTGTCACATCCTGGTTTAACTTTAAAGCTGTGGAAATGCTTGATCGCACTGTACACCGTTAGTACACCTAAAGATCTGGAACACTGTGGAAATGCTTAATTGCACTGTACACCTTTAGTACATCTCGGGTCTGGAAAACTGTGGAAATGCATAATCGCACTGTACACCGTGATGAAAGCTCTAGACTAAAATATAACCATTAATATAAAGTTAATTGTCACTAAACCAAGTCTTAATCTTAAATGCCTTGTTTGACTTCGTTGTCCCCGTAGTGTTAAGGAAGGTCGGAACCTTAGTGGGTATGTTACTCTATCTCATGCACCCAGGAACTAACATTCCAAGAAGGGTCGTTACTCCGTCACTGGATAACGTTGAAGAGTTGAGCATCCTCCTCCGATCAGACTCAATTGGCATAGTACTCAGTGACATACTGATTGGTTTCACCAATCAGTAGGGTTCTAGTGTTTACACTACGAACACTCAAGCTCAGATAAGACACAAACCTTTAAAAAGACGTTTTCATATTAAAACCCTAGCATCACCCCCGCATAAGCTAACGAAGTCATAACAAACACATCTCCTCCATACTGATTTCATCCCTATTTCTGTTTTCCATTTATTTACTTTTTATTTAATTGCTTTAAATTACGGACCTAAGTAACAAAACCCCACTCAAAACTCTGTTTTAAAAATCCCATCACTAAAATAAACAACTTGTCTTGATACTTCCGTTTCACAATACGATTATCTTGATGAACGACCCTAGGTCATCCTGCTGTTATACAGCTGTAGTAAAGCTTAGGTCCCCAGCTCTATAAATTTAAAACACCCCACTGCCGTGTCCTCCTTCCGTTGCGTTGACGACCGTGTCGGATTGAGGCGCGACAACCTTCAATAACTCTTACAAACTAGTCGTCTTCTTTGTTTAACAAATCTACTCGTACCAAAACAGAAAAAATTGAACTAACTCAGATTCTCGAATGAACTCGAAGTCTTGAATCTGACTCGAATCTTGAACAAGCAAACATTCTTCTGCTGTGCTGCTTCAACTTTACTGAATACCGAAATTAATCAACATTAACATGTGTTTCAGTAGTTTCGTAATCCTTCTCTGTCTCTGTCTCTTTCGAAGTTGGGTTTGAAGAAAAACCCTAACCTTGCAGCTGCATGCTTTCGAAGTAGACTTTTAAATAATACATCCGGAAACCCATATGCAGATCAATAAGACGAACTCAAACACAACTCAAAAGCCTTGAACCTCGAAACAAATCCATCAAACTCCCAAAAGAAACACCAAACGGATGTGCCTCTTTAAAACAATAGATAAAACGATTGAAACTCAGTAACTCTTAATCATCAAACAAATAATGAAATAGATGCTTGTGATTTAATTAATCATAAAGAAAGCAGCTCCACTCAGAATGATATGATACTATGTCGGCAATTTTATAACAATTGACAAGGATGGATATTAAATAATGAGATCCAATTACTTTCAATTGTCGGCAAGAATTATATTAACCAAAAATTGGTGAATATTAAATCAATGAAACAGCGCCGAACTAAATCTTGATCTGCACTTGATCTTGACGAAACCCTTCAAAACTTCAATCTATAAACTCGTATACTTTTTATAAATCCTAGATCACGAGCCACCTTAGCTTTGATACCAATTGTGAAAACGTAAGAACGATTAAGGTCAGATTGTTTAGATCTTGATCTAGGATACAATAACATTGAATTAATCATAAAGTGCGGAATATCAATAAGAACAATGTTATCACAACAAGCCCCAATATTATTTGATCAGAATAACACGGTTATAAAATATAACAGGATCAAAAAACCTTGATCTTGAGGCTAACCAAAAACTCTTAGACGTCTACATTATGTGTGCACACTTTTTCCTACGTCCCTATGTCTCTTTATGTACTAGAGACAATTAGGGTTACAAGAAATCATAATTATACTAGGAAACTAATTAAAATAAAACAATTCATCTTTAGTCCCTCAACTTTCATCTTTGATTTTGTCTCATCAAATTAATAAATCCTAACACCTATAGAGTACCAGATGTACTGTGTTTACCGACCATAAGGGCCTCCAGCATGTACTCGAGCTGAAGATGCTCAAGATGAGGCAGAGAAGGAGGATGGAGTTACTTAGAGACTATGATTGCGAAATGAAGCACCAAAAGCCGTCAGGGTTATTACTACAACCCGAAATACCCCAATGGAAATGGGGACATGTAACAATGGACTTCGTCACTAAGTCACCTTCAATTTCCAAAGGTCACGACTCATGTCGACCGAGTGACAAAATCCGTGCATTTCCTACATATCCAAGAGGATTACAAAATGGAGAGAGTTGCTTAAAACTATATTGAAGAAATCATGTTGCCTCACGGAATGCCCATTTCAAATATCTCCGCCAAAGATAGTCGTTTTACATCACGTTTTGGCTATCAATGCAGAAGGCGTTGAGTACCCAACTAAACATGAGTACGGCTTATCACCTCTAAACAGACGGAAAAGTGAGCGAACAATTCAAACCTTAGAAGTTATACTACGAGTATGTAAACTAGACTTTGGAGGAAGTTGAGATGTACACTTACCCTTGATAGAATTCTCTTACAACAACAGTTACAACACTAGCATCAAATGTGCACCATTTGAGGCCTTGTATGGACAGAAATTTCGATCACCATTGTGTTGGCACAGAGTCGGTGAGAAGCACTTGACAAGGCCAGACAACATTCAGGAAGCTGTGGACAAAATCACAACCATAAGAGAACGACTCAAGGCAACCCAAATTATACATAACAGCTACGCTGACAATCGCGGAAAGCCACTGGAATTTCGAATGGGTGATAGAGTATTTCTGAGAGTATCACCTTGGGAAGGAAATGTACGCTTTGGCAAGAAAGGCAAGCTAAGCCCAAAATCTTGAGATAAATAGGCCGGGTGGCTTACAAACTTGATTTGCCCAATGAGTTGGGTAGCATTCATGACATATTTCATGTTTCCAACCTTAAGAAGTGTCTAGTAGATAACTCTCAGACCTTGCCCTTAGATGAGATTCGAATCGATGATCGATTACTTTCTTTTAGTGAAGCACCTGTAGAAATCCTTAATAGAGGTACCAAACAATTGAGATGTGACAACATTCCCTTAGTTAAAGCCAACTGGAATTCTAAACATGGACCTAAGTACACATAGGATTAGAAATATTTAATGAGACGAAAGTACCTGCAACGATTCTCGAGTGCTTTGTCACCCAATGGGACGAGTTGAATTTCGGGACGAAATTCATTTCAACGGTGGGATATTGTGACAACCGTCAAATCTCAGGTCATTATCGCACTCGAATCTCGATTTTAGTTTAAAGCATTCTTTAAATCCTAGGTTATAACTACGTAGGCTTACTAAAGTCGTAGAACGTTTTAGAGATTGCTTAGTGAATCTTAAGTTCTTTTAGACATGTTAAATTAGGTTACTAAGTGCCAAATTAAACAATGAAAAATTTATCTCTTTATGCTTTAACAATATCTTTATCGAATCGCAAACCGAAATTCCCGTGACTCGACAACGAAAACTTAATCGGATAAATAATGCGTGAACATCAAAATTAGACAAACAAAGTGTATAATAATTTAATTCAAGAACTTAAAATTACTAACTTTTAGAACTCAAATATTAATCACTAAATTATCTTAAAATTAACCTTTTAAAATAAAAATACTTACACACTTTTAATACAAATTAATTATACAACTTTTATACATATTATTTAACAAAAAAAAATGATAATAACATAAATAAAACCTTCAAAAATCTGCCCCCTTTTTGAATTTCAAACTCTTTTATTTCCCACAAACATTTCATTATTACTCTCATTTCCCTAAACACACACTTCTCACCTTTCTCACTCTAAAAATACACACAAGAATTCTCTCAACTCTCTCTAAAAATCCAGCAAATATTCAAGCTTAAACCAAGAATTTGAAGGTATTCTTTAACCAAAGAAACCCTAAAGGTAAATCTACACATGTTACCTTTCTTTTCCCTTGTGTTATTCTTTATAAAAATTCGGATTTTATGCCTTCTCCATGGCTAAAATCCTCATAAAATGCTTGATGTTTGTAGGTTATACCTTTTCACATCCATATGTGTTAAAATGAGAGGATAACTCATGATCAAACTGAAAATCAAGTGAAAAATTGAATTATTGCTTGTAATCTTGTAAAATCTTGTTAATCTTTAAGCAAATCTTTCATTATATATTAATAATCATCTCTAACACATCATGGATGTATTTCAACACCATGCATGTGTTAGATCGTGGATTTATAGGTCAAAAGATCAAAAGTTCATTTTGTTTCATGGTGGTGTTCTTATTTAAACACCAAACACCCACTATGGACTTGAATGTTTCTGTCCAGATTCTGTTATACGAAATGTACAACGTCATAACTCACTCATTTATAAATGAAATTGGACGTTTTTATAGTCTAAAATCAAGTAATGGAAGTAAGCTTTCCAACCCCATAAACCTCATATTTTTATGATTTAGTTTGGTATTTTTAATAAATTTTGTGAGAAAAGATATACAAACTGTTGGAAAAAGTCAGAAACTTTTCTTTCAATGTTTTAATCATAACTGGAGCATTACAACTCCAAATTACTTGAAACCAACTCCAAAAGTTTACAAATTTCATTGGCTACAACTTTCAAGAGGACCATTTTTATTGATTCCATGTACATTTTGCTTAGAAACAATGATTACATGCATGTGTTTAAATCTGACTCCAGAAGATAAAAGTAAAATCTAAAAATAGTTGGACTTCTCTATTGGTTCTGTAAAAATTAAACAAAGTAGATAATATATTTTAGAACATCTTTAGTTTTTCCCTTATTTAAATTTGGAACAGAAGTATTTTTAATAAATCCAACAAACAGGTGTAAGATTTCTGGAATTAAGATTATGGATTGATTTTGGTAAAAGTTGGAAGCTGACACTTACGGATTTGCTATTTAGAGAAAGACTAACTTTTTGTGACTTATAAACATGTTTTAGGTTTGGGTATAAGTCTCGGGTCAAACCGATAAGATTTGACCAAGTCAACAAAAACGGGTATCGATTTCGAAAACGGGAAAGTTACTATTTTTAGAAAGAATGCTAACAAGAAGGGTTCGGGGTGTCTTTTGATTTATTTATCGATTGTGTATGTTAATCATAAATTGTGAAGAACCAAAATTCCAACACACAAAACGCCATGAAATTTGGACACTAATAATCATGCGACATTATATGACTTGTATAAAGAAATTCGACAATATAAGAATGTTGTATGCTTATGTATTCAATTAGTAATCAAACGTGATATTGGACGTTAACAAACTACAAAGCAAAAACTAATTATATTGGCACTTGGTAATCTAAATACTTAACTAAGAAATCTTAACAAACCAATTTATCGAGAATCTAACTAGAGACCTCGTGTTCATAGGACTTGGATAGGAGTCATACTCGACAAGCACACGTGTTACCTCCGTCGATTCACGCTTACGCTCAACAGTGAGTTCTCACAGCCCCTTTTTCACTTGTTTAATATTTTGGGGTGAAAAGCATGATTCTAAATTTTTACTAAATTGGTTGTACTTTCATAAACTCGTTAAATTTTTGCCATGTTACTTATGCGGATTGGTGTGTATATTATTGTTATGCTTGAGAACTATCGTGCTAAAGTCCCCGGAAATACCTTTACACTACTTATTAACTCGTTATCGAGCCGTTGATATTTATGGATAGCGCTATTTAGGAGGAAACCACTCCTCACTTACACTGGTCGTGAGTGCATAGTATTACAGTACTCATGTTACCGATAGAACATGGAGCTTGGGGAATGTGTCGGTTGAATCGGTTTAGTAGTGGCCTCAATTGCATTAACACTCTTGTATACTACCTTTCATATTCGCAACTATTACAACAAATCTTTTTATTCATGTCATTTATAAAGCTTTTAATTTGTTTGTTTGTAACACTAAACCTGTGTACTCACCAACTATGACCATAGTTGACCCTTTTGTTTTATCATGCTTTTCAGGAGAACGACAGTAAGGTGCATTCTAGGAGTATATTAGCATGGATGCATGTTCACACGTGTTTGCTTTGTTTTGAAACTATGAATCTCTTTTGAAAACATTATGAACTTAATGTAATCTCCTTTGGATCTATGTTTTGAACTTGTAGTAATTTGTAATACTTTTTGCTAAATTATGTATGGTGTTACTTCTATATCTTGTGCATTGTTACCCCGTACTGTTACTCCTCGTGTTTCCGCTTTAGCGCGGTGTGACACATAGGAACATACTAGCATGTATACAAACATATTATAAGTAGTTTTGAAAGGTGATGAGTTCTTATGAGTGTCGGTTTTAGAAACCGAGAAGATAGAAATGTAGCTAGCGTTGTGGTGAACGTTTTTGCTTCAAACATTCTTGTAATCCATGGACTTTTTATAGTGTTTTTATTGATAATTAGTTAGTGTTCTTGAAGTGTTTTTAGAGAGAGAGGGGGGACGATTTTTAGAGAGATTTAGAGTGAGATTTGGTTAGTTTGAAATGAGGAAGAATGATGAGGGTGTTGATGTTGTAGTCAAAGAACAAGATCCCTAATTTGTGATCTTGTTTGACTGATTTTTGGCTAGTCAAAAAGGGAGGCAAGTTGTTTAAAACTTGTCTCCAAACTTTGGTATAATACCCGTGTTCGTTTACCCGATCGTTTAAACGTTTATTTATACGTTATATACGTTATAAATGTTATTATATATTCGAGATATTTTTAGTTGAAGTATTTTATCAAAATACCTATTAATGAGTTATAAAAATATAACTTAGGTTTGTTTCGATTATCGGGCACGAATCGTGCGTTTTTTTTTCCGCGTACGGTGAGTTTTATACAATTACAAAATACTTGTTAAATATTATCATCATAATATTTAATAAAGGATAGGTTATTAAATAATTTCATATTATATAATAATTTGATTCACCAACGTCCGTATTAATGTATCGGGATCCACCCGATATGAAAATGCACGATTAAATAAATCGTGTACGTGTATATATATTACAATATATATATAATGATACATACAATTAGCCTAATACAGAACTAATTACATGTATTAACAAGTGATTAGGCACTAATTATTAGTCCTAATTTGTCGGGTGTCACATTCTCCCCTTGTTCATAGAATTTCGTCCTGAAATTTAGCTCGAAGTCGTGGTTTGAGTGGAGTTTGAGAATAGATGTGAATACTTGAGTTGCATCTGGTCTTCCCGTTCCCAAGTGAATTCTGGACCACGCCGCGAATTCCACCGGACTTTAACGATGGTAATACGACTTTGTTTGAGTTGTTTGACCTCACGGTCCATGATCTCCACTGGTGTTTCGACAAAATGAAGTTTGTCGTCAATCTGGATCTCATCGGGAGGTATAATGAGTGTCTCATCAGAGAGACATTTCTTCAGATTAGAAATTTGAAAAGTGGGATGCAAGCTACTGAGCTCGGGAGGTAGCTGCAATCGATAAGCCACCGGACCAATCCTTTCAAGGATTTCAAAAGGTCCAATGTACCTGCAGTTTAGTTTCCCGCGTTTGCTGAATCGGATGACACCTTTCCAAGGTGATACTTTGAGCAATACTCGATCCCCAACCTAGAACTCGAGATGCTTGCGTCTTACGTTAGCATAACTCTTCTGACGATCACGTGCGACTTTCAGCCGTTATTAAATACTAATGATTTTCTCTGTCATTTCGTGAATGATTTAAGGACCCGTGAGTTGGCTGTCTCCTACCTCGGTCCAACAGACAGATTGGCACTTACGACCGTACAGTGCCTCAAAAGGTGCAGCTCCAATACTAGTGTGGTAGCTGTTGTTATAAAAGAATTCGCACAAGGGTAAATGATGTTCCCAGTTTGCACCAAAGTCAACTATTTAAGCTCGTAGCATATCCTCCAGTGTTTGTATGGTTCGTTCGCTATGGCCATCGGTTTGAGGATGATACGTAGTACTCATATCTAGACGAGTACCCAATGATTTCTGAAGTGATTGCCAAAAGCGAGATGTGAAACGACTATCTCTGTCAGAGATGATCGAGATGGGAATGCCGTGTCGGGATACAATTTCCTTGAGATAGATTCGTGTGAGGCATTCCATTTTATTGGTTTCTTTGATGGCTAGGAAATGGGCATATTTGGTGAGACGATCTACGATCACCCAAATGGTATCTCAACCGCTCGGTGTTTTTGGAAGTTTGGTGATGAAATCCATAGTGATCTGCTCCCATTTCCATTGAGGGATTTCCGGTTGCTGTAGAAGTGATATCGCGTAAAAAGTCACGTTTTTATTACCGATATCTCTCTCATTCTGGAATAATACTTGGCATTTGGACTCAAACAATACACAAATCAGTGATAATATGCCAAGTAGGTCAAAACAAGGTTGCACGAGAAAAATCAAGCAAAACGAGTGAAAAATGAAGATTCCACGCACAATTGAAGATTCAAAACATCAAAACAAGATTTAGAGACAAAGTGCCCACCACTAAGGTTTCTCTTATCGAAGATGTTTGTTTTCAAAATACGAATCCAACAGAAGAAAAATCGGCAAAAACAGATGAAGAATGAAGATTCTACGTACGCCGGAAGATTCAAATGATTCGTACGAGACATCAAAAGATCAGAGACATATTTTTGGGATTTCTTATCATCAAAGTCTTCGTTTTTGAAAAACGAATCCAACAAAAAAAGAATCAACGCAAACGGACCCATAATGAAAAAAACACACACGAATCAAGAAACGAAGCAAAAGACGGCGAACCGGGGCGGCAGCACGCCGGCCGCCGCCGGCCACCGCACCACCGCCGCCGGCTGCCTGTCCCCCGTCCCCCGTCTGCTTTTTCGTCCTTTCTCGTACTCTCCTGGTACACGTGCTAGACCTTTTCGCAACTTTAGGGTACACGTGCTAGACTTTTACGCGCTTTAGGGTACATGTGCTAGCAACTTTTCCACCTTTTGCTAACGTGTGCCCCAAGTTGCTAAAATGAGCAGAATTTCACCTATAAATAGAGCCTTCTTGGTTCATTTGGAAGACACACCTTGGAAAAACACCTTCCATACCTTTCTTACTTCTCTAGCTTCTAGTTTTTCTTTCTCATTTTATTTTCTTACTTTAAATTAGTAGTAGGCTAAGTTTAGGAGGCTTGTTAGAATAGAACGAAGGCAAGGAACGTGCTTGTAATCTCTGGTGTAAGCTTGGAGATACTCTTATTAATTCAAGTCTATTCCTTCTTGATGTGACGCAAAAAGTCATGTTTTTAAGTACGATATTCCACACTTTTTGGACACATCTTTAGTGAAAACATTCCAAAACAATCATTATTTACTAAAATTCACTAAAGTGCTCCAAATATAGGCGTTGCTACAAAAATCACTGAAAACGTCCAAATAACGAGCAAAATAGAGCGAATAAACAACAACCAATTCTCACACCCTCATTTACCTTATGATTAGCACATTCTAACCTTATGGTATGATGTAATAGGTAAAAACGAGACGGGAGAATCAAGAATCAAGCAAATTGGATAAAGAACGAAAGAGATACGGCTTCTACAGATCGTTAAAAGTCATTTCGGCTATGCTTAAGTTACACACATCCAATTTCAGTGATATTGGTACCATTAGAAGCGTAACGAAATTACGAATCCACAGGCGAAAGAATCAGGCCAACGGACGTGTAACGAAGGAGATACGCGCGTTTTAAGCAACGAACGAAATCAGACGGAAACCGAATACGGCCTTGCACACCGTATACGGCCCCTACAAGACCGTATACGGACCTTGCAAGACCGTATACGGCCCCTGCAAGGCCGTATACGGCCCCTGGTACCCCATATGATGCCCGTTTGTGCTTCGTTTGCTTGTACGTTGGTGCTTCGCGACTTGTACGGCTGATTTGGGACTTTGCCTATAAATAGAGCCTTCATCCTCCAACCATTTCACACCTCATTCTCATTTCTCATTTCTCACTTTCTCTCTCACACACTCTTTCTCTACTTTCTCTCTTTAGGTTCTCTCTCTAGTCTCTCTCTCTAGTTTCTCTCTATAGGGTTTAACCCTTGGAACTAGGGGGAAGGCTAGGGGAGAATCCTTTCCTTTTCTTTCTTAATTATGTAATTTAGTTAGTAGAAGCTAGTATTGCAATGCTTGGATATTGTATGAAGAAATACAAGTTGTTATTCTGCTCGCAATTCGTATTGGTATCATCTATCCTTTCTATTATTAATTTGTCATATTGTTCTTGTTTGATTATGTGATTTATTAATATTAGAAATGTTTATTGTTATGCATTGTGAGTAGTGTGCTTGTATGTTTGTCATGATTTAAATAATAGTGATGATGTTACTTCAAATATATGATATTGGGATAACATCATTATGAAACAACGGAGGTAACGTTATACGGCTTTCATTTGTATAGCGCCGGAAACATCACTAATGTGTGGAGTACGGAACGTGGAAGCTATGAAAGTCGTGGGCACAATCCGTTGTGGAATAATGTTCCCAATTATTATATATTTGGGAGTTGTTATACTTTGTTATCTGTCTAAGCTTATCCTGAATATAGACCTAGTGTCTCATCACCCTTTCCAGACTTTCACGTGACTGTTGCCCTTAGGATAGGACTCTGCAAACCCTAATACTACGTAGATACAGTTATCTCCAGTTACAGTAGGAAGCTATGAACTTTCTGTAAAACGGCACAGTACTTCGTATAGCGTTGGAAACACCACTGGTGGAGTACAAATACGTGGAAGCTAAGGAAATGCCGTAGGACTGTTTCATCGTGAAATACCTAGAAGTGACCCTTCTAGAACTCGGGTCTAGGAATTAAAGCTGTGGAAATGCTCGTTGCCCTGTACACCGTTATTACACCTAAGATCTGGAAAACTGTGGAAATGCTTAAATGCCCAGTACACCGTTAGTACATCTAGGGTTAGGAACACTGTGGAAATGCCTAATTGCCTTGTACACCGTGAGTATTCCTAGGGATGAACGCCTGAATGTAAAGGAGGGTCTATGTTTATGACGGTAGAATATATACTTTAATGAATGAATACAGAGTTCTGTCAAGAGAGCTTAATGCTCCATAAACATTGCTTAACTCTACAATACCGATAGTTTAGAATAACAACAGTTAACAACCAGTACACAGTTAGATAATAATAAATAGACTTAGGGGTTAAGAAAGGTCAGTAAATACAATTGCGGCCTGTTGCCTTATGCCTGCACCCTATATACTTTAAGGGTTACTTGGTCTTATTCAAGACAAGTTCAGGGGGGTTTGAAAACAGTCTGATCTGATCAGGGTTCATGATAGCCTAGGTACTCAGTGACATACTTGTTTAGATCCGGAACTGAATAAGTAGGGTCCTAGTGTTTACAACTAAGTTTATCTGTCTATTAGCTAAATGTGTCCCCAATAAACATCATCCCAACTATACTTTATCCTAAATCATGGTGAACCACGTCTTTGTTATATTTAAGTGTTACATGTATGCTAGCTTCCCTTTACTTTTATGCTTTCTTAGTTCAGTAGTTTAAATAAATGAAAACCCAAAAACAATCACTTATCCAATTATCCAAAACCCTAGCTTGATTACTAAGTTATCCGAACTAGCTCCGTTTCAATTCTGCCGTCGCGAGGAACGACCCTGGATCATCCTTACCACGTACTAGTATCAGGTATTCGTACCTAATAACAGTAGGTTGTACGGAGGATTAGGCTCCCCCGACAAAATATAAATTTAAAACTACCACCTGACGCCGCACCCAGCGGAAAGGTCCGCAACGACGGGAAGCGATTCCTGATCCGACCGTTGGACGCGCGTCAAGTTTTTGGCGCCGCTGCCGGGGATGGTAGTACGATTCGAAGCCTGTTTAGACAAATTTAGTTTTTAAGCGATCCTTTTGGATTGGGATTCACCATCCCTATCCGAAGTTACTTTCTGCCCGTAGATTAGTTAGATTAAGTTAGCGTAGCGTAGTTTAAATTAATTTCCCTTCTCACCCCAACTTTAATTCTAAAACCTTATTCTTGTGCTGTCTTTACTGATAACTTGGCAATGGTAACTGTACAACAACTAAGTGATCAATTGGAAAGTCTCATTAATTTAAACCAAGATAGACGTAGGAGTGATGCCCACTTAGATAATGAATGTCAAAGGTATAGTATGACTTATCCGGATAACATAGGGTATTTAGATCTTCAATCACAATACCAATATGACCCTTATGCTGTCCAACAACATCAAAACCAACCTTACTATCCTGACCCATTCAATGTCTACCCACACTCATCTTACTCTGTACACGAACCACAACCGTATGAAAGTTCTAACTTGAGAGATATGCCCATAGCTTATCTTAGCAGTAATGCTACTCCTTCGCCTTCTTACGACCCACTTGAACATTTACTTAAAGAACAAGAAGACATGCTTAGAAGATGTACTGATAAGCTGTCTAAAATAGAAACACTAGTCCAAGTGAGAAGTGAGAGAATTAGGAATCAAGTTACAACTGATTATAGGCTACAGGAAGATGAGAGGCACCCACACACCACATCTACATCACTTGACATAAACTTTCGTTCTCATGAGTCTGGTTGCAAAACTTCTTCAAATCCTACACCTACCCAATCTTCTAAGTCCTCATTTCCACCCATTCTTAACCTATCTACGTCCGAGACCGACGAAGAGTTCATTCTAGAGGAACTTTCCGAACCACTGCAACTCGAAACTACTGGCCAGGGTGACGAGTATGACGAGGTAGACGAAGAAATAGAAATGGAGAACCCGCATGTGAAGATTTACAAAGAAGATTCAGCTTCAGAAGGACCAGAGGAATGCACACCAACTCTGAGTAGTGATCTCATTCTAATTCAAACCGACGTGGTTGATACTATCCCACAACAAGTTGTGTTTGATGATATCCCACATATCTTTCCGGATGAATCACCCATTGATCTAGTTGAACCTTCTATTGATATAGAGCCCACTACCCAAGTTGTCGATGAAAATGTTGTTACAAGATTGGAGACCATAACGGATACTGTCCCACCTCCATGCCCAGAGTACAACATTCTCATTGACCCAAAGACCATAGGAAGTAAGGCGGGTTCTGCGTCATGGTTTCCCAACAAACCTTCCCTCCACCACATAATGACATATACATCTTGGAGTAGTAAGGATTCCTTTGACCAACCCATTCCGACAATCCTATCTAAGGGGGTATTAGAAGTTGAGAGATTTGTCCTACCTCCGGTAAAACAATTCCCTCACTTTAAACCATCTCCTTATATTGGACATACCCTAGCCTTCACTTGCCTTAGACTCTTAGGTATGTACCAATATTACCCCTTGTGTCTACTGATGGATGCAAGGGAGCCACTAAGATCTTCTGCTAAATAGTGCTAGAGTCAAGCTAGAGACTCGAACAAAAACAAGCACTTCTCGGGAGGCAACCCGTGTATAACATAGGTTTGGTAATAGTAATATGTTAACTCAATAAATAGAAAATGAAACCCTAACATAATTGCCCCAAGTTTTCTTTATTTTCATGAACAAAAAGGATGGTTTGCGAAAGTCAGATTTTTGTCAAAACCTTAAAACTTCCTACTCCCACTTGTTTGAACTTTATTGCAACATCTATTTTTAACCATTATCTAAGATCTCTAGTTCTTACTATCCCTTTCACTCACGAACATGGAAACCTACTAGAATGAGAATTAGGAACCTTAGTCATCTTATACACCCAATCACATATTTCGAGCATTGGAGGTACTTACATATGTTTCTATGAACATACATGAAAGATCTTTAACTGAATTATCTGATAACCTGATTTGTATGTCAATATGTGTATTATGCTCGAACTCGTTTAAAAATGTGTGCTTTGGAAATCTTTATACTTGGTTGCCTGATTTAAACTACTCATGCTAGTATTTCCATATATGTTGTTTGTGCTGCGGTGAAATTATAGGCAACTAACACTTTTGGTGTGAGATTAAATTCCAAGTCATACACTGGTTTGTTTCATCTACAAAGTACTCACTTTGATAGGTTATTTGCAAACCGGTGAATCTATGATTTGGAGAATAATCACTTGTTTGTTAGATTACATTTGTTTGTTCTACTTGTACAAATGCCTAGCAAACAGGGACTGACGCCTATGGATGAAGAATCATTGAGTATAATGGGAAGACAACAAGGGGAGCTCACAGTTCATTAAATTTGAAAATCTTTGGAGCATTGCTTTGCAGGGGAGAGGAGATAACACTTCTAGACACAAAAATGAAGCTCTACTTGTGTCCGGAGGATGACATCACTTCATATTATTTTCTATCCTTTTGGAAGTCAAGCTCTCAACTATAAAAGCAGCGCTGCTCGGGAGGCAACCCGTGGAATAAGACGTGTTGAGAAAAAGTGTCAACAAGTGAAGAAAATCTCTGACTATCCTTCACACTTGAGCGTACCTAAAATACTTTATGAAAACTTCTCCGGAATTACAACTCATTTGCAATTAAATCACTGGTCTCAGAAAACAGGAAATCAATTTGAATACTGATAATTCATGTGTTTCGAGCATTTGAGGTACTTGAATACTACTTTTATGCATTATGCTCGAACTCGTTTAAAAACACATGTTTTATGAATCTGATTCGTAATAGAAAACATCTTTTCAAATTTCTGAGACGGTGATTTCTCTTTCCATTTGCAATAAAAACTGAGTTTGTAAAATGGTACGTCCAATGTGTTCACACTTACGAGATTAATTCACAAGAGAATGATGGATGAATAAACCAATAGCAAGATACTTGAAGCCGAGCCGATCTTCATGGATGCAGAAAAGGATCTTGGCAACATTTCTTTTCAGCAAATTCAGACTCTGAGCTTCAGTGCAGCTCGCTATCTGGGGAGTGTCTTAACCCTTTACCCTCTTTTGTTTATGATTCAGTATATTATTTGCTTTGTTAAGTTTGTTAAGTAGTCTATACTCTATCCTAAGCTTATCACTAAGTGTGGGATTCCAGCCCAAAACAAACACTTGAGAAGCATTTTCTTATGTTCAAACTCTAAGTGTGGGATTATACTTTCAGTAAATCTCAACTCAAGAGAACATTAGGGACAATGTTCCTCTAAGTGTGGGATAGCAGGTATAGAATACCTTGGTTAGTTTTTATGATCTTGAATGTCCGAAATAGTAAACTCAGAAAATGTTCCTCATTTTTTTTCAAAATTTTTCAAGAAAATCTAAAAAGTACGAGCCTAATCTCTCGATTAACTCTACTATTTTGAGTCATAATATCTTTTGAGAGGAGCTATCTTCAAATATGAGTAATATATTTCGGAATCTAGGGAAAATAAGGTAGAAATTTCTTAAGCAAGAAATGATAATCTAATAGGAGCATGATGAAGCACATACAACCCTATTTGCAGTGAGGTATCTTGAGCCTAAAAGCATTCATCTTTAATGCTTCACTATTCATTTCTTGTGTGTGCCGATGCATGTATCTCTGAATTAGAACTTGCTCTTGACATACGCTTTGAGACCACATTGGTGTGTACCGTACGCGGTATAGGTGCAATTAGATGACCTTGACATTCCCTAGGATTTAACCCTCTTTTACATACCTCTTCAAGCCCAAAACCCTTCTGATACTCATTTTTAGTATCGATGATCCGCCTAGTAAACCCTGTTGAGCCTAAACCTTTCGTTTCATTAAACCCTCATCTTTAAACCCTACTTTCCCAAAATACCCCCAAACTTATCTTAGAATTTCTGAGGTTATGGAAAACATCTTTTAGAATATCCGCTTCACTTATCCTACCATTTCGTGTTCTCCAAAAGTCATCTCTCTTGAGAATCCTTGGTGCGTAAAATTGGCACCATAGAAAGACTTGAAATGTTCAAGATAAGGGATTTCTGAAAGAATCAAAAGAAGAAAAACATCCTTGGAAATTCTCTGGCAAAGAAGTTCTGAAGAAGAAAAAAGAAAATAGAAAAGAAGAAAAAGCAGAAAAAGAAAATAAAAAGAAGAAAAAGCAGAAAAGAAAAGAAAAATAGTTCCGCAAGAATAAAGCTAAGTCCTTCAAAGTATCATCCTCTCAAGAAGAATCTGATAAGAAGACGAATAGCTATCTCATTTCCGTTCTAAAATAAAGTTTTTCATGATCTCAGTTGTTTTTAAGATAAGCAACCCTTACACCAAAAAATACCACTATCCATACCCTTTTACCCTCACCAAACACTACAAATGTCTTGGGATAATTAGCACCGTCCTCACCTAAGTGGTGGAGATCCGATTCTCGATCAAGCCTATGACGATGAGTGCTGCATGACTGGCTATTTGAGCGATTTCGTTTGTTCTAGATTGATAGGAAACCCGATACACTTTGAGTGAATTGAGTGACCAACCTTTTGTGAGATCGCCAAGTCATGTGTACTCCAAGATCATGAGATTTGGATGTATGCCTAAGAGAATCTTTTGTTGTTTATGAAAGGATCATCTTATCTTTCCTTATATTCTGACATTATCTTACTTATACCTGGAAGTGGTAACTCTTAAAACTGTTCTGACTCGCTCTAAAATGTTTTAAAATGTTTTAAAAAATGAGTGTTGCTTGAGGACAAGCAACGTCTAAGTGTGGGATAACTTGATGTGACGTAAAAAGTCATGTTTTTAAGTACGATATTCCACACTTTTTGGACACATCTTTAGTGAAAACATTCCAAAACAATCATTATTTACTAAAATTCACTAAAGTGCTCCAAATATAGGCGTTGCTACAAAAATCACTAAAAACGTCCAAATAACGAGCAAAATAGAGCGAATAAACAACAACCAATTCTCACACCCTCATTTACCTTATGATTAGCACATTCTAACCTTATGGTATGATGTAATAGGTAAAAACGAGACGGGAGAATCAAGAATCAAGCAAATTGGATAAAGAACGAAAGAGATACGGCTTCTACAGATCGTTAAAAGTCATTTCGGCTATGCTTAAGTTACACACATCCAATTTCAGTGATATTGGTACCATTAGAAGCGTAACGAAATTATGAATCCACAGGCGAAAGAATCAGGTCAAACGGACGTGTAACGAAGGAGATACGCGCGTTTTAAGCAACGAAAGAAATCAGACGGAAACCGAATACGGCCTTGCACACCGTATACGGCCCCTACAAGACCGTATACGGCCCTTGAAAGACCGTATACGGCCCCTGCAAGGCCGTATACGGCCCCTGGTACCCCGTATGATGCCCGTGTGTGCTTCGTTTGCTTGTACGTTGGTGCTTCGCGACTTGTACGGCTGATTTGGGACTTTGCCTATAAATAGAGCCTTCATCCTCCAACCATTTCACACCTCATTCTCATTTCTCATTTCTCACTTTCTCTCTCACACACTCTTTCTCTACTTTCTCTCTCTAGGTTCTCTCTCTAGTTTCTCTCTATAGGGTTTAACCCTTGGAACTAGGGGGAAGGCTAGGGGAGAATCCTTTCCTTTTCTTTCTTAATTATGTAATTTAGTTAGTAGAAGCTAGTATTGCAATGCTTGGATATTGTATGAAGAAATACAAGTTGTTATTCTGCTCGCAATTCGTATTGGTATCATCTATCCTTTCTATTATTAATTTGTCATATTGTTCTTGTTTATTATGTGATTTATTAATATTAGAAATGTTTATTGTTATGCATTGTGAGTAGTGTGCTTGTATGTTTGTCATGATTTAAATAATAGTGATGATGTTACTTCAAATATATGATATTGGGATAACATCATTATGAAACAACGGAGGTAACGTTATACGGCTTTCATTTGTATAGCGCCGGAAACATCACTAATGTGTGGAGTACGGAACGTGGAAGCTATGAAAGTCGTGGGCACAATCCGTTGTGGAATAATGTTCCCAATTATTATATATTTGGGAGTTGTTATACTTTGTTATCTGTCTAAGCTTATCCTGAATATAGACCTAGTGTCTCATCACCCTTTCCAGACTTTCACGTGACTGTTGCCCTTAGGATAGGACTTTGCAAACCCTAATACTACGTAGATACAGTTATCTCCAGTTACAGTAGGAAGCTATGAACTTTCTGTAAAACGGCACAGTACTTCGTATAGCGTTGGAAACACCACTGGTGGAGAACAAATACGTGGAAGCTAAGGAAATGCCGTAGGACTGTTTCATCGTGAAATACCTAGAAGTGACCCTTCTAGAACTCGGGTCTAGGAATTAAGCTGTGGAAATGCTCGTTGCCCTGTACACCGTTATTACACCTAAGATCTGGAAAACTGTGGAAATGCTTAAATGCCCGGTACACCGTTAGTACATCTAGGGTTAGGAACACTGTGGAAATGCCTAATTGCCTTGTACACCGTGAGTATTCCTAGGGATGAACGCCTGAATGTAAAGGAGGGTCTATGTTTATGACGGTAGAATATATACTTTAATGAATGAATACAGAGTTCTGTCAAGAGAGCTTAATGCTCCATAAACATTGCTTAACTCTACAATACCGATAGTTTAGAATAACAACAGTTAACAACCAGTACACAGTTAGATAATAATAAATAGACTTAGGGGTTAAGAAAGGTCAGTAAATACAATTGCGGCCTGTTGCCTTATGCCTGCACCCTATATACTTTAAGGGTTACTTGGTCTTATTCAAGACAAGTTCAGGGGGGTTTGAAAACAGTCTGATCTGATCAGGGTTCATGATAGCCTAGGTACTCAGTGACATACTTGTTTAGATCCGGAACTGAATAAGTAGGGTCCTAGTGTTTACAACTAAGTTTATCTGTCTATTAGCTAAATGTGTCCCCAATAAACATCATCCCAACTATACTTTATCCTAAATCATGGTGAACCACGTCTTTGTTATATTTAAGTGTTACATGTATGCTAGCTTCCCTTTACTTTTATGCTTTCTTAGTTCAGTAGTTTAAATAAATGAAAACCCAAAAACAATCACTTATCCAATTATCCAAAACCCTAGCTTGATTACTAAGTTATCCGAACTAGCTCCGTTTCAATTCTGCCGTCGCGAGGAACGACCCTGGATCATCCTTACCACGTACTAGTATCAGGCATTCGTACCTAATAATAGTAGGTTGTACGGAGGATTAGGCTCCCCCGACAAAATATAAATTTAAAACTACCACCTGACGCCGCGCCCAGCGGAAAGGTCCGCAACGACGGGAAGCGATTCCTGATCCGACCGTTGGACGCGCGTCACTTCTCGCATATTAATCTCGGTTATTTCTATCCTTACCTATCTTAATTAAATATGTATGTTTTAATTATGCTAGAGATAGTTTGTGCCATGCTTAGCGAGTAGATTACTATTGTATTTGTTGTGATGTAGTTTGCATAAATAATTATGGGATGACTTTAAATATGTCGTGAAATAATATGACGGCCCCTATTCGACTGTTTACTCGATATAGTACTGGAAACGCTTCTGAGCGGAGTACAAATGTATGGAAGTCAGTAAACGACCGAAGGTAGTTGTATTATGGATCGACATTATAAAAATGGAAACTTTATGAACGGACTTATCTTCTCCTTATGATTTTAAACATAAAACTTATATTCGCCTTTCGATTAACAAACGTGATTGTAACCTTGTAAGGAGGAGTCGCGAACCTTAATACTTGGTCAATAATTATCTGTGTCAACACTATGGTTTAATTGTAACGTCAGGCAATCATCATAAAATGCAATGTGATTACGTGGAATTACCATGAGTATAGTACACTTCCAATCACAATGTACTTATCATGAAAACATCGCGAAGCAATTAAACTCACAACGGAAACATTGGTTGACGATTAAATACATTGTGAACTACCATAGTATTTTCTGACATGGTATGGGTTTAACTTTATGCAAAAGCCGTCAGCATTTTAATTAGATTAGTTAGTTTCAATTAGATTAGAGTAGGTAGGCTATAGGCTAAATAACCATTCACGAAAACCTAAGGATTTGTTAATTGTATTGAGAAAGGCAAGTTTAAAAATCCAAATTAAAATGATACTTTTCCTGTGAACTATGAAACCTAAAGTAAGGTATGCAAGAAACCTAAATGCTTTCCCTCGCTTATCATGCTTAAGTTTCATTAATAGGAATTGATCAATTAAACTCCGAACATATTTTCTAAGTTAGTTGTTTGCTGAATTTGTAGTCTTTATGGTATTAAGAACGGTTAGACTTGTTATGGACTTGCTACTCTGTTCCTTCGCCCATGAGCAAATGCGTTCAGTAATAAGGGCCACTGACTCCCTCACAGGAGAGTGTGGAGAGTTGAGCATTGTCTGTCTGATCAGAATCATGACACCTTAGTTCCTCGTGACATATTAGTTGATAACCAACTAATAAGGAATCTACTGGTTATACCATAAGCTGTCAAATCTAGTAAACATTCGCTTTATTTAGTTTATTTATTTAACTGAACCAAAACCCCCAACGCACTTTTATAAAAACCTGTTACTAGAAAATAAAGATTGATTGGATCACCTCCGTTTCAATTCAGTTTCTCTTTAAGAACGACTCTAGGTCATACTTACCATCTACTAGCCCTTGGTTCAGTATTAGTAAGTCACACTTAGACCCCAGCAAATACAAATTTAAAACACCCACCGATCGGCATTGCGAACCGCTCGTGACGTGCGCATCAAGAAGGCCAGAGGGTTTCTGATATTCGTTTTTGACTTTTGAACAAGTAAGGCACTTGCTGACGTATGTGGCGATTTCAGCTTTCATGTTAGGCCACCAATACAACTCTTTGATGCCATGATACATCTTGTCGGATCCTGGATGTATAGAATATTTGGACTTGTGAGCTTCATCCATCACTAAGTCCCGGAGATTTCCAAAATAGGGCAACCAGATTCGGTTGGTGAAGTATTTGACTCCGTTGGGTTTGGTTTCAAACTGTTTTTCCATGTTACGCAAGGCCTCATTTTTAATGTTTTCAGGTTTCAATGCTTCGAGTTGAGCGGTAAGAATCTGAATGATGAGATCATTGTGAATAGTCATACTGAGGGCTCGGACTCGAAGTGGTTATGAGTGTTCTTTTCGGCTGAGGGCATCGGCAATGACATTTGCTTTGTCTGGATGGTATTTGATTTCCCAGTCATAAAAGCAACTCGACCCAGCGACGTTGCCTCATGTTGAGCTCCTTTGATCGAATAGGTGTTGGAGACCCTTATGATCGATAATTATCACGTATGGTAGTCGTATAGGTAGTTTCTCTAAATTTAGTAGAAAACATTCTCGTTTCGCCTTCCTCCTCTAGTTAAGATTTGAGTTCCACCGGAAACTAGAGGAACTATGGACAAGTTTTTCTCATAAAAATGATTTTGACGGAATTCTTAGATAAGACCGGGAAAAGAAAGGGAGAGGAGGTATTTCGATCTTGGTTGATTATCATGTATAGAGAGAAAGTTTTATCCGTAAATTTTGAAGTGAAATTTTTGAATTGTGCTAACCGACCTGAATCAATTGTAAATTCTACGATATACACCGCGTCTAAGTCGATTCTGAAAGTGGTAACTCTATGACTATTTTGTTGTTTAAAACAGTAGGCCAATAAAGGCTATTCCGTTGTTCGGATAATAGTCAAATTGCTTAGTGATCAATCATGATCAAGTAACAAGTTTCGTATGAGTATGTTGGATAACATCCCAACCATGAGTTGTGAAAACGCGAGTGAATCGTTGGATTACATCCAATATGAACCGTTGGAATGTATCTTCAGTATGTAAATCGTTAGAATACCCATAGGTGTTCCAATGTGTAAGTTGTTATTGTTGTCCAAAGTAAGTAGGCAGGGGGGAAGTCTTCGGTCCCTCATAGAATAGGTCGTCATCTGACACTTAATTGTCTATAGTGGTACTAAAGGTTAGATCATAGAGAGAGGTCGAGTGAAAATCAAGTGTTGGTTCATATACATTGTTTTTCATTTGGCTAAAGAATGTATGTTATCGTAATTCTTGGTAACTTTGTTAATAACTCACGGATTTTTTAAAATTACGTAAAGTGCTTTGCGTGGAAATCTTTGTTTACTAATCCTTGCTGATGCAATTCTTTTTGAAAACTCGAGATGGTAACAATTTATTGAAAACCGGAGTTAAATCAAATATGTTGAAAACTTTCTTGTCATTAACCACATGTTGGTAATTTTGTTTACCAAAATTCGTTGAAAATTAGTAGTTGTGGAAAGTTTGGAGTAGATGTTCGGTGAGCATCTGTTGAAAGGTATACGTTTGTGAGAGGTCCGTGGAGAAATTCTAATGAAAATTTGTTGAAAACTGTTTTCCCACATACTATACATGCTTAGAGAAAGTTTATTGGTTTCAAATGGGTTCTATTCTGTATAAAAGTTTTAGTCGTAAGGTGGCGACTTCGTCGCTGGTCTCCATCATTTGGAGATGGGTGATATTTCTGGTGTTTCATACAGGATATGATGTTCAGTCTCGTCCCACCGGTCTCCCCTTATAACACCCCCAAATTTAACAGTTTGCGGAAGCGAGTTTTTGGGGTGCTACTAATCAAATATCAAGCACAAAGGATACAGCAAATGACTCTAAATGAGACGTTTAGGAAAATATATTACGGTACAGTACATTACATAAGTTTTGAAAAGATTACATAGCTTGGAGTTCGAATAGTAGTATCTAGAGATGTTACAACATAACAGTTAGTACAAAAGTAATGTAATAAAATCTCCAAGTATGTATGCATGCGACTCAAGCTATCAAGTAGTCCTGCGGGCATCCCTACTGATGCTGTGTACCTGAGAAGCATTACTAAAACGGTCAACCAAAAGGTTGGTGAATCTCACAGGTTTGTAAGTAAATAGTTTGAACACACAAGTAACAGTTGTATTTGTAAATCATTAGCCAGCCAGTAAGTAAGTGGTGGTTGCAGGTCATGCTAACCGTTTGATACCCTTGTCATGAGCCACCATAGTTGAAGCTTAACGTACAGTAAATAATAGTACCCCCAGTGAATGTTAATCCAAAAACATTCATATAAAACGAGTAAGAAACGCCCGTTTCTACAGTAACGGTTCGTGGTAGTGCGTGCTACCCCGGGCGGGGATTGTCAGTCCCATATGGATCCATATACTAAAACTCGCGCTTATCCCATAACTAACAACTATGATTAGGAGGCTTTCAGTGGATTAGTCGAAACTCATGCAATTGGCGTATCCGTAATTCAGTAAAGTTTGTAAATCAGTGGCAGCAAGTAAGTATGTGTTCATGTAAAACAAGTAATGCATCTCCCCCGATGTAAAAGCAGTAAAATGGGGCCGTGAGACTCACCTGAGTCTGGCAGACGATGCAGCAAAGAAAGTAGTATAGTATCCTGAACTAGCAACCTTTAGCGTCCTAATACGCACAAGGTTCAGTAAGTAAATGGAATACTTGAAGAGTATCCATGCTAGTTGTTCACTCAACTAATTAATGTCCAAGTATTTGTTTGTACGTTTGTAATCATTTTGTAAATAAATGTGGCCCGTTGGTGACGGAAGTGTAATAATAATTCAAGCATTATTATTATGTAAATCATGGTGTTGTATATCTTGTAAAGTATATACATTAGTCGAGTATTTGTAACGTGACATGTAACTGTTGTTCGGATGTAAGTCCATGCGAGTGTAGGCTCGTGCGAGTGTAAGCTCGTCTTTATATGACAAGTGGTTCGAGTGTAAGTTCGTAGTAATGCGGGTGTAATCCCAAATCAAGTGTGAGTGTAATATCATATCATCTTACTTATACATATAAGTAATAATTGTTGTGAGAGTAATCTCCTAATAAGTAATTGTGTTCCAAGTGTACATATATATATATATATATAGGTCTCCAAAAGTATATATGTTCGAGTGTATGTATGTATATTTGTCCGAATGTATTTTTTTTATCCGAAAGTGTCATCAAGTCCGAAAGTACCAAGTCCGAAACTAGCAAGTCCGAAACTATCGAGTCCGACACTCTAGTTTCGGAGTTACTGTTCATCAGTAACTAGAATTCACGTACTACTGTTCGTCAGTAACTAGGATATACGGACTACTGTTCATCAGCAACTAGGACTTACTGACGACTGTTCATCAGTAACTAGGAATTTTATTTAAAATAGTAAACTTTATCGAATCATTATGTAATTTTTACACAATGTTCCTCTATATCTTGGGTACCTTCAGTAATTGTTTTATGATTATTGGAGGTCGTTTAGTATTTTTTTAAAAATCGAGAAGTGTGACTGTGTACTGTTTATCCGACAATAGAGTTATTCTCATGTTTCGGATTTTCTGGAAAAATGCATGCGTTTTCGGTCGAAGCTAAAGAAGAACTTTTTAAAGTTAACAAAATTTGTGAGATTTTGGCGCTGGTCTCATACGTTTTAGTGACCTATAGCTCTAGATATGGTCTCGAGAAGTAGGCTGTTTCGGCAGCTCGTCGGGACAGCAGGTCTATGTCGTCGGAGAAAAATGTTTTCGAGAAGTAAACGGAGTCGGAAAGTCACGATAATTTTGTTGGAAATTTAACTTCTTGTACTACATTTTAGACTTAAGAAACACATCATTTCATGTCGTAATGATTTTTATATGATTTATTGAAGTTCAAACATCAAATCTGGGCAGAAAACAGGAAACATAATTTCGAGTGTTAAGTTGTGTTTTGACTTATGTTTTGGACATTTCATAGTCTAATGAACATACTAACATGTAAATAAACTTAACATAAGAGATTTCAAGAAAGGTTGGAGGTCTTACAATAGTCGGTTTGAAAAACCGAGAAGATGAGAACGTAGAGCTTCACGTGGTGATCTTTTTCTTTCAAAAGCTCCTAGCAATCCAAGGCTTTATTGTGGTGTTTTTGTGATGATTTAGAGGTGTTCTAGGGCTGGTTTGGTGGTGGGTTTCACAAGAAGAGAGAGGAAGAAGTTGTTGATTGAGTGTGGTGGAAGGAAATGAGAAATGGAGTGGGAGGTGGAGTGAATAATTAACAAAGAGAAATCAAGGGCATGGGAGGCCATCCCTCCCTTTTTGGCTGAAGATTTCGTGGGTCCCACCCACTAGGTGGGTGTTTAAATTGTTTCCTCAAAGTTACGTTAGGTCCCGTGTTCGTTTACCCGATCGTTTTTACGTTAAAATAATTTTATACGCGTTTATTTATACGTTTTAAAATACGAATTTGTTACTTGATATTTGGTTGGAGTATTTTACCAAAATACTAGTTTTTAAGTTATAAAGCATAACTTTGTTTTGTTCTTGTCGGTTGGTCAAGTTTTCGTAGAGTTCGGTAAAGTTTTAATTAAAAACGTACGTGACCGTTATAGTATAAACATAATATAAAGTAGTAACTGAAGTAGTTAAATAATTTCACATTATTTAATAATTATTTCACCAACGTCCGAATGTTTGTACAATTGTAGTTTCATACGTTTTGAACGAATCGTATATGTGTATATATATATACCACCTATATATATATAGTAAGTAAGTAACGTATTTAATCCTATTTCATATTAAATACAAGTAGTAAATACGTAGTTAGGAAAAATTTAAATTGGCCCTAATTTTGGGGTTGTTACACCCCTTGTATGATAAAAGTTGTACCGGTGACGAGAGGAATTCGAATGATTTTCTGGACAACCAGTCCAAGCCAACAATGATGTCAAAACTTCGATCTTGACAGGAACTAGATCAATAGGGAATAGCTCGTTGGCAAGGTTTAAAGTGCAATCATGCATAAGGTATAATTAATTAAAATATATGTACAAGGAAGTAGTATACAACTGTACAAGTGAGAATTAGGTTCATTAGATGATAAGATTCGATACCATTCAAGGTAATGAGTTCAAAAGAGTATCAGCATAGAGTTTACAAAAGTTGCCAGGAATTGTTACATCTGGTCGAATACAAAAAGGATTATACAAATTGTGATGGGGTAACGGTATACCCATCGAATTAGTGGTTCTCGGTGCGACCTACTACATACATAAATCCGTTATATAAGTGAGTTATAGTTACAGTCTATCTATTCTAGAGTCAGGTCGTGAGGGTAATAACGGGCTTCAATCATGTCCTTGTATCGTAGGGGCGTAAGGTAGGTCCAAGCATCTTCTGTAGCTTGTTGGTACCACCACCTGACCCATGCTTTCGCTCTTTGATTGAAGTTAGTAGTCACTTCACCCCTGTGGCGGATCCTATCTAGGATTCTTTTGGAAATGGACCTTTTTAGAATTCTTAATTCCAGCTCGTAGGTCTTGCATTTTAGTTTAAGTTCCCAATTTCGGCCATCTAAATTCTCAGCCTGATCTCGTACTCTTTCGTATTCTTCGATGTCAACTACCCCGAAGTTTAGATTTTTAATTCCGTCGTTTATGATTTTTTCCGTTGGGGCTATCTCTTCATCGAGATATGTGTACTGAATTTGTTCCTCGTTAATCTGTTCGTTGTCAGACGTGCAGTTGTCCACGGTGAAGTTTGCCATTTCCATGCAAGCGAGTTCTATAGGAAATGATAGAAAAAGGATTTTAGTCCTTGAGAAATTGTTGCGAGTGTTAAGTGCGTTTTGACTGTTGTGTTTGAATCTCCAAATAGAAAGTGCAACAGGTAGCCAGCCCCATCGGTGGACGGCTGCCCTTTGGCGTGTTCCATGTATAGTGCAATCGACAATGTGTATGAGTTAAGGTCTAGCTCTAAGAGACCTTGTAGTTTTCTCTAGTAGTGCGCCTCAAACGCGATTCCGAAGGATAAGAGTGGTAGAAAGGACACAAAGTAGTATCTTTCCCATGAGTGGTAGGTAGTACAGCGGAACGTGTTGTCATCCTCGATGACAGGGAAGTAATGAGTAAGTGAGACCTATTCGTAGATATTCGATATACAATAGCCTAGAGAGTAGTACGTGTTTGAGAATTACACATGTCTATCATAAGATTAGAAAATAGTAGCAAGATAGCTAAAATAAGTATAGCTCATGTGACTTCCAAATGTAGCACGCAGGCTAAAAGTCGTATGAGTTTCGGATATGGCACAATGGCCAGGAGTAGGTGTAAATCATATGATTTCTTATTGTAGCACTTATTGCCAAGGATGAGTAATAAATCGTGTGTTTTTCAAATGTACGTATGTATGTATTTAAAGTAGCACAAATTGCCCAAATGCAGCACCAAGTACCGGGAATGCGGTACCCGAAGTACCGTAATGCAGTACCAATATATTGTGAATGCAGAACCAAGTACCGTAATGAGTGTATTGTGTGACGAATCATTCTTGGGATTCTAGTTTCGTTGCTCGTTATAGTCATGTGAGCGGTTATTGTGGTTGTCCTTATCTTCGGTTTCGTTTCCTAAATCGGTCGGTGCAACGGTAGGAAAGTATGCCATTTCTGTGGCAAGAATGTTTAACAAGTAAGGCCTATATATATCATATCATATAATATAGCCTAGAGTGTCTAGCACAAATAAGTAATAGTCCCGTTTCTCTCGTGGTCAGAGTCAACTAGTGTATTCCTGTTCAACATAACCGTTTCAGCTCTTACATCATCTTTCTTTAATTATACATAGTTGATCAGGCTATGTTAAATTAAAGTCGTATGATGAAACCCCTGAACCAGTTATACCTAATAAGGAAATACTGCCTAACGGTCATAGTCTAGGCCCACTAAATGCAACCTAGTTCACTATAACCTTAGGCTCTGACACCAATCTGCCGCACCCCCAAATTATGATGCGGAAGCAATTCGGGTCGGGGCGCGACTAATCCGGTAATCACAACACACAAGGTAAATAATGAAAGACTATATATGCGTCGTTTACAAGTTACATTAATATAACGTAAAAGTTTTACAAAGTTCGTAATTGATGTAAGAGATTCTATGGCATAACTACGTTACAAAATATAGTAATGCATGACAATCTCCTGATGGTTGCATGAGACTCGAGCTAATGGGCATCCTGAGCGAGCAGAACTACTACTGCTGAGTACATGAGAATACATGCTAAAAGGTCAGCTAAAAGCTGGTGAGCTCACATGTATGTATAATGATAAAGTGATGTGTGAACCACAAGATTTAGTATGATGATAAAAAAATCAATCAAATTGTTAGTCCATGTTTAACTTAATAAACAATCAATAATAATAAGCTTTGAATTTATTATTGAGTAGTTGTGGAATCACACTCAATAATGTTTAAGAAGATCAAGAATATTAAATAAAGTAATGAACACAATAAATACCGAAAGCTTCAATCTTATTAATGATATAAGACGAATACACTTGATGTATTAGGGTTACAGAAAACCTTGAAGCTACACAAAACTTAATCTCTACCAATCTAGGTCTAAAGGATCTCTATTTATAACACATAGAGTCCTATACAATCTCCTACTAATATGGAATAAAATAACTTCCATAACCGACTCGAACTTATCACAATGTCATAAACAGTTTTAACTACCAAACTGAAGCTAACAGTTAAAACTATTATACAATCAGTGGTAACTACTTCAATTGTAATATAAGACCAAGTACAGATACATAATCAGTGTTAAATGCTATAAATATAACTAACAATTACAATTACATAAGCAGTTTCAACTACTTACAAACATATAACTATCAGTTGCAATTCTTTCTTCAAGCAGTTATAACTTGTCTTCTCCAGTTTTCTTCAATCAGTAGTAACTTTGTGAAGACAGTTTTAACTTTAACACTATCACTTTTAATCACTTGTACTCGATAATCTTCTTCTCATCAGTAGCAATTTCAACCCAGATCAGTTTTGACCCAACAATCTCCCCCTAAACTTAATCTGTCTTTCACAGCATTAAGTTTCTTCTAATTCTCCATTATGAGCTTTAGAAAATACTTTCAAAACTTCAATCTTTTCTTCTTTTCCTTCTCTCTATCTCCTCCTTCTTATAAATCTGATTTAATACCATGTAAACCAAATTCTGAGCAACTCTATGACAGCAGCTTGCAATCTCGCTTCTCTCATACTCATCAAAAATCTGAGATTTATATCATACATTCTATCTGTCAACATCCAATAAAATACTGCATCTTCCATTATAACCTAATGTACTCCTGGCTTAGCATGATAAATCCAGTGCTTTACTTTGCAAAATGTACTGAATTGAAATGGATCTTCATCTGGCTCAAACATCGTTTTAATCCATCCCCAAGTAACTTTCTCAACAAGACTATCAAAATACTTTGAATCCAAATTCTTCTCCATACCAATTTCATACATTCTAACCAGATCAGTTCTACTGATTCTTTTCACCAAATCCCTGAAAGATGTCCACTAAGATACATTTCCACCAGCTCTATCAATCTTAATCTTATGGATTTTAACAGGAGTAACAAACTGTTCAACAGACCAGTCAATAATTCCAGGCAAATCAACATTAACCACCTCTGTTTCCACTGGCTGTAACAGAATAAAATCTTTCAACATTCCTTTCTAGATCAGGAATTTCATTAAGTTCTCTTTGTTTCTTTTCCTTTTCTTCTTTCATTCTTTTCTCAGCTTCTTCCTTTTCTTTATGTTCCTTCTCTTCCTCTTCCTTCAATTTCTTTTCCTTTTCTTTCCTTTTCTATTCCTTTTCTGTTCCTTTTCTGCTTCAGAATTCAAAAATTCATCTTTTTCCCATAAACTTTGCAACCTCTCAAGACTCATCTACTTCAAAGCATGTAAAGGAATATATCCTCCTTTCAACTTAGCAATCAAATTCTTTTTCAACTGAGCTTTGGTTGGAGGTTTTGCTGCTCTTTTTAATCTAGCCTCCTCTGCCTTCTTTCTTTATAATTGATTAACCAAATGCTCAATGTCTTCTTCTCTTTGTTCTCTCAACAGATATTCATCCCATTCAGCCACCTGCTCCTTTGTCATCTTTACAAACCTACCAGGCTCAATCTCAACATCATTCAAATCTTGTTCATTAAGCTCAGCATGTAATCTTTGAGCATACTCAGTATCATGTTCAGTTGCAGCAACTGGCATTTGCTTTGACTTTTTCTTCTTTGGTTCCTCTACCAGCTTTCCCTTGCCCTTATCTTTTGGATCTATCTTTGGCAAATCTTTCTTCTCATGAACAGAAGCTGCATGTTCTTGTATTTGAAATCCAGGCAAAGATGGTTATGTAGACTTTTTCTTTGGAGTTTCAACCTTCTTTCCTGTTCCTGTCACCTTAATAGTTTTAACTGGAACACTCTCCTTTCTATGTTTAGCATCAGTCTTTTCAGCATCAGTCTTTTCCAGTTCCACTGCCACTTCAGGTTTATTAACTTCCTCACCACCATCATCATCATCAAACTTCAACTCTTCTGTTTTCTCACCCAAATCAACCTCTGCAGTCTTATCAACAGAACCAATTACTTCTGTATGTACAGATACATCATCATCAGGCTCTGGTTCATTCATCTCAAGTTCCACTGGTGGTGTAGGAGGTGTATGCACAAACTCATCATCCCCAGGCCTTTCCATGTCAATCTCCTCATCAATATCATCATCACCATCTTTATCACCAAAATTTGTCCAAACTTTATCCCCCTTTTTGAAAATATTTTGTTTGAACAAATAAGCATGTTCAGCTTCAGTAGTATCATGCACAACATATTTTCTCCCCTTCTTAAGATAATTAATAACGATCTTTTCCAAAGATTGAACTCTTCTCTGCAACTGAGCAATAATTTCATCCCGTGCTCTATTCTTCTTCCTCTCCTTGACAAATTTTGACCACACATAATCTATCATAGCCGTCAATTCAGTGTTAGTTCTAGCCTCAACACCTTCAGGATGTGACTCCTTTGGTGAATCATTGACATCATCAAACTCTGACTCATACCTAGCATGATCATCAAAGTCCCCTTGGTTCTTGGTATAGGGACCACTAGGATCATCTACAGGTGTAGAATCATATCCTGGTGTTGCCTCCGATTGGGTCTTATTAATGTTACTTCTGTCATGCTCTGCCAGTGGGCTAGAAGCAATAGAAGCAGCCCTTTCAGAATGGTCACCCCTCTCCTTATGGACCACATGTTGTTCTGGACCACTGTCAATGGGCTGAGATGTCTAAGCAACATGATCCTCAGATACCTGTGTTTTAGCCTTTTTGGCTCTAGTAGATTTGGCTATTTTGGTCCCTTGTTTTCTTTTGGTACCCCCAGCTACTGTGGGTTGAGAAGTGGTGGGTTGATCCACTCTCTCAGCAGCTGGTTCAGCTTCAGTTGGTGGTACTGATGATGTGGTGGAAGGTGCAGGAAGCATTGTATCAAACAAAGCTGTAACCTTCCCTAAAAACTTAGTATCTCTCTTCATATTTACAAAAACTTTAGGTTTAAAAGAGAGAATACCAATAACTTTATCCAGTACAGGTAAAGCATTAATTTGTTCATTTAAAAACAGCTGTACAAAGCGTGGATACATCAAAAATTTAATCTTTGGTTGCTCAATATTTCTAAGCATACCAGAAAAAATTAAATTTGAAAAATTAAATCTCTGACCAGTAGCAAGACAAACAATTGCATACGCAATGTTGCTTCCAAACTGTTCAAAAGATGATCTTTTGGATGATAAGCAGTGTAAAATAGTATGAATCATAAATCTCCACTGATGAGAAAATAAAGTCTTTTGAAAAGTAAAAACATCAAAAGAACCCTCATAACCCATCAAACGTAGAGTATCATACATAAAAGAATCATCCAGAGAGGTTATACCTGCCTCATCATCTAGCTGTAACGAAGCTCTAACAGTAGCTTTAGTAACCATAACTCGAGTATCAACAACTTTTGAGACGATGCGCTTGATCCCCCGTTCCTCTTCTATCGTCGCATTCACCCAGAAATTGTTGATGTGATTAAGAGAAATTCTGGGTGATACAGTAAGTGCACGATATATGTGTTTAGCACGAAGAAAATCAATGATCTCAACATACTCATGTGCCTCAGCAGGTTTCATCAGATAAGCGATCATATTGTGATCCTTACCAAGTGGTAATTTAACCGTTGATGAAGTTGATGCCATGATAATCAATAAATTACGCAATCGAAGAGAAACGGAGATGATATGCAGAATTCTAAGAACTAAGCGCAGTGGTTTGTATGCGTAATTTTGAAGGCGTAATGAAAAACCCTAAGTGTTGAGACTTAAATACTGAAATTGGTCAATAACTGAAGATGAAAAAGCTGCGAAGATTTTGAAAGAGGCACTGAATGTATCAGAGGGGGATAATTTGAGGGGTAAGCAAGATATAGAGGATGATGGATTTCAAACTGTGGGTAGGAGGAATAAGGTGGTGGATAAATTCAATTTTAAGTGGAGTCAGAGTTTAAGAAATGGTAATAGGGGAATGAGTCAAAAGGTTATCAATCAGTGATGCAGCAGGGTAATGGAACTCAAAATAGACAATCATTTCAGTCTAAGGGTGTTATGGAAAATAGCGGTAGTGTGTTTAATAGAATAAGATTTAATCAGCAGTTGAATGGCAAGCAGAATTTGGGTGAGAAAGTTAATGATGCACAAGGGAAGGAAGTTGATTTGGGTGATCAAATTGAGAGTGGATCTGTACCAGGTGATCTTAATAAGTTAAATGCAAAGAAAAATTGTGGTGCAAATGTAGTCTCAACTAGCTCTAGTCAGGATAAACAGCACAACAGGAAGGGTAATGAAAAAATATGTAATGGTTAGGGATAACAGAGGTAATAAGGAGCCTTTGGGTAATGAAAAGGACTTGAGAGATTCTGGGGAGCCTGTTTTGAAGCCAAATGATGTTTCAGTGTCAAATCAGTTTAGTGTACTTATTAATGAAGATGGAGTTGATGCAATGGATGATTATAACTCCGATGATGATTGGGATACTGAACTGTCAATGTATACATTTCAAAAGAGGGATGTTCTTGCTTATTTGGAGCTTAAAAAGTATCCTGATAAAGATGTGAGAAAGGATTGGACTGCTGCTCAGTTGGATTTTTGGGTGGAAAGTTGTCCTGAATATGGATTGGATCCTGGTTTTGATGATGAAGATGTGGCTTCTGAGACTAATGGAACTGCAAGCTTCATGAATGTAGAAGTCAATGAGAATGTTACCAGTCAGCAGGGAATTGAAGGTAACAACAATCCTTGTAATTATCAATGAATGTTAAAATTTTAACTTGGAATGTTAGAGGTATTAATAATATCACTAACCAAAATGAAGTTTTAACATTTATGAATGAGGGTAATTATAGTATTTGTTGTCTCTTAGAAACACATGTATATAAAAGCAATGTGATTAGAATAGGTAACAGAATGTTTGGGAATTGGAATTGGATTTCTAATAATTCAACTGATGAGGGTGGTACTAGAATAATGTTGGGTTGGGATCCTAATTCTGTGAGTGTGTTGCTTCTTAGTCAACATTCACAAGTCATGCATTGTTATGTAGAGCCTGTTAATAGTCAAAAGGGATTCTACTGTTCTTTTGTTTATGGGTATCATAGAATGATACAAAGAAGGCAATTGTGGAAAAGTTTGAAAATGCATAAAAAAGTTGTTAAAGATGAACCATGGGTGTTGCTTGGTGATTTCAATGCAACATTGGATCCAAATGAGCATTCTGCAGGCTCATCTTTTATAACTAAAAGCATGGAAGAATTTTTGGAGTGTACTTGTGAAGTGGCAATTGATGATATTACATGGTCTGGTTTAAAATTCACCTGGAATCAAAAGCCTGGATGCAGTGATGGTATTCTCAAAAAGTTGGATAGAATAATGGGTAATGTTGAGTTTGTGTCTGCTTTTTCAGGTGCAATGGCACAATTTTTACCATTTTTAAAGTCTGATCATTGTCCAATGGTATTAAGTATTCCAGAGATTACTAAGGCTAAATCCAGACCTTTTAAGTTTCCCAATTATATAACTTCTAAAAAAGAATTTATATCATTGGTTGAAGCTGGTTGGAAGGAGGGGTTTAATGGATATGCTATGTATGTGCTTGTTTCTAAACTGAAGAAATTGAAAAAGCCTTTAAGGAAACTAAATTATTAGCAAGGTAATTTGTTTGAGAAGGTGAAAAAGTTGAGGATTGAGTTAGAAAGGATCCAAACTGAGATAGTCAATGATCCTACAAATAAAGAGTTGAGATTTGAAGAAGCTGCTATTATTAAAGCATATGATAGTGCTGTTTTGGATGAAGAGGTTTTTCTCAAACAAAAAGCAAAGGTAGAATGGCTTAGGGAAGGGGATTAAAATTCTAAGTATTTTCATAGAGCTGTCAAGGGTAGGATTAGCAGGAGTCGAATTGAAATGGTGGAAGATTTGCAGGGACAAATTTATCATGGACAACAAGTTGCTTGTCAATTTGTGAGTCATTTTCAGAATGTATTGGGTACTAATAGTAATGTTCTACCTATTGAGGATGCTTCACAATTGTTCACAAACAAGATTTCTCTTGAAGAAGCTGCTCATATGGTAAGATTTGTTACTGATGAGGAGATCAGGATTGCAATGTTTGATATTGATGATGATAAGGCACCTGGTCCTGATGGTTATTCATCAAAATTTTTTAAGTGTGCTTGGGGTGTAGTGGGGAAAGATGTGTGCAAAGCAGTAAGAGAGTATTTTCAAAATGGGAAGCTACTCAAAGAAGTGAATTCTACTGTCATTTCACTTGTTCCAAAAAGTAGTTCACCACAAAAAGTTTCTGATTATAGACCAATTGCATGTTGCAATGTGGTTTATAAGTGTATTAGTAAGATCATTACTAATAGAGTTAAAGGCATACTTGATAAGATTGTGAGTGAGAATCAAAGTGCATTCATTCCTGGCAGACAGATAAGTGATAACATTCTGTTAACTCAGGAGTTGATGAGAAATTATAAGAGAATGAGAGGTGTTCAGAGGTGTGCCTTTAAGATTGATATTCAAAAGGCATATGATAGTGTAGAGTGGTGTTTTTTGAGAAGTTGCCTTATTAACTTTGGTTTTCATCCATGTATGATTGATTGGATAATGAATTGTGTTACTTCCACATCTTTTACAATCAGTATAAATGGTGAGCACAAAGGGTTTTTTCAAGGTGCAAGGGGATTGAGACAAGGTGATCCTATGTCTCCATATTTGTTCACTTTGGTAATGGAAGTTCTGAATCTAATGATCAAGAGAAGGATATTGAATGATGCTGAGTTTGAATATCATTGGGGATGTGATGAGATTGAGCTAACACACTTATGTTTTGCAGATGATCTATTCTTGTTTTGTCATGCAGATAGACATTTTGCTTCTGTGTTGGGAGCAACATTGAATGAATTCAGTGGAGTTTCAGGACTGGTAGTCAACATGGAAAAGAGTACTAGCTATTTTGGTAATGTGGGAAAGAAGGTACAAGAAGATATACTACAGGTAATGCCCATTAAAGTTGGTTCCTTGCCTGTTAGATACCTTGGGGTCCCATTGATTACTATTGGATTGCATTCAAAGGATTGTATCAGTTTAATTGACAAGGTCAAAAAGAAACTTTTTGATTGGAAAAATAAAGCCTTGTCTTTTGCTGGTAGATTGCAACTCATTAATTCTGTTTTGAGTTCAATACAAGTCTTTTGGTCATCAATGTTTATATTGCCAAAGAAGGTGTCCAGGGATATTGAGAGGTTATTGAGGGGTTTTTTGTGGTGTCAAGGTGAGTATAAGAGAGGTAAGGCCAAGGTTAATTGGAATGATGTTTGTAAATTGAAAGAAAAGGGTGGTCTGGGTATTAAAACACTTCATACATGGAATATTGCCCTTGTATCAAAGCATATTTGGAATCTTGTGAATAACAAGAATTCTATTTGGGTAAAATGGATTAAAGCAATGAAGTTAAAGGATAGAAACTTTTGGGATTATTCTGCTCCTAAGGATGCTAGTTGGTCTTGGAGGAAGATTTTAAAATACAGGTATGTTTTCAAGGACTTTATGGTTAAAAGACTTGGTGATGGGTCACAAACTTCAGCTTGGTATGATAATTGGCATCCGAGTGGACCATTGGGTAAGTATATTGATTATAGAGAGTTGTATGAGGCTGGATTTGATAAGCTTGAAAAGGTGTCTGATATTGTTATAAATGGGGAGTGGAATGTTCCTGATGAGTGGAGATATAAGTTTAATGCCATATTTGATGTGCCACCTCCTGTTTTGATTCAAGGTAGGAATGATAGATATATGTGGAAAAAGGCAATGGGTAAAACAGTTGACTTTTCTGTCAAAACTGTTTGGTTGGATTTAATTGATAATCATGAAGATGTGAGATGGGCTAGATTAGTTTGGTTTAGCCAAAGTATTCCTAGGCATGCATTTGTAACTTGGGTGGCATTGAATTTGAAGTTGAGAACACAAGATAAATATATGAGAGTGGAGGGGAATAATAGTCTATTATGTCCCTTTTGTAAGCTGCAAAAAGATAGCCATAATCATTTGTTTTTTGATTGTGAATTTTCCAAGGAAGTTTGGTGTAATTTGAAAGAGATGGCAAGACTTGAGTATGCTCCTGATGTGTGGAATGAATTAGTTAATTATATTCTAAATAGACCTATTAATAAGTCTATTTGGAGTATAATACAGAGGTTGGTGCTGAATGCTTGTGTGTACTTTATTTGGCAAGAGAGGAATTTAAGACTGTTTCAGAATAAGAGCAGATCTCCTATAAAGTTGATTGATATAATTAAAAACTTAATTAGAGCAAAACTAATGGGTTTGAAGATCAGGAGGTCCAAACAGTCTATGGCTGCAGCAGATTTATGGGAATTTCATATTGAAATGCAGGGGCATAATGAAGATAAGGATTACAGTAAGATATAATGATTCTGCTACATATTAAAAGGGTGGAATTGGGTTGGGTTGTTGTTATAAGGGGGAGAAGGGTAGTGGGATTGCCTTGTAGTTCTATTATTTACATTCTGCTGTATTCAGTTTGTGTGAGGTCTTATTTTTTTAGAGTTTTATTTTTCCATTTGTGTCATCTTAAAGTTCTTTATTTAGGTTGGGCAACTTCCAATAGGTTTTGGGTGATTCATATGTCTTATATAATGCTGGAGGTTAGCATTGGTGTTATAAGGAGGTTTGAGTGTTTTTGTTCTATATTTTATTTTACAATTTTCAAATTTCCTTCACCTCATTATTTAGGAATGTTTAGGAGTGCTAATGTGATGAATCATGCTTTGTTGAAACTGCTTGAAGGAAGGTGTAGGTGTAGTGCCTTTGGGCTGAAATGCAGACAAGAGTTTATGAGGCATGGCATGGATTCTATCAATTGGTCAGCTTGTGAGGAGTGTTCCATTATTTTGTGTCTGTCTTGTTCATCTGGGGGGGTGGTTTTTATGGGAGTCATAAGGTGGAGATGGGTAGGTCTGGTTATTTTATCTTTTGGTGCATTGTTTTTATTTAAATGTGTCTATGATTCCATGAAAACCAATGGGTTTGTATTTATTCACAAACTTGTTTGGATTTTTTGTGTCAAATTAAATGGCCAAAGATGCTTAGGATTGGAGATATTGGTTTATGTGCAGGGGTATGGCACTATCATCTTATTTAAAGGAGTAATAAGGTTGGAAAATTTTCACTTTTTCTCATGGAAGACCTTTGTTGCTGTGCTTAGCGTTCATTTTGATAGTGAGATAGCTAGTTATAAGCTGAAATTTCCTGTAAACATGAACAGTAGAAGTGCATGTTATATTAAGAAGGGTAGACAGGGATTTATGATGCTTATAACTGAGCTAGGCTACTTGTCTGCTGTTGACTATTTTATGTGGTCAACACTTAGTTGGATTACTCTTATCACAGGTAACTGTGATGTCCAACTTCTTTTGTTTGATATCAGTTTAATTGGGTCAAATGTGGTATTATGGCATGTATGGATCTATGATGCTTGCTGGATATTTTGTTGTTGCTGTAACCAAATGGACTTGTTGATTGTTGGTAATAGATGGGTTGTAAACAGGATTAGTTTGGAATGTGGTGAGTGGGAATTTAATACAGGTCAAAAAGATGGGAGCTATTTAAAGATTGTTTGTGCAGCTGACAATAAGAAATGGGGTGGCAGTGTTGCATGTTTGACTTATTATAGTCAATGGGTTAGTGTGTATTTCTATCATCACGCTAATCATTTGAGTATAATTAGTTACTTTAAGCCCATGTACTGTTTCATTGCTGCTGTTGGGAAATCTGATGCTAGTTTGATCAGTTGGATAAGTTCTGGTTTGATGCATTGTTGCTTGCTATATTGCTGCAAAGATGAGTGTGTAGTGACTATTGAATGTTTGACGTTGTCGGGTCAATCTAAAGGCAATCAAGGTAAAAACTGGTATATGGTCTATAATGCTTTTGGGTTGATATATATTACTGCTGTTGATTACTGGTTTGATGGGTTTTATATTATGTACTGGAGATGTTATTGTTGCTGCCAAATGGGTGGAAGATATTATGCATTGTTGACTAATTTGAGTCAATATTGTCATGACATTAAGGCTGCTAGTTGGTTGGTTAATGCAGTTAGAGGGTTGATACAACTTAGTGATGCTTGCTGCATGATTACTGCTATTCATGTGTTTTTCAATTTTAATTCTACTGATCATAGTTTTAGTATGGTTGGTAATATTAATGATTTTTGGTTGATTTCTGTAAGTCAAGGTGTGATCTGTCAAAATCTGTTAGAATGGGAAAGACATTTGGAAAATGTCAATTTGACTTTTTCAGGTCAAAGTGGTGTTATAGGAAAAGCTGATACAATTTTGTATTCTTTGGGCTCGATAATGTATTGGTATAGTAGGTATTGGCTTGTGTTGAATCATGGATATAATATGAGCAGAGGCAATTTAATTGTAACGATGGATTTGGGCTGCAGTAACAGATATAGTGATGAGCTGTGGTTTTTACCAATTAGCATTGGGTTGAAGAGGTTAGCTAAATGGGCTGCATCTAATGGATATTTAGAAGACATGAAGTACTATGGTGCTGGGCTTGAATGTGATGCAATTGGGTCGAGAAAAGAACCTGATACAAGGCTGGATTGTTGGGGTAATGGGTTGCAGTGTATTGGGCAGTGGTGGATAATGAGTGATTTGAAAACTAAAAGAGATCCGTTTTATAATGGGTCGTGGATTGGGCTAGTAGGAAAGAGGAATGAAAGCAGAAGTTATAAACATTGTTTTTTTGATATCGTTTTTGAGAGTTATTGTTGGATTACTTGTATTTTATTTACTTTGGGCTTAATAGATGTTATAGGTTTTTTTGTATATGTGTGGGATGTGCATTAAAAATCATCCCCTTTGGGAATGCCCAAAGTCTTGCTTGTAAATATTTTATTTTTTTAATATAGTTTTTGCCGGGGTACCGTCCCCTTTACCCAAAAAAAAAATACTGAAATTAGGTTAGTGGTAAACCCTAATTTGACCAAATCACCAATTATAACTAAAACAGTGTTAACTAAGAAAAATAACACGTTCAGTGGTAACTAAGAGATTTAACCAACAGTGATAACCAACACTTAGTTTTTCAAATGCATCGTTTACTTAATAAAGCTAGCAGTGCTAACTTGTACAAGCAGTACCAACCGACCAAGGCAGTCCTAACTTAATACAAGTAGTACTTAAAAATCTAGCAATATTAAACAAAGAGAGCAGTGAATTTTTTTTTTTTTTTACCGAAACAGAAAAATAAACTCCAAACAAGCAGTGATAATCACACCTGCAGTGGTTAATCTCCAAATCATAGAAATATCACCTGCAGTGTTAACGAAAACAAACAAACAAATACCCAAATATACAGTGTCAAATGAAACTTTTTCCAGGCTAGAATTAAACACTTTTAAGCCCACGGAAAAATTTTGAAAACGCAAAATTTTTTCGGAGTTTCCCGCCAAAAAACTTTTTTTTTTTTTTTTTTACGAATCTAGTGCGACACTAGGTTAGTGTCGCTAGGAAGTGTCGCACTGAAGTGACGCACTGTAGTGACGCACATAAGTACCGCAGAAAGTCAAATGGCGACACTCGTTTAAGTGTTGCTAAGTAGTGTCGCTAAAAGACAAGTGTCGCTATCAAGTGTCGCTGAAACCCTAATTAGCGACACTCAAGGAAGTGTCGCTATGGAAGTGACGCTAGTAAGGAAGTGACGCTGGTAAGTGACGCTAAGTCGCGGCCAGCAGCCCCAAAAACCCCAAAAACGAATTTTTTCGAAACCCTAACGAATTTTCTGAAACCAAACGTCGAACTAACACCAAAACACCTCCAGAAAAGGATCTAATCGAGCAAATCAACACATAAACGATTAATAACAATTAGTACCTTCGCGAATCAACCGAAAACGCTCAAAATAACGATCCGAAACCGACGAATCCTTGATTCTCTAGCTCTGATACCAGTTGAAAGTCTTGTTTCTGATCTTGGATCTGATCGGATCGTTTGATTGAATATATGAATGTATTAATCGAATCAAACATGCAATTCTCTATAATCTTTGTATATATTCACAATTGAATAATCAAGATTACAAGATACAATCTCACACACTCATTTTCTCTCCTCCTCACACACAAAAACGGCTCACTCTCTCTTATGGACGTCCAACCCTAATTCTGAGTTTAACTCTTCTATTTATAGTCTGTCCAGCACCTATAGCGACACTGGCTAAGTGTCGCTAATAGCGACACTGACTAAGTGTCGCCTAGACACATTTGGACATTTCTATTTCACTATATATTACAGACTCGCATATACACACTAAACGCTATACATACGCAGACTAATTGAATTTGACAATTACAATAGTTTGACCAACTGAATGACACACAAAATGCACCAACAATACCAAGTTGAATATGAAGAAGCAGATGGCACCGTCTACTATGCTCAGTTTCCAGCTCGACCACCCGGTTTCAGCCAAAACAACAACCAACCTAGAGGACCTCCCTTTCCACCAAGAAACAACCAACAACCATACCAACCCCGATACCCACCTAGATATCCACCCTACCAGCAACAATCACAACTTCCTTACAATCAACCCCTTGCACTTCCTGCACCCACTGCCGACACAAACCAAACCACTGAACAAACCACCAAGACAAATGCCCCAGCTTCAAGTTCAGACGACGCCTTCACCCAATTTATGCAAGGTCAACACCTGCTCAACCAAAGGACGTCCGCTAGACAAGATCAAGCCGACCTCTTCATGAGAAATCAATTGGCTGTGCTAAAGAATTTGGAAGCTCAAATTGGGCAATTGGCACAACGTCTTGAGAATAGACCCCAAGGAAGTTTGCCCAGCAACACAGTTCAAAATCCGCACATTGAGGAAGCAAAGCAACTTACAACACCAAAGGAAGCAGCCACTACTCCACCTGCTGCTGTTCCAGTAAAGGAAGAACCAAAGGTCAAGATACCAGCTGTGAAAACCACTCAAACCATGAACAAAGAGGTTAGAATCCCGTACCCTGCTAGACTTAACGTTCAACCCAAGAAACTGTCATCCTTTAAACTAGATGGAAAATTCCTTGATACCATGTCTAGAGTTCCTGGTCGTAATAAGTATATTAGAAAGTTACTATCCACCAAAGATAAATTGCCTGAAGTGAACAACATTCCCCTTAGTTCTGAAACCTCAGCCCTACTTAAAAAAAGCCTTCCCGAAAAATTAGGAGATACTGGTAGATTTACACTCCCTTGTTCTATCTACAATTCCGGAAATATGAGCGCTTTAGCCGACTTAGGAGCCAGCATTAACCTTATACCCTACTCCCTGTTTAAAAGGCTAGAACTTGAAAACTTGAAACCCACTAAGATGACCGTCCAACTAGCCGACCAATCTGTTAGATACCCCAAGGGAATAGCTGAGAACGTTCTTGTTCAAGTTGACAAATTTTTCTTTCCAACGGATTTCGTGGTAATGGATATCCACGAGGACATAAACATCTCAATTATCCTTGGAAGACCATTCATGAATACAGCTAGAGCAGTGATTGATATGTATAACCACACGATTGTTTTACGATCGCATGGTGAAAGCATCACTTACAAGATCGACCAACCGGAATGCACCCCAGAAGAGGAAGAATGTTGTGCTATATCCACAGGAAAAGTATGTTCCGAGGATGAATTAGAACCAGAGGAGGAACCGCAATTCACCCGATCATCAGTTCTCATTTCTGACACTGAATACGACCCAGAAGAGGAAGAATACGAGGAAGCAGATGAAGAAATTGAATCTGACCCTGAAGAGGAAGAAGAAGAGGACGAGGAAGAAATGGAAGAAGATGAAGATCACACTGATTCACCACAAATGGCCGAAGTTAAAAGGATACAAAACTGTGATGACTGCTCTTCATCAGAAGAATCAGTTGATTACGGAGTCATCCGCCAAGAACTCAGATCCTCTCATCTTAAAAGAATGGGAAACATCCTAAATTCCTATCTCGACCCATCAAAACCCTTCACCAGAACCCGACTCCGAGACATAGAAATCTTTGAAGAAGGACTCCGATCATCACCACACCTAGACCAGTATGCCAAACTACTACAGAGAATTTCGGCATATAAGGCACGTCAACCGGGAAGCTTTGCCGATGAGAACATTCATGACATAACAACCGAAGTCCGAACCATCGAGATCGATAGTTCTCGACCCTTCAACAACGCGCCCTCAGACGAAGAACTCCACCAATTTCCAGATTCACGAGATAAGGACTCCGACTACAACAGTGAATGTGATGACGATTACGTCAACATCACTCTCGACGAACGCTCTATTCCACAACCTCCTCTTGCCCCCCCTAATTCCCCTGCTGTCGCAACAGAGAGACTAGAAATTCCTCTGATACATACTCATCAAGACATGATCGAGATGATTGACGAATACAACGACGTCCGAATCATCGTAGAAGCTATCAAAGAGTCAACTAATGACTACAACACCGCCCAGAGACACATGATAAGGGCAATCATACGAGACTACGATTCATACCTCGCCAATTATGGAGAACCAGAGCCTAGCACTCTTCGGAGAAACATTCGAGCATTCTCTGATCTGCTTCAAGAACAACTCACCAGAGAAGCTCGACAGCGAGAAAGACCCAACTACCCAATGGGAGAAATCGAATTCTACGGAAACCAAAGGCGAATATACCAAAAAGTATATTGTGCCTTAGCCGGATCAGCTTTTCCGTACTCATCAAGTCAAAAAGCTATTCTTGCATCAATGAGAACCAATCTGGAAAGAGCCACAGGGAACCCAAGAAGTTATGCCGACATCAGAATGGTGGGAGATCTTAGAACTCTTCTAGATCTCATCGAAACTGGAGAGCACCTCACAGCATCAGAGAACTGTAGGATCATCATTCAATCCACCATTGGGCACCACATTGAACTAATAATTGATGAGCTGAACGAACCAGCCTATGAAGAGGAAACTCGTGAGGTACCGAGATTCATCCCGCACATGTCACAAATCAATTTAGCCACTTATGTGATTACCCAACTGCGCGAAATGTACCAAGAAGAAGACGTAGAACTTGACATCTATCGAAATGGATATCGCGAGATATTCAGCAAGTTAATTTGCATCTTCACCGACTCGGATTTTCCCTTCAACCGCGAGCAACATCAACTAATCAGACAAGTGTTCCAAGCAACCAGATCCTTCGGAGGAGACCCTTGGGCTAATGATTTTGAAGAAGTGAAAACCGAATTCATGGCTTTAATCGCCTCGATAGGAAGAAACCACCCACAGCGTGAAATAGTTTGAACTTACACCTGCACTCGAATTGACCCTAACGGACCAGTCACAAGGGCAGTTCGATACATCTGCTATGGAATGGCAATTCTTGACCGACTCGCCACCGATCACTTCAAAAGCTTCAGAATGCTATCCACCAACCCACCAACTCTCATTGCTGACATGATAGATCAATTCCTGCAATACTATCCACCACGATACTCTCTACCAAGGAACCACAGTGACCACGCCACCACTACCGATGCATCAAGCATCATCTGAAGAAGAAAAGGACTAAGTCGAGCTCTCGACTTTAAAAGAGCGCTTCTCGGGAGGCAACCCGTGTTTGTTTTTACATTTCTGCAATTTTACTTTCCAAGAAGTGATGAAATCTTCGACTATCTTTCACACTCGGATTATACAAAGAATGCTCCATCCTGCAAGGAAGCATCAACAAACAAAGAATAGTATATCCGACGTGTTCACACTCACGAGACCAATCACAAGAAGACTTGATCAAGAATGCACCGAAGAAGACAAAGACCGGCAGATGCAACCAAAGCAATACTGCAACTACCGGGGAGTACTTCTATACCGTCTCTTTCATTCGTTTTAAATATACAATATCCATTATGCTTATCACTAAGTATGGGATTCAAACCCAACACACACACTGAAAGAATGAGTCTTAGATGTTTAAAACCCTAAGTGTGGGATTTTACCCCATTCAGAGCTTAGTATAACATCGAGGACGATGTTCCTTTAAGTGTGGGATAGCAGTAGTTGCACTACTGTTAAAGGGACATTGATATATGCTTGATTCTAAAATCGTTGCTCTTTATAAGACCTTGCTTCTCCATAAAAGTAAACAAAATTTTTCAAAATTAAGTTAAAAATATGTTGAAAATGAAAAATTTTAAGGAATGATTTACTTTGGGGAAGAAAGAAAAATAAAATATAAATTCTTTTGAAAAATAGGTTTAAAATTCCCATAAAGAGCATCGCATGACTAAGCACTCAACAACCCAATTTTCGATTCGTGAGGTATCTTGTGCCATACGAAAAGCATTCACTTTTAATGATTCACTTTTTCGATTCTTGAGTGTGCCGATGTATGCGTTTAGAATCAGAACTTGCTCCTGTAATGCATTTCGAAGCCAAACTAGTGAGTAAAAAGGAGATCGAATCACATCATTCTTGAACCCTTCTATACACCTCAAAATAAACACGTCATCCCGTACCTACTCAAAAGCATCCCTCAAACTTCATAAAGAGTTTCAAAGATGAAAGAAGAAAAGCTACAAGGATACGAAGTCAAAACTACCCAAGAAAACTCGAAGAAAAGAAAGTCAAAGTGGAGAAAATAACCAGAAGAAAAAGGGCGTCAATCGTCCTAAAAAGTCAAAAACTTCAGCTTTCCAACTTCACAAAAAGAAAGAAAACCCAACAAAACCCCCTCTCACATCACCAACACCTCACTCCAAAACCCTACATCACTCCCCTAGAATGATTGTGGCTAGATCGACTTCACGCTCACCAGAAAGGTAACAATTTGATTCTCGATCAAGCCTATGACAATAAACGATGCATGACTGGCGTTCTGAGTGATTGATAAATGCTAGAATAGGAAACCCTAAACACTTTGAGTGATTGGAGTGACCACCTTGAGAGGATCGCTTAGTCATGTATCAAAGATCAAAGATCAAAAGCATGCTCCTAAAGATTACAACCTTGCTTTCAAAAAAATTAAATATCTTTATTTTTCCAAAACCCCTCTAGTAAAGAATTCCGTCTTAAAATATTTCATTATCTACTTATCTTTAACCATGTTGAAAATGAGTTTGCTTGAGGACAAGCAAAGTTCTAAGCGTGGGATACTTGATATCGCGTAAAAAGTCATGTTTTTACTACCGATATCTCTTACATTCTGGAACGATTCTTGGAATTTTAATTCAAATATAGCACAAATCAGTAACATTATGCCAAGATGGTCAAAACAAGGTTGCACGATAAAAATCAAGCAAAACGGATGAAAAACGAACATTCCACACACGTTTGAAGATTCAAGGCATCAAAATGAGATTTCAAGACTAAAGTGCCCTCCATCAACATCCAATATTTCCAAGATGTTCGTTTTCAAAATACGAATCCAACAGAAGAAGAATCAACTGAAACGGGTAAAAAATGAAGATTTCGCGCCCGCCGGAAGATCCAAATGATCCGTATGCAATATCAGGAGCTAGGGACCTCATCTCCGGGCCTATCCTATGTCAAAATCTTCGTTTTTGAATTACGAATCCAACAAAAAAAGAATCAACTCAAACGGACGTATAACGAAGAAAACACGCACGAATCAAGAAACGAAGCAACAAACGACGAAACGGGGCGGGGGTGGGCCCACCGCCACCGGCCTCACCACCACCGCCGCCGGCCACACTGGTGGCGCCACCGGCTGGCCTGTACCCGCCTCGGTTTCCATTTTTGGAAACTTTTGGTACCTGGTGCGCCTACTTTTCGTGTTGTACGGTACCCGGTGCGCCTACTTTTCGTGTTGTACGGTACCCGGTGCATCCTTTTGGCTACCTTTTGCTAACATGCACCTCAAGATGCTAATGTGAGCCAAAGCTGACCTATAAATAGGAGGCTTTAGGCTTCATTTCAAAATGTCCCATATGCACTAGTCATATTACTTTCTTACTTTCTCATTCTACTTTCTTACTTTAAATTTAGCATTAGATTAGTTTAGCACTTTGTTTAGAGTAGAAAGGAAGCTAGGAACATTTTGTAATCTTTGGTGTACGCTTGGAGTTACGCTCATTAATTCAAGTCTATTCCTTCTCGCATATTAATCTCGGTTATCTCTATCCTTATCTATCTTAATTAAACATGTTTGCTTTAATTATGTTTGCGATCGTTATTACCATGATTAGCGAGTAGATTACTATTGTATTTGTTGTGATGTAGTTAGTATATATAATTGTGGGATGACTTTAAACGCGTCGTGAAATAATACGATGGCCCCGATTCGAATGATTACTCGGTATAGTATTGGAAATGCTTTTGAGCAAATATATGGAAGCCGGTAACGACCAAAGGTAGTTGTATTATGGATCGACGTTATAAAATTGGAAACTTTGTGAATGGACTTATCTTGTGATTTTAAACCTAAAACTTACAGTCGCCTTTTGATTAACAAACGTGATTGTAACCTTGTAAAGAGGAGTCGCGAACCTCAATACTCGGTCAATAGTTATTTGTGTAAAAACTATGTTTTTAATTGTAACGTCATGCAAGCATTATAAAATGCAATGTGATTACATGGACTTGCCATGAGTATTGTACACTTCCAATCACAATGTACTTATCATGTAAACATCGCGAAGCAATTAAACTCACAACGGAAATATTGGTAAACAATTAAATACGTGTGAGCCACCATAGCATTTTCCAACATGGTCTAGGTTTAACTTTCTGTAAAAAGCCGTCAGCATTTTAATTAGTTGTTTTAGTTTAAATTAGATTAGATTAGGTAGGCTAAAGGCTAAATGACCATTTGCGAAAACCTAGGGATTTGTTAATTGTATTGAGAAAGGCAAGTTTGAAATCCAACTTAAACCAATACTTTTTCCTGAAAACCATGAAACCTAAAGTACGGTATGCAAGAAACCTAAATGCTTTCCCTCGTTTATCATGCTTAAGTTTCATTGGTAGAAATTGATTAAATAAGTCCGGACACAAGTTCTAAGTTAGTTGTTTAATGGATTCATAATCATTGTGGTATTAAAAACGGCTAGACATGTTATGGACTTGCTACGCTATTCCTTCGCCCACGAGCGAATACGTTCAATAATATGGGCCACTGACTCCCTCACAGGAGAGTGTGGAGAGTTGAGCATTGTCTGTCTGGTCAGAATCATGATACCTTAGTTCCTCGTGACATATTAGTTGATAACCGACTAATAAGGAATCTATTGGTTATACCATAAGTTAATGAATCTCATAAGCAACCCAATTTAGTTAATCGCTTCCCCGTAAGAGTCATCATCCCATAATTATTAACTAACGAACTCACAACAAATACTACTTTGCATTATCTGACATCTTATTACATTTTATTCGCTTTATTTACTTTACTTAATTAACTGAACCAAAACCCCCAACGCACTCTTTTAAAAACATTTACTAGGAAAGAAATATTGATTGGATCACCTACGTTTCAATTCAGTTTCTCTTTAAGAAAGACTCTAGGTCCAACTGACCGCCTACTAACCTTTTGGTTCAGTACTAGTAAGTCACACTTAGACCCCAGCAATCATAAATTTAAAACAACCCGTTGATATCCGTACTCAATAAAACGCACTCGGATCATACCACCCCTTTGGAGAAAAACGTTCACCACTTCCCGATCTACAACGCTATCTTTTCGGATTTTCAATCCGACACTTTGTAAGTTTCCGACAAAACCCGACATCTCTCGATTTCTAGTGTTTTTACGTTCTAGTTGTTTGTTTATACTTGTAATGTCCATAAAAGGGTTGGGTAAAAGTATTGGACCGATCGGAAACTCGAAAACTCAATTTTGGCTCAATTTCCGGCGATCAGTTTGAAGTGTCGCTAGTGTGCGAAAAACAGTGCTAGCGACACTAGCTAAGTGTCGCTATGCCTAAGTGTCGCCCCTATAGCGACACTACTTAAGTGTCGCTGAAATACTTAACCGGATTTAGTATAGCGACACTCCCTTAGTGACGCCAAAAATATAAGTGTCGCCTATAGAGACACTAATCAAGTGTCGCCCATTTATCAAAAATCAGAAATATAGCGACACTCACTAAGTGTCGCCTAACCAGTGCCGTCTATAGCGACACTCCCCTAGTGTCGTCCAACTAGTGTCGCTTATAGCGACACTAGCCTAGTGTCGCCAAAAACAGAGTTTAACTAATATTTCACTAAGTGCCGAACCTACACAACCTTAAACACTTATATAATACGATTTATAAAACACATTGGGACACACGTGTAAGTGCAAAACATAAATAACATGATAATAATACTTAAAGTGTATTATTTCAAATCCAGCAACAACGGGCCGTACACTTTTCAAATACTTAAACTTATCAACCAAATAGTGGAAATTTGGACATTCTAGTTGAACGAACAACTACAAGAGTTATCTTTTGAAATACTCAATCGTATTTATAACCATCGCGTGTCGTGGACACCCTCAGGTTACAAGTCTGTGGACTTCATCACTCGGCTAATCAACTTACGTTTATTTAAACGCTTTCAGACTCAGGTGAGTCTCATAGCCTCTCTTTTTACTGTTTTACTCAGGGGTGTGATACATTGCTTATTTTAACATGTGAACGCAAGTACAACATTTCATATACTACATGAGTTTTTCACATTAATCATTTAAAGCCCTCCGTCAGCATAGTTGTTAATACGTTGTAGCGTGAATATTAGTATATGGTACCATATAGGATTGACCCTCCTCGTTCGGGTTAGCAAGCACTAACCGGGTAAACGGACGCACTAATATTTGGGAAGACGAATGTTGATTAGGCATTCGTGGAGGCACCTCGCCCGGAATTCTCTATAGGGGACCCGGCCCTCGAGTTAAGCTCAACTATGTGTTCATTGCTATATACACGATTACTATCATTTTATTTGCTGGATGCAAATCATTATTAAATCTTACGGTTCATACTATATTACTTGATTTCAAACCTGTGAGCTCACCAGCTTTAGCTGACCCATTTAGCATGTATCGCAGGTACCAAGTAGTAGGTTGTTTCAGCTTCAGGACTTTTAGCTCGAGTCAGCATACAGACGTTTGAGATTTTCTTGCATTAGTATATTTTGTACAAGTACTTATGTACTGAAATCTCCTTTTATTTAAACTCGAGCTATGTAAAGCTATAAATATTGTAAACATTTCAATATTAATATATTTTGTTAAAACGATGCATATAGAGTCGTTTACTATATATCTTTGTGCTTTGTTATTGATTAGTAACACCTAAATCGTGCTTCCGCAAATCATTAAATTTGGGGGTGTTACAGATTGGTATCAGAGCCTAAGGTTATAGTGAACTAGGTTGCATTTAGTGGGCCTAGACTATGACCATTAGGTAGTATTCCTTATTAGGTATAACTGGTTCAGTGATTACCTCATACGAGTTTAATTTAACATAGCCTGATCAACTATGTACAATTAAGCAAAGATGATGTAAGATTTGAAAGTAGTTATGGCTGAACAGGGTACACTAGAAGACTCTGACCCCGAGAGAACCGAGACTTAAACATGTTTGTGCTAGACACTCAATAGGCTATATTATATAGGAATTATATGAATATAGGCCTCACTCTTACTAACGCTTTGTCTCAGAAATGGCAAACACACCGCCCAATTCATCGCGCTCTCAATCCGGGTCGCAGAACCCCAGGGTAGCAAGGAGGAACAACAGGTTGCCTCGAGCTGGCCCGTACCCCACTCACTTCACCTTGCCGGCCTTAGCCGCTAGGGTGAACCAACACGAACAGCGACTTCGCACAATGGATGTCGTGTTGCAGGAAACGAACGAAAACTGGAGACTTACATCCCTTGAACGCATCGAACAAGTCTCCGAGGATAACGAAACCACCGTTAATAATGTAGACGTTCTTTTCAACAAAGTGGTGGAGATAAGCGTAGAAACCGCCCTTTTGAAACACAGACTTGATGAGTGTGAACAACGCTCACGGGTATCAGAGGAATACGTTGGCAGTTTGGTAGAACGACTGGCCTTGGCTGAAGACAATGCCCGACAGGCCAGCAGACTTGCCAATACTGTGGATCGTCTCATTGAAATGATGGAGCAGATTAATCTACGTTGAGACTAGTATAGTCCTTGTCTTATAATCTATCTTGTAATCTAATAACTATCTAAGCACTACTCTATAATTCGGTCGGATGTAACAATTCCCGACAACTTTTTGTAATACACCTGTGAGGTGTAACCTTTGAACTTGTACTATCTATCAAATATTCCTTGTTGTTTCAACTCATATTAATTGTCATTTTTCCATGTTGATGTTATGTATTACTGCTTTTATACATGTACATCTGAGACAAATACAACTTTCTTACAAAATCTCATGTATCTTCATTTATTTTATTGAAGAATCATGCCGTCAAAGACAAGACCATACACCGATGCTCAGCTTACGTCACTCATAACCCAGGCTGTGACTGAAGCCTTGGCTCGAAATACTCCACAAAATTCCGCGAGGAACAGCGATGCCGCTGAAACCCCCACTATTAAACCTTGTTCTTACAAGGACTTCCAGAGCTGCAGACCCTCAAACTTCAAGGGTACTGAGGGAGCCATCGGACTAATCAGATGGTTCGAAAAGATGGAGACTGTTTTCCGCGTCAGCAAGTGCGCGGAAGGTGACAAAGTCAATTTTGCTACTTGTACCCTTGAGGACGATGCCCACTCATGGTGGAACTCCTATACCCAATCGGTGGGTGCCGACACTGCCTACCAACTCTCTTGGGAGGACTTGAAAGCAAAACTCACTGCCAAATACTGCTCAATCGACAAACTCCAGAAGCTGGACGAGGAGTTCTGGAACCTAAAGGTTCAGGGTGGTAATATCGATGGTTACACCACCAGATTCCAGCAACTCGCTGCCCTCCGCCCAGCCATGGTAAGCACAGAACCTGATAAAATCAGGAAGTACATCCTTGGTCTTCCAGAGCCTGTTCGAGGGCACGTTGCCTCTTCAAACCAAACCACCATTGACGGTGCAATTCTACTGGCCCAAGACCTGATGGCAATGAGCCAAGATTCTGAACCACCCACTTCATCCTCCCACAACAACAAAAGAAAGTTGTCCGACTACCACAACAACCACCCAAACCAACAAAATAAGAAATCCGACACCATCAAAGCCTACAACACCACCACCGACACCCAACGGGGCTACACTGGGAGCAAACCCTATTGTTTCAAGTGCAGCCGTCACCATGAAGGTTCCTGTGGTCCCTTTTGCAACAATTGCAAGAGGTACGACCACCTCACCAAAGATTGCCGCTCTCCTACCAACAACAACCCCAACAACACCAGGCCACCCAAAGTCTGCTTTGAGTGTGGGAACCCCGGGCACTTCAGGGATACGTGCCCAAAGTTGAAGAACAACAACAACAACAACAACAACAACCGCAACAGCAACAACAACAACACCCGAAGTAGAGCCTTCATCCTCAACTCCGGGGACACCCGCCAAGACCCGAATGTGGTCTCGGGTATGTTCCTCCTCAACAACTTAACTGCTTCTGTTCTATTTGATACTGGTGCTGATAGAAGCTTTATCTCCGATGACTTTTGCCCATTACTTGACATCACTCCTATTGCCTTAGATGTTAAGTACACTGTAGAGCTAGCAAATGGGAAACTTATAGAAACTAATAGTGTGATACCTAATTGCACTTTAAACCTAGCTGACGAAACCTTTTCAATCGATCTTGTACCCGTTGAAATCGGAAGTTTCGACGTCATCATTGGAATGGACTGGTTGTCCAAACACCGAGCTGAAATCGTTTGTTACGATAAGATCGTCCGCATCCCACTCGCCGTCGGTAGAACCTAGATCATACAGAGGGAGACCGGCGGGACGAGACTCAATATCATCTCTTGCTTAAAAACCCGAAAATTTCTGAGAAAGGGTTACCGTGCAATACTCACACACATCACAGAGGAGAAGTCGGAGGAGAAGCGACTTGAGGATGTGCCAATTGTTAGAGACTTTCCCGAAGTCTTTCCGGAAGAACTACCTGGTCTACCTCCACCTAGACAGGTTGAGTTCTCAATCGATCTCGTGCCGGGTGCCGCACCGGTGGCCCCCGCACCGTACCGTTTAGCCCCATCCGAACTTCAGGAGTTGTCCACCCAGTTACAGGAACTCCTGGATAGAGGATTCATTAGACCGAGTTCTTCACCTTGGGGAGCTCCGGTCTTATTTGTTAAAAAAAAGGACGGTTCATTCCGAATGTGCATCGACTATCAAGAATTGAACAAATTGACCGTCAAAAACCGATACCCACTTCCTCGCATTGATGATCTATTCGACCAACTTCAAGGTTCAAGTTTCTATTCAAAAATCGATCTGCGATCAGGATATCATCAATTACGGGTTCGTGACACCGATATTCCAAAAACTGCTTTCAGAACTCGTTACGGGCACTACGAATTCCAAGTGATGCCCTTTGGCCTAACCAACGCACCGGCTGTATTCATGGACCTCATGAACCGGGTGTGTAAACCTTACCTCGACAAGTTTGTCATTGTCTTTATCAATGACATACTCATTGACTCGCACAACGAGCAAGAACATGCGCAACACCTCAAAACCATCCTAGGACTACTTAGACACGAGGAGCTTTACGCCAAATTCTCTAAGTGTGAGTTCTGGATAAAAACCGTTCAATTCCTTGGTCACGTGATCGACAGACAGGGAATTCACATTGACCCATCAAAAATCAAGGCTATCAAAGACTGGCAAGCACCTACCACTGTAACTGAAGTACGTCAATTCTTGGGTCTTGCTGGGTACTATCGGCGATTTATCGAAAATTTTTACAAAATAGCTCAACCACTCACGGTACTGACTCAGAAGGACAAAAGGTTCAATTGGACCGATAAACAAGAGTCAGCATTTCAATTATTGAAACAAAAGCTTTGCAGTGCACCCATTCTATCCCTACCCGAAGGCACTGATGACTTCGGGGTATACTGCGATGCTTCTCACCAAGGTCTCGGTTGCGTGCTGATGCAACGAGACAAGGTCATTGCTTACGCCTCCCGACAACTTAAAGTCCACGAGAAGAACTACACTACTCACGACCTCGAGTTAGGGGCCGTGGTATTCGCTCTCAAAATCTGGAAACATTACCTTTATGGTACCCGAAGTACTGTATTCACCGACCACAAAAGTCTCCAACACATCTTCGACCAAAAAGATCTTAACATGAGGCAACGTCGACGGGTCGAGTTGCTTACCGATTACGATTGCGAGATCAAATACCATCCGGGGAAGGCTAATGTTGTTGCCGATGCCCTCAGTCGAAAGGAACGACCGAAACCACTTCGAGTCCGAGCCCTCAGTATGACCATTCACAACGATCTTACCATTCAAATTCATACCGCTCAGATCGAAGCCCTGAAACCTAAAAACATTAAAAGCGAAGCTTTACGGGGTATTGACAAACAATTTGAAACCAAATCTAGCGGAATTAGGTATTTCTCAAACCGAATCTGGTTGCGTAGTTTCGGGAACTTACGAGACTTGGTGATGGATGAAGCTCACAAGTCTAAATATTCTATCCATCCGGGATCCGATAAGATGTACCACGGCATCAAGGAATTTTATTGGTGGCTGAACATGAAAGCCGAAATTGCCACTTATGTCAGCAAGTGCCTTACTTGCTCGAAAGTCAAAACCGAACATCAAAAACCTTCTGGTTTACTCCAACAACCTGAAATCCCTGAATGTAAATGGGATCAGATTACCATGGATTTCATAACCAAACTACCCAAGTCGTCGAGCGGTTGCGATACCATTTGGGTGATCGTCGAATCGTCTCACCAAATCTGCTCGTTTCCTGGCAATCAAGGAAAATGATAAAATGGAACGCCTCGCACAAATCTACATCAAGGAAATTGTTTCTCAACACGGTGTTCCAATCTCGATCATCTCCGACAGAGATGCCCGTTTCACCTCTCACTTTTGGCAGTCACTTCAAAAAGCATTGGGTACTCGTCTCGATATGAGCACCGCGTACCATCCCCAAACCGATGGCCAAAGTGAATGAACCATTCAGACACTGGAAGATATGCTACGCGCCTGCGTAGTTGATTTCGGTACAAACTGGGAAGGACATCTACCGTTGTGCGAATTCTCGTACAATAACAGCTATCACGCCAGCATTAAGGCTGCACCTTTTGAGGCAATGTACGGTCATAAGGGCCGATCACCGATTTGTTGGACTGAAGTGGGAGATAGTCAACTCACTGGTCCTGAACTCATACATGCTACCACTGAGAAAATTGTGGAAATCCAAAACCGACTCAAAGCTGCACGTGATCGTCAGAAAAGTTATGCTGACGTGAGGCGCAAACCACTCGAGTTCCAAGTTGGGGATCGAGTACTCTTAAAAGTATCGCCTTGGAAAGGCGTCATCCGTTTTGGCAAGCGCGGGAAATTAAATCCCAGGTACATCGGGCCTTTTGAGATCCTCGAACTGATTGGCCCCGTAGCTTATCGATTGCAGCTGCCATCCGAACTCAGCAGCGTGCACCCCACCTTCCACGTTTCTAACTTAAAGAAATGTCTGTCCGATGAGACACTTATAATACCACTGGAGGAGATTCGCGTCGATAATAAACTCCATTTTGTTGAGGAACCTGCTGAAATCATGGACCGTGAGGTCAAACAACTAAAACAAAGTCGTATTCCCATCGTCAAAGTCAGATGGAATTCGCGGCGTGGTCCGGAATTCACTTGGGAACGGGAAGACCAAATGCGACTCAAGTATCCTCAACTATTCACCGATTCTACATCAACCACGACCTCGAGCTAAATTTCGGGACGAAATTCTCCTAACAGGGGGAGAATGTAACACCCGCCAAATTAGGACTAGTAATTAGTGCCTAATTCTCTGTTAATACATGTAATTAGTTATGTGTTAGGCTAATTAATGTATCGAATTATATATTGATGAACATATACAAACTTTGCGATTTGATTAAATCGTACGCAATTTAAATCGAATGTATTTCAGTTCCATAAATACGGACGTTGGTGACGCAATTTATAATTAAGTATAAAACATTATCTGAAAACATTACTGGGTCCAAACTACTGTTTAAATTTTATTCCCAAAGTTGTCCCGCTTCGTACAATTGAAACTTACCTAATTAACAACAAAATACGCAAATTATTTAAATCACATTTTAAATCTTTAAATTATTAGATAATTGGTAAAATAATTTAATTAAATTATTAAACAAAATTAGTATTTTAAAATGGATAATTAACGCGTGAAATTTTCATTAAAACGTTAAATGACGGAGAAAACGAACACCACGCGGAGCGCGGGGCGAAGACTGAGAAGTGGAGGATAACCTCCCACTTCCCATCTTTTTCCCTCATTTCTTTCTTATCTCTCTCTCTCTTACTCTCTTTTTCTCTCATTTCTCCAAAACTACCAAACCACCAACATCACACTAATCCATCAAATAACACCACAAAACGCACTCGGATCATACCACCCCTTTGGAGAAAAACGTTCACCACTTCCCGATCTACAACGCTATCTTTTCGGATTTTCAATCCGACACTTTGTAAGTTTCCGACAAAACCCGACATCTCTCGATTTCTAGTGTTTTTACGTTCTAGTTGTTTGTTTATACTTGTAATGTCCATAAAAGGGTTGGGTAAAAGTATTGGACCGATCGGAAACTCGAAAACTCGATTTTGGCTCAATTTCCGGCGATCAGTTTGAAGTGTCGCTAGTGTGCCAAAAACAGTGCTAGCGACACTAGCTAAGTGTCGCTATGCCTAAGTGTCGCCCCTATAGCGACACTACTTAAGTGTCGCTGAAATACTTAACCGGATTTAGAATAGCGACACTCCCTTAGTGACGCCAAAAATATAAGTGTCGCCCATTTATCAAAAATCAGAAATATAGCGACACTCACTAAGTGTCGCCTAACCAGTGCCGTCTATAGCGACACTCCCCTAGTGTCGCCCAACTAGTGTCGCTTATAGCGACACTAGCCTAGTGTCGCCAAAAACAGAGTTTAACTAATATTTCACTAAGTGCCGAACCTACACAACCTTAAACACTTATATGATATGATTTATAAAACACATTGGGACACACGTGTAAGTGCAAAACATAAATAACATGATCATAATACTTAAAGTTTATTATTTCAAATCCAGCACCAACGGGCCGTACACTTTTCAAATACTTAAACTTATCAACCAAATAGTGGAAATTTGGACATTCTAGTTGAACGAACAACTACAAGAGTTATCTTTTGAGATACTCAATCGTATTTATAACCATCGCGTATCGTGGACACCCTCAGGTTACAAGTCTGTGAACTTTATCACTCGGCTAATCAACTTACGTTTATTTAAACGCTTTTAGACTCAGGTGAGTCTCATAGCCCATCTTTTTACTGTTTTACTCAGGGGAGTGATACATTGCTTATTTTAACATGTGAACGCAAGTACAACATTTCATATACTACATGAGTTTTTCACACTAATTATTTAAAGCCCTCCGTCAGCATAGTTGTTAATACGTTGTAGCGTGAATATTAGTATATGGTACCATATAGGATTGACCCTCCTCGTTCGGGTTAGCATGCACTAACCGGGTAAACGGACGTACTAATATTTGGGAAGACGAATGTTGATTAGGCATTTGTGGATGTACCTCGCCCGGAATTCTCTATAGGGGACCCGGCCCTCGAGTTAAGCTCAACTATGTGCTCATGGCTGTATACACGATTACTATCATTTTATTTGCTGGATGTAAATCATTATTAAATCTTGCGGTTCATACTATATTACTTGATTTCAAACCTGTGAGCTCACCAGCTTTAGCTGACCCATTTAGCATGTATCGCAGGTACCAAGCAGTAGGTTGTTTCGGCTTCAGGACTTTTAGCTCGAGTCAGCATACAGACGTTTGAGATTTTCTTGCATTAGTATATTTTGTACAAGTACTTATGTACTGAAATCTCCTTTTATTTAAACTCGAGCTATGTAAAGCTATAAATGTTGTAAACATTTCAATATTAATATATTTTGTTAAAACGACGCATATAGAGTCGTTTACTATATATCTGTAACACCCCCGAAATTCACTGTTTTGCGGAAGCATAGTTTGGGGTGTTACTAATCAAATATCACAGCACAAAGATAAAGTAAACGACATCTATATGCAACGTTTGTAAATTAGTTACATTCCATAGATATATTGTTTGAAAACATAGTGTTTTCGTATACAAAAATGTAGTTTCCCTAGAGTCCGCGCGTGTAGCGGGAGATTCTATTACATAATCAAAATATACAAAGATAATGCTAAGAATCTCCGTGAATACAGTTGTGTTGAAATCATGCGACTCTAGCTAAAATCCTGGAGTAATCCTACTCCATCCGAGTACCTGAGAAAACATGCTAAAAAGTGTCAACCAAAAGGTTGGTGAATCTCACAGGTTTGTAAGTAATATTAGCTTTGAACACGAGATTTCATCAGTAATGCCCGCAGGCATAAAGTCAGCAATTTCAATCCAGAAATCGTAAAACCAGTATTTGCAATCCAGCAAATGTAATTAATTAAGTTTATACCGTTGCCATGAGGCTCATAATCGAAGCTTAACCCGTAAGTAATAAGTTTGCTCCCGTGACATGCTCGTAAATGAGCAAGCATCAGTAACGAATAATTAGTCACCCGTTTCTACGTGTAAATCGGTACGTGGCAGCGCTACTGCCCCGGGCGGGGAGGGTCATTTCCCTAATGGATCCATTAACTAGTGTTCGCGCTTAAGTCCATAACTAACGATATATGATGGAGAGACTTCTGTAAATAGTAAACAACTCATGCAATTCCGTTTGGTATAGTAAGCAGTTTAGTACTTGTGTTCAAGAAAAAATCAGTAGCATGTATCTCCCCCAATAAGATAAAACAGTAAAAGTGGGGCCGTAAGACTCACCTGAGTCTTGTAGCAATCAGTTGCAATTAGCAAGTAGTAAGTAAAGCAAGTAGGTTCTCTGAACCCGTAACCTTCAAATGCCTAATCATATGAAGTTATGTAAGTATGCGTCTCACGAGACGTTTCGTTTAGTTGTACACAACTAGTATATCCAGTGTTTGTCCGTATGTTTGTAATTGTTTGTTTGTTGGAAAACATGTTTGGCCCGTTGGTGACGGTTTGTAGCAAAAATTCTAAAATGTTGACTTTGCTACAGTAAATGTGCTACAGTGAATTGCTACAGTAAACTTTGACTTTTTGCTACAGTAACTTTGACTTTTCTATAGTGAAAATCCTTTAAAATTTCCAAGTTTTCTGTTTTCTACGACATAAGCTGCGACACAAGGATTTGTATGCGACACAAGGGTTGTGTCGCATGAAGGATGCGACACAAGAGCTCTGCGACACAGTGGTTGTGTCGCAAAAAGCTTGCGATGCTAATTCAATAGCGACAGAAAGGTTGTGTCGTATAAAATACGACATAGTATGCGACATAGAGTGCGACACAATATTGTGTCGCAAAGGTTACGTCACTAAAGGATTGGTACGACACAAGGTGCGACACAAACGGGTTTATGCGACACAGCATGCAACACAAGGCTTGTGTCGCATGTATGAACACCAGCCCAGAAACTTTCGGGTTTCAAAAATTTCCGACCAAAAATGCAAATCTAACCCATTTTCGAGCTATAAAATCGTGTATTCTTCATGTATTAGGTTATATCTAAGTTGTGTACACATCAAAACATCAAAACATTACACCAAATTGAATAGATCTAAGATTTTAGAAATTTCTTACTTTTGCAAATCGAGCTAAATGGAGGATGAATTGATGAAAACGGTCTTGATATTCTTGCTCCACTCGTGATGGTGATTCCGAATATGTAATTTTCGTGGTCGAGATTTGATGTCGAAAATTTGGTGTGAATTGAGTTGAGAGAGTTTTTGGTTTGTGTGTGTGTTTAGTGATAATGAAAATGAAAGAAAAGAAGTGGGTATGGGGGGTGGGGTTGGCTGATTCATCAAGGAAGGAGGGGGAAAATACTTCCCAAAACACAGTGTTGACTCCGTGTCCTAATTGTTTAATTACTCGTTTTTAATATTTAACCAAACGTTTACATTTTTAAAATGTAACTAGAGTATTTAAATAAAAATACCTTGCAATTAATAATAGAAACATTTGTCGCAGTATCTAAATTACTAACTCGCGTTTATTACGTTTTGTTGCATTATTTAAATGTCGTCGCAATAATATGTAAATAATGTTCGTTCAGTTGCGTATTTTATATAACAAAATACGTTCTTATTATTTAAGTAAATTTCTGTCACCAACGTTCAAATAAACTGTGTCGGTCTCCGTCCGGTTAATTCGTACGATTTATCCAAATCGCGTAAGTACACACATATATATATAATCACCTTATATATATATATATACAAATAGAGCCTGTAATTAGTCCTATTACATACTAATTACAACTAGTTACAAACAATTAGGCATAATTAATTATCCTAATTATGCAGGTGTTACAATATCTTTGTGCTTTGTTATTGATTAGTAACACCCAAATCGTGCTTCCGCAAATCTTTAAATTTGGGGGTGTTACACGATATCTCTCTCATTCTGGAACAATACTTGGCAAATGGACTCAAATAATACACAAATCAATGAAACTTTGCAAAGAAGGTCAAAATAGAGTCGCACGAGAAAAATCAAGTAAAACGAACGAAAAATGAAGATTCAATGCACTATTGAAGATTCTAGGCATCCGAGACAAGATTTGAGATAAAGTACCCATCATTGAGATTTATCTTATCCAAGATCTTCTTTTCAAATTACGAATCCAACAGAAGAAGAATCAACAAAAACGGACGAAAAATGAAGATTCTGCGTACGCCGAAAGATTCAAACGATTCGTACAAGACATCTAATAATCAGAGACACATCCCAGGGATTTCTTTTCATCAAAGTCTTCGGTTTTGAAAAATGATTCCAAAGCAAAAAGAATCAATGAAAATGGACGCATAACGAAGAAGTACGCGCAAAACGAGAAACAAGCCAACGGGCAAAGTCACGAGACGGCCGGAAGCCAGCCGCCGACGGCCAGCCATCGCCCGTCGCCCGTCTCCACCTCTTTTTTCCGTCCTTGCTCATACTTGTCTAGTACATGTGCTACCACTTTCCGTAACTTTAGGGTACACGTGCTACCACTTTTTGCACCTTTAGGGTACATGTGCTACCACTTTCCGGGAAAAGACCACCCCCCAAAAACATGCTAACTTGCACCTTGGATGGCTAACATGCACCGAATTTCAGCTATAAATAGAGGCATCAAGGTTCATTTCAAGATACACCTTCCATATATCTCTTTAGGCTAATAATACTCTCTAGTTATTAGTTCTACTTTCTCATTCTATTTTCTTACTCCAAATTAGTATTAGGCTAGTTTAAGAAACTTGTCTAGAATAGAATGAAAGAAAGGAACGTGTTGTAATCTTTGGTGTACGCTTGGAGTTACCTTTTTTAATTCAAGTCTATTCCTTCTCGCATATTAATCCGGGTTCTTTCTATCCTAATCTATCTTAATTAAATAAGTATGTTTTAATTATGCTAGAGATAGTTTGTGCCATGCTTAGCGAGTAGATTACTATTGTGTTTGTTTACCGATGTAGTTATTTAATTATCGGATGATTTATAATTAAATATTAAAGTAATATGATGGTCCCTATTCGACTGTTACTCGGTATAGTACTGGAAACACTTCAAGGTGGAGTACAAATGTATGGAAGCCTAAGAATGACCGAAGGTAGTCATATTACGAAACGGTACAATATTACGAAGTAATAAGATGGCCCTATTCGACTGTTATGCAGTATAGCGTTGGAAACACTTTAGGTGTAGTACAAACACGTGGAAGCTGTGTAACGACCAAAGGTAGTTATATTACGAACTAATATTATAAAATGAGAAACCTAGTTTAATTAACCTTTCTAAATAGATATTTAAACTTCAAATTAATCTATCGCCTTTCCACCAATAAACGTGATTACAACACCTTTTTAACGACGTCCAATTAAGAGGTAGTCAGTCATCTGTGTCAATATAATTTGTCAAAGGTATGAAACTATGGAAACGCAAGGCTACATGGGGAATTATTGTAGGACAAGACATGGCCAAGGTTTGAAGCTGTGGAACAACTTAAAGTGAGGAACGCTGTGAATAATTAGGGGATTTATTGGGTAGTCTTAAGCAAGGGCTGGTTTAAAGTCATAAATGAACTTTTTAAATATACGAATCTGTTAGGATGATGAGGAATCGTTATATGATTTGGTTATGTCTAGTACCTTAAGATTTTGTTCCCGTTCATATGAAAGTATTATTAAACCATAATTAAGATTTTGCTTATTATTCTAAATACTTTGTAATGTTACCATAACCTAGCTCCCGGTGTGACATGCTAGTGGAATTTTAATTAGTAAGGAATCTAGTGTTTACATACAAGTATTCAAAAATTATAATTAACTAATATCTTTCAAAACAGTTTCTCCAAATATCATCCCATAACTTAATTAACGAAGTCTCAGCAAACACTATCTTTATCTTATCTGCTCTATCTTTTATTTTAATTTCGCTTTTTTTTATTTACTTGCCTAAGTTAGTTTATAGAAAAACCAAAACTCCCCCACTATTTTATAAACCTTTCACTAGTTTGAAAGCCCTCATCTGCCATGCCTTAGTTTCAATTCAGTCAGTTTGAAGAACGACTCTAGGTCATACCTACCACTTGCTCACCTTTTGGATTGGCATTGTTAGGGAAAACTTAGGCCCCGGAATTACAAATTTAAAGCACCCACTGATCGCCGTCGCCAGTAGCCAGTGCAACGACAAGGGTAAAATCCTTACCGACCGCTGCGATTGTCATCAAGTTTTTGGCGCCGCTGCGGGGGAACCAACTGTACGATCCATAGGCATCAAGATGAACTTACACTCTAGTGAACCTTTAGGAAATAATCAACCACCTGCTAATGAGACTATGACAGCTACACGTATAACTCTCGCTGAAGACTCTAAACCTTTGGTTAAAGGTCGAGGAGGACTAATCGTCTATCCAAAAATTGATAGAGGGTCATTTGAATTAAAACCACACATTGTTCAGTTAGTCCTAAACCTCTGCCAATTCCGTGGCCTACCAAATGATGATCCCAGCTCTCACCTTGACAAAATCATTTCCTTATCCAACTCCTTTAAGCCGATTGGGGTTAACCAGGACGTAGTCCACCTACACCTATTTCCCTACTCACTCACTCTTAATGCACGAACCTGGTTTGAGGAACTAGAGATTAACTCTATAACCTCTTGTGTAGAATTAGTAACCAAATTTTTGGCCAAATATTTCCCCCCATCAAAACAAGCCACGTATGGGACCAACATCATAAACTTCCGCCAAATTGATGATGAATCAATCTACGATGCATGGGAACGCTTTAAGGGATTGCTTAAGAAATGTCCAAATCATCGATTTGAGCGTTCAGACCAGTTGCGCGTTTTCTACAATGGTCTCTTCCCACATCACCGTCCTTTACTTGATTCTGCCTATCAAGGCAGTTTCATAGACTGTACGGCAAATGAAGCTTGGAGCCTTATTGAGAAAATGACCGTACACGACCATGACTGGAACAGTGAAAATCACTCCTCAATAGTGAATTCACCTACTACAATCAGGAATCAAGCTATCAAAACCCTCACTCAGTAAGTTGAAGAACTAACCAAAGAGATCAAGGAATTAAAAAGTCAACCACAACAAGTCTGTCAGGTTCAAACGTGCCTTAACTATGCTAATATGAACCACTCAGCCCAAATTCCTCAATCTCATCTAACACCACCCAATACTAAACATTCTCCTTACCAACCTACGAACAGCCCACCAACTCACCAACCTCAACCTTCTGAACCCTCTCCCTCACAACCCTCTAATTTTGACAACACTCTGATACAAGTCATTCAAGGAATCTTGGCTAGACAAGACCAAACTGATCTCATCTTAAGAGATCAACTAACATTGTTAAAAGCTTTCGAATCCCAGTAAGGACAATTAACACAACTTATTTATGCTAAACCTCAGGATAGTCCGACTAGTTACCATAAGGAGGTTTCTCATATTCAATACTCTAAGGTAGCACATAGCCCACCTACGGTTTCTTCTCCGGTAAAAGAACTACCTATTGTCCCATCGACAATAGATTTAGAGTCTACACCAAATAGGAAACTAAACATTCCATTTCTGGCTCGTCTTAAACAATGACCCGACAAGCTTAAGTCTTTTAAGCTTGATAGGAAATTCCTAGATACCGTATCTGAAGTTTATTCCAAAAAGTACTTTAGAAGGCTTCTTACAACCAAGGATAACGTACCCGAAGTACCCAATGTCTTGCTGAACGAGGAATGTTCAGCTATCTTGAAAAATACCATCCCATAAAAACTCGGAGATACCGGACGTTTTACTCTCCCCTGTTCCATTTACAATTCAGGCATTATCTGTTCTCTCGCCGATATAGGAGCTAGTATTAATCTTATGCCATACTCGCTTTTCAAGCGGCTTGAGTTAAAAAATCTTTGACCTACCAAAATGAGCATTCAACTTGCTGACCACTCAGTCAAATACCCTAGGGGAATAGCTGAAAATGTTTTAGTTAGGATTGACAAATTTCTTTACCCAGCAGATTTTGTAGTAATGGATATGCAGGAAGACATACACATCCCAATCATACTAGGAAGACCTTTCATGAATACGGCCAAGGCAATCATCAATGTCTTCGCATAAACCATCAGCTTGCAATCTCAGGGAGAAACCGTCACTTTCCATATCGACAATCCAAATGCTAGAGAGCAAGCTGATATGTACATGATCTCCATGAAGACCGCCAGAGACGAAGAAACTGCAAGGTCCACAAGTGAAAGAAAATCTAGTAAGGAAATGGCAATCACGCCATATTTCCCGACTGACCTCCGACAAATAAGACAAGAGATGCAAAATGCATCTCCATCAGTGAAAAACTCAACGATAGAAGAAATTGGAAAAAGAAAGATGGAAGAAGAAACCAGAAGAAGCATACCGCCACCTAATTCGTTTATGATTGGACGTAAAAAGTCACATTTTTGCGTACACAATCCCACCTATTTAGCCCCAAAATGGATGAAATCATTCAATATCAATACTTTTTCACCTTAATTAATTGTTAAGTCTAAAAATAAGGCATTGCTTCAAAAATCACTTAAAATGGCTAAATAACGTACAAAACAAAGCATAAACGATACGGTCACGTTCCATGAGCACTTTTTAGCATAATACCTTGAAATTATTCTTTGATTATCTCATTATGATCTTCAGGTTATTACGAGAAAGTGGACATAAAGAACGCTGAAAACGGAGCTAGAATGAAGAAGTTAGGGCCAAACGAATTACGATCCAGCATGCAAGACTTACGATCCAGTGCACAAGACCACGACCAGGGCTACACCACCCCTAAAAGGGCTGTATACCCCCCCCCCCCTTAGGGGCCGTATACGCCCTTAAAGAGGCCGTATACCCCCCTTTTTGGGTAGTATACACCCTATTTGGTGCCGGATACACCCCGTTTGCTACCGAATACGCCCTATTTGCTTCCGAATACGCCCCTTTTGGTATCGAATACGCCCCTTTTGGTGTCGAATTTCATAGCTCAAGGGTGTATTTTAGTGCAAAAGACGGATCAGGGGTGCTGTATGTAATTTCGGTTACTTGGAGCCTATAAATAGAGGCTTAACCTCCTCATTTTGGACAACAATTCCACCATTCATTCTCACACAATTCACTTTTTCACACACACTTTCTCTTGTAATTTTCTTTCTTAGTTAGTTTCTCTCTCTAACTTCTCTCTCTAGAGAGTTAGAGAGTAATTAGTGGGTAGCTAGTAGATTAGAGTAGAGATTAGCTTTTGTAATCAAGGAGTATCGGTGTTCAAGCTTTTATTCAAGGATTGCAAGTTCTTCTATCTTGTTACGCTGCTCTATTATCCGGTGATATCTATTCTCTCATACTGTTATTATGTCTGATTTATCAATGCATAGTATTAGGGTATGCGCTTTATTTATTGTCATGTTTATTGAGTAGTGTAATATTGTGATTGTTGAAATGTAGATATTTAGGAGTAGGGATGATGTTAAATTAATCTTTAATCAAATATGTGATTGGAAATTGCTATGCTATGTATCGGGTTAAATTTCTCAAGCGGTAGATTTAAACCACCCAATTCACCCTTTCCAAACTTTCACGTGACTATTGCCCTTAGGATAGGACTTAGCTAAACCTAATACTACGTAGATATAGTTATCTGTGTTATTGTATGAAGCTGTGGACATGCTGTAAAATGGCCCAGTACTTAGTATAGCGCTGGAAACACCTCTGGTAGAGTACAAATGCGTGGAAGCTACGGACCGGTCGTAGGCATATGACACCGTGGATACCTGGAAGTTACCCTTCCTGAACATGGTCTAGGTATATATAAAAGCTGTGGAACTGCTGAGAAACATAGTATACACCGTGAAACAAACCTAGGGATGAACGTTTGATCTTAAAGGAGGGTCTACACCTTGACAGAAGTATTTGCGCTCCTCAATTAAATTTAAGGGATCTTAAAAAGAAAGCGAACATTCAACGGTAGTGTAGGATGCTTAAACCCCTTGATCCAACATAACTAATAGTTTAACATACATTAGCAAGCAATTAGTACAAACCTTAATAAAATCAATTTGAATTAGGTATTAAGAAAGGTCAGAAATTAAATATCGGTCTGTTGCCTTATTCATGCGCCCAGGAGTTAACTCCAAGAAGGGTCACTAGTCCTCATTGGACAGTGTTGGGGGCTGAGCAGCCTAATCTGATCAGACTCATGATAACCTAGTATTCAGTGACATGCGACTTAGGGTTTCCACTTAAATCGTAGGATGCTAGCGTTGACACCAAACCTCTATTGATTATGTTTAAGGCAAGTCTCCAATCACCTTTTATAATGAACATCATCCCGAAACCTGAATATTGAAACTTCAGCAATCGCAATCTCTATCTATCTGCTTACCCTATCCGTAGTTTAGAATTTACTTTCCTGCACTTTAGGTAAATAAATAAAAACCCAAAAACAATTACCTTTCAATCTATCAAAACCCTAGCTTAATTACTAAGTTATCAGAACTAGCTCTGTTTCAATTCTACCGTCGTGAGGAACGACCCTGGATCATCCTTACCACATACTAGTATCCGGTATTCGTACCTAATAATAGTAAGTAGTTCGGAAGGTTTTGGCTCCCCCGACTATTATAAATTTAAAACCACCCTCTGATCGTGTGCCCCGGTGGGAAGTTCCGCGACGACAGGAAGCGATTCCTGAACCGACCGTTCAGGCGCGATCAGGTTTTTGGTGCCGCTGCCGGGGACGGTAGTACTATTTGGAGCTTGTTTAGATAAAGTAGTCTTTAAGCGATCCTTTTGACTAGGACTCACTATCCTTGTTAGAAGTTGTTTTCTTCCCGTAGATTAGCGTAGTTAGATTAATTTAGCTTAGCTTAGTTTAGATTAAAATCTCTTCTCACCCTCACTTTAACCTTCTTCATGTGCTGTCTTTACTGATAACTTGGCAATGGCTACTCTACAACAACTAAAGGATCAATTAGATAGTCTTGTTAATTCAATTCAAGATAGATGTAGGAGTGATGTCCACTTAGATAACGAATGCCAGGGGTATAGTATGACTTATGCGGATAACATAGGGTATTTAGATCCTCAATCACAATACCAGTATGACCCTTATGAGGTCCAACAACATCAATACCAAACTTACTCTCCTGAACCATTCAATGTCTACCCACACTCATCTTACCCTGTACATGAACCACAATCGTATGAAAGTTTCAACTTGAGAGATATGCCCATAGCTTATCTTAGTAGTAATGCTACTCTTTCACCCTCTCACAACCCACTTGAACAATTAATGAAAGAACAAGATGACATGCTTAGAAGATGTACTGATAAGCTGTCTAAAATAGAGACACTAGTCCAAGTGAGAAGTGAGGGAATTAAGGATCAAGTTACAACTAACCACATGCTACAGGAAGATGAGAGGCCCCCACACACCACATCTACTTCTTTTGATACAGACTTTCATTCTCATGAGTCTGGTTGCAAAATTTTCTTCAAATCCTATACCTACAAAATCTTCTAAATCTTCACTTCCACCCATTCCTAACCTACCAACGTCCCAGACCAACGAAGAGTTCATTCCAGAAGAACTTTATGAACCACTGCAACTTGAAACTTTCGGCCGGAGTGACGAGTATGATGAGGTAGACGAGGAGATAGAAATGGAGAGCACGGAAATGAAGATTTTAACACCCGCCAAATTAGGACTAGCAATTAGTGCCTAATCATATGTTAAAACATGTAATTAGTTCTGTGTTAGGCTAATTAATGTATCGAATTATATATATATTGTTGAATATATACGAAAATGCGATTTGATTAAATCGTACGCAATTTAAATCGAATGTATTTCGATTCAATTTAATACGGACGTTGGTGACCAATTTTATTAAATAACGTTGTTATATCAAAAATATTATTATGATAATATTTCGTAAATCATTCGGATCATACAGACAAAACTTATACGATTTAAAAATGTAAAACGCGTAAACAAACTAACTTACATTTTATAACTCAATTATAAATTGATTAGTAAAATATTTAAATAAAATAACGCGTAATGAATTTGTATTTTAAAACTTGCCATTTAAAATATAAAATAATTATTTAACGTTAAATGACGGAGAAAACGAACACCGCACGGGGCACTTTGCGTGGACTGAAAATGGTGGGACTTCCACCATTTCCACCTCCATATTTCCTTTCTCTTCATTTCATTTCTCTTTCTTCTCTCTCTCTCTTATTTACTCTCCAAAAAGAAAAACACCACCGATCCATTAAAATATCAAAATAACATAATCAAACGCACTCGGATCATCAATAATTTTAGAGATTCACGACCACCTCGCGACGATCTACATTTCTATCTTTCCGGATTTCCATTTCGGCAATTTGTAAGTTTCCGACAAAATCCCGAAATCTCTCGATTCTTAGTATTTTTCACTTGTACTTGTTATTATAACTTGTATATGTCCCTTGCTAAGTATAGAACACGATTTCATAGCTTAAAAACGGATTTGAAACGGATTTTTGGCCGGAAAAATCATGACAGCCGGACTTTCTGGGCTGGTGTTCTTCCATGCGACACAAGCCTTGTGTCGCATGTTGTGTCGTATTTTACCCTTTGTGTCGCACGTTATGTCGTATTTCCCATGTTATGTCGTATAAAACCTACTATGTCGCACCTTGTGTCGTACCAAAGAATTTGTGTCGTAAGTTTTGCGACACAACCACTATGTCGTATTCTATGTCGTATTTTCATACGACACAATCACTATGTCGCTGTTGAATCAGCATCTCGCATCTATGCGACACAACCATTGTGTCGCATAGACATTGTGTCACATTTCTATGCGACACAACCCTTGTGTCGCATAACCACTTTTGTGTCGCATATTGTGTCGAAAACTCAGAAAACTCAGCTCGACCCCAGCCAGGGGCTCTGCCCCTTGGACCCCGCCAGGGGCTGCCGCCCCTTGGACCCCGCTACCAGGGGTGCTGCCCCCGGACCCCCGTACTTAGATTCCGTAACGGCTTCTAAAACACAATCAAAACACATTTTTCAAGTAAAACGCCACGAAATCAAAATAATAATAATTGAGATTATTATTACAAATCCGTCACCAACGGGCCGTACCTGTTTTCAAACACTTAACAAATCAACCAAATCGTAGTAATTTGGACATATATATAGTTGTGTAACAACTACAAGGGTGATCTTTTGAGATACCCAATCATGTTTATAACCATCGAGTGTCGTGGACACCCTCAGGTTACAAGTCTTTGGACTTCATACTCGGCTAATCAACTCAAGTTTATTAAGTTAAACTCACAAGACTCAGGTGAGTCTCATAGCCCCTCTTTTTACTGTTTTACTCAGGGGTGTGATATATTGCTCAACTTTTAACATGTGAACGCAAGTACAAACATTTCATATACTACATGAGTTTTTCGAAACTAATCATTTAAAGTCCTCCGTCAGCATAGTTGTTAATACGTTGTAGCGTGAATATTAGTATATGGTACCATATAGGATTGACCCTCCTCGTCCGGGTTAGCAAGCACTAACCGGGTAAACGGACGTACTAATATTTGGGAAGACGAATGTTGATTAGGCTTTCATGGAGGCACCTCGCCCGGAATTCTCTATAGGGGACCCGGCCCTCGAGTTAAGCTCAACTATGTGCTCATGGCTGTATACATATACATTATCAATTGCTGGATGCAATTCAATTATTTAAATCTTGCGGTTCATACTATATTACTTGATTTCAAACCTGTGAGCTCACCAGCTTTAGCTGACCCATTTAGCATGTATCGCAGGTACTAAGCAGTAGGTTGCTTCGGATTAAGGACTTTTAGCTCGAGTCAGCATACAGACGTTTGAGATTTTCTTGCATTAGTATATTTTGTACAAGTACTTATGTACTAGAAATCTCCTTTTATTTAAACTCGAGCTATGTAAAGCTATATATGTTGTAGACATTTCAATATTTATATATATTTTATTAAAACGACGCATATAGAGTCGTTTACTATATATCTTTGTGCTTTGTTATTGATTAGTAACACCCAAATCGTGCTTCCGCAAATCATTAAATTTGGGGGTGTTACAGATTGGTATCAGAGCCTAAGGTTATAGTGAACTAGGTTGCATTTAGTGGACCTAGACTATGACCATTAGGCGGTATTCCTTACTAGGTATAACTGGTTCAGTGATTACATCATACGAGTTTAATTTAACATAGCCTGATCAACTATGTACAATTAAGCAAAGATGATGTAAGATCTGAAAGTAGTTATGGCTGAACAGGGTGCAATAGAAGACTCTGACCTTGAGAGAACCGAGACTTAAACATGTTTATGCTAGACACTCAGTAGGCTATATTATATAGGAACTATATGAATATATGCCTCAATCTTACTAACGCTTTGTCTCAGAAATGGCAAACACACCATCAAATTCAACTCGCTCTCAATCCGGGTCGCAGAACCCAAGGGTAGCTAGGAGGAACGCCAGGTTGCCTCGAGCTGGCCCGTACCCCACTCACTTCACCTTGCCGGCCTTAGCCGCTAGGGTGAACCAACACGAGCAGCGACTTCACACCATGGATGTCGTGCTGCAGGAAACGAACGAAAACTGGAGACTTACATCCCTTGAACGCATCGAACAAGTCTCCGATGACCTGGAAACCACCGTTAACAATGTAGACGTTCTTTTCAACAAAGTGGTGGAGTTAAGCGTAGAAACCGCCCTCTTGAAACACAGACTAGAAGAGTGTGAGCAACGCTCACGGGAAACGGAAGAATATGCCCGTGGATTGGTACAGCGACTAGCACTAGCAGAAGACAACGCCCGACAGGCCAGCAGACTTGCAAATACTGTGGATCGCCTCATTGAGATGATGGAACAGATTAATCTACGTTAAGACTAGTGTAGTTCTTGTCTTGTAATCTATCTCGTAATCTAATGGCTATCTAAGCACTACCCTATAAATTCGTCGGATGTAACACTTCCCGACACCTTTTGTAATACATCCATGAGATGTAACCTTTGAACTCATATTATCTATCAAATATTCCTTGCTGTTTCAACTCATATTAATTGCCATTTTTCATATTGATGTTATGTATTACCGCTTTTATACATATACATCTGAGACAAATACAAATTCCTTCAGAATCTCATGTATCTTCATTTCTTTTATTGAAGAATCATGCCGCCAAAGACAAGACCCTACACCGATGCTCAACTTACATCGCTCATAACCCAGGCTGTGACTGAAGCCTTGGCTCGAAATACTCCGCAAAATTCCGCGAGAAACAGCGATGCCGCTGAAACCCCCGCTACTAAACCTTGTTCTTACAAGGACTTTCAGAGCTGCAAACCCTCAAGCTTCAAGGGTACCGAAGGAGCCATCGGACTGATCAGATGGTTCGAGAAGATGGAAACTGTTTTCCGTGTCAGCAAATGCGCGGAGAACGACAAAGTAAACTTCGCCACCTGCTCTCTTGAAAATGATGCCCACTCTTGGTGGAACTCATATACCCAATCAGTGGGTGCTGACAATGCCTACCAACTCTCTTGGGAGGACTTGAAAGCAAAACTCACTGCCAAATACTGCTCAATCGCCAAACTCCAAAAGCTAGACGAGGAGTTCTGGAACCTAAAGGTTCAGGGTGGTGATATCGATGGTTATACCACCAGATTCCAGCAACTCGCTGCCCTCCGCCCAGCCATGGTAAGCACTGAACCTGATAAAATCAGGAAGTACATCCTTGGTCTTCCTGAGCCTGTTAGGGGGCACGTTGCCTCTTCAAACCAAACCACCATTGATGGTGCAATCCTACTGGCCCAAGACCTGATGTCAATGAGCCAAGATTCTGAACCACCCACTTCATCCTCCCACAACAACAAAAGAAAGTGGTCTGACTACCACAACAACCACCCAAACCAACAAAACAAGAAACCCGACACCATCAAAGCCTACAACACCACCACAGATGTCAAACGGGGCTACACTGGGAGCAAACCCTATTGTTCTAAGTGCAGCCGCCACCACGAAGGTTCTTGTGGCCCCTTTTGCAACAATTGCAAGAGGCATGGTCACCTCACCCAAGATTGCCGCTCTCCTACTAACAACACCAGAACACCCAAAGTCTATTTTGAGTGTGGGAACCCCGGGCACTTCAGGGACACGTGCCCAAAACTGAAGAACCAGAGCAACAACAACAACAACAACAACAACCGCAACAACAACCACAACACCCGAAGTAGAGCCTTCGTCATCAACTCCGGGGACGCCCGCCAAGACCCGAATGTGGTCTCGGGTATGTTCCTCCTCAACAACTTAACTGCTTCTGTTCTATTTGATACTGGTGCTGATAGAAACTTTATCTCCGATGACTTTTGCCCATTACTTGACATCACTCCTATTGCCTTAGATGTTAAGTACACTGTAGAGCTAGCAAATGGGAAACTTATAGAAACCAATAGTGTGATACCTAATTGCACTCTAAACCTAGCTGACGAAACCTTTTTAATCGATCTTGTACCTGTTGAAATCGGAAGTTTCGACGTCATCATTGGAATGGACTGGTTGTCCAAACACCGAGCTGAAATCGTTTGTTACGATAAGATCGTCCGCATCCCACTCGCCGTCGGTAGAACCTTGATCATACAGGGGGAGACCGGCAGGACGAGACTCAATATCATCTCTTGCTTAAAAACCCGAAAATTTTTGAGAAAGGGTTACCCTGCAATACTCACACACATCACAGAGGAGAAGTCGGAGGAGAAGCGACTTGAGGATTTGCCAATTGTTAGAGACTTTCCCGAAGTCTTTCCGGAAGAACTACCTGGTCTACCTCCACCTAGACAGGTTGAGTTCTCAATCGATCTCGTGCCGGGTGCCGCACCGGTGGCCCGCGCACAGTACCGTTTAGCCCCATCCGAACTTCAGGAGTTGTCCACCCAGTTATAGGAACTCCTGGATAGAGGATTCATTAGACCGAGTTCTTCACCTTGGGGAGCTCCGGTCTTATTTGTTAAAAAGAAGGACGGTTCATTCAGAATGTGTATCGACTATCGAGATTTGAACAAGCTAACCGTCAAGAACCGATATCCACTCCCTCGCATTGATGATCTATTTGACCAACTTCAGGGTTCAAGTTTCTATTCAAAAATCAACCTGCGATCAGGATATCATCAGTTACGGGTTCGCGACACCGATATTCCAAAAACTGCTTTCAGAACTCGTTACGGGCACTACGAATTCCAAGTGATGCCCTTCGGTCTAACCAACGCACCGGCTGTATTCATGGACCTCATGAACCGGGTGTGTAAACCTTACCTCGACAAGTTTGTCATTGTCTTTATCGATGACATACTCATTTACTCGCGCAACGAGCAAGAACATGCGCAACACCTCAAAACCATCTTAGAACTACTTAGACACGAGGAGCTTTACGCCAAATTCTCTAAGTGTGAGTTCTGGATAAAAACCGTTCAATTTCTTGGTCACGTGATCGACAGTCAGGGAATTCACGTTGACCCATCAAAAATCGAGGCTATCAAAGACTGGCAAGCACCCACCTTTGCAACTGAAGTACGCCAATTCTTGGGTCTCGCTGGGTACTATCAACGATTTATCGAAAATTTCTCCAAAATAGCTCAACCACTCACGGTACTGACTCAGAAGGACAAAAGGTTCGATTGGACCGATAAACAAGAGTCAGCGTTCCAACTTCTGAAACAAAAGCTTTGCAGTACTCCAATTCTATCACTACCCGAAGGCACCGATGACTTCGTGTTATACTGCGATGCTTCTCATCAAGGTCTCGGTTTCGTGTTAATGCAACGAGACAAGGTCATTGCTTATGCCTCACGACAACTAAAAATTCACGAAAAGAACTACACTACTCATGATCTCGAACTTGGAGCTGTCGTTTTTGCTCTCAAGATCTGGAGACATTATCTCTACGGCACTAAGTGCACCATCTTTACCGACCACAAAAGTCTCCAACACATCTTCGACCAAAAAGATCTTAACATGAGGCAACGTCGATGGGTCGAGTTGCTTACCGATTATGATTGCGAGATCAAGTACCATCCAGGGAAGGCTAATGTTGTAGCCGATGCCCTCAGTCGAAAGGAACGACCAAAACCACTTCGAGTCCGAGCCCTCAGTATGACCATTCACAACGATCTTACCGTTCAGATTCATACCGCTCAGATCGAAGCCCTGAAACCTGAAAACATCATAAATGAAGCCTTACGGGGTATTGACAAACAATTTGAAATCAAATCTAACGGGATTAGGTATTTCTCAAACCGAATCTGGTTGCCTAATTTCGGGAACCTACGAGACTTGGTGATGGATGAAGCTCACAAGTCTAAATATTCTATCCATCCGGGATCCGATATGATGTACCACGGAATCAAGGAATTTTATTGGTGGCCAAACATGAAAGCCGAAATCGCCACGTATGTCAGCAAGTGTCTTACTTGCTCGAAAGTCAAAACCGAACATCAGAAACCGCCTGGTTTACTCCAACAACCTGAAATCCCTGAATGGAAATGGGAACAAATTGCCATGGATTTCATAACCAAACTACCCAAGTCGTCGAGCGGTTGCGATACCATTTGGGTGATCGTCGATCGTCTCACCAAATCTGCTCACTTCCTGGCAATCAAGGAAAACGATAAAATGGAGCGCCTTGCACAAATCTACATTAAAGAAATCGTTTCTCATCACGGTGTTCCAATCTCGATCATCTCTGACAGAGATGCCCGCTTCACTTCTCACTTTTGGCAATCACTTCAGAAAGCAATGGGTACCCGTCTCGATATGAGTACCGCATACCACCCTCAAACCGATGGCCAAAGTGAACGAACCATTCAGACACTGGAAGATATGCTACGCGCCTGCGTAGTTGATTTCGGTACAAACTGGGAAAGACATCTAACGTTGTGCGAATTCTCGTACAATAACAGCTATCACGCCAGCATTAAGGCTGCACCTTTTGAGGCACTGTACGGTCGTAAGTGCCGATTACCGATCTGTTGGACTGAGGTGGGAGACAGTCAACTCACCGGTCCTGAACTCATACACGCCACCACTGAGAAAATTGTGGAAATCCAAAACCGACTTAAGGCCGCACGTGATCGTCAGAAAAGTTATGCTGACGTGAGACGCAAGCCACTCGAGTTCCAAGTTGGGAATCGAGTACTCTTAAAAGTATCGCCTTGGAAAGGCGTCATCCGTTTTGGCAAACGCGGGAAGTTAAATCCCCGGTACATCGGGCCTTTTGAGATCCTCGAACGGATTGGCCCCGTAGCTTATCGATTGCAGCTGCCATCCGAACTCAGCAGCGTGCACCATACTTTTCATATTTCAAATTTGAAGAAGTGTCTGTCTGATGAGACACTTATCATTCCACTCGATGAGATTCGCGTCGATAACAAACTTCACTTTGTTGAGGAACCCGCAGAAATTATGGACCGTGAGGTCAAACAACTAAAACAAAGTCGTATTCCCATCGTCAAGGTCAGATGGAATTCGCGGCGTGGTCCGGAATTCACCTGGGAACGGGAAGACCAAATGCGACTCAAATATCCTCAACTCTTCACCGATTCTACATCAAACGCGACCTCAAGCTAAATTTCGGGACGAAATTCTTCTAACAGGGGGAGAATGTAACACCCGCCAAATTAGGACTAGCAATTAGTGCCTAATCATATGTTAATACATGTAATTAGTTCTGTGTTAGGCTAATTAATGTATCGAATTATATATATATTGTTGAATATATACGAAAATGCGATTTGATTAAATCGTACGCAATTTAAATCGAATGTATTTCGATTCAATTTAATACGGACGTTGGTGACCAATTTTATTAAATAACGTTGTTATATCAAAAATATTATTATGATAATATTTCGTAAATCATTCGGATCATACAGACAAAACTTATACGATTTAAAAATGTAAAACGCGCAAACAAACTAACTTACATTTTATAACTCAATTATAAATTGATTAGTAAAATATTTAAATAAAATAACGCGTAATGAATTTGTATTTTAAAACTTGCCATTTAAAATATAAAATAATTATTTAACGTTAAATGACGGAGAAAACGAACACCGCACGGGGCACTTTGCGTGGACTGAAAATGGTGGGACTTCCACCATTTCCACCTCCATATTTCCTTTCTCTTCATTTCATTTCTCTTTCTTCTCTCTCTCTCTTATTTACTCTCCAAAAAGAAAAACACCACCAATCCATTAAAATCGCAAAATAACATAATCAAACGCACTCGGATCATCAATATTTTTAGAGATTCACGACCACCTCGCGACGATCTACATTTCTATCTTTCCGGATTTCCATTTCGGCAATTTGTAAGTTTCCGACAACATCCCGAAATCTCTCGATTCTTAGTATTTTTCACTTGTACTTGTTATTATAACTTGTATATGTCCCTTGCTAAGTATAGAACACGATTTCATAGCTTAAAAACGGATTTGAAACGGATTTTTGGCCGCAAAAATCATGACAGCCGGACTTTCTGGGCTGGTGTTCTTCCATGCGACATAAGCCTTGTGTCGCATGTTGTGTCGTATTTTACCCTTTGTGTCGCACGTTATGTCGTATTTCCCATGTTATGTCGTATAAAACCTACTATGTCGTACCTTGTGTCGTACCAAAGAATTTGTGTCGTAAGTTTTGCGACACAACCACTATGTCGTATTCTATGTCGTATTTTCATACGACACAATCACTATGTCGCTGTTGAATCAGCATCTCGCATCTAAGCGACACAACCATTGTGTCGCATAGACATTGTGTCACATTTCTATGCGACACAACCCTTGTGTCGCATAACCACTTTTGTGTCGCATATTGTGTCGAAAACTCAGAAAACTCAGCTTGACCCCAGCTAGGGGCTCTGCCCCTTGGACCCCGCCAGGGGCTGCCGCCCCTTGGACCCCGCTACCAGGGGCGCTGCCCCCGGACCCCCGTACTTAGATTCCGTAACGGCTTCTAAAACACAATCAAAACACATTTTTCAAGTAAAACGCCACGAAATCAAAATAATAATAATTGAGATTATTATTACAAATCCGTCACCAACGGGCCGTACCTGTTTTCAAACACTTAACAAATCAACCAAATCGTAGTAATTTGGACATATATATAGTTGTGTAACAACTACAAGGGTGATCTTTTGAGATACCCAATCATGTTTATAACCATCGCGTGTCGTGGACACCCTCAGGTTACAAGTCTTTGGACTTCATACTCGGCTAATCAACTCAAGTTTATTAAGTTAAACTCACAAGACTCAGGTGAGTCTCATAGCCCCTCTTTTTACTGTTTTACTCAGGGGTGTGATATATTGCTCAACTTTTAACATGTGAACGCAAGTACAAACATTTCATATACTACATGAGTTTTTCGAAACTAATCATTTAAAGTCCTCCGTCAGCATAGTTGTTAATACGTTGTAGCGTGAATATTAGTATATGGTACCATATAGGATTGACCCTCCTCGTCCGGGTTAGCAAGCACTAACTGGGTAAACGGACGTACTAATATTTGGGAAGACGAATGTTGATTAGGCATTCGTGGAGGCACCTCGCCCGGAATTCTCTATAGGGGACCCGGCCCTCGAGTTAAGCTCAACTATGTGCTCATGGCTGTATACATATACATTATCAATTGCTGGATGCAATTCAATTATTTAAATCTTGCAGTTCATACTATATTACTTGATTTCAAACCTGTGAGCTCACCAGCTTTAGCTGACCCATTTAGCATGTATCGCAGGTACTAAGTAGTAGGTTGCTTCGGATTCATGACTTTTAGCTCGAGTCAGCATACAGACGTTTGAGATTTTCTTGCATTAGTATATTTTGTACAAGTACTTATGTACTGAAATCTCCTTTTATTTAAACTCGAGCTATGTAAAGCTATATATGTTGTAGACATTTCAATATTTATATATATTTTGTTAAAACGACGCATATAGAGTCGTTTACTATATATCTTTGTGCTTTGTTATTGATTAGTAACACCCAAATCGTGTTTCCGCAAATCATTAAATTTGGGGGTGTTACAAAGATCTACACAGAAGACTCAGCTTCAAAAGGACCGGAGGAATGCGCACCTACTTGGAGCAGTGATCTCATCTAAAATCAAACCGATGTGGTTGATACTATCCCACACCTAGTTGTTGTTGATGATACCCCACAGATCCTTTTGGATGAATCACTTCCTGATCTAATAGACTTTTCCACTACCTTAGAGGAACCAAGCCCCCAAGTAGTCGATGAGAATGTTGTTACAAGCTTGGAGACGTTAATGGACTTTGTCCCACCTCCATGCCCAAAGTACAATATTCTCATCGAACCAAAGACCATAGAAAGTAAGGTGGGTTATGCGTCATGGTTGCCCTACAAACCATCTCTCCACCACATAATGACGTATAAATCATGGAGTGATATGGACACCTCTGACCAACCTGTTCTGTCAACCTAAACCAAGGAGGTATTAGAAGTCGAGAGATTTGTTATACCCCCGGTAGAACTGTTCCCTCACTTTAAACCATCTCCTTATATTGGACATTCCCTAGCCGTAAAATGCTTTAAACTTTTAGGTATGTTCCAATATTACCACTTACGTATACTAGCGAATGCAAGGAAGCCCGCCAGGATCTCCCAACAAATAGTGCTAGAGTCAAGCTAGTGACTCAAACAAAAACAAGCGCTTCTCGGGAGGCAACCCGTGTCTAACATAGTTTTAATAGTAATAGTAGTCAAAGTAGGATAAGTAATCAACTAACCCAAATAAGTAGAAAAATGATCCCTAAAATAAATGTTCCAAAGTTTTCTTTATTTTTATGAACAAAAAGGTTGGTTTGCGAAATTACTTCATTCAAATTTTTGTCAAAATCTTAAAACTTCCTACTCCCACTTGTTGTACTTTATTACAACATCCATTAACTAAAGTTCTTAAATGTCCCTTCACTCACAAACATGGGAATTTGCCAAAAGTTAGGAGCCTTAGTAATCTTACACACCCACTGACATATGTCAAAAATTTGAGGTACTTACATGAACATACAAGAGATACAAATGCTTAATCTGATAACATGATCTGTATGTCCACATGTGTATTATGCTCAAACTCATTTAAAAATATGTGATTTGGATATCTTTATACTTGGCTACCTGATTCAACTAATATTTCCATATCTGTTGTTTGTGCTGAGGTGAAATTATAGGCCATTAATACTTTTAGTGTGAGATTAGACTCCAAGTCATATGCTGGTTTGTTTCATCTTCAAAATACAAACTTTGATAGTTCTTCTCGCAAACCAGCGAATTTATGATTTGGAGAATAATCACTTGTTTGTTAGAAAACGTTTGTTTGTTCTCTTTGTGCAAATGCCTAACAAACAGGGATTTATGCCTATGTATGAAGAATCTTTGAGAATGATGGAAAGGCAACAAGGGGAGCTTACAGTTCATTAAATTTGGAACTCTTTGGAGCATTACTTTGCAGGGGAAGAGATGGTGCTTTCAGACACGTATATGATTTCTAGTTGTCTATGACTAGTTCATCAAGGAGAGGCCTTCACTCTTCCAGTATTCGGAGGACGCCATCACTTTGCTTTATTTTCTACAATCTATCCAAGTCGAGCTCTCGACTATAACAGCAGCGCTTTTCGGGAGGCAACCCGTGCAATAAGACGTGTTGATAGTTGTGTGTTGATAAGTGAAGAAAATCTCTGAATATCCTTCACACTTGGATATACCAAAAATTATTTTCAAAATATTTCAACTCAATTTTTGCAAAATCACTTGTCTCGGAAAAATAGGAAAGTTTTTAAGAAAAATTAGTTCATGTGTTTCGAGCATTTGAGGTACTTGCATACTACTTTTATGCATTATGCTCGAACTCGTTTAGAAAAAAATATGTTCTATAGAAAGCTTTGTAGTAGAAAATATCTTTTCATTCTAAGACAGTGAATCCTTTTGATTGCAAAAATATGAAGTTGAACGGAAAGGTATATCCAACGTGTTCACACCTACGAGATTACTTCACAAATGTTTTGGATGAAATGAAAGGCGAAGCCCGTATTTATAAGCAAACCCCTAGAGCTAATGGAGCTGCCACCTAACAAAGATTTCAAGGAATTCTTCTCGTGGCATAATTAGACCTTCAGCTTTAGCTACCTGGGGAGTTTCTTTATCCTTTCTCCGTTTTTATCATTTTGCTTTACTTAGTACCGTTAATTAATCAAAGTAATCTATACCATATTCTAAGCTTATCACTAAGTGTGGAATTCCAGCCCAAAACAAACACTTGAGAAACATTTTCTTATATGTTTAAACTCTAAGTGTGGGATTTTACTTCCAGTATAATCTCCATTAAAGAGAACATTAGGGGCAATGTTCCTCTAAGTGTGGGATAGCGGTATAGAATACCTTAGATAGATTTTTATGTCCAAATAGCAACTCAAAAAATGTTCCTCACTTTAAAAATTGATCAAAATTTTTCAAAATTTTTTAGTAAAACAGAGAAAAGCATGAGCTTAACTTCGACAGTAGATACGTTACTTATTCAGTTGAGCTCTGCTATTTCTTTATATTTTAATATTTCTAAGAGCAACCATTTTGATTATGAGTAAGTTATTTTGGGAAGTAGTGTAAATAAGGTAGGAATTTCTCAAATTAAGAAATGATAATCTTAGGGGCAGCGCATGACTAAGCACATACAACCCATATTAATTGCAGTGAGGTATCTTGAGCCTATAAAGCATTCATTTTAAATGCTTCACTATTCATTTGTTGTGTGTGCCGATGTATGCATTTATGAATTAGAACTAGCTCTTGGTATGCATTTCGAGACCATATTGGTGACTACCGTACGCGGTATATGTGCAATTAGATGACCTTGACATTCCCATGGAAATGAACCCATTTTCTCATATCTCTTCAAGCTTAACCCTGCCGATACTCATTTTTTGTATCGATGATCCGCCTAGTAAACCCTGTTGAGCTTTAACCTTTTCGTTTCTTGAAAACCCAAGTTTTAAACCCACTCACTTCCATACCCACCAAAACCTTATCTTGGAATTTTTAAATTTTTGAAAAATGCTATTTAGATATTCTTTTTGCTTTCACTCTAAAATCACAAATTTATTTCTCGTGTGTGTTTCCATAATCAAAATCTCAAAATATCGAGAATCTTGTGGTGTGAAAAATTGGCACCAAGTGAAATTCGAAATATCAAAAAAAAAATGAAAGTAAGAAAGGATCTCAAAAGGTAGAAAGAAAAAAATATATATAAAAATTCCTTAGAAATTCCTTGGCAAAGAAATTCTAAGCCAAAAATATGTCATAGAAATAAAGCTAAGTGCTTCAAATCTCCCGAAAACTCCGATCTCTGAAAGATATAATCTTCCATGTGTTTTCAAAAAGATAGTAGTCAAAATAGCTATCTTCCTCCCTTTCCGTTATCCGTTTCCGTTTTCATTAAAAATCGTATCTAAGTAAAAAATTTCATGAGTTTAAAACTCCTAAGATAAGCATAACCCTTTAAACCTAAAAACATCCCACTATCCATACCCTTTAACCCTCACCTCACATAAAAACCCGATGAATGTCTTGGGATAATTAGCACCGTCCTCACATAAGTGGTGGAGATTTGATTCTCGATTAAGCCTATGATGATGAATGCTGCACAACTGGCTTTTGAGCGATTTCGTTTGTTTAAAATGATAGGAAACCCGATACACTTTTGAGTGAATTGAGTGACCACCTGGTGAGATTGCCTAAGTCATGTGTATGCCAAAGATCACGAGAATCAGAAGCATGCCCAAAGATATTCATTTCTTATTTCTGGAACAATTATCTTATTTATCTCAAATTTCTGAAACAGGTTACTTGTATGAAAAATGGTTGTTCTGAGAAATATTTAATTCGCAAAAAAATTGGACTCAAAACATCTTTTTATGTGAGGATATTTGAAGTATTGCTTGAGAACAAGCAATGTCTAAGTGTGGGATACTTGATTGGACGTAAAAAGTCACATTTTTGGGTACACAATTCCCACCTTTTTAACCCCAAAATGGATGAAATCATTCAATATCAATAATGTTTCACCATAATTCATTGTTAAGGCTAAAAATAAGTCATTGCTTCAAAAATCATTTAAATGCCTAAATAACGTACAAAACAAAGCATAAACGATACGGTCACGTTCCACGAGCACTTTTTAGCATAATACCTTGAAATTATTCTTTGATTATCTCATTATGATCTTCAGGTTATTACGAGAACGTGGACATAAAGAACGCTGAAAACGGAGCTAGAATGAAGAAGTTAGGGCCAAACGAATTATGATCCAGCACGCAAGACTTACGATCCAGCGTACAAGACCATGACCAGGGCTACACCACCCCTAAAAGGGCCGTATACCCCCCCTTAGGGGTCGTATACCCCCCTTTTGGGGTTGTATACCCCCCTTTTTGGGTAGTATACACCCTATTTGGTGCCAGATACACCCCGTTTGCTACCGAATACGCCCTATTTGAATCCGAATACGCCCCTTTTGTTATCGAATACACCCCTTTGGTGTCGAATTTCATAGCTCAAGGGTGTATTTTAGTGCAAAAGACGGATCAGGGGTGCTGTATGTAAATTCGGTTACTTGGAGCCTATAAATAGAGGCTTAACCTCCTCATTTTGGACAACAATTCCACCATTCATTCTCACACAATTCACTTTTTCACACACACTTTCTCTTGTAATTTTCTTTCTTAGTCAGTTTCTCTCTCTAACTTCTCTCTCTAGAGAGTTAGAGAGTAATTAGTGGGTAGCTAGTAGATTAGAGTAGAGATTAGCTTTTGTAATCAAGGAGTATCGGTGTTCAAGCTTTTATTCAAGGATTGCAAGTTCTTCTATCTTGTTACGCTGCTCTATTATCCGGTGATATCTATTCTCTCATACTGTTATTATGTCTGATTTATCAATGCATAGTATTAGGGTATGCGCTTTATTTATTGTCATGTTTATTGAGTAGTGTAATATTGTGATTGTTGAAATGTAGATATTTAGGAGTAGGGATGATGTTAAATTAATCTTTAATCAAATATGTGATTGGAAATTGCTATGCTATGTATCGGGTTAAATTTCTCAAGCGGTAGATTTAAACCACCCAATTCACCCTTTCCAAACTTTCACGTGACTATTGCCCTTAGGATAGGACTTAGCTAAACCTAATACTACGTAGATATAGTTATCTGTGTTATTGTATGAAGCTGTGGACATGCTGTAAAACGGCCCAGTACTTAGTATAGCGCTGGAAACACCTCTGGTAGAGTACAAATGCGTGGAAGCTACGGACCGGTCGTAGGCATATGACACCGTGGATACCTGGAAGTTACCCTTCCTGAACATGGTCTAGGTATATATAAAAGCTGTGGAACTGCTGAGAAACATAGTATACACCGTGAAACAAACCTAGGGATGAACGTTTGATCTTAAAGGAGGGTCTACACCTTGACAGAAGTATTTGCGCTCCTCAATTAAATTTAAGGGATCTTGAAAAGAAAGCGAACATTCAACGGTAGTGTAGGATGCTTAAACCCCTTGATCCAACATAACTGATAGTTTAACATACATTAGCAAGCAATTAGTACAAACCTTAATAAAATCAATTTGAATTAGGTATTAAGAAAGGTCAGAAATTAAATATCGGTCTGTTGCCTTATTCATGCGCCCAGGAGTTAACTCCAAGAAGGGTCACTAGTCCTCATTGGACAGTGTTGGGGGCTAAGCAGCCTAATCTGATCAGACTCATGATAACCGAGTATTCAGTGACATGCGACTTAGGGTTTCCACTTAAATCGTAGGATGCTAGCGTTGACACCAAACCTCTATTGATTATGTTTAAGGCAAGTCTCCAATCACCTTTTATAATGAACATCATCTCGAAACCTGAATATTGAAACTTCAGCAATCGCAATCTCTATCTATCTGCTTACCCTATCCGTAGTTTAGAATTTACTTTCCTGCACTTTAGGTAAATAAATAAAAACCCAAAAACAATTACCTTTCAACCTATCAAAACCCTAGCTTAATTACTAAGTTATCAGAACTAGCTCTGTTTCAATTCTACCGTCGTGAGGAACGACCCTGGATCATCCTTACCACATACTAGTATCCGGTATTCGTACATAATAATAGTAAGTAGTTCGGAAGGTTCTGGCTCCCCCCGACTATTATAAATTTAAAACCGCCCTCCGATCGTGTGCCCCAACGGGAAGTTCCGCGACGACAGGAAGCGATTCCTGAACCGACCGTTCGGGCGCGATCAGTTTACCACTGATGAAATGGCGCGATGTAACCACAACCATTCCACGAGAAGAGAAACACTGGAGGAATATTCCAAACGCACTAGAAACCAACCACCAACCCTTGCAGATCCCAAAGTACACAACGAAATCATCCATAGATTCGACAAAGCGGTAGGAGGAATAAGTAACGCAGTCAAATTACTTACTCTTTCCCCTGCTGAACTGCAATTCTGCCAGCAATAGAAACAGACGTACACTAGGATCTACAATGCCTTTAAAAGATCTAATATCCCCTTTACCTTAACACAATGGGAGATTTTAGGATCTATTAGAGCGCATATGAAAGAGACTACTGGACATCCGGGCAGTCATGCCGACATCTTAACTATGAATGACCTCACATCATTGCTCAACATACTAAGTAGAGAAGATCACCTCAGTTCCAAAGAAAGCGGATCTATGGTCATTAACTCCACTATTGAAAAACAAATTGAGATATTGATTGAAGAACTTAGTGACCTTGTTTGGGAAGAATTAAGGCGCGAGCGACCCTTTAGGGTTACACATGATCACCACTTGATATCGCTACTTCTGTTACAATCCATCTACGGGAGATTCAACAACGGAAAAGTAACTCCAGAACAAAGTTCATATTCCACTCAGGATGCAAGGAGATACTTCATCAGCTTACTCTAGTTTTTTCAGAATCTGACTTTCCATTCAACAACCATCAGCACCGTCAAATCAAGAACATGTGCACATCTATCAGAAGATTCAATGGTGACCCCAAGACCGAGAACTATGAAGGCATGAAACTGCAATTCTTGGCGTTTGTATGCTCTCTTTGGCAAAACCCATCGCCAAGAGAGGTTGTTAAGAAAGATACAACCACCATGACCGACCCTAGTGGGACTGTCACTAAAGCAGTTGACTACATCACCTTCGGACTTCAAGGACTTGAGAGAACAACTTTAGAGCATTTCTGAACTACAAGGCATCATCAAGAGATAGTCCACTCGAATTGATTACGAAAATAATCAATCACTTTATGAGAATCTATCAACCTCGACACACTTTCCCGCAACCTAGGGCCCACAACATCAACAAAGGGGATTCCATGGATGCATCCATCTCCATCTAGATAGGAGAAAATAAGTCGAGCTCTCGACTTTAAAAAAGCGCTTCTCGGGAGGCAACCCGTGTTTTACATTTCCGCAACTTTACATTCCAAGAAGTGATGAAGTCTCCGACTATCTTTCACACTTGGATATACGACCAAGTTTCTGCCTGACGCATCAAGTTTTTGGCGCCGCGCATCAAAGAACTAATATATCCAACGTGTTCACACCTACGAGACTAATCACAAGAAGACTTGATCGAGAGTGAACCTAGCGAGACGAAGTTCGGCAAACGCATTCCATGGAACACTGCAACTACTGGGGAGTACTTCTATACCGATCTCTTCCTTTCGTTATAAATATACCATATCTACTATGCTTATCACTAAGTGTGGGATTCAGACCCAACACACACTGCTAAAAGAATATGTCTTAGATGTTTCAAATCCTAAGTGTGGGATCTTTACTCGAGTCAGAACTTAGAGTAACATCAAGGACGATGTTCCTTTAAGTGTGGGATAGCAGTAGTATACACTACTGCAAAATGGATAATGGTATATGCTTGATTCTAAACTTGCTGCTCCTTAGACCATCCTTCTCCAAAAAGTAACTCGAAATTATAAACAAAATTTTTCAAAATTGATTTAAAAATATGTTGAAAATGAAAATTTTAGACAAAGAATGATTTACTTTGGGGAAGAAGGTTAAATAAAATATGAATTCCTTTGGAAAATTAGATTAGTAATTCCATAAAGAGCATCACATGACTAGGCACACAACAAACCAATTTTTGATTCATGAGGTATCTTGAGCCATAATAAGCATTCACTTTTAATGTTTCACTTCTTCGATTCTTGAGTGTGCCGATGTATGCGTTTAGAATCAGTTCTTGCTCCTGTTATGCATTTCGAATCCGAACTGGTGAGTAAAAAGGAGATCGAATCACATCATTCTTAAACCCATCCGTACACCTAAAAAGAAATACGTTATCCCTACCCTCTCAAAAGCATCCCTCAAACTTCATAGAAAGTTCCAAAGATGAAAGAAGGGAAGCTACAAGGATATGACGTCGACAAAATTAAAGAAAAGATTTCAAAGAAAAGAAAGTCAAATGGAGAAAAAGACTCCTTCCAAAAATCATAAGAAAAGGGCGTCAATCCTCCTAAAAATTACAGCTTTCCTCTTCACAAAAAAAAGAAAGAAGAGAAACCCATAAAAACCCAACACAATCCCCTCTCATATCACCAACACTCCACTACCAAAAACCTTACATCACTCCTCCTAGAATGATCGTGGCTAGATTGACTTCGCGCTCACATAAAAGGTAACGATTTGATTCTCGATCAAGCATATGACGATAAACGATACATGACTGGCATTCTGAGTGATTGATAATACTAGAATAGGAAACCCTAAACACTTTGAGTGATTGGAGTGACCACCTTGAGAGGATCGCCTAGTCATGTATCCAAGATCAAAGATCAAAAGCATGCTCCCAAAGATTACAACCCTACCTTTTCGAAAGCACGAATATTTTATTTTTCCAAAACCCCCTCAGTAAAAAGTTCTGCCCTAAAATATTTCATTATCTACTTATCTTTAACCATGCTTGAAGTTCGAGTTCGCTTGAGGACAAGCAAAGTTCTAAGTGTGGGATACTTGATATTGCGTAAAAAGTCACGTTTTTACTACCGATATCTCTCTCATTCTAGAACAATACTTGGCAAATGGACTCAAATAATACACAAATCAATGAAACTTTGCCAAGAAGGTCAAAATAGAGTCGCACGAGAAAAATCAAGCAAAACGAACGAAAAACGAAGATTCTACGCACGATTGAAGATTCAAGGCATCCAAGACAAGATTTGAGATAAATACCCATCACTGAGATTTCTATTATCCAAGATCTTCGTTTTCAAATTACGAATCCAACAGAAGAAGAATCAACAAAAGCGGACGAAGAATGAAGATTCTGCGTACGCTGAAAGATTCAAACGATTCATACAAGACATATAAAGATCAGAGACACATCCCAGGGATTTTATTTCATCAAAGTCTTCATTTTTGAAAAATGAATCCAACGCAAAAAGAATCAAAGAAAATGGACGCATAACAAAGAAGATACGCGCGAAATGAGAAACAAGCGAACGGGCAACGACCCGGGATGGCCGGAAGCCAGCCGCCGGCGGCCAGCCCCCAGCCGCCGCCGGCCGGCCATCGCCCATCTCCACCTCCTTTTTCCGACCTTGCTCATACTTGTCTGGTACATGTGCTACCACTTTCCGTAACTTTATGGTACACGTGCTACCACTTTCCGCGCCTTTAGGGTACATGTGCTACCACTTTCAGGGAAAAGACCACGCCCCAAAAACATGCTAACTTGCACCTTTGATGGCTAACATGCACCGAATTTCAGCTATAAATAGAGGCATCAAGGTTCATTTCAAGATACACCTTCCATATATCTCTTTAGGCTAATAATACTCTCTAGTTATTAGTTCTACTTTCTCATTCTATTTTCTTACTCCAAATTAGTAATAGGCTAGTTTAGGAAACTTGTCTAGAATAGAACGAAAGCATGGAACGTGTTGTAATCATTGGTGTACGCTTGGAGTTACGTTTATTAATTCAAGTCTATTCCTTCTCGCATATTAATCCGAGTTCTTTCTATCCTAATCTATCTTAATTAAATATGTATGTTTTAATTATGCTAGAGATAGTTTGTGTCATGCTTAGCCAGTAGATTACTATTGTGTTTGTTTGCGATGTAGTTAGTTAATTATGGGATGATTTATAAATAAATATTAAAGTAATATGATGGCCCCTATTCGACTGTTACTCGGTATAGTACTGGAAACACTTCAAGGTGGAGTACAAATGTATGGAAGCCAAAGAACGACCGAAGGTAGTCATATTACGAAACGGTAAAATATTACGAAGTAATATGATGGCCCCTATTCGACTGTTATGCAGTATAGCATTGGAAACACTTTAGGTGTAGTACAAACACGTGGAAGCTGTGTAACGACCGAAGGTAGTTATATTACAAACTAATATTATAAAATGACAAACCTAGTTTAATTAACCTTTCTAAATAGACTTTTAAACTTCAAATTAATCTATCGCCTTTCCACCAATAAACGTGATTACAACACCTTTTTAACGACGTCCAATTAAAAGGTAGTCAGTCATCTGTGTCAATATAATTTGTCAAAGGTATGAAACTATGGAACCGCAAGGCTACATGGGGAATTATCGTAGGACAAGACATGGCCAAGGTTTGAAGTGGTGGAACCACTTAAAGTGAGGAACGCTGTGAATAATTAGGGGATTTATTGGGTAGTCTTAAGCAAGGGCTGGTTTGAATTCATAAATGAACTTTTTAAATATAGGAATCTGTTAGGATGACGAGGAATCGTTATATGATTCGGTTATGTCTATTACCTTAAGATTTTGTTCCCGTTCATATGAAAGTATTATTAAACCATAATTAAGATTTTGCTTATTATTCTAAATACTTTGTAATGTTACCATAACCTAGCTTCCGGTGTGACATGCTAATAGGATTTTAATTAGTAGGGAATCTAGTGTTTACATACAAGTATTCAAGAATGATAATTAACTAATATCTTTCAAAACAGTTTCTCCAAATATCATCCCATAACTTAATTAACGAAGTCTCAGCAAACACTATCTTTATCTTATCTGCTTTATCTTTTATTTTAATTTCGCTTTTATTTATATACTTGCCTAAGTTAGTTTATAGAAAAACCAAAACTCCCCCACTATTTTATAAACATTTCACTAGTTTGAAAGCCCTCATCTGCCACACATTAGTTTCAATTTAGTCGGTTTAAAGAACGACTCTAGGTCATACCTACCACTTGCTTACCTTTAGGATTAGCATTGTTAAGGAAAACTTAGGCCCCGCAATTACAAATTTAAAACACCCACTGATCGCCGTCGCCAGTAGCCGGTTCAACGACAAGGGTAAAATCTTTACCGACCGCTGGGATCGTCATCAATCCAAAAGTATTTCTAAGTCCGAAAGTATATATATATATACGTAGTATATATATATATATATATATATATATATATATATATATATGTATATATATATATATGTATATATATATATATGTATATATATATATATATATATGTATGTATATATCCGAAAGTATACTTATCCGAAGTTATATATGGTTCCGAAAGTATCTACATATTTAAGTCCGAAATTTCTTTATCCGAATGTATACTTATGTTTAAGTCCGAAAGTGGAGTCCGAAAGTGTAAATATTCAAGGTTTTCGGCCAAAAACACTATTAATCCGAATTTAGAAAAAGTCAACTCCGAACTTTGACTTTCGGGGTCAAAATCCGAATTTGGCATGAAAATCCGAAAGTCAACAAAAGTCAAAGTTCGGAGTAAAAATTAGTCCGAATTGTGATTTTTATTTGACTAAGCAAACGTTATCAAAAAGTTCCGAAATTTTTACACGATGTTCTCACATATCATATGTACTTCCTGTAATTTTTTCATGACTTATAGAGGTCGTTTGATATTTTTTTAAAAATCACAAAGCATCAGAGGTCTAAACTCGGACTAAAACAGACATGTGCTCCTAATCCGAATTATCTGAGAAAATCGGTGTATTTCTAGGAGAAGTGTTCTAAACAAAAGTTGTAGATGACCAAATTATCAAGATTTTCCAAGTAGTCCCATGCATTTTTGAGGCGTAGAGCTCGAGATATGGCTCCGAGAAGAATGATCAGTTTTCTGTCAACCAAGACAGCTTTGACATTTCGTCGGAGAAAATTATTTTCGTGTACTAAACGGAGTCGGAATGTTATGAAACAGTTTTTTTTAGAAAGCTTAATTTTTTTACTTCATTTTAGGCTTAAGAAATATCAATTTTCATGTAGAAATAATTTTTCTAAAAAACGTTGTAGTGGAAGAAAATTCTGGACAGAAAACTGTCATTACATATATGTTTATAAAAACGTGTTTTAGCTTAATTTTTGGACATTAACTAGTAATAGGAACATACTAACTTGTATACAAACACTTTATAAGTAGTTTTGAAAGGTGACGAGTTCTTAGGAGTGTCGGTTTTAGAAACCGAGAAGATAGAAACGTAGCTAGCGTTGTGGTGAACGTTTTTGCTTCAAACCTTCTTGTAATCCAAGGACTTTTGATAGTGTTTTTATTGATAATTTGTTAGTGTTCTTGAAGTGTTTTTAGAGAAAGAGGGGGGACGATTTTTATAGAGATTTAGAGAGAGATTTGGTTAGTTTGAAATGAGGAAGAATGATGAGGATGTTGATGTTGTAGTCAAAGAACAAGATCCCTAATTTGGGGATCTAGTTTTAGCTGATTTTTGGCTAGTCAAAAAGGGAGGCACGTTGTTTAAAACTTGTCTCCAAACTTTGGTATAATACTCGTGTTCGTTTACCCGATCGTTTAAACGTTTATTTATACGTTAAATGTTATACGTTATATACGTTATAAATGTTATTATATATTCGAGATATTTTTAGTTGAAGTATTTTATCAAAATACTTATTAATGAGTTATAAAAATATAACTTAGGTTTGTTTCGATTATCGGGCACGAATCGTGCGTTTTTTTTTCACGTACGGTGAGTTTTATACAATTACAAAATACTTGTTAAATATTATCATCATAATATTTAATAAAGGATAAGGTTATTAACTAATTTCATATTATTTAATAATTTGACTCACCAACGTCCATATTAACGTATCGGGATCCACCCGATATGAAAATGCACGATTAAATAAATCGCGTATGTGTATATATATTCCAATATATATATAATGATACATACAATTAGCCTAATACATAACTAATTACATGTATTAACAAGTGATTAGGCACTAATTACTAGTCCTAATTTGTCGGGTGTCACAAATTCGTTCCGATTTATGGACGACACTCGAGTTATACTTGCCACTTACCCACAAGGTAGGTAGCGCGACTAATTTGAGCCCCGCAATTATAAATTTTAAAACTCAGTCATCCCCCTGTTGCAGGCGCAACGACGACTCGGGGTGGAAACACTTCGGAACCGTTGCAGTAGGGGGAAGACAAGTTTTTGACGCCGCTGTCGGGGATCGGTAAACGTCACGAATTGAATTTGCCTTAATTAATTAGCCTTTAGGAGACCCTTCCGTTGAGTATATCACTTCTCGTAAGTTTATTGCCCTTTTAATTAGATTATTTAGCTCTTAAATACAGAAAACACAAAAAACTTAAAATGTTTAAAAATCCTAATTCTCCTTCAAGCCATATCTCTCCTCTCAATCAAATGATGACGGAAGAGATGACGGTTATGAAAGATGTGGAATTCTTTGATTGTCCAGAGTATGAGTCAAACTCCTCTGACATCAAAGAGGTCTGTGTTAACCATGAAGTTGAGAATGCATAAATATCAAGCTTAGACTTAGGTTTTGATGAATCTCAGCAGAAGATTACAGCTACTGTTACTGTTACATTAAGTGGTCAACCTATACTTGACCCTGAGATTCTATCAATCCTGTCCAAGTACCTCCATTACCTTAGACCAACTACTTTACCCGAGGATGAACCATTTGGAATTGAAGTGTTCTTTTATCCACCCATGCCATGGATGGAATTGAATGAACGTCTTCACTGCCTAGATGAATTTTTTGAATACGATCTCCTAGATATCTTGCGAACCAACCCCACTACTCTTATATCAAGTGTAGCTGAGGAAGAGAGTCTCCAATATCAGGTCGAGACTAAGCTTAAGATAGAAACACCAAGCCCTAGTAACACAGAATTCAGGAACAATCGACCGTAATAGATATCTTGCGACCCCTATTTTACTATTTTATTAATAATTCCAATTTAATTGAATAATATCGTTCATGTGTTCCTGTGTTCGACCTGGACTTACCATAGCTATATTATTTCGATCGGGTATTCTTGCCTGGTTGTGTGATAGTAGTGATTGGTATATCTTGTACTTTATAAATAATAAAACTAGACGCTTTCACACGCATCGAGTTTTTGGCGCCGCTGCCGGGGAACACTTAACCAGTTGGACTATTGTTCTGTCGGAGAACGGTTGCTTATTCGATTAAGTTGGAAACTATATATATTTATATATATATATATATATATATATATATATATATATATATATATATATATATATATATATATATATATATATATATATATTTAAAATTAAAAAAAAATTAATTATTTGTTGTATATAATTGTTTATTTGTTAAATTATATGTATATGCATGTTATCTAGTTTAATAGGTAAAGGAGCGAAGTTTTTGAATTTGGTTTGCACAGACTTTCAACCGGTGGTTGTGCGCACCAGCCGGCGGTTGGAAGGGCTATTTTTGCGACAAAATTCTGTTATCTGCTCTGTTTGTTATGTATATTCTGTAATAAGTATTATTTATTATTTCTTGTTCCTTACTTTATGTAGGTTAATGGTTTGTGAATATGTAGTTTTAACTTCTAGTTATTTTATATTTTGTTTTCTTGTTCTACTTTTTGTCTTCTTGTTTTTTGTTTGCAGTTTCAAACTTTGTGGGTGTGTTCCCTGGAAACCCTCACGAGACTATAACTCGTCCACTCGGGATACCGAGGGGTTTAAAGGCTTATTGCATATGCAAAATGCAATCGTGATGCCTACAGAAGTGTCAGGGGAGTTTTCTGTTCACTTCTTTTCTATTCCCTATTTTACGATTCCTTGTTTTGCAATGAGGACATTGCTTTACTTTAAGTGGGGGATGGGGGAAAAGAAGTGTGATTGTCCTGAGTTATAAATCTATAAATATTGGTAGACTTTAAAACTTTGTTTTTAAGGCATGATTTTAGGGAAGATAGCTAGAAGGCATTCTATGTTAGTCATTTTTCAACTAAAAATTTTCTTTTAAAAATGTATTCTCTTTAAGATTAGAAAAGATAGTTCATCATGTGATGTATCAATAGGCAATCTATGTGTAAGTTGTTGAGTTATTTAATAAAATTAATGCAAGAAGTATGCGATATTCCGAGAGGAACTTTAGTAATGTATGACTTTAGTCTTAATTCTTATATATGATAGCGTGCGATATGCCATAATTTTGGAATTTAATTAATATCATTTGGGGATATACTAGGTGTTGTTTCCTCTGTTGTACGTAAGTACAGACCTGGTCTCCGCCAGTATATTTAATGAAAAAGAGCAAAAAGAGTTTAAAAGAACTTTTGATTTAAAAATGTAGTCAAATTATGTCGCTTTGTTGTACTAAGGTACAAACCTGCCACCAATGGTTTGACTAAAGGTTATTTTGCTAAACCAAAGTCAAGTTATGTCGCTTTGTTGTGTTAAGGCACAAACCTGTCACTAATGTCTTGACTTGAAAAATGATTGTTTTAATTGGATATCCATAATATGTGTAACATTAGCACGTTATATATATGAGGGTATTTTGCTATTGGGAATCAAGGGTAAAGCTGCTAGAATAATGATAAGTAAAGCTCAATTACCTAAGTATAGATTGTTTAGGTGGACAACAATATCGGTAATCATTGTGAGCTATTTTATCTAAGTCTTAAAGTTGAATTATTGTTAAACTAAAATTTTGATTTGCAAAATACTAGCTTGTATGTAAGTCCCTATGCCTCATTGTCTGCCTAATAAATTTTGTCGTTTATAAGTTTTAAATCGATAGTCTACTTGAGTACAAGTAGGATTCAAGTGGGGGATGTTTGATAAACGCCAAAATGTACTAGATTGCAGTACTAATTACCCCTTTGTTCAGTAGATTTCTTATGATTTTTATACGAATAAGATACACATTTCGTTCATATTTGCATTTAGGAGTTCAAATGGAGCTTGGATCGAAAAGAAACAGAAAACGAGCTTATTGTGAAGAAATGTTGCTAAGAGAATAAAACAATGGACAAGAGAAGATTGGATCGGAGTAAAAGATGATAAGTTTCTGGAATTGTGAAGATCGCGCAGCGACCAATAGCCATCTCGTGGAGATCTGAGTTCAATCGCGCCACGACCAAAACCCATCGCGTGGCGATCTATGTTTCTGAAGATCGCGCCGCGACCAAAACCCATCGCGTGGCGATTTAAGATTGGTCGCGTCGCGACCATATATGGTCGCGGCGCGATCCTATGTTGGCCAGAGGGTTTTTATCCAATTTTTCTCATTTCAAACCCTAACTTTCATAACCCTAAACCAAAAATGAACAGCAGCGACCAGAGTGAGATTTCTCCCATTTTTGGGAGCATTCGATGGCGATTTGGGGCACGAAAGGGTAGGTATCAATGCCAATTGATTCCCCTTCGCGTGGTTCACGATTCGGTTTGCGTATCATCTTTCGATTTCAATTTAAACATGTCTATGTGTTTTGTTTGGGATATTGAATCTGATTTCGTATGATTGAATCATGGATTAGAGTTATTGTTTATTGTTTAGATTAATAACTTTGGATTATGATTATTTGATGGTTATAATTGTGATTTGGATCAATTGTCTGATTGAAGATTGTTATATTATCCGTAGAACCTTGATTGTTGGTGGTTGTCAGTTACTACCTAACATGGTTGATAATGTCATTGAGATTGAGTTCCTTTGATGTTATTGATTATTGATGATTATGAATCTAGGTTTATAGTCATTGCTAAATATATTGAGTTTGATAGGTTAAGAGAATAGTAACTAATCAATCTAAAATGAGCAAGCTAATAAGAGATTATTAGAAGGTATTGTTGAGTCATACCGCGAGGAATAATCGTAACAAGTCATGAACACTTAATGCACAATCTAGGGAAAAGCACGCAATAGAGCAACATTCTTGCGACGTCGGATCGATGTTTAATGTGGGACTCTAGATTGTAGATATTAGTTAACCAGAACCGGAGACTAATATACATTTAAATTGGATTCTTTGATTAGTAACTAAGTTAATATAAAAGAACTCACAATCAGACAATCAAAACACATGAACCGGAATAATATGAATCTGAGTGTGAAGACTCTGAGCAATTACATGTCTATCTCCAATTGTTTATCTGTTCCTCTTATCTTTTTTTATGTTGTTTGGTTTAGTTAATTAGTTCATCTTGAACGTTTGTGCAGAACTAAAACGTGACCCCTATTTTACTATTTAATAAATAATTCCAACTTAATTGAATAATATCGTTTATGTGTTCCTGTGTTCGACCTGGACTTACCATAGCTATATTATTTCGATCGGGTATTCTTGCCTGGTTGTGTGATAGTAGTGATTGGTATATCCTATACTTTATAAATAATAAAACTAGACACTTTCACACACATCCACAGACTACAGGTGTGACCACCCAAATGATGCTTGATCTTGGTTATGATGATGTGATAGCACTCCCGGCGATTACTCTTAGACAGATACTGAATCAGATGGGATTACTCGATGAGGATGATCAGAGAGTATCGAGTGGACAGCAGCCAGTCGTTGGACCATCATATGATCCATTCGCTCAGCCTGATGATGCAACTACATAGGATCCCCCTATCTAGACCACTCCCTTATCATTGACTTATGTTTCATTTCACTGTTTTGTACTATTGATATTGTGATTCCTCTGACATTTGGTTTACTTTATTTTGGGATATTATTCAACCTGTATATGGTTGAACTATGTTATGTTATGTTAGTTACTTATTATGTTTACTTTTGTGTTGTCAATAAGTGATTGAATGTGTTGCAACAAATGAGCGAGAAGCCGCTAAGAGAAGACGAGCATTCAATGAAGAAACCGTGAAGTCGAAGGCAGACGAACAAAGCTCACACACCTGCGGACCGCGGAGCATACAAACATCTCTAGAAGGAGCATGGTCTATCTTCTTTCGAAACTCGCACGTGCCAATTATCTACACACTCTTCAAAGATCTAAGTGTGGGATTTCACCCCACACTACACTTACTTAGCAAGAATTGTCTTCAAATCTTAAAATACTAAAGTGTGAGATTCACCAATAAGAATCTCCACTTACATTATGGAACAATTCTCTGCTAAGTATAGATACAATGCACCATGCACCAGATCGATGCGTCAAAAGCTGAGCCATACTTTATGCAAGGAAAGGAGCAACACCACATCGTCTCCTCTCATTTACCGCTCAGCTTCATAACGTTAAACGTTATCTAAGGAGTTTCTTAACCTTCACTCCGTTCTCATGATTTTAATTTTGCTTTGTTTGCTGATAAAACACAAAGTAATCTATACTATATCCTAAACTTATCACTAAGTGTGGGATTCTAGCCCAAAACAAACACTTGAGAAACATTTTTTATATGTTCAAACTCTAAGTGTGGGATTGTATATACAATCTCAACTCAAGAGAACATTAGGGACAATGTTCCTCTAAGTGTGGGATAGCAGGTATAGAATACCTTGGATCTTAAAAGATTTATTATGTCCGAATAACTCAGCTCAGAAAATGTTCCTCAAGATTTTCAACAAATTTTTCAAAAATTCTAAACAAAAATAATAAAGTATGAGCCAAAACACTCGATTAGCTCTACTATTTTTGAGTTATAATATCTTTCAGGAGGAACCATTTATAATACGAGTCAGTTATTATGAAATATTAGGAAAATTAAGGTAGAAATTTCTTAAATAAGAATTGATAATCTAAAGGGACATGGCTAGGCACATACAACCCTATTTGCAGTGAGGTAGCTTGAGCCCTAAAGCATTCACCTTTAATGCTTCACTATTCAATTCTTGTGTGTGCCGATGCTAGTATCTCTGAATTAGAACTTGTTCCTGACATACGCTTCGAGACCACATTTGTGAGTACCGTACGCGGTATAGGTGCAATTAGATGACCTTAAAATTCCCTAGGATTTAACCCACTTTTTAGCCTTCTTTTCAAGCCCAAAACCCGTCCGATACTGATTTTCAGTATCGATGATCCACTTACCCCCTTGTGCTTGTGACCCCCCTAAAGCGCTTATTTGATGGTTCTTTGTGCTTCAAGGCTTATACCAAGTTTCCACCTCCTTCCACTATAAATACTAGACCTCTCCTCCATATTTTCAACATCTCATTCTTTCACACATCTCTCTCTCTCTAGAATTCTCTCTCTAGAATTTTCTCTCTCTAAAGTTTTGTAGTTAGTTTAGTTAGTTTCTCTCTCTAGTTTCTCTCTCTAGAGAACTAGAGAGATATAAGTAGCGGTTCGAGTCTAGAGGAAGGTCGTAGCTTGGTAATTGCATTGTAACAAGATTTTCAAGTTCAGACTGTTGTAATTCTCAGTATTGCTCTGCTTAATTTCTGGTGATATTATCTTTTTCTCTCTTACCGTTATAATGTTTGCTTTGCATATTATTGCGGTACGATATGTGATTATTGCCATGATTATTACGTAGATTAATATGTGATTGTTGAAATGTAGATATTAGGTTTAGGGATGATGTTTAATTAATATCTTTTATATACGATCGGAAGTTGTTATGTTGTGTACATGTTTAAGCTTATCCTGAATATAGACTTAATTAATCACTCTTTCTGGTCTCTCACGTGACTATTGCCTTAGGATAGGATCTGATCAACCCTAACTACGAATACATAGTTATATCTTGTATTGTATGAAGCTGTGGGATCGCCGTAAAACGTCAGAATACTTGGGATAGTGTTGGAAATACCACTAGTAGAGTACAAATACGTGGAAGCCAATGAAATGCCGACGGACTATCTCACCGTGAATTACCTGGAAGTTTCCCTTCCAGACACGGGTCTAGGTCTTATTAAGCCGTGAAAATGTTATAGTATACCGTTAAACTAACTCTGGTTATAAAGCTGTGTGAAGACACATACGATCTTTAAAACACCGTAGATAAACATAGGGTTAGAGTACTGTGGAAAATAAACGCACTATACACTGCACACATACCTAGGGATGAACTCCCGATGGTAATGGAGGGTCTAATTCATGACGGAAGTATTTGAGCTTAATTAGATATAATATAAGTTTTGAAAAGAAAGCAAGGATGCCGGCTGTGTTCCCAGATGCTTAAACCCCTTAACTCTACTTAACCGATAGTTTAACATACATAGTATACAACCAGTATTTTCCTGTAAGTTTTGGATAGACATAGGTGTTAAGAAAGGTCAGTGGTATGGACTGTCGCCTTATTCCTGCACCACAATTAGAGGGTCACTTGGTCTCCGAGAGAGACGGTGAGGGGGGTTTTAGGGTAGTCCTATCTGATCAGAATCAGGATAGCCTAGGATTCGGTGACATATGCTTTTAGGGTTACACCTAGAACTTAGGATCCTAGTGTTTACACCGACCGTATAATGGATATCATCCCGAAACCCTATTCATCAAAGTTTCAGCAATCACTCTCTACCTTCTTCTTATATTCTCATTTACTTTCCTGTCATTTAATTTTGGGTAAATACATTTTGTCGGCATCGTACCCCCCCTGTTTGTTCCGAGATCAGCAACCTACCCCTAAAACTCCCAATGTATGCAACAAACCGGTTATTTATGTTCTACAATCTTTGTAAACTATGTTTATACCTGTTACAATTTACAAAATGATGACTAGGCAGCCACATCATGTGGCATAAAAAATGGCGCGTAATTAATTTTACCGGTTCTCCCGGTAACCGGTTACCATATTGCCGATATTGATACAAGATTAACCAGTTTAGTTCAAACATTGGGAGTTTTAGGGGTAGGTTGCTGATCTCGGAACAAACAGGAGGAGTACGATGCCGACAAAATGTATTTACCCTTTAATTTTTGTTCAGTAGTTTAGATTAAATAAAACCAAAACAAACCTACCTACCTTGTTTAAACCCATCCTATTTGCGAACTTATCTTTGGAAGTCGAATTCAATTCAATTCGTGCCGATTTAAGGGCGACACTCGAGTTATACTTACCACTTACCCACAAGGTAGGTAGCACGAGTAATTTGAGCTGCGCAATTATAAATTTAAAGCCCAGTCATCCCCCTGTTGCAGGCGGAACGATGACTCGGTGCCACACCCCGTCTAAAGCGGAAACAACGGGCTATAACTACGATAGGACCTCAACACATCAATATAAAGAGATTACTAAATGAAATCAAACCAATGTGTTGTGATGTCATTAACACGAATGACGGTTCGTGCCACAGCGTACACATCAACAAGGAAACAAGGTCTCACAACTTCCACAAATGTATTCAATACGGTTAAGACAAAACACACCTTCGCATAGTCAACAAACTAATGAAATATAGTTCCATGTATCAACCAACGTTCACTTAATGCAACCTAAAGATCCACTAAGTTTTCTCGGTCTCTTCTTTATCACCACAAGTATTACCTGAAAAGATATGCTCAAAAACGTCAACACGTATGTTGGTGAGTCTCGCAGGTTTATAAATGACACAAGTAAAAAGATTTGCTATGATAATATGTATGTTAGGACAATGAATAGACATGGCACACATAAATGAAATTTATGTAAATGATAAGTTTCAATGATACTTGATATAACTAGTCAATACCCTCGAAAGAGTATTACCATTGATATCAATTGATCCAAATGTGTTGTCATCACTCCCAAAAGGAGTATGAGCAAATGTAAATCCAATGTATGTAGTAGCTAATCAATATGGTTTCAATGTATACATAATGTATAACATTAGGTACACTACTTTCGAAAGAGTACAAACCTGTGATGAAAATGAATCGGCGTATTGTCAATACCCCAAAAGGATTAAGACGAATAGCCACAATAGTTCTCATAGTTCTCATAGTATCGCACATAATTTCACACATTTCATTCATATGTCCAATAGAAAAGAAATCAAGTTCACAGTATGAAAAACAGTTGAAAAAATGTGAGCATGCTTTTCCCCCTAAGGAAAATAAATAAGAAAATGGGGCCAGGAAAACTCACCTTGAATAGCAAAGCAAGCCAAGTTCCCAAACAAGTCCAATTAAGTCCGCACGCCAATCCACAACACCTATACACATATTTGTTGGTTACTAGTTTTAGATAAGGCAAATAGCCCTTCCACTTAATCCCACTTGACGTACCATTCCCAAATCCCAAACCTTATTTCGTATATTGACTTTAATATATGTCGTCTCGTATAAATTGAGTATTGTTTACACCAATAATTACAACTATGTTTTCTGCCTAGATTCTTAATGTCACTTTACCGACCTTAAATCATAACCCAAACGAATTTATTAGACTTCCAAAATCGAGATGTGAATCGAGCATCCCTGTCAGAGATAATCGAGATAGGGACACCATGTTGGCAAATGATTTCTTTGATGTAGATTTGTGTAAGGCGTTCCATTTTGTCGGTTTCTCTGATTGCCAAGAAATGGGCCGATTTGGTGAGACGGTCGACGATCACCCAAATGGTATCGCAACCGCTCGCCGATCTAGGTAGTTTGGTTATGAAATCCATAGTAATTTGCTCCCATTTCCATTGAGGAATTTCAGGTTGTTGGAGCAATCCGGAAGGTCTTTGGTGCTCGGCCTTGACCTTGGAACAAGTTAAGCATTTGCTGACGTACAAAGCAATGTCAGCTTTCATATTCGGCCACCAGTAAAACTCCTTGATGCCGTGATACATTTTGTCGGATCCTGGGTGGATAGAATATTTGGACTTGTGAGCTTCATCCATCACCAAGTCCCGCAGGTTTCCGAAATTAGGCAACCATATTCGGTTAGAGAAATACCTAACTCCGTTGGGTCTGATCTCGAATTGTTTATCCATGCCTCGCAAGGCCTCGTTCTTGAAGTTATCGGGTTTCAGGGCTTCGAGTTGGGCAAGATGTATTTGGGTGGTGAGATCGTTATGAATGGTAATACTGAGTGCCCGGACTCGGAGTGGTTTTGTTCGTTCCTTACGACTGAGAGCATCAGCAACCACGTTTGCTTTGCCCGGATGATATTTGATCTCACAGTCGTAATCGGTGAGTAATTCAACCCATCTACGTTGCCTCATGTTAAGATCTTTCTGGTTGAAAATGTGTTGGAGACTTTTGTGGTCGGTGAATACAGTGTTGCGGGTACCATAAAGATAATGTCTCCAGATTTTTAAGGCGAATACCACGGCCCCTAGCTCGAGGTCGTGAGTTGTGTAGTTTTTCTCGTGAACTTTAAGTTGTCGGGAGGCGTAAGCAAAGACCTTGTCTCGTTGCATCAGCACGCAACCGAGACCTTGGTGAGAAGCATCACAGTATACCACGAAGTCATCGGTGCCTTCGGGTAGAGATAGAATGGGTGCACTACAAAGCTTGAATTTCAACAGCTGAAATGCCGACTCTTGTTTATCGGTCCAATCGAATTTCTTTTCCTTCTGAGTCAGCACGATGAGGGGTTTGGCAATTGTTGAAAAGTTTTCGATGAAACGGCGGTAGTAACCGGCCAATCCCAAGAATTGGCGTACCTCGGTTGGAGTGGTTGGTGCTTTCCAGTTCTTGATTGCCTCGATTTTTGACGGGTCTACATGAATTCCCCGACTGTCGATAACGTGTCCAAGGAATTGAACGGTGTGTATCCAGAACTCACACTTAGAAAATTTGGCGTAGAGCTCCCCGTGTCTAAGTAGTTCTAGGATGGTTCTGAGGTGTTGTGCGTGTTCATGTTCGTTTCGCGAATAGATAAGGATGTCATCGATAAAAACAATGACAAACTTGTCGAGGTAAGGTTTGCACACCCGATTCATAAGGTCCATGAATACAGCCGGTGCGTTGGTTAGGCCAAAGGGCATTACTTGAAATTCGTAGTGCCCGTAACGGGTTCTGAATGCGGTTTTTGGGATGTCAGCATCGCGAACACGCAACTGATGATAACCTGATCGAAGATCAATTTTTGGATAACAGCTTGATCCTTGGAGTTGATCGAACAGATCATCGATTCGAGGAAGTGGGTATCGGTTCTTGACGGTTAGTTTGTTCAACTCTCGGTAGTCAATACACATTCGAAATGAACCGTCTTTCTTTTTAACAAACAAGACCGGAGCTCCCCAAGGTGAAGAACTCGGTCTGATGAATCCTCTATCCAGGAGTTCCTGTAACTGCGTGGACAACTCCTGAAGTTCAGATGGAGCTAGGCGGTACGGTGCTCGGGCCACAGGTGCGGCACCCGGCACGAGATCAATCGAGAACTCGACCTGTCTAGGTGGAGGTAAATCAGGTAGTTCTTCTGGAAAGACTTCGGGAAAGTCTCTAACGATTGGCACATCTTCAAATCGCTTCTCCTCCGACTTTTTCTCCGTGATGTGCGCGAGTATTGCTGGGTAACCCTTTCTCAGAAATTTTCGGGTTTTTAAACAGGAGATTAAGTTTAGTCTCGACCCACCGGTCTCCCCCTGTATGACCAAGGTACTACCGGCGGCGAGAGGAATTCGGACGATTTTATCATGGCACACAATTTCGGCCCGGTGCTTGGACAACCAGTCCATACCCACGATGACATCGAAACTTCCCAGTTCAACAGGCATTAGATCGATTGAAAAGATTTCGTCGGCTAAGTTTAAAGTGCAATTAGGTATCACACTATCGGTTTCTATAAGTTTACCATTTGCAAGTTCTACTGTGTACTTAACATCTAAGGCCGCGGGGGTGATATCAAGTAGTGGACAAAACTCATCAGATATGAAACTTTTATCAGCACCGGTATCAAATAATACTGAAGCAGTAAGATCGTTGAGAAGAAACGTACCCGTTACAACATTCGGGTCTTCCCTAGCTTCCCCAGCTTTGATGACAAATGCTCTGCTGCGAGCAGAGTTGTTGTTCCGCTTGTTGTTGTTGTTGTTGTTGTTGTTGTTGTTTTTCTGCTTAGGGCAATTATTCTGAAAATGCCCAGGACTTCCGCACCCATAACAAGTCTTCGGGGCACTGGTGTTTCGACAATCCTTGGCCAGATGCCCAAAACGTTTGCAGTTTGTGCAAGGGCAGGAACCGTCGTGGTGACGATTGCATTTGGGGCAGTAGGGCTTGCTTCCACTGTACCCTTTCTTTTCTGAAGAGCCAGATGAATAAGCCCTAATAGGCTCGGGTCTTCGGTTGGTGATTTGGTTGGATGAGTTGGGGTTTCCTTCCCACTTTCGTTTGTTGTTTGCAGGTGGGGCTGAGGTGGTGTTACGGCGGACAGCGTTTGCCGTAAGTTCATGGGCCATACGGATGGCGTTCTGGATAGTACCTGGTTTGGACGAAGTCACCACGTCCTGGAGTTTCTCGGGCAGTCCATCAACGTATTTCTCGATCCTCTTGTACTCAGGATCGACCATGGTTGGGCACAGAAGTGCCAGTTGGTGGAAACGATTGGTGTATCCGGTGATATCATCACCTTGCATCTTGTGGTTCCAGAATTCCAACTCCAATTGTTTCAATTCATCCCTGGGGCAATACTCGCCCCTCAACATCTCCTTCAACTCCTCCCACGGGAGTTTATAAGCATTAGCAACGTCCACAGTTTGGGCATAGGTGTTCCACCAGGTGAGTGAGGTGTCAGTAAAAGTACTAACGGAGAACTTAACTTTCTCGATCCAGCGTATTAGGCCGATCGCTCCCTCAGTACCTGCAAAGTTCAGCGGTTTGCAGTTTTGGAAGTCCTTATATGAGCAGGGCTTCGGCTGTGGTCCATTGTTAGCGGTGTCTTCACTACCGGGAGTCGAGGTCCGGGTAGCTAGAGCTTGGGCCACACTACGGGCAATCAGGCCCGCAACTTCGGCTTCAGTGAGGGTGATCTGACGACGAGGAGGCATGCTGCTGATCAAGAAAAGCACAAGGAAAGTGGAATAAGATAATTGCCTGAAATTTGATGATATATCACAAGTGTGTATAATGAGATATACAATAACAGTACGAGGTGATAATCACATTCCATTAAATAAAAGTTGGATACCAAGTACTGGTTTTCAATAGATTACAGAGTAGTGGTAGTACAAAAGTACCGGGAATTGTTACATCCGGTTGAATTACATAGGTTCTAATTAGATAGTTGACTGGTTACAAATTACAGACTGATCAAATCTTGATGCAGATTAATCTGCTCCATTAGTGCGACGAGGCGGTCTACGGTTTCTGCTAGTCTGTTGGCTTGTCTGGCGTTATCTTCGACCAAGGCCAATCGTTGTACTAGTGCTCGAGAGTGATCTTCAGTCTCCTGTGAACGCTGTTCACACTCCTCTAGTCGGTTTCTTACGAGTTCATCCGCACCTAGTGCGGCGGTCATTGAATCCTGAATTATGCTTACAGAGAGGTTTGTATCCTCTTGTTCTTGCTGGAGTTGGGCTATGTGATCCAGCGCTTGGCGAAGTAGGTAGGTCATCCGGTGTTGTTCTCGTTCGAGATGTTCGAGCCTTTGTTCCTGACGGCGGAGTTGGGTAGTCAACACTGGCACTGTGAGATGTGCCGAGTCCTGAAAGTTATGAACAGGATAGGGGCTGGTTCGAGGTGACCTTGTGTTCCTCCTGGCTACACGTGGGTTTCGTGACCCATGTGGGTGAGAGTGTGACGGATTAGGTGGTGTGTTTGCCATTCCTGTGGCAGAGTGTAAGTAAGACGAGGCTAATATATATAGGCATATAATATCCAGCCTAAAGTCTAGCACGTATCAAGTAATGGTCTGGTTCTCTCGTGGTCAGAGTCAACTAACGCATTCCTGTTCGACACAACCATTTCAGACCTCACATCATCTTTCCTTAATTGTACATAGTTGATCAGGCTATGTTAAATTAAAGTCGTATGATGTAATTCCTGAACCAATCATGCCTAGTAAGGGAATACTGCCTAATGGTCATAGTCTAGGCCCACTAAATGCAACCTAATTCACTATAACCTTAGGCTCTGATACCAATCTGTAACACCCCCAAATTTAGTGATTTGCGGAAGCATACTTGGGTGTTACTAATCAATATACAAAGCACAAGATATACAGCAAATGACCTCTAAATGAGACGTTTTGTAAAATAATTACATTTCATAATTAAATCGTTTGAAAATATAGTTTTCTTTACAAAAATATGTAAGCCTAGAGTCCGCGTATGTGGCGGGAGATTCTATTACATAACCATAGTTACAAAAGATAATGCCAAAGAATCTCCGTTAAATGCAGTTTGGAAATCATGCGACTCTAGCTAGTAATCCTGGAGTGATCCTACTCCGTAAGTGTACCTGAGAATACATGCTAAAAAGGGTCAACCAAAAGGTTGGTGAATCTCACAGGTTTATCAGGAAATAATCAGTTTGAACACAAGATTTCATCAGTAGTGCCCGTAGGCGTATATCAAGTATTTGCAAATCTCGCAAAAGTAAAGTAATCAAGTTATACCGTTGCCATGAGGCTCATAATCGAAGCTTAACCCGTAAATAATCAGTTGCTCCCGTGACATGCTCGAAATTGAGCAAGCATAAGTAACGAAATAATAGTCACCCGTTTCTACGTGTAAATCAGTACGTGTGTGACACCCCTCAATTTTCGATACAATTAGGAACAGTAAACATGTGCATTTTAGGCTAATTTTCTAACTTAAGTGAATTCACACTATTTTAATGAGATAAGTCTAGCAAAGCCCAACAATTTAATACGATAGATATTACTTTATTTGTAATTATTAATAATTACGCACGCGACATTCGGAGCGAGTCCGACGAAATAAATATGTACGTTGGTGATACAAATTTTATAAATATTGTAAAACTATATTTGTAGTAGATATTTACTTTGAAATATTATGTTAACATAAAAGCATAACGATTAAAACATTAAACGTTCATACGTTTTAATTAAAACGTAACGAATGCGACAAAATACATAAAACGAACCCGACAACCAAACTAGTCAAAAATTTCATTGTTGTAACTTAAAATAAAGTATATATAATAATACTTCAAAAAAAAATTTGCCGCGAAATAACGTTAACTAACTAAATGAATATAACGTATTAAAACTACGTAAAACGATCGGGTAAACGAAAACGGGTAAAATACCTAAACAATAAACACCACTTAGGGGACAAGAAATCTTGATGGCCATACTTGCCCTTTGACAAAAATCGGCCAAATCACCATCCCTCAACCTCCCCATACCCTTTGAAGATCTTTGACTAACTTATACATTTACACAATACACAAACACATTTCACACACTAATAATTCACCAAACACTCTTTCTTTTCCTCCTTTCCTATCCATAAACGGCAGCAGCAACAACTCATACCATCATCATCATCCAAAAATCATCATCTTTATCATCAACATAACATCAAACTTTGCTAAGGGAAACAAGAGGAACAAGCTTCAAAGATCATCATCTTCACTCTTCCATCCTCTACACTCTAAGCTTTGTAAGAACTCTTGATTCTTACACTCATATTTACTGTTTTTGGTATATAAACATGTTATAAGTTCATCCCATGAAAGATCTCACACAAAAACTCAACCAAAACTAAGTAAAACATAACTTTATTAAAGATCACGTCTTGGACAGATTCTGTGTTCTCGGTACAAACATTGTATAAAATCGTACGAGTAACGAAAACACTTGAGACCACTTGGAAAATCTTCGTATTTATGTTAAGAACAACTTTCGTGAAGAACGCTTCGCTTGAAAATGCACAGATTCTGATCTAGCAATTGATTCGTAAAACTTAGTTACGAAAAACGAGTTTTCTGGACAGCCTAACTCACGAATTTTTTAAAAATATTGTGGATGTCTAAAAATCATGAAAACGATACTGGAAGTAGGTGATATATGTGGGAACATCGTGTAAAAATTTCAGATTCGTTCGATAAGTTTTGACCCCCGAAAACGAGCTCGAAAATAGTCGAAAACAACTAAAAACTGAGTTCGGGGGCTGTTTTGGGCTCGGAATAAAAACGACATTTTTGGTTAACAACGAAACACAACGATAATTTTCCCGACCTCTATTAACATATTTAAGACTTACCTAAAAGTTTCGGGTCAAACCGAACTCGTTTGACCACGTTTTGAATTAACGAAACTCACTTTTTAAACTTAGACGACAAGTGTCGCTTTTGGGATCAAATTTTATGCGACACTCAACTGAGTGTCGCCAAATTAGAAACTTATATTTTATATGATACTGGACCAAGTGTCGCTACCTTAACTCAAGTGTCACCTGTAGTGTCTCCAAAAACAGAGAACAAAAACTTAAGTTTAATGTATACTTACAACGAAACGAGTTTAATGATAATAACACTTTATATTATTATTACGATATTATCACCAACGAACACATACAAGCTAATAAACGAACAACGATCTTTCAGCGAGTGAACGAGTAACAATAGTTTGACATTTAGTCAACTACTTATATTAATATCTCTTATGTTTAGGACGTTAGAGACTTTATTGGGCTTACACATTGCTAGCACTCACATACCGAGCTCACGAGATGAGTTCACAGCCCCACTTTTAACTGTTTTACTGCTTTCAACTTGGGGTGAGAAACATAGTCAACTACTTTATTAATTGCCATAATCTACATGATTTTATAAATGCTTTATGCTTTATACTTGCGAACTATTACTGACACGTTTGTACTTTGTTTTGCTTGATTTACCTGAACACTTTGGAACTGAACATATTTGAACGTTTTCACACTATATTTATAAACTATTTATAAAATGCCGTTAGGCTTTTATACTATTTGATGTTTTCATGTAACTACTTTCGAACATGTTGAGACTATGATATTTTTGTACTTACGAAACGAACTATATACTTTTATTTGAACTATACATGGAACTATTACCTAGTATACTTATGAACTAATAGGAACTATTGTGAACTATTGTGAACTATTGAACGACCCTACTTCTTGGGCATAGGAACTATTGAACGACCCTACTTCTTGGGCATATGAACTATTGAACGACCCTACTTCTTGGGCATAGGAACTAATGAACGACCCTACATCTTGGGCATAGGAACTAGTGTGAACTATTGGACCCTACGTCTTGGGATATGACTTTTAGAACCCTACTACTTGGGTTTAGGATTCTATATTCTTACAACTATATATAAACGATACTAGTGAGTAACTTTCCAACTGAACGATATTTTGAACTAAGATACGAACTTTATTTAACTGTTATGGCAATAACTATTTGAGAACGTTTTTGGTTGAACAACTACACTTGCAAACTTAAAAACCTGTGAATTCACTCAACTTTGTTGTTGACCTTTACTATGTTTTTCAGGGAATTAGCTGCGCACGTAAGATCGCCGCACTTTTGGAAACTAGGCGACCCATGAAGCTATTAGGATGCCATCTTTTGGGACAAATGGATTTCTTTTATATAACTAATATGTATTGGTCATATCTACGAAATCCACTTTTGTATAACTTAACTACTTTTCAACTATTACGATTTAATAAATCGTAACTTTGTAAACTATTACTAATGGCATCTTAATATATGTATGTTTTGCAATATCCATATGCTCTGATATGTTTGTATGTCCTACGTTGACGTCAGCACCCCCTACTTAAACAAATGCTTCCGCTAAACTAAATCAACGAATTTGGGGGTGTGACAGATTTGGTATCAGAGCCATTGGTTATAGCGAACTAGATTTCTTAGGTGACTTAGAGACCTTAGAGACCTAGACTATAGCCGTGGCTAGGACACTTATGCATGCACGTTTAATTGCATACGTATAACTCGATACTCGACAACTATTGTTAAGACACATCAGCATACGCGAACCAACTGACCGAAACCCTTGTACTCTTACTCTATTCGTTTTATAGTATGGTTGACATCGACTTGAACTCCTTGAACCATACTACATTCTATTCATTGATTCGTGTGAACCTAATCGTATTAGAACGGTTGATGAAAAGAAGTATGTATTTAGCATCATATAATGATGCCTGGCCAACGTGATTATATTATACTACGTACATATGGGCGTTTCATGATCGTAAGATGCGTGATGGAGATATCAGAAACTTTCTTTATTGTTCGATAACTGAAAAATGTGAAACTTTATCCTTCACATTCATTTCATCGGCATTGACTTCTGCATTTGCTTCTTCGCAGAACGTCATCATGCCGCCAAAACAACGAAAGACTAGGAACAGTCGACGAGCAACTACACCTCCTACCGTCGAAACTACTGAACAGATCATCACCAGACGAGTAGCTGAAGCTATTGCCCAGTATGAGGCAAGTCGCAATCGCGATAATGTGGTAAACAACAGCGGAACAGTCCCTGTCAACGATGAGGCACCAGTGAGTACCCAACAAGGGTGTTCATACAAAACCTTCCTTTCCTGCAAACCAAGTGCTTTCAACGGAACAGAAGGAGCTATCGGCATTGTCCACTGGATTGAGAAGATGGAATCAGTGCTTGATATTAGCGACTGTGCACCTAATCGCATGGTGAAGTACGCCACATGTACCTTAGCTGACAAGGCACTGACTTGGTGGAATGCTCAACTCCAAACTCTTGGACGTGCGACTGCCTACTCCATGTCTTGGGAGGATCTAAAAAGAATGATACTAGAAGAGTTCTGTCCCCGCAGTGAGCTCCAAAAGATTGAAACGGAGCTATGGGACATCAAAATGGTGGGTGCCGACATCACTGGTTACACCACGAGGTTCCAAGAACTCGCACGACTGGTGCCGCACATGGTGACTCCGGAGAGCAAACGCATCGAGCGTTACACCTGGGGATTGGCCCCACAGATTCGAAGTTTGGTAATGTCCTCCAAACCAGCTACCTTCAGGAGCACTGTAGACTTAGCACAAAGCTTGACCGATGATGCGGTCCGAATGGGAACGTTAACTGAAAAAGCTGTGATGGGAAAGAATGACCCGAACATTTCTGATGCTGGTAACCCTGGTCATGACAAGCGGAAATGGAACAATGAAAGGAATGACCAACAAGGTCAACAGAACAAGAGACATGCTGGAAACCCTCAGGCATACGCTGTCACCACCAACACTGAACCAAAACCCTATCAAGGTAACAGACCCAAGTGTGGGAAATGCGGAAGGCACCACGAGGGGGATTGTATCGTCTGTGGTAACTGCCAACAATGGGGACACCGAGCCCAGACATGCCGAAACGACCCCGCGACTAATGAGCGACGAAACGCTGGGTGTTTCGAGTGTGGAGACCCGGGGCACTACCGAAATTGGTGCCCAATGCTCAATAACCCCAACAACAATCAAAATAACAACCGTGGTGATAACAACAACCGCCTCGCCAACCTTCCACCAGCTCGTGGACGCGCATTCATCCTACGTGCACCGGATGCACCAGAGGATCCCAACGCCAACATTGGTATGTCTAAGCGAACTATTACTACACTTTAACGTTACTTTGTTCGAACGTCTTGAACTAGCACTTCGTGAACTTAGAACCCTTTCAAACATATAACTCATTGAACTGTATGGCAAGTATGCCATAACCATTAGAACTCATGCAATAAACTAAAGCACTACCGTGATGACGACACAATCTATCGGAAACACGTGAGTCTGAGGCTCCAATATAATTCTAAATCTCGGGACGAGATTTTTCTAACGGGGGGAGAATGTGACACCCCTCAATTTTCGATACAATTAGGAACAGTAAACATGTGCATTTTAGGCTAATTTTCTAACTTAAGTGAATTCACACTATTTTAATGAGATAAGTCTAGCAAAGCCCAACAATTTAATACGATAGATATTACTTTATTTGTAATTATTAATAATTACGCACGCGACATTCGGAGCGAGTCCGACGAAATAAATATGTACGTTGGTGATACAAATTTTATAAATATTGTAAAACTATATTTGTAGTAGATATTTACTTTGAAATATTATGTTAACATAAAAGCATAACGATTAAAACATTAAACGTTCATACGTTTTAATTAAAACGTAACGAATGCGACAAAATACATAAAACGAACCCGACAACCAAACTAGTCAAAAATTTCATTGTTGTAACTTAAAATAAAGTAAATATAATAATACTTCAAAAAAAAATTTGCCGCGAAATAACGTTAACTAACTAAATGAATATAACGTATTAAAACTACGTAAAACGATCGGGTAAACGAAAACGGGTAAAATACCTAAACAATAAACACCACTTAGGGGACAAGAAATCTTGATGGCCATACTTGCCCTTTGACAAAAATCGGCCAAATCACCATCCCTCAACCTCCCCATACCCTTTGAAGATCTTTGACTAACTTATACATTTACACAATACACAAACACATTTCACACACTAATAATTCACCAAACACTCTTTCTTTTCCTCCTTTCCTATCCATAAACGGCAGCAGCAACAACTCATACCATCATCATCATCCAAAAATCATCATCTTTATCATCAACATAACATCAAACTTTGCTAAGGGAAACAAGAGGAACAAGCTTCAAAGATCATCATCTTCACTCTTCCATCCTCTACACTCTAAGCTTTGTAAGAACTCTTGATTCTTACACTCATATTTACTGTTTTTGGTATATAAACATGTTATAAGTTCATCCCATGAAAGATCTCACACAAAAACTCAACCAAAACTAAGTAAAACATAACTTTATTAAAGATCACGTCTTGGACAGATTCTGTGTTCTCGGTACAAACATTGTATAAAATCGTACGAGTAACGAAAACACTTGAGACCACTTGGAATTTATGTTAAGAACAACTTTCGTGAAGAACGCTTCGCTTGAAAATGCACAGATTCTGATCTAGCAATTGATTCGTAAAACTTAGTTACGAAAAACGAGTTTTCTGGACAGCCTAACTCACGAATTTTTTAAAAATATTGTGGATGTCTAAAAATCATGAAAACGATACTGGAAGTAGGTGATATATGTGGGAACATCGTGTAAAAATTTCAGATTCGTTCGATAAGTTTTGACCCCCGAAAACGAGCTCGAAAATAGTCGAAAACAACTAAAAACTGAGTTCGGGGGCTGTTTTGGGCTCGGAATAAAAACGACATTTTTGGTTAACAACGAAACACAACGATAATTTTCCCGACCTCTATTAACATATTTAAGACTTACCTAAAAGTTTCGGGTCAAACCGAACTCGTTTGACCACGTTTTGAATTAACGAAACTCACTTTTTAAACTTAGACGACAAATGTCGCTTTTGGGATCAAATTTTATGCGACACTCAACTGAGTGTCGCCAAATTAGAAACTTATATTTTATATGATACTGGACCAAGTGTCGCTACCTTAACTCAAGTGTCACCTGTAGTGTCTCCAAAAACAGAGAACAAAAACTTAAGTTTAATGTATACTTACAACGAAACGAGTTTAATGATAATAACACTTTATATTATTATTACGATATTATCACCAACGAACACATACAAGCTAATAAACGAACAACGATCTTTCAGCGAGTGAACGAGTAACAATAGTTTGACATTTAGTCAACTACTTATATTAATATCTCTTATGTTTAGGACGTTAGAGACTTTATTGGGCTTACACATTGCTAGCACTCACATACCGAGCTCACGAGATGAGTTCACAGCCCCACTTTTAACTGTTTTACTGCTTTCAACTTGGGGTGAGAAACATAGTCAACTACTTTATTAATTGCCATAATCTACATGATTTTATAAATGCTTTATGCTTTATACTTGCGAACTATTGCTGACACGTTTGTACTTTGTTTTGCTTGATTTACCTGAACACTTTGGAACTGAACATATTTGAACGTTTTCACACTATATTTATAAACTATTTATAAAATGCCGTTAGGCTTTTATACTATTTGATGTTTTCATGTAACTACTTTCGAACATGTTGAGACTATGATATTTTTGTACTTACGAAACGAACTATATACTTTTATTTGAACTATACATGGAACTATTACCTAGTATACTTATGAACTAATAGGAACTATTGTGAACTATTGTGAACTATTGAACGACCCTACTTCTTGGGCATAGGAACTATTGAACGACCCTACTTCTTGGGCATATGAACTATTGAACGACCCTACTTCTTGGGCATAGGAACTAATGAACGACCCTACATCTTGGGCATAGGAACTAGTGTGAACTATTGGACCCTACGTCTTGGGCATAAGAATTATTAGGGACTATCATCCCTACGTCTTGGGATATGACTTTTAGAACCCTACTACTTGGGTTTAGGATTCTATATTCTTACAACTATATATAAACGATACTAGTGAGTAACTTTCCAACTGAACGATATTTTGAACTAAGATACGAACTTTATTTAACTGTTATGGCAATAACTATTTGAGAACGTTTTTGGTTGAACAACTACACTAGCAAACTTAAAAACCTGTGAATTCACTCAACTTTGTTGTTGACCTTTACTATGTTTTTCAGGGAATTAGCTGCGCACGTAAGATCGCCGCACTTTTGGAAACTAGGCGATCCATGAAGCTATTAGGATGCCATCTTTTGGGACAAATGGATTTCTTTTATATAACTAATATGTATTGGTCATATCTACGAAATCCACTTTTGTATAACTTAACTACTTTTCAACTATTACGATTTAATAAATCGTAACCTTGTAAACTATTACTAATGGCATCTTAATATATGTATGTTTTGCGATATCCATATTCTCTGATATGTTTGTATGTCCTACGTTGACGTCAGCACCCCCTACTTAAACAAATGCTTCCGCTAAACTAAATCAACGAATTTGGGGGTGTGACAACGTGGTAGCGCTACTACCCCGGGCGGGGAGGGTCATTTCCCTAATGGATCCATTAACTATTGTTCGCGCTTAAGTCCATAACTAACGATATATGATGGAGAGACTTCAGTAATTAGTAATTAACTCATGCAATTCCGTTTGGTATAGAAATCAATTTAGTACTTGTGTTCAGGAAAAATAAGTAGCATGTATCTCCCCCAATAAGATAAAACAGTAAAAGTGGGGCCGTAAGACTCACCTGAGCCTAGTAGTAAGCAGTTGAAAACTGTAAGTAGCGTGTAGGTTCTCCGAACCCGTAACCTTTAAATGCCTAAACATATAAAGTTAAGTAAGTAGATGTCTCGCAAGACCATCTAGGCTAGTTGTCTACACAACTCGTTATGTCCAAGTATTTGTTTAGTAATCCGTTTGTAGTTTGAAAACAAGTATGGCCCGTTGGTGACGGTTTGTAATAATGATTCAAAGTGTTATCATTATATGTATCATTGAATCCGGTTTCGTTATTTGTAAGTGTTCGACACTTAGTGTGAAAAGTATTTACGACATCTAATGACGGGGGTCCGGGGGCAGCGCCCCTGGTAGCGGGGTCCAAGGGGCGGCAGCCCCTGGCGGGGTCCAAGGGGCAGAGCCCCTGGCTGGGGTCGAGCTACCAGGTCAGCTTGGAAATTTTTTATTTCTACTACTTTCCTTTAGTGAAAACGCATCCGAAATCTGGATTTGGAGTAAAATTAGGTGGTAAAATTCTGGTTCCGACACTTAGTAAAAATCTGAGTTTTCAGGGTTCTGTTTTATGCGACGTTGGGTGCGACGTCGCAAGCGACGTAAGGTGCGACGTGGGCGTGTGCGTCGCATTATGCGGCCTTCGCAATTCAATGCGACGTAGGGTGTTGCGTCGCTAAGTGCGACGCTAGTTCGGTTTGCGACGTTAAAGTCTACGTCGCTACGTGCGACGTCCGCAAGTTAATGCGACGTAATAGGCTGCGTCGCTAGTGCGACGTTGAGATTTTTGTGCGACGTAGGTCGCGGCGTCGCAGAGGCCCCTGGCCAGGTGCGACGTAGCGGTCTGATGGCCGGAAATTTAGTCGAAAACGAGTTTCCCGGTTTCCGTTGGGTCCAAATCTTTTACCCAACCCAAAAATGGACATAATAAGCCTATTTAAACCATAAACTAGTAAAAATGATCAAAAATGAGAGATGTCGGGATTTGTCAGAAACTTACAAAGTGTCGGATGAAAAATCCGAAAAGATAGGAATGTAGATCGTGTTGTCGTGGTCACTTTTCTCCAAAAGAGGGGTATGATTCGGCGATGTTTAGTGGTGTTATTTAGCGATTTTTGTGATGAAGGTGGTTTGGGGATTGAAAGTAAAAAGAAAGGGAGAGAGAGAATGAAAAGTGGAAATGGGGAAAAAGAAAGAAGGTGGGAGGTTTTAACCTCCCATTTTCAGCTTTTGCCCACGCGCTCCGTGCGGTGTTCGTTTTCTCCGTCATTTAAGCGTTAAATATTTATTTATGCACGTTTATTATTTCTGAATCACACCTATTATTATATAATTTACTTACATTATTTCTTTAAATCGTTACTAGTTTGAAATGTAATTTGTTTTGTATAAATTTAATTTCTTTTGTTTTTAAATCGTGTAAGTCGTTATCGGGTGATACGAGTTAATTGTAAATTAGTATTTTTGTCAATATTGCGTTATTTTTAGTTTATAAACATGTGTTCACCAACGTCCGTATTAATCGAATAGAATTTCATTCTATTTAAATCGCGTACGATTTAAGTCAAATCGCAAAGTTGTATATATTTACCAATATATAATCCGATACATAAATTAGCCTAACACCGAACTAATTACATGTATTAACAAAGAATTAGGCACTAATTCTAGTCCTAATTTGCCGGTTGTTACACACGTTATGGGAATATTAACAACCAATGGTTCTCACCGAAATAGGTTTCCTATATGTCGAGGGGTATGTATTTCAACTAGATTTTTCGGAAAGTCTCAAGGAAATTTTTTTGACAATCCGAATATCTCCGAGTTTAAGTTTATCGGTTCTTCGTTCACCTTGAGAATTTATATTTGTTTCAAAAAGAAGTTTAAGGATGAAAAGTTTTTTTTAGTTAGTTAGGAATAGTAAGGGGTTTTTACCAAAATGTATTATGGTGTTACAAGTGATGTTGGTAATGCGTAAAATATGCCTCCCGTACCTGTCGTGTGGTTAATTTCCATGGTTTGGTACTAGACTTGATTCATCAGACTTTACTTGTGTTGTGTAGCAACCCATATTTGTGGCTCACACATACTAGACTTGTAGCTGAATTATGGGCGCGAAGGAATAGACAATTATTAAGGAATGGTCTTCACCAAATGAGTGAAAAAATATTGGTTCTTTATACAAGCATACAGTTTGTTGATTCTATAGAGTTTGTATGAGGTTCCCACGCTGAAAATTTACGTTTAACGCGGAACATTCACAGTTAGGTTCAACTTGACGTATTGAAATTTAGATTATACGAAAATGAGTCTCAACCATTTAAACTTCTATAGTGTTCTCAATGTGTCCTATGTATATTGTATATTAAATTTTGATCTCTTTATGGATTTAAGAGAGTTTGTTGATTGTTAAATTTTGTGTTTAAGAAAGAAAGTTCATACGTACAAGAGTATTTCTTTGTGAGTTTATAAGAGTTTACCTCTATAAGGAGTGAATAAGTGTGCACTTAGATTTTTATCCTAAAATCTAAGGGGATTGGATTTGGGCTAATCTCACAGTTGTATGTTCTCTCGCATCGGAATCTCATTATTTAAGGACTAGTAAAATATACGCGCTATGCAGCAGTAAACAAACAAGAAGAATGTAGTAGTGATCGATATTGATAGTTGACCATAGTGTGAATGAATGAATGATAATAGTTGATGTTGGTGGTCATTAATAATCTTAATTTTACGATATGAAACAGTATAAAGAGATTATAGCAATAAGTGGCGCCGTAGAGTTCAAAAATTATTTAAATTTTTGTAAGGGAGTATAGATAGGAAAGAATCTTAGGGGTGGGTGTTGGCAGGTTATTTCCGAACCACGTGGTTTGTCGTGTCTACTAGTTCCTTCGTGTCATTTTATATTATTCCTTGCAAATTTTCTACCAAGTGTATCCCCCCGTTTTTGCTTTTGCAGTGTGTTTTTGAATTTGTCATAACAATTGGTGAAAGAAATGTATAGTTTAGCCCAAGCTTTGGTGATATTTTGATATCGAAAAATAATTAGAGATCGTTTCCGTTTGAAGGCAGAATTGGTTCTTTGGTTTGGAGTAGTCTTCTTCTATGTATCGATTTGATAACGGTAGTAATGTACCCGCACAATGCAGTGTAACGGTGAATCAAACGAAAGAACATTAATCGGAGATATAATGTGTTTCATATTTGGATTTAAGGTCAATGCCTTATGTGAAATGTTCTATTGATTCCCTATCGATCGATTTGTCTCATGTATATCTTGATCTTCACTTTGTAATTGTGTTTAATTGGGTTTCCAGATTATTTGGTTGAACATTTTTGAGACAATAGTTAAGATCTACCGTCTCATTTCGTATGGATTAGTAGGGGACTATTCCCATGTTATTACACAATATAGTATAAGATGCGTGAATTCATTTTAATGTGTCAACCAAACGATTTTCTCATGATTTCCTCTTGTCCATTTCGTCGGTGAGCTTATTATGTTTTTGGTTGTTATGAAAGCTCATTGGTTTTGTGTTTTCTTTTGACTTAGTGGTAACCAAATGTTATCTTTGATTAAGTTCTTGGTGTTAAATGACATAAGGAAGTGGTTTGTCATTAGAGTTAGGCGTTTCTAAATCTCGAATTCAACGTCTGTCTTGTTATTTGAGCCTCTCGTAAAATAGTTACAACCGGGAATTTCTCCGATTTTATACGAACATTATGAGCGAATTTTTCCTTGAGAGCTTATATGGTGATATGTCATGTAGAAGTGAAACATATTACAAAATTTTAAGCACTGATTTTTTAATTTTTTTTGTCGTAAAACATTAAAAGCAATGGAGGTTATTATATTATGTTATTTGATTTATTCTAAATATTGAATGGTAGTAAAACTTTTTTTTTTTTGCCATTTATTATACGCGACTACGTGTTCCAAGACATAGATTCAAAATGATATAAATTATTTTGGCTACCAAAGATTTTAGTAGGAAAATTTTGAGGCATCACTTACTAATCTAATTGATCGCAAATGGTCAGATAATATTTATCAATATAACAACGAGTGGTGTTCATAATTGGACCCTTGGGAAAATGTTTGATCGACCCGAGTCACAATCATCGTAATGTTAAAGAATATGGTGTAGGTATGTTTTAGATTGACTTGAATTCTTACGACAGTTGTAGTCAAATAGTTTAAAAACCGAGATTAGAATACACGTTAAGAATGGTCTTATAGAATTACATTCTAATGCGGCACCAGGCATTGGAGCCTTTATCATATAGTGGTTAAGTTGCCAAGCAATACGGAGAATTGAGTGTATGTCCGAAAGATATCAAGATCTCTGGCTAACTTGCAAAATGGATTAGAAAATTTCGTTGCGAGGGGGTAAAAGTAGCCAAGTAAGTGAATGCATCACTGACTAGAAAGGTAAAGACTATCGCATGATACGAAGTGTAGGTGTACGTGGTCGTGACCACAAGTTTCCAAGAGAAGTTAAGATGTGATTATACCCAAAGAATTAGAGGGATAGTGAGCCAGTTATTTTGGTTCAAGTGAGTAATGGTTTAATAGAGTTTTGCATGATTATTCATTAGTGAGTTATTATCCACGTCTATTAGTCTCACGATACGGATTCCATGTCTTAGAATGATGTTTACTTAGTACACGATTTACACTTTTATATTTATCACCCTTCGCTCTCGTCACGTTTTTAGCATTTCGAGTAGAACGTCTTAGCGGCATATTTACTACAATTTTGAGTACGTATGAGTTTAGAATAAATGAGAAATTTGGATAGTGTTAGATGTATGCGCCAAACCAATGACCAATGATCATGATTTCAAAACAAGTGGAGTCGAGATTTGATGTCGTCACGCGACTTTGAATGCGACACATTGGACACTCTAATATGGTCATATAAACACATATATATCGTGATACCTTTGCAATTACATCGTCCGCCATAATTGTTAAGGTATCCTTTCATATATGTACTTATTACCAAATCCTATATCACAATGTTCAACCTCGTTCCTACCTATTCAAATCTAAAAATTGCACGAATTTATAAGGAAACGATACTATGATCAATATAGTATCGATAGATAACATTAATGATCCTGCGCCGTTAAGCCTACATAACCCTCTCGGGTACGCGGCACGTTCGGAACCACCAACGGAGCATGTCTTGCTCGAGAACCGGATCGCGGATGAGTACATGTTGTCTACGTAGCAATTATGTATATATCCTTGCAAATAAGTACATCTCGTGACAAATATTTGTGCATCATTTCGAACAAGTACACATCGTTGCAAGTAAGGACATATTGTTTCAAATAATTGCGCATCGTTTCAATTAAGCACACATTGTTTAATCCACACGTAGTTCCTAGTATAGCATTTATATGAGGTTTCCTAGGTTATAATCTAGGTCAATCCATCTAATTCTCTATAACCAATGGCTCTGATATCAATCTGTCACACACCGTCTTAAGCGGAAACAACGGGGTACAACTACGATAGGACCACAACACATCAATATAAAGAGATTACTAAATGAAATCAAACCAATGTGTTGTGATGTCATTAACACGAATGACGGTTCGTGCCACAACATACACATCAACAAGGAAACAAGGTCTCACAACTTCCACAAATGTATTCAATACGGTTAAGACAAAACAAGCCTTCCCATAGTCAACAAACTAATGAAATATAGTTCCATGTATCAAGCAACATTCACTTAATGCAACCTAAAGGTCCACTAAGTTTTCTCGGTCTCTTCCTTAGCACCACAAGTATTACCTGAAAAAATATGCTCAAAAACGTCAACATGTATGTTGATAAGTCTCGTAGGTTTATAAATGACACAAGTAAAAATATTTGATTTGATAATATGTATGCTAGGACAATGAATAGAAAAGGCACACATAAATGAAATTGACGTAAATGATAAGTTTCCATTATACTTGATATAACTAGTCAATACCCTCAAAAGAGTATTACCATTGATATCAAATGATCCCAATATGTTGTCATCACTCCCCTAAAGAGTATGACTAAATTTAAATCTAATGTATATAGTAGCTACTCAATGTGGTTTCAATGTATACATAATGTATAACATTAGGTACACTACCCTCGAAAGAGCAAGATCTATGATGTATAGGTTTTAATGTATACATAGTGTATAACATTAGGTACACTACCTCGAAAGAGTAAGACATGTGATTAAAATGAATCGGCTTGTTGTCAATACCCCAAAAGGAGTAAGACGAATAGCGACAATAGTTCTTATAGTTCTCATAGTTCTCATAGTATCGCACATAATTTCACATAATGTCACACATTTAATTCATATGTCCAAAAGAAAAGAAATCAAGATTACAGCATGAAAAACAGTTGAAAACATGTGAGCATACTTTTCCTCCTAAGAAAAATAAATAATAAAATGCGGCCACGAAAACTTACCTTGAATAGCAAAGCAAGCAATGTTCCCAAACAAGTCCATTTAAGTCCGCACGTTAATCCACAAAACCTATACACATATTTGTTGGTTACTAATTTTGGATTAGGCAAATAACCCTTCCATTTAATCCCACTTGATCTACTATTCCCAAAATCCTTAAGTCTCCCATTAACCTTATTTCGTATATTGAAAATATATGCCCTCTCGTATAAATTGAGTATGGTTTATACTGAAAGTCCCTTATGCGTAGGATCTGATCGGATCGTATAAACAATAACAAACAATCAATAATCGATTCACGAACACACGATTTCTCTATAATCTTGTATATATTAACAATTGACAATATAACGATTACAGACTCACAAACTCGTTTTCTCCTCTCCTCTCTCACACAAAACGGCTCCACACTCTCTGAAACGCTAACGCTAAATCTGACCTTGTAACTCACTATTTATATCAACGATAATGGGCCCTGCGACATTAGGCCCAACGTCGCAGGCCCAGCCCATTGCGACATTGTCAACGTCACAAGCCCAATAAACAATGTCGCTGGTATTCTCTGTATATTCTAACTAATTACAGACTCGAATATACACACTAAACACTTACATACGCAGACTAATTGACTTTGACAATTACAATAGTTTGACCAACTGACTGACACACAAAATGCACCAACAAACTCCCCCTTGTCAGCAGCTTGGTCAAATAAGTCTTCAATTAGTCTTCATCAACAAACTCTTTCATGTCTTTGACAATCAGAAACCCCCCCTTTGAGATAGCATGGTCTTCCAAGAAATCTTGATGTCCAAATTCATGTGACTGACACAAATTTATCATACAATAAGATCTTCAAACTCAGTGACTATCTCTCAATCATCAGCAGCTTCTCCGATAGAATTATCTTCACAATCTTTGGAGAATAACTGACATCCTTTACATCTTCAATATTTGACTTTAACAAGATATGTGATATCAAAGAAAATAACATAGAAATAAAATCTTTTTGAATTTTTTTTTTTTATAAATGAAAAGTAAAGAACGAAGATTAAAATAAATTGGGGATAGGATTGTTTTAAGTCTACTTAGGGATCATATCATGCCAACATGCAATTATTAGCAAATAGTAAGTGTTATCTCGATTATCAGTATATTTGTCCACTTTAAATTTACTTAGCACATTTAATACACCTAGTATAAAAATTATTTCAAGACGATTACTGGTATTGTTTTTCCACTTAAACATGTTACATCCGTGTCTGCGAGCTAACCTTTTATTATTAGTATGAATATTTCACCATGGTCCCCACCATTGACATACCCCTTTAACCCAGACAAGAACATAGTTTCCAAATTTAGAAGGAATACTAGAGAATCGATTTTAAGAGTCAAGCCAGCGGTGACAGGTCTGTACCGACGTACAGCAGAGCAACATACACTTGACTCAGGTTTAAGCAAAACCGATCGCAGTCAAACCAAATTTGTGGCGACCTTGTTTAGTACCTTAAATTTAAGACTTTGCAAGTGCATTGAATCATGTTTGCTTAGTTTTGAGAATATACTGAATTGAGACCAGGTCTGTACTTACGTACAACAGAGGAAACAAACAGCATACTCCCCCAAAAGATCTCAGATATTCAATCTAAAATTAGAAGTATGTCAAGCTACGCTAAGGAATTAAGACTTAGTGTCGTACATCACAAGGTGTTTACCACAAGATCATAGACACGTATTTGAATTACTTCTTAATAACCCATAGACCGGTATGTATCATGCCTACCAATACATCATATGATGAAGATAATTTTCATAAAAACTGTATTAAGTATGCTAGATAAACCTACTGATACATCAAGGATAAACCTTAAAACTTCCATTTTGTGCATGTTCCCCGATGTACTATCATATCCCAAGTTTTACAGACACACAATCCAACATCTTTTCAAGAATTAAGAATCTTGCTGTTCACATTTCTGAATTAAATAATCAGAATTTTTAATATTCAGAATTACTCCCATGAACAACAAATTCTTATATCCAATCCAAAAATACTCCCCTTAAACATTAAACATATTTTTGTATTTTTTTAATTGAATAAATTTGGCAACATTGCATTTCTTTAATACTAAAAAGTATAAAGAATGGCTGTTGCACTTAACAAAATTTAGCGAAAAGTATCAAAATCACATATCAAGTCAAGTCAAATGCCTTTTAATCACTTTTACCAACTCGTTACTTCGATAATCTCATCCATCCAATCATAAATAATCACACACAACCACCTTGAAAACAATCTTCCAGCAAATATCCACATCCTCGCAGTCACTAAATATATTAGCTTTCAATAACCTGACTGCACCACCACAAACAATTAAACATTAGTACTTATGGGACACCCAAGCCTTGATAGACTTGGGTTGTCCATGGTCATCCATAATCATCACATCAATGAGTTTATGATATTTTAAAAACTCAGAAGATTTCATTGATGCGTTGTTTGTGGATTTGGGTTTCCAAACCTGTTTAGGTTCAGATGATTTGTTTTCAACAATGTTGTGCTGTTGAACTTGAGGTCTACTAGGCACAACTTTGTTTAATCTTGCCATAGGTTTTGGAAAGTTTGATGCACAACTAGATACAGGCGAATACGAACGACGCCTTGAAAAAGATTTTGAAAAAGAATTCCTGAAAGAGGAAGTTCTTGGCATCCCTCTACCAAACCTATCTAGGGATAATAACCGACAATCCCTAATTATATGGCCCTGTTGACCACAACGAAAGCAAGAACGTCTCTCAACATAAGATTGATTCCAATGAATTCCCTCAAATCGTTTCGGTGGAGGACAATACACAGAAGGTCTATGACCAGGAACATTTGTTGAACATGCACTCTTAGGTGAACATGTTGAAGTAGATATTCCTAAGGTTGAGTTAGTTGATTTTGGAGGTTTATTCTTTTCAGATTTATCAACTACAACTTTTGAGGATTCATTGTCAACCTTAGCTTTGCCTTTGCATTTAAAACAATCATCATTTTCAGTTGTAATGATGAAATTTTCAGGTTTGACATTTATTTTCTCAACCTTAATGGTAGACTCTTCAGGTATATCTTCTACCTCAACGACCTCCTCAACACTAACTGGAGGTGCACTATCAGACTTAACAAACTTAGGCGAAGGATACTCTTGCCGTTTAGTTTTCTCCTTTGCCTGCCTCTTAGGCTTAGCTTCTTTATCTTTGGTAGCTGACCAAGATGAGTAGTCAGCTACAACCTCTTTGGTGCCTTCCTTCACAGGCTTAGGATAATAGTTAGTGGGAGGTGGATACCCAATTCCGGCTTTACTATTTGTCCTTTGCTTGTCAACAATTTCATCAAAGATTTTATGAGAATTTGCGAAACTTGTGACCCCCTTTTTAAAATTGCGGACTCAGATTTTAACTCATAAAGCTCTTTATTTAACAATTCAATTTCTGTTAAATAGCTCTTAATGGCATATTGTTGACTGAAAACTTTAGCTTTATATTTCTCAGTGTCAAACTTATGAGCCTCAACTTGTTTTTCATAAAGAAATTCATTAGCTTTCAAAAACTTGTTTGACTCGGTGAGTTTAACAACTTTTTCTCTCAAGTCTTCATTATCTATTTGGCAAATCTTTAAAGAAGCATCTAGAGTAATACATGAAACACAGTATAATGGTTCCTCGGTTTCATCATGTACCTCATGTATCTTTGCCAAGAGAGCAGTGTGTTGAACATTTCCTTGAAGCGCACTAAAATCAAACGTTCCTGGATTAAACACCACCATCGCCTGTGGTGTTGTGTTCTTCTCCGGAGTCTTGGGTGCTGAAGGTGTAGTGAATCCAGATGGAGGGTACTTTTCCTTCAGACATTCCTTAGCAAAGTGTCCCATGAGTCTGACAGATTTTGCATTTCACCTTGCTTTTGTTAAAACCAAGACCTGTATCACCATCATCATCCAGGTCTTTTCTACCTGTTCTCTAGAGAAACTTCTTGGTTCTTTGGGTTATCATGGCCATGCTCCATTTGATGTCCATCTGCTCGAGATCATCAGAATCAATCTGTTCAAAGTCTTCTTCAGTAAGCTGTAGAGTACTAGCCTTCTTGGAAAGAAAATTCTCATAAGAGTTGAGGAAAGGTGCAAAGATTGTAGCATGATCCTCAGTAGCCTTTGAAGGAGCTGTATCAGAGATATAGGAAGCATATGAAGACGTTCTAGAAGGAGATGTAGCTGACTTGGAATTAGATCTAGAAGTATCATTGAGACTAGGATTTTGACTAGGATTCTGAGACTAGAAGGAGAAGTGTCAAGAGCAGCAGCCTGTAACTTTCCGATGAGTTCTTCCAAATCCATGACTTCAATTTCTGGATCATTTTCCATAGTTGATACCGTTGCATCCCAATCCTTAGGTAATGCACCTAATAACTTCCTGTTTACTTCTCCATTATTAAGTATCATTCCTCCATCAGCCACTTCATCTACGAGTTAGGAATATCTTTTGAAGATTTCTTCTAAAGATTCATTTGATAGTAAATCAAATGTGTCAAACTGTTTCTTGACAAGTTCCACTCAATCTTCTCCTATATTTTTCATATCCACCATCATCGTGACAAGACGGTCCACAGTGTTTGCAAGCCTGCTAGCTTGTCGGGCGTTGTCTTCTGCTAGCGCAAGTCGTTGTGTTATTCCGCGCGCATACTCTTCTGCTTCATGTGAGCGTTGCTCACATTCTTCCATCCTTTGTTGTAGAAGGGCATTTTCCACCCTTATTTCTATAATTTGGTTGCGAAGGACATCCATGTTGTTGTTTGTGGTTTCAAGGTCGTCGGAGACCTGTTCTATGCGTTCAAGAGACGTAAGTCGCCAGTTTTCATTTGTTTCCTGCAACACTACATCCATGGTGCGAAGTCGCTGCTAGTGATGATTTACCCTAGCAGTTAAAGCCGGTAAGGCGATGTGAGTGGGATACGGGCCAGCTCGAGGCAACCTGTTGTTCCTCCTTGCTACCCTTGGGTTCTGCGACCCAGATGGAGAACGAGATGAATTTGATGGGATGTTTGCCATTTCTGAGACAAAGCGTTAGTAAGATTGAGGCCTATATTCATATAGCTCCTATATAATATAGCCTATTGAGTGTCTAGCATAAACATGTTTGAGTCTCGGTTCTCTCGAGGTCAGAGTCTTCTATTGTATCCTGTTCAGCCATAACTACTTTCAGATCTTACATCATCTTTGTTTAATTGTACATAGTTGATCAGGCTATGTTAAATTAAACTCGTATGCTGTAATCCCTGAACCAGTCATACCTAATAAGGAATACTACCTAATGGTCATAGTCTAGGCTCACTAAATGCAACCTAGTTCACTATAACCTTAGGCTCTGATACCAATCTGTAACACCCCCAAATTTAATGATTTGCGGAAGCTTGATTTGGGTGTTACTAATCAATAACAAAGCACAAAGATAAATAGCAAACGACTCTATATGCGTCGTTTTAACAAAATATATTGATAACTGAAATGTTTACAACATTTAAAGCTTTACATAGCTCGAGTTAAATAAAATGAGATTTCAGTACATAAGTACTTATACAAAATATACTAATGCAAGAAAATCTCAATCGTCTGTATGCTGACTCGAGCTAAATCCTGAAGCAGAAACATCCTACTGCTGGGTACCTGCGATATATGCTAAAAGGTCAGCTATAAAGCTGGTGAGCTCACAGGTTTGAAATCAAGTAATATCGTATGAACCGCAAGATTTAAATAATGAATTGCATCCAGCAATTAAATAATGAATTGCATCCAGCAATTAAATAATGAATTGCATCCAGCAATTAAATGATAATCATCGTGTATACAGCCATGAGCACATAGTTGAGCTTAACTCGAGGGCCGGGTCCCCTATAGAGAATTCCGGGCGAGGTGCCTCCACGAATGCCTAATCAACATTCGTCTTCCCAAATATTAGTACGTCCGTTTACCCGGTTAGTGCTTGCTAACCCGGACGAGGAGGGTCAATCCTATATGGTACCATATACTAATATTCACGCTACAACGTATTAACAACTATGCTGACGGAGGACTTTAAATGATTAGTTTCGAAAAACTCATGTAGTATATGAAAAGTTGGTACTTGCGTTCACATGTTAAAAGTTGAGCAGTATATCACACCCCTGAGTAAAACAGTAAAAGAGGGGCTATGAGACTCACCTGAGTCTTGTGAGTTTAACTTAATAAACTTGAGTTGATTAGCCGAGTATGAAGTCCAAAGACTTGTAACCTGAGGGTGTCCACGACACGCGATGGTTATAAACATGATTGGGTATCTCAAAAGATCACCCTTGTAGTTGTTACACAACTATATATATGTCCAAATTACTACGATTTGGTTGATTTGTTAAGTGTTTGAAAACATGTACGGCCCGTTGGTGACGGATTTGTAATAATAATCTCAACTATTATTATTTTGATTTCGTGGCGTTTTACTTGAAAAATGTGTTTTGATTGTGTTTTAGAAGCCGTTACGGAATCTATGTACGGGGGTCCGGGGGCAGCGCCCCTGGTAGCGGGGTCCAAGGGGCGGCAGCCCCTGGCTGGGGTCGAGCTGCCAGGTCAGCTTGGAAAATTTTTATTTCTACTATATTGCTTTGACGAAAAACGCATCTGGGATCTGAATTCGGGTAAAATAGAGTGATAAATTTCGAGTCTCGACACTTAGTAAAAATCTGAGTTTTCTGTGTTTTGCGACACAATATGCGACACAAAAGTGGTTATGCGACACAAGGGTTGTGTCGCATAGGAATGCGACACAATGTCTATGCGACACAATGGTTGTGTCGCATAGATGCGAGATGCTGATTCAACAGCGACATAGTGATTGTGTCGTATGGGGTATGCGACATAGTGGTTGTGTCGCAGGTCTTGCGACACTGATTATCGGGTACGACACAAGGTACGACACAAGGGATTTTTATGCGACACAAAGGTCAAAATACGACACAACATGCGACACAAGGCTTGTGTCGCATGGATGAACACCAGCCCAGAAGTCCGGCTGTTAATGTTTTTCCGGCCAAAATTCCGTTTTAAACTCGTTTTTAAGCTATGAAATCGTGTTATATACTTAGTAAGGGACATATATATGTTATATAAACAACCACAAGTGAAAAATACTAAGATTCGAGAGATTTCGGGATTTTGTCGGAAACTTACAATTTGCCGAAATGAAAATCCGGAAAGATAGCGTTGTAGATCGTCGCGAGGTGGTCGTGAATCTCTAAAAATATTTATGATCCGGTTGCGTTTGGTAGTAGTATTGTGCGATTTAGGTGGATTGGTGGTTTGTTTGTTTAGAGAGAAAAGTAAAGAGAGAGAGAGTGAAGAAAGAAGATAAAATGAAGAAAGAAAATGGGAGGTGGGGGTTATCCCCACTTTTCCAGTTTTTCGCCCCGCGTCCCGTGTGGTGTTCGTTTGCTCCGTCATTTAACGTTAAATAATAATTTACATTTTAATTATAAGTTCAAAATACAATTTATTACGCGATGTTTTATTTAAATATTTTACAATTTAATTTATATTGTAGTTATAAAATATAAGTTTGTTTATTTAGTTTGCGCGGTTTAATGTTTTAAATCGTGTAAGTTTGGTTTGTACGATACGAATGAATACGAAATATTATCAAAATAATATTTTTTGACATAAAAGCGTTATTTAATAAAGTTGATCACCAACGTCCGTATTAAATTGAATCGAAATACATTCGATTTAAATTGCGTACGATTTCATCAAATCGCATTTTCGTATATATTCAACAATATATATAATTCGATACATTAATTAGCCTAACCAGGAACTAATTACATGTATTAACATATGATTAGGCACTAATTACTAGTCCTAATTTGACGGGTGTTACATTCTCCCCCTGTTAGAAGAATTTCGTCCCGAAATTTAGCTCGAAGTCGTGTTTGATGTGGAATCAGTGAATAGTTGAGGATATTTGAGTCGCATTTGGTCTTCCCGTTCCCAGGTGAATTCCGGACCACGCCGCGAATTCCATCTGACCTTGACGATGGGAATACGACTTTGTTTCAGTTGTTTGACCTCACGGTCCATAATTTCAGCGGGTTCCTCAACGAAATGAAGTTTATCGTCAACACGAATTTCATCTAATGGAATAATAAGTGTCTCATCAGACAGACACTTCTTCAAATTTGAAATATGAAAAGTAGGGTGCACGCTGCTGAGTTCGGATGGCAGCTGCAATCGATAAGCTACGGGGCCAATCCGTTCGAGGATTTCAAAAGGCCCTATGTATCTGGGATTCAACTTCCCGCGTTTGCCAAAACGGATGACGCCTTTCCAAGGCGATACTTTTAAGAGAACTCGATCCCCAACTTGGAACTCGAGTGGTTTGCGTCTCACGTCAGCATAACTTTTCTGACGATCACGTGCGGCTTTGAGTCTGTTTTGGATTTCCACAATTTTCTCAGTGGTGACGTGTATGAGTTCAGGACCATTGAGTTGACTATCTCCCACCTCAGTCCAACAGATCGGTGATCGGCACTTACGACCGTACAGTGCCTCAAAAGGTGCAGCCTTAATGCTGGCGTGATAACTGTTATTGTACGAAAATTCGCACAACGGTAGATGTCTTTCCCAGTTTGTACCGAAATCAACTACGCAGGCTCGTAGCATGTCTTCCAGTGTTTGAATGGTTCGTTCACTTTGGCCATCGGTTTGAGGATGGTACGCGGTACTCATATCGAGACGGGTACCCAATGCTTTTTGAAGTGATTGCCAAAAGTGAGAGGTGAAACGGGCATCCCTGTCAGAGATGATCGAGATTGGAACACCGTGATGAGAAACGATTTCCTTGATGTAGATTTGTGTAAGGCGTTCCATTTTATCGCTTTCTTTGATTGCCAGGAAGTGAGCAGATTTGGTGAGACGATCGACGATCACCCAAATGGTATCGCAACCGCTCGCCGACTTGGGTAGTTTGGTTATGAAATCCATGGCAATTTGTTCCCATTTCCATTCAGGGATTTCAGGTTGTTGGAGTAAACCGGGTGGTTTCTGATGTTCGGTTTTGACTTTCGAGCAAGTAAGACACTTGCTGACATAAGTGGCGATTTCGGCTTTCATGTTTGGCCACCAATAAAATTCCTTGATACCGTGGTACATCTTATCGGATCCCGGATGGATAAAATATTTAGACTTGTGAGCTTCATCCATCACCAAGTCTCGTAGGTTCCCGAAATTTGGCAGCCAGATGCGGTTTGAGAAATACCTAATCCCGTTAGATCTGATTTCGAATTGTTTGTCAATACCCCGTAAGGCTTCATTTTTGATGTTTTCCGGTTTCAGGGCTTCGATCTGAGCGGTATGAATCTGAACTGTAAGATCGTTGTGAATGGTCATACTGAGGGCTCGGACTCGAAGTGGTTTTGGTCGTTCCTTTCGACTGAGGGCATCGGCTACAACATTAGCCTTCCCTGGATGGTACATGATCTCGCAGTCGTAATCGGTAAGCAACTCGACCCATCGACGTTGCCTCATATTGAGATCCTTCTGATCGAATATATGTTGAAGACTTTTGTGATCGGTAAAGATGGTGCACTTAGTGCCGTAGAGATAATGTCTCCAGATTTTTTTAGAGCAAAAATGACAGCTCCAAGTTCGAGATCGTGAGTGGTGTAGTTCTTTTCATGAATTTTCAGCTGTCGTGAGGCATAAGCAATGACCTTGTCTCGTTGCATAAGCACGCAACCAAGACCTTGGTGAGAAGCATCGCAGTATACCACGAAGTCATCGGTGCCTTCGGGTAAGGATAGAATTGGAGCACTGCAAAGCTTTTGTTTCAAAAGTTGGAACGCTGACTCTTGTTTTTCGGTCCAATCGAACCTTTTGTCCTTCTGAGTCAGTACCGTAAGTGGTTGAGCTATTTTAGAGAAATTTTCGATAAATCGTCGATAATACCCAGCAAGACCCAAGAATTGTCGTACTTCAGTTGCAGAGGTGGGTGCTTGCCAGTCTTTGATAGCCTCGATCTTTGATGGGTCAACGTGAATTCCCTGACTGTCGATCACGTGACCAAGAAATTGAACAGTTTGGATCCAGAACTCACACTTAGAGAATTTAGCATAAAGCTCCTCGTATCTAAGTAGTTCAAGGATGGTTTTGAGGTGTTGCGCATGTTCTTGCTCGTTGCGCGAGTAAATGAGTATGTCATCGATAAAGACAATGACAAACTTGTCGAGGTAAGGTTTGCACACCCGGTTCATGAGGTCCATGAATACAGCCGGTGCGTTGGTTAGACCAAAGGGCATCACTTGGAATTCGTAGTGCCCGTAACGAGTTCTGAAAGCAGTTTTTGGAATATCGGTGTCGCTAACTCGTAATTGATGATAACCTGATCGCAGATCGATTTTTGAGTAAAAACTTGAACCCTGAAGTTGGTCGAATAGATCATCAATGCGAGGAAGTGGGTATCGGTTTTTGACGGTCAATTTGTTCAATTCTCGGTAGTCGATGCACATTCTGAATGAACCGTCCTTCTTTTTGACAAATAAGACCGGAGCTCCCCAAGGTGAAGAACTCGGTCTAATGAATCCTCGATCCAGAAGTTCCTGTAACTGAGAGGACAACTCCTGAAGTTCAGATGGGGCTAAACGGTATGGTGCGCGGGCCACCGGTGCGGCACCCGGCACGAGATCAATCGAGAACTCAACCTGTCTAAGCGGAGGTAGACCAGGTAATTCTTCCGGAAAGACTTCGGGAAAGTCTCTAACAATTGGCACATCCTCAAGTCGCTTCTCCTCCGACTTCTTCTCTGTGATGTGTGCAAGTATTGCGGGGTAACCCTTTCTCAGAAATTTTCGGGTTTTTAAGCAGGAGATTATATTGAGTCCCGTCCCACCGGTCTCCCCCTGTATGATCAAGGTTCCACCAACGGCGAGTGGGATACGGACGATTTTATCATGACAAACGATTTCAGCTCGATGCTTGGACAACCAGTCCATTCCGATAATGACGTCGAAACTTCCGATTTCAATGGGTATAAGGTCGATCGAAAAGGTTTCGTCAGCTAGGTTTAAAGTGCAATTAGGTATCACACTGGTGGTTTCTACAAGTTTTCCATTTGCTAGCTCTACAGTGTACTTAACATCTAAGGCAACAGGAGTGATGTCAAGTAATAGGCAAAAATCATCGGAGATAAAGCTTCTATCAGCACCAGTATCAAATAGAACGGAAGCAGTTAAGTTGTTGAGGAGGAACATACCCGAGACCACATTCGGGTCTTGGCGGGCGTCCCCAGATTTGATGACAAAAGCTCTGCTGCGAGTGTTGTTGTTGTTGCTGTTGTTGCGGTTGTTGTTGTTCTTCAGTTTTGGGCACGAGTCCCTGAAATGCCCAGGTTTCCCACACTCAAAGCATACTTTGGGTGGTCTGGTGTTGTTGTTGGAATTGTTGTTGGTAGGAGAGCAGCAATCTTTTGTGAGGTGGCCGTACCTCTTGCAGTTGTTGCAAAAGGGACCACAGGAACCTTCATGGTGGCGACTGCACTTGGAACAATAAGGTTTGCTCCCAGTGTAGCCCCGGATGATGTCAGTGGTGGTGTTGTAAGCTTTAATGGTGTCGGGTTTCTTGTTTTGTTGGTTGGAGGGGTTGTTGTGGTAGTCAGACCACTTGCGTTTGTTGTTATGGGAGGATGAAGTGGGTGGTTCAGAATCTTGGCTCATGGACATTAGGTCTTGGGCCAATAGGATCGCACCGTCAATGGTGGTTGGTTTTGAAGAGATGACATGTCCCCGAACAGGGTCAGGGAGACCAAGGGTGTACTTCCTGATTTTATCAGGTTCAGTGCTAACCATAGCTGGGCGGAGGGCAGCTAGTTGTTGAAACCTGGTGGTATAACCATCGATATCAGCACCCTGAACCTTTAAGTTCCAGAACTCCTCATCTAGCTTTTGGAGTTTGGCGATAGAGCAGTATTTGGCAGTGAGTTTTGCCTTCAATTCCTCCCAAGTGAGTTGGTAGGCAATGTCAGCACCCACTGATTGGGTATATGAATTCCACCAAGAGTGGGCATCATCTTCAAGAGAGCAGGTGGCGAAGTTTACTTTGTCGTTCTCCGCGCATTTACTAACACGGAAAACAGTTTCCATTTTCTCGAACCATCTGATCAGTCCGATGGCTCCTTCAGAACCCTTGAAGCTCGAGGGTTTGCAGCTTTGGAAGTCCTTGTAAGAACAAGGTTTGACGGCAGAGGTTCCAGCGGTATCGCTGTTTCTTGTGGAGTTGGGTGGGGTATTCCGAGCCAAGGCTTCAGTAACAGCCTGGGTAATGAGTGACGTGATCTGAGCATCTGTGTAAGGTCGTGTCTTTGGCGGCATGATTCTTCAATAAAAGAAATGAAGATACATGAGATTTTGTAAGAAAATTGTATTTATTTCAGATGTACATGTATAAAGGTGGTAATACATAACATCAATATGAAAAAGAATTATGGCAATTAATATGAGTTGAACAACAAGAAATATTTGATAGCTAATACGAGTTCAAAGGTTACATCCTACAGATGTATTACAAAAGATGTCGGGAATTGTTACATCCGACTGAATTATAGAGTAGCGCGTAGATAGTTACTAGATTACAGGATAGATTACAAGACAAAGACTACACTAGTCTTGACGTAGATTAATTTGTTCCATCATCGTGACAAGACGGTCCACAGTGTTTGCAAGCCTGCTAGCTTGTCGGGCGTTGTCTTCTGCTAGCGCAAGTCGTTGTGTTATTCCGCGCGCATACTCTTCTGCTTCATGTGAGCGTTGCTCACATTCTTCCATCCTTTGTTGTAGAAGGGCATTTTCCACCCTTATTTCTATAATTTGGTTGCGAAGGACATCCATGTTGTTGTTTGTGGTTTCAAGGTCGTCGGAGACCTGTTCTATGCGTTCAAGAGACGTAAGTCGCCAGTTTTCATTTGTTTCCTGCAACACGACATCCATGGTGCGAAGTCGCTGCTCGTGTTGATTTACCCTAGCAGTTAAAGCCGGTAAGGCGATGTGAGTGGGATACGGGCCAGCTCGAGGCAACCTGTTGTTCCTCCTTGCTACCCTTGGGTTCTGCGACCCAGATGGAGAACGAGATGAATTTGATGGGATGTTTGCCATTTCTGAGACAAAGCGTTAGTAAGATTGAGGCCTATATTCATATAGCTCCTATATAATATAGCCTATTGAGTGTCTAGCATAAACATGTTTGAGTCTCGGTTCTCTCGAGGTCAGAGTCTTCTATTGTATCCTGTTCAGCCATAACTACTTTCAGATCTTACATCATCTTTGCTTAATTGTACATAGTTGATCAGGCTATGTTAAATTAAACTCGTATGTTGTAATCCCTGAACCAGTCATACCTAATAAGGAATACTACCTAATGGTCATAGTCTAGGCTCACTAAATGCAACCTAGTTCACTATAACCTTAGGCTCTGATACCAATCTGTAACACCCCCAAATTTAATGATTTGCGGAAGCTTGATTTGGGTGTTACTAATCAATAACAAAGCACAAAGATAAATAGCAAACGACTCTATATGCGTCGTTTTAACAAAATATATTGATAACTGAAATGTTTACAACATTTAAAGCTTTACATAGCTCGAGTTAAATAAAATGAGATTTCAGTACATAAGTACTTATACAAAATATACTAATGCAAGAAAATCTCAATCGTCTGTATGCTGACTCGAGCTAAATCCTGAAGCAGAAACATCCTACTGCTGGGTACCTGCGATATATGCTAAAAGGTCAGCTATAAAGCTGGTGAGCTCACAGGTTTGAAATCAAGTAATATCGTATGAACCGCAAGATTTAAATAATGAATTGCATCCAGCAATTAAATAATGAATTGCATCCAGCAATTAAATAATGAATTGCATCCAGCAATTAAATGATAATCATCGTGTATACAGCCATGAGCACATAGTTGAGCTTAACTCGAGGGCCGGGTCCCCTATAGAGAATTCCGGGCGAGGTGCCTCCACGAATGCCTAATCAACATTCGTCTTCCCAAATATTAGTACGTCCGTTTACCCGGTTAGTGCTTGCTAACCCGGACGAGGAGGGTCAATCCTATATGGTACCATATACTAATATTCACGCTACAACGTATTAACAACTATGCTGACGGAGGACTTTAAATGATTAGTTTCGAAAAACTCATGTAGTATATGAAAAGTTGGTACTTGCGTTCACATGTTAAAAGTTGAGCAGTATATCACACCCCTGAGTAAAACAGTAAAAGAGGGGCTATGAGACTCACCTGAGTCTTGTGAGTTTAACTTAATAAACTTGAGTTGATTAGCCGAGTATGAAGTCCAAAGACTTGTAACCTGAGGGTGTCCACGACACGCGATGGTTATAAACATGATTGGGTATCTCAAAAGATCACCCTTGTAGTTGTTACACAACTATATATATGTCCAAATTACTACGATTTGGTTGATTTGTTAAGTGTTTGAAAACATGTACGGCCCGTTGGTGACGGATTTGTAATAATAATCTCAACTATTATTATTTTGATTTCGTGGCGTTTTACTTGAAAAATGTGTTTTGATTGTGTTTTAGAAGCCGTTACGGAATCTATGTACGGGGGTCCGGGGGCAGCGCCCCTGGTAGCGGGGTCCAAGGGGCGGCAGCCCCTGGCTGGGGTCGAGCTGCCAGGTCAGCTTGGAAAATTTTTATTTCTACTATATTGCTTTGACGAAAAACGCATCTGGGATCTGAATTCGGGTAAAATAGAGTGATAAATTTCGAGTCTCGACACTTAGTAAAAATCTGAGTTTTCTGTGTTTTGCGACACAATATGCGACACAAAAGTGGTTATGCGACACAAGGGTTGTGTCGCATAGGAATGCGACACAATGTCTATGCGACACAATGGTTGTGTCGCATAGATGCGAGATGCTGATTCAACAGCGACATAGTGATTGTGTCGTATGGGGTATGCGACATAGTGGTTGTGTGACACCCGCCAAATTAGGACTAGTAATTAGTGCCTAATCATATGTTAATACATGTAATTAGTTCCTTGTTAGGCTAATTAATGTATCGAATTATATATATTGTGAATATATACGAATATGCGATTTGATTAAATCGTACGCAATTTAAATCGGATGTATTTCGATTCAATATTATACGGACGTTGGTGACTCATTTTATTAAATAACGCTTTTATGTCAAAAATATTATTTTGATAATATTTCGTATTCATTCGTATCGTACAAACCAAACTTACACGATTTAAAATATTAAACCGCGCAAACGAAATAAACTAACTTACGTTTTATAACACAAATATAAAATGATTTGTAAAATATTTAAATAATATATCGCGTAATAAATCGTAATTTAAAACTTATAATTAAAATGTAAATAATTATTTAACGATTAAACGACGGAGCAAACGAACACCGCACAGAGCGGGAACGCGGGGCGAAAATGGGAGGATAACCTCCCATTCCCACCTTTTCTTTCTTCATTTCACCCATTACTTCTCTCTCTCTCTCTTTTCTTTCCTCTCTTTCACCAACACACCCCAAAATCCACAAAACCGCAAAATACTACCACGAAACGCGACCGGATCACAAATATTTTTAGAGATTCACGACCACCTCACAACGATCTACATTTCTACCTTTCCGGATTTTCATTTCGGCAAATTGTAAGTTTCCGACAAAATCCCGAAATCACTCGATTCTTAGTATTTTTCATTTGTGGTTGTTATTATAACTAGTATATGTCCATTACAATGAATAGAACACGAATTTATAGCCTGAAAACGAGTTTAAAACGGAATTTTGGCCGGAAAAACCTTAACAGCCGGACTTTCTGGGCTGATGTTCTTCCATGCGACACAATCCTTGTGTCGCATGTTGTGTCGTATTTTGGCCCTTGTGTCGCATAAAATCCCTTGTGTCGTACCTTATGTCGTACCAAAGATTTAGTGTCGCAAGTCTTGCGACACAACCACTATGTCGCATACCCCATACGACACAATCACTATGTCGCTGTTGAATCAGCATCTCGCATCCATGCGACACAACCCTTGTGTCGTATGGACATTGTGTCGCACTCCTATGCGACACAACCCTTGTGTCGCATAACATCTTTAGTGTCGCATATTGTGTCGCAAAACACAGAAAACTCAGATTTTTACTAAGTGTCGAGACCAAAAATTTTAACACCTGATTTTACCCAAATTCGGATCCAGATGCGTTTTTCGTCAAAGCAATATAGTAGAAATAAAAATTTTCCAAGCTGACCTGGCAGCTCGACCCCAGCCAGGGGCTCTGCCCCTTGGACCCCGCCAGGGGCTGCCGCCCCTTGGACCCCGCTACCAGGGGCGCTGCCCCCGGACCCCCGTACTTAGATTCCTTAACGGCTTCAAGAACACATTTTTCAAGTAAAACGCCACGAAATCAAAATAATAATAGTTGAGATTATTATTACAAATCCGTCACCAACGGGCCGTACACGTTTTCAAACACTTATCAAATCAATCAAATCGAAGTAAGTTGGACATATATAGTTGTGTAACAACTACAAGGGTGATCTTTTGAGATACCCAATCATGATTATAACCATCGCGTGTCGTGGACACCCTCAGGTTACAAGTCGTTGGACTTCGTTTCTCGCTAATCAACTTACGTTTGTTTAAACGCATTCAGACTCAGGTGAGTCTCATAGCCCCTCTTTTTTTTACTGTTTTACTCAGGGGTGTGATACACTGCTTCTTTTAACATGTGAACGCAAGTACAAACATTTCATATACTACATGAGTTTTTCACAACTAATCATTTAAAGTCCTCCGTCAGCATAGTTGTTAATACGTTGTAGCGTGAATATTAGTATATGGTACCATATAGGATTGACCCTCCTCGTCCGGGTTAGCAAGCACTAACCGGGTAAACGGACGTACTAATATTTGGGAAGACGAATGTTGATTAGGCATTCGTGGAGGCACCTCGCCCGGAATTCTCTATAGGGGACCCGGCCCTCGAGTTAAGCTCAACTATGTGCTCATGGCTGTATACACGATGATTATCATTTAATTGCTGGATGCAATTCATTATTTTATTGCTGGATGCAATTCATTATTTTATTGCTGGATGCAATACATTATTTAAATCTTGCGGTTCATACGATATAACTTGATTTCAAACCTGTGAGCTCACCAGCTTTATAGCTGACCTTTTAGCATATATCGCAGGTACCCAGCAGTAGGATGTTTCTGCTTCAGGATTTAGCTCGAGTCAGCATACAGACGATTGAGATTTTCTTGCATTAGTATATTTTGTATAAGTACTTATGTACTGAAATCTCATTTTATTTAACTCGAGCTATGTAAAGCTTTAAACGTTGTAAACATTTCAGTTATCAATATATTTTGTTAAAACGACGCATATAGAGTCGTTTGCTATTTATCTTTGTGCTTTGTTATTGATTAGTAACACCCAAATCAAGCTTCCGCAAATCATCAAATTTGGGGGTGTTACAGATTGGTATCAGAGCCTAAGGTTATAGTGAACTAGGTTGCATTTAGTGAACCTAGACTATGACCATTAGGCCGTATTCCTTATTAGGTATGACTGGTTCAGGGATTACAGCATACGAGTTTAATTTAACATAGCCTGATCAACTATGTACAATTAAACAAAGATGATGTAAGATCTGAAAGTAGTTATGGCTGAACAGGGTACAATAGAAGACTCTGACCTCGAGAGAACCGAGACTTAAACATGTTTATGCTAGACACTCAATAGGCTATATTATATAGGAACTATATGAATATAGGCCTCAATCTTACTAACGCTTTGTCTCAGAAATGGCAAACACACCATCAAATTCATCTCGTTCTCAATCCGGGTCGCAGAACCCAAGGGTAGCAAGGAGGAACTCCAGGTTGCCTCGAGCTGGCCCGTACTCCACTCACTCCACCTTCCCGGCTCTAGCCGCTAGGGTGAACCAACACGAGCAACGACTTCGTACCATGGATGTAGTGTTGCAGGAAACAAACGAAAACTGGCGACTTACATCCTTTGAACGCATCGAACAAGTCTCAGACGATCTTGAAACCACAAACAATAACATGGATGTCCTTCGCAACCAAATAATAGAAATAAGGGTGGAAAATGCCCTTCTGCAACAAAGGATGGATGAATGTGTGCAACGCTCACTTGAGGCAGAAGAATATGCGCGTGGACTAACACAACGACTTGCACTAGCAGAAGACAACGCCCGACAAGCTAGCAGGCTTGCAAACACTGTGGACCGTCTTGTCACGATGATGGAACAAATTAATCTACGTTAAGACTAGTGTAGTCTTTGTCTTGTAATCTACCCTGTAATCTAGTAACTATCTACGCGCTATTCTATAATTCGGTCGGATGTAACAATTCCCGACATCTTTTGTAATACATCTGTAGGATGTAACCTTTGAACTCGTATCATCTATCAAGTATTCTTGCTGTTTTCGACTCATATTAATTGCCATTGTTCCTGTTGATGTTATGTATTACTGCTTTTATACATGTACATCTGAGATAAATACAACTTTCTTGCAAAATCTCATGTATCTTCATTTCTCTTATTGAAGAATCATGCCGCCAAAGACCAGACCTTACACTGATGCTCAGATTACGTCACTCATAACCCAGGCTGTTACTGAAGCCTTAGCTCGGAATACCCCACCAAACTCCACAAGAAACAGCGATACCGCTGGAACCTCTACCACCAAACCTTGTTCTTACAAGGACTTTCAAAGCTGCAAACCCTCGAGTTTCAAGGGTTCTGAAGGAGCCATCGGACTAATCAGATGGTTCGAGAAAATGGAAACTGTTTTCCGTGTCAGCAAATGCGCGGAGAACGACAAAGTAAACTTCGCCACCTGCTCTCTTGAAGATGATGCCCACTCTTGGTGGAATTCATATACCCAATCAGTGGGTGCTGACATTGCCTACCAAATCACTTGGGAGGAATTGAAAGCCAAACTCACTGCCAAGTACTGCTCTATCGCCAAACTCCAGAAGCTAGATGAGGAGTTCTGGAACTTAAAGGTTCAGGGTGGTGACATCGATGGTTATACCACCAGATTTCAACAATTAGCTGCCCTCCGCCCAGCTATGGTAAGCACTGAACCTGACAAAATCAGGAAGTATGCCCTTGGTCTCCCTGATTTTGTTCGGGGACACGTCATCTCTTCAAAACCAGCCACCATTGACGGTGCAATCTCATTGGCCCAAGACCTGATGTCTATGAGCCAAGATTCTGAACCACCCACTTCATCCTCCCAAAACAACAAACGCAAGTGGTCTGACTACCACAACAACCACTCCAACCAACAAAACAAGAAACCCGACACCATCAAAGCCTACAACACCACCACTGACATCATCCGGGGTTACACTGGGAGCAAACCATATTGTCCCAAGTGCAGACTTCACCATGAGGGTTCTTGTGGTCCCTTTTGCAACAACTGCAAGAGGTACGGCCACCTTACCAAAGATTGCCGCTCCCCTACCAACAACAACCCCAACAACACCAGGCCACCCAAAGTCTGCTTTGAGTGTGGAAACCCCGGGCATTTCAGGGATACGTGCCCAAAACTGAAGAACCGCAACAACAACAACAACAACCGCAGCAACAACAACAACAACAACACCCGCAGCAGAGCTTTCGTCATCAAATCTGGGGACGCCCGCCAGGACCCGAATGTGGTCTCGGGTATGTTCCTCCTCAACGACTTAACTGCTTCTGTTCTATTTGATACTGGTGCTGATAGAAGCTTTATCTCCGATGATTTTTGCCCACTACTTGACATCACTCCTGTTGCCTTAGATGTTAAGTACACTGTAGAGCTAGCCAATGGAAAACTTGTAGAAACCACCAGTGTGATACCTAATTGCACTTTAAACCTAGCGGACGAGACCTTTTCGATCGATCTTATACCCATTGAAATCGGCAGTTTCGACGTCATTATTGGAATGGACTGGTTGTCCAAACATCGAGCTGAAATCGTTTGTCACGATAAGATCGTCCGTATCCCACTCGCTGTCGGTGGAACCTTGATCATACAGGGGGAGACCGGTGGGACGGGACTCAATATAATCTCCTGCTTAAAAACCCGAAAATTTCTGAGAAAGGGTTACCCTGCGATACTTGCACACATCACCGAGAAGAAGTCAGAGGAGAAGCGACTTGAGGATGTGCCGATTGTTAGAGACTTTCACGAAGTCTTTCCGGAAGAACTACCTGGTCTACCTCCGCCTAGACAGGTTGAGTTCTCAATCGATCTCGTGCCGGGTGCCGCACCGGTGGCCCGCGCACCATACCGTTTAGCCCCATCCGAACTTCAGGAGTTGTCCTCTCAGTTACAGGAACTGCTGGATCGAGGATTCATTAGACCGAGTTCTTCACCTTGGGGAGCTCCGGTCTTATTTGTCAAAAAGAAGGACGGTTCATTCCGAATGTGCATCGACTATCGAGAGTTGAATAAATTGACCGTCAAGAACCGTTATCCACTTCCTCGCATTGATGATCTATTCGACCAACTTCAGGGTTCAAGTTTCTACTCAAAAATCGATCTGCGATCAGGTTATCATCAGTTACGAGTTCGCGACACCGATATTCCAAAAACTGCCTTCAGAACTCGTTACGGGCACTACGAATTCCAAGTGATGCCCTTTGGTCTAACCAACGCACCGGCTGTATTCATGGACCTCATGAACCGGGTGTGCAAACCTTACCTCGATAAGTTTGTCATTGTCTTTATCGATGACATACTCATTTACTCGCGCAACGAGCAAGAACATGCGCAACACCTCAGAACCATCCTTGAACTACTTAGACACGAGGAGCTTTACGCTAAATTCTCTAAGTGTGAGTTCTGGATTCAAACCGTTCAATTTCTTGGTCACGTGATCGACAGTCAGGGAATTCACGTGGACCCATCAAAGATCGAGGCTATCAAAGACTGGCAAGCACCCACCTCTGCAACTGAAGTACGACAATTTTTGGGTCTTGCTGGGTATTATCGACGATTTATCGAAAACTTCTCCAAAATAGCTCAATCACTCACGGTACTGACTCAGAAGGACAAAAGGTTCGATTGGACAGAGAAACAAGAGTCAGCGTTCCAACTTCTGAAACAAAAGCTTTGCAGTGCTCCAATTCTTTCACTACCCGAAGGCACCGATGACTTCGTGGTATACTGTGATGCTTCTCACCAAGGTCTTGGTTGCGTGCTGATGCAACGAGACAAGGTCATTGCTTATGCCTCACGACAGCTAAAAATTCACGAAAAGAACTACACCACTCATGATCTCGAGCTTGGAGCTGTCGTTTTTGCTCTCAAAATCTGGAGACATTATCTCTACGGCACTAAGTGCACTATCTTTACCGACCACAAAAGTCTCCAACATATCTTCGATCAGAAGGATCTCAATATGAGGCAACGTCGTTGGGTCGAGTTGCTTACCGATTACGATTGCGAGATCAAGTACCATCCAGGGAAGGCTAATGTTGTAGCTGATGCCCTCAGTCGAAAGGAACGACCTAAACCACTTCGAGTCCGAGCCCTCAGTATGACCATTCACAACGATCTTACCATTCAAATTCATACCGCTCAGATCGAAGCCCTGAAATCCGAAAACATCAAAAATGAAGCCTTGCGGGGCATTGACAAACAATTCGAAATCAGACCTAACGGGATTAGGTATTTCTCAAACCGAATCTGGTTGCCCAGTTTTGGGAACCTAAGAGACTTGGTGATGGACGAGGCTCACAAGTCTAAATATTCAATTCATCCGGGATCCGATAAGATGTACCACGGTATTAAGGAATTTTATTGGTGGCCAAACATGAAAGCCGAAATCGCCACTTATGTCAGCAAGTGTCTTACTTGCTCGAAAGTCAAAACCGAACATCAGAAACCTCCTGGTTTACTCCAACAACCTGAAATCCCCGAATGGAAATGGGATCAAATTGCCATGGATTTCATAACCAAACTACCCAAGTCGTCGAGCGGTTGCGATACTATTTGGGTGATCGTCGATCGTCTCACCAAATCTGCTCATTTCCTGGCAATCAAGGAAAACGATAAAATGGAACGCCTTACACAAATCTACATCAAGGAAATCGTTTCTCATCACGGTGTTCCAGTCTCAATCATCTCTGACAGAGATGCCCGTTTCACTTCTCACTTTTGGCAGTCACTTCAGAAAGCTTTGGGTACTCGTCTTGATATGAGTACCGCATACCATCCTCAAACTGACGGCCAAAGTGAACGAACCATTCAGACCCTGGAAGATATGCTACGCGTCTGCGTAGTTGATTTCGGTACAAACTGGGAAAAACATCTACCGTTGTGCGAATTTTCGTACAATAACAGTTATCACGCCAGCATTAAGGTTGCACCTTTTGAGGCACTGTATGGTCGTAAGTGCCGATCACCGATCTGTTGGACTGAGGTGGGAGATAGTCAACTCACTGGTCCTGAACTCATACACGCCACCACTGAGAAAATTGTGGAAATCCAAAACAGACTCAAAGCCGCACGTGACCGTCAGAAGAGTTATGCTGACGTGAGACGCAAACCACTCGAGTTCCAAGTTGGGGATCGAGTTCTCTTAAAAGTATCGCCTTGGAAAGGTGTCATCCGTTTTGGCAAACGCGGGAAGTTAAACCCCAGATACATAGGGCCTTTTGAGATCCTTGAACGGATTGGCCCCGTAGCTTATCGATTGCAGCTGCCATCCGAACTCAGCAGCGTGCACCCTACTTTTCATATCTCAAATTTGAAGAAGTGTCTGTCTGATGAGACACTTATTATTCCATTAGATGAAATTCGTGTTGACGATAAACTTCATTTCGTTGAGGAACCCGCTGAAATTATGGACCGTGAGGTCAAACAACTGAAACAAAGTCGTATTCCCATCATCAAGGTCAGATGGAATTCGCGGCGTGGTCCGGAATTCACCTGGGAACGGGAAGACCAAATGCGACTCAAATATCCTCAACTCTTCACTGATTCTACATCAAACACGACTTCGAACTAAATTTCGGGACGAAATTCTTCTAACAGGGGGAGAATGTAACACCCGCCAAATTAGGACTAGTAATTAGTGCCTAATCATATGTTAATACATGTAATTAGTTCCTTGTTAGGCTAATTAATGTATCGAATTATATATATTGTGAATATATACGAATATGCGATTTGATTAAATCGTACGCAATTTAAATCGGATGTATTTCGATTCAATATTATACGGACGTTGGTGACTCATTTTATTAAATAACGCTTTTATGTCAAAAATATTATTTTGATAATATTTCGTATTCATTCGTATCGTACAAACCAAACTTACACGATTTAAAACATTAAACCGCGCAAACGAAATAAACTAACTTACGTTTTATAACACAAATATAAAATGATTTGTAAAATATTTAAATAATATATCGCGTAATAAATCGTAATTTAAAACTTATAATTAAAATGTAAATAATTATTTAACGATTAAACGACGGAGCAAACGAACACCGCACAGAGCGGGAACGCGGGGCGAAAATGGGAGGATAACCTCCCATTCCCACCTTTTCTTTCTTCATTTCACCCATTACTTCTCTCTCTCTCTCTTTTCTTTCCTCTCTTTCACCAACACACCCCAAAATCCACAAAACCGCAAAATACTACCACGAAACGCGACCGGATCACAAATATTTTTAGAGATTCACGACCACCTCACAACGATCTACATTTCTACCTTTCCGGATTTTCATTTCGGCAAATTGTAAGTTTCCGACAAAATCCCGAAATCACTCGATTCTTAGTATTTTTCATTTGTGGTTGTTATTATAACTAGTATATGTCCATTACAATGAATAGAACACGAATTTATAGCCTGAAAACGAGTTTAAAACGGAATTTTGGCCGGAAAAACCTTAACAGCCGGACTTTCTGGGCTGATGTTCTTCCATGCGACACAATCCTTGTGTCGCATGTTGTGTCGTATTTTGGCCCTTGTGTCGCATAAAATCCCTTGTGTCGTACCTTATGTCGTACCAAAGATTTAGTGTCGCAAGTCTTGCGACACAACCACTATGTCGCATACCCCATACGACACAATCACTATGTCGCTGTTGAATCAGCATCTCGCATCCATGCGACACAACCCTTGTGTCGTATGGACATTGTGTCGCACTCCTATGCGACACAACCCTTGTGTCGCATAACATCTTTAGTGTCGCATATTGTGTCGCAAAACACAGAAAACTCAGATTTTTACTAAGTGTCGAGACCAAAAATTTTAACACCTGATTTTACCCAAATTCGGATCCAGATGCGTTTTTCGTCAAAGCAATATAGTAGAAATAAAAATTTTCCAAGCTGACCTGGCAGCTCGACCCCAGCCAGGGGCTCTGCCCCTTGGACCCCGCCAGGGGCTGCCGCCCCTTGGACCCCGCTACCAGGGGCGCTGCCCCCGGACCCCCGTACTTAGATTCCTTAACGGCTTCAAGAACACATTTTTCAAGTAAAACGCCACGAAATCAAAATAATAATAGTTGAGATTATTATTACAAATCCGTCACCAACGGGCCGTACACGTTTTCAAACACTTATCAAATCAATCAAATCGAAGTAAGTTGGACATATATAGTTGTGTAACAACTACAAGGGTGATCTTTTGAGATACCCAATCATGATTATAACCATCGCGTGTCGTGGACACCCTCAGGTTACAAGTCGTTGGACTTCGTTTCTCGCTAATCAACTTACGTTTGTTTAAACGCATTCAGACTCAGGTGAGTCTCATAGCCCCTCTTTTTTTTACTGTTTTACTCAGGGGTGTGATACACTGCTTCTTTTAACATGTGAACGCAAGTACAAACATTTCATATACTACATGAGTTTTTCACAACTAATCATTTAAAGTCCTCCGTCAGCATAGTTGTTAATACGTTGTAGCGTGAATATTAGTATATGGTACCATATAGGATTGACCCTCCTCGTCCGGGTTAGCAAGCACTAACCGGGTAAACGGACGTACTAATATTTGGGAAGACGAATGTTGATTAGGCATTCGTGGAGGCACCTCGCCCGGAATTCTCTATAGGGGACCCGGCCCTCGAGTTAAGCTCAACTATGTGCTCATGGCTGTATACACGATGATTATCATTTAATTGCTGGATGCAATTCATTATTTTATTGCTGGATGCAATTCATTATTTTATTGCTGGATGCAATACATTATTTAAATCTTGCGGTTCATACGATATAACTTGATTTCAAACCTGTGAGCTCACCAGCTTTATAGCTGACCTTTTAGCATATATCGCAGGTACCCAGCAGTAGGATGTTTCTGCTTCAGGATTTAGCTCGAGTCAGCATACAGACGATTGAGATTTTCTTGCATTAGTATATTTTGTATAAGTACTTATGTACTGAAATCTCATTTTATTTAACTCGAGCTATGTAAAGCTTTAAACGTTGTAAACATTTCAGTTATCAATATATTTTGTTAAAACGACGCATATAGAGTCGTTTGCTATTTATCTTTGTGCTTTGTTATTGATTAGTAACACCCAAATCAAGCTTCCGCAAATCATCAAATTTGGGGGTGTTACAGGTTGTGTCGCAGGTCTTGCGACACTGATTATCGGGTACGACACAAGGTACGACATAAGGGATTTTTATGCGACACAAAGGTCAAAATACGACACAACATGCGACACAAGGCTTGTGTCGCATGGATGAACACCAGCCCAGAAGTCCGGCTGTTAATGTTTTTCCGGCCAAAATTCCGTTTTAAACTCGTTTTTAAGCTATGAAATCGTGTTATATACTTAGTAAGGGACATATATATGTTATATAAACAACCACAAGTGAAAAATACTAAGATTCGAGAGATTTCGGGATTTTGTCGGAAACTTACAATTTGCCGAAATGAAAATCCGGAAAGATAGCGTTGTAGATCGTCGCGAGGTGGTCGTGAATCTCTAAAAATATTTATGATCCGGTTGCGTTTGGTAGTAGTATTGTGCGATTTAGGTGGATTGGTGGTTTGTTTGTTTAGAGAGAAAAGTAAAGAGAGAGAGAGTGAAGAAAGAAGATAAAATGAAGAAAGAAAATGGGAGGTGGGGGTTATCCCCACTTTTCCAGTTTTTCGCCCCGCGTCCCGTGTGGTGTTCGTTTGCTCCGTCATTTAACGTTAAATAATAATTTACATTTTAATTATAAGTTCAAAATACAATTTATTACGCGATGTTTTATTTAAATATTTTACAATTTAATTTATATTGTAGTTATAAAATATAAGTTTGTTTATTTAGTTTGCGCGGTTTAATGTTTTAAATCGTGTAAGTTTGGTTTGTACGATACGAATGAATACGAAATATTATCAAAATAATATTTTTTGACATAAAAGCGTTATTTAATAAAGTTGATCACCAACGTCCGTATTAAATTGAATCGAAATACATTCGATTTAAATTGCGTACGATTTCATCAAATCGCATTTTCGTATATATTCAACAATATATATAATTCGATACATTAATTAGCCTAACCAGGAACTAATTACATATATTAACATATGATTAGGCACTAATTACTAGTCCTAATTTGACGGGTGTTACAGTATGCAATATCATAATGTTTGAACAATTGTTTAACTTCATTTAATAAACATTTTAATATTGCAGCATGGGTTTTCTTTTCAATATCCCAAGCTTTTCTCTCATCGAGAGTCATACCTCTGTGTGGTTTTTCATATCTTTCAACCAATGAGTTCCACATATCTGGATTTTTTAATGCTATGAATGCTTCGAACTCAAATCTCCATGTAGCATAATCTGTATCTAATGTAAGCATGGGGGGTTCAATCTCATTAACAGCTCCACTATTGTAACGCATAAGAGCTTTAGAAGACATTTTCCAACCAGAAGTCGATACGGCCTCTTGCAACTTTTCCTTCCAAAACTAAATTCGAATAATTTTGACGACTACCCGAGTATAGCGAAACTTTTCCGACACTAAAGCTAAGCTATTTTAAGCTTAAAAACAAAATTTGAAATTACAAAAATTTTCGCGTTTTTCCCGCCAAAATTTCGTCTGAAAACGTCAAAAACTGGCCGGGTAAAATGAAACTTTTTCCAGGCTAAAATTGAACACTTTTAAGCCTATGGAAAAATTTTGAAAACGCAATTTTTTTTTTTTTTACGAATCTAGCAGGTAGGTGACGTCGCACTCAACGTCGCAGAGGCTAGCGACGTCGCAACGTACGTCGCAGTAACCACGTAAGGTCAAAATAACGACGTCGCTAACGAAGTCGCAACTTTACGTCGCAAAGACTACTCAAAGTCAAAATCAATAACGTCGCAGGTGACGTCGCTAGTAACGTCGCAGAACTTAGTGACGTCATAGTTAACGTCGCAAAACGTGACTGCAGCGGCCAAAACCCTAAAAATCGAAAATTTTCGAAACCCTAACGAATTTCAAAGAACAATCGACGAACAAACCCAGAAAACACCTTCAGAAATCGAAATCTTCAAGCCAACTAACCCAGAAACGAAGATTAAACAATAAAACCTTCGCGAATCAAACCAAAAACGTTCTAAACAAGATCCGAAACCGTCGAATCCTTGATTCACGGCTCTGATACCAATTTGAAAGTCCCTTATGCGTAGGATCTGATCGGATCGTATAAACAATAACAAACAATCAATAATCGATTCACAAACACACGATTTCTCTATAATCTTGTATATATTAACAATTGATAATATAACGATTACAGACTCACAAACTCGTTTTCTCCTCTCCTCTCTCACACAAAACGGCTCCACACTCTCTGAAATGCTAACGCTAAATCTGACCTTGTAACTCACTATTTATATCAATGATAATGGGCCCTGCGACATTAGGCCCAACGTCGCAGGCCCAGCCCATTGCGACATTGTCAACGTCGCAAGCCCAATAAGCAATGTCGCTGGTATTCTCTGTATATTCTAACTAATTACAGACTCGGATATACACACTAAATACTTACATACGCAGACTAACTGACTTTGACAATTACAATAGTTTGACCAACTGACTGACACACAAAATGCACCAACATATACCAATAAATAAAACTATGTTTTCTGCCTAGATTCTTAGTGTCACTTTACCGACCTTAAATCATGACCCAAACGAATTTATTAGACTTCCAAAATTTGATCACAAACTCTTTGATGTATCAAGAACTTAAAATAATTTTATTAAAATTTATCTCAGTGCCTAACTATTTTTAAAAATTCCCCAAAATGAACTGTGCACAGCAAACATGTTTCCTGACACCTCAAATCTTTTATAAAAATTAAAATACTTAAACACCCAAAAATTACAATATTTTTACACAAATAATTTAACTTACTGAAGTTATTCAAGTAAAATTTTCAAAGCTTTATTCAATGTTTCAAGTACGTTTTCATAATCCACAACTTTACCAAAATTTATAAACCGAAAACTCATAATATACCACACTAACTTAACTAACACACCCTATTAAATAAATTCAACTTAAGATTTTAAAAAAAAATTTTTACAGAAAATTCTAATCTTTAACATACTTTAAAAATCCCAAAGTGATTAGAAAATAATTTGTTCAATCCAATTTAAGTTTACCAAAGTTTTCTTAAAATTCGTAACCCACAGCAGCAGTTTACGAAAAACAATTTATAAAATAATTTGGGGCGTGTCAAAGGCCGAAACCTAGATGTCACAAGTAAAACATCGAGATCTACAACTTTTTAGTTTTGACCGAAGCCTGAAAACGAATGTAATTAGGTCAAAACGGCTTCTGAATTCGGTTGTAACAATTCAATCAGAAAATCAAAGTTCATTCGTATAAACTAGGGTTTACGGTTTATGTCTTTAACTAAGGTCAAATCATACCATCGACTCGTGATTACATCTAGATAGGTCTGGAATTTATAAATCTCATAAAACAAAAGAAAAGTTATTTGATAGCGTTTATGAAATTACCTACGCGATTACAGGATTACGAATCACACGAAAGCAAAACGCGAACTCGATCTTGGTTTTCCTTTTTGTTTTCGGTCGACGCAGAACCAGAACAGGCCAGTGACGATTTTTTTGGGATTAAAAATTTTAGGGTTAGGTTTAGGGTTATATTTATAGGTCTAGGGTTCAAGGGGTGTTGGGTTGAGTTGAGTTTGGGCTTTTAGGGGTTAGGCCGGTCGAATATCCACAAAAAGGGGGGTTTGGGTCATTTTCTTTGGGCCAAGCAAGGAAGACACACATTAAACGCGGGTCAAACTTGATTAAGAGTAAATAATTGTGTTGCATAGAATTAATAGTTCGTATAGTTTCTAATAATTAATTAAGGCAGTCCAGCCCTAAAAAGTTTCTTTTAATAGTAAGTTTGCAGAAATCAGTTAAACACAAAATTTACCAAGCATAGCATAGAGATTAGGATAAAAATTTAAGTAAGTCACTTAATGGCTAACTCACATTAACCTATCTCACACTCGGGGTGGAAACACTTCGGAACCAATGCGGTAGGGGGACAACAGCCCACTATTCGCTTCTCAATCTCAAGCCCATTTCAGATAATCAGATTATGTACTTCTTTGGCCCATTAATTTCAAAGTCCATTTTTTTAACGTGCATCCACAATCCATTTCCTCTCGGGCCCATTTAATATTACAAGCTAATCCATTAAACTATTAATTGGGCTTAAACCAAATCAAATAAAACCTGGTTAGCTTCTTAATATATGAGCCCAATTTCTCGTTTGGTCCAACTCATACACTCTTAATAAATCTTCAATCCAATTTATTTTCGCGTAATTCATTTAAATAATCGAACCCAATTATTTGTATCATTTTCTTCATTCTTGTACATTCTCTTGTCACAACTCATTTATATACTTTATTTGCTCTGTTTTTAGCCCATTTTCGTCACGTTTTCTAATCTAAGCTCCATTCTTACCTATTTTGTAATTTGAACGAAATCAGTATCAAATCTTAAATAAATATAATAAAAGTGTATAAAAATAGGGAAATATTCTTAAATAAATAATGTATTATTTGATGTTATCATACATAACTGCTATGAAAGACACTGTGAAGTACTTAACCAATGGAACAACTATCTTAGTACATTGTGCCTTAGGAAGTTTATAAACATGGTCTGAGTTTGAACCTATGAAATGCGATAAGCAGCTTACATAGTCAAAAACTTAGGGATTCTTTGGTACATTTTGTGAAAGGGTCGGTTTAAATCATACAGAAGTTTTCAACGCAGTAAAGTATAAACTTAGCTTTTGAATCTAAATGAAAGGCCTAGTTTGATCAAATCATTCAACCTTCGCCTATCTCCCATTGGATTCTATTAAAACCAACTATAGAAAGCATATTAAATAACAAGTTATATTCGTGAACTCTCGTTATATTATATACTCTCGTAGTGATAAGAACGGTCGAACGTTGATTAGGTATACTGCTATGAATCATGCACCCAGGGATATACTCAAGAAGGGTCGCTTGTACCTTTAATACATGGCAATTGTTGCTAGTTGAGCATTACCATTCATATCAGAATCACCATGACCTAGTTCCCGGGTGACATGCTAATTATTTAGTAGGGAATCTAGTGTCTGCACTACACGTACTTAATATAACAGAGCTATAAATACATTTTGACAATTGTTTCCGTTAAATAAACATTATCAAGCATCGTCCAATAACTTAACTCACGAAATCTTAGCAAACACCTTCTATCCATTATCTGCTTTACATTATCTTTTATTCGTTTTAATTTAGTAGTTTAAATATAAAAACCAAACCTCCACTTTTATAAACCCCTCACTAGTTAGGAACCGATCATCTGAATTCCTTCGTTTCAAATTCAGTTGGTTTTGAAGAATGACCCTAGGTTATACCTACCGCTAGCTAGCCCTTAGGCCACTTAGTAGTAGTTAATTTAGGCCCTTGCATTATAAATATAAAACAACCCCACCGATTCGCGTCCGGTACTGACGTTGCGGTATCCCTCAACGACGTTACCGCTCGGCAACCGTCCGCCCAGCCGCCATCAAGTTTTTGGCGTCGTTGCCAGGGAATCGACTGTACGATCTAGAGGCGCTTAGATGAACCTTCTACCTTGTGAACCCTTAGTTTAGTTTTCCCTTTTCAAACACCTAAAAATTCTTTTCTAGTAAATGACCCGATCCTCCGGAGCTGAACCACTCATTCCATATTTCGATCCTGAATTGATCATTTGAACCATCCGACGAGAAAGACGATTTTACACCCACCGACAGAAGATGGCAGAACGTGTTACTCTCGCCGACAACACCAAGCCTCGATTGAAGGTTGAGGAGGATCAATACTTTACCCGGAGCTACAAGGAGCGTCATTCGAGTTGAAGCATCACATCGTGCAGCTAATCCGGAATCAATGCCAATTCCATGGATTGCTAGACAACGATCCTAACTCTCATCTCGATAAATTCATCTCTCTTTCTAACTCCTACAAACAAAAAGGGGTGGAGCAAGATATAGTCCGCCTATATCTGTTCCCCTATTCCCCCACCCACCATGCATATTTGAAGGACTAGAGACCGGCTCTATCACATTTTGGACGGAAATGGCCACTAAGTTTCTAACTAAGTACTTTTCGCCTTCCAAACAAACCAAGTTAAAGAACAATATCATAAAACTTCCAACAAGATTTTGATGAATCACTCTACACTGCATGGGAAAGATTTAAAGGAACCCTCAAGAAGTGCCCAAACCACCAGCTCGATCGATCATTACAGTTATGCACCTTCTACAACGGTCTCGCTCCGAACCACCGCACAACCCTCGATGCTGCCTCCCAAGGAAACTTCATGAAGCTGACAGCAGACGAAGGATGGAGTTTGATCCAAGATATGACGATGCATCACTACGATTAGAACACCGGAGCTAGTTCTTCGTCAGTAGCACTTGCCACTTCCAACCCAATTCCTATGGAAACCATCAAGTCTCTTACCGAGCAAATGGAGAACCTCGCCAAGTAGATCGGAGAATTAAAGAAGCTACCTCAGCAAGTCCACCAGGCCCAAGCCTGTCCAAATCGTACCAACCCGCACCCTACTGAAGAGTACCAGGTTGAATGCGAGGACCCTGACGGTATTGTCTACTATACGCAGTTTCTAGTTCGCACGTAGAGCCACCAACCAGGATTCACTCAAAATTCTCAAAATCAATCTAGAGGAGTCCAATATCCACCTAGGAATAACTAACAACCGTTCCAACCCAAATATCCACCTTGATACCGTATCTATCCTCAATAACCCTAACTTTCGTATAACCAACCACTTCCACTCACTGGACCTCCAGCAGACACCACTCAAGCTGCTGACTCAAATGCGAAGAGAACCTCCCTAGTCATTGGTTCTGAAGATACACTCACTCAGTTCGTCTAAGGGAAGCATCAACTGAACCAGAAAACTTCAGCCAGACAGGACCAAGCCGAAATCTTATTGAGAAATCAGCTTGCCTTGCTAAAAAGCCAAGAAACTCAAATTAAGACAATTAGCACCAAGGCTTGATACTATACCTAGGGGTAGTTTGCCTAGCAACACTGTTCATAACCCACAAGTCTTGGAGGCTAGACAGATGGACGCACCAGAATCTGAGGAAAGACTTAGCCAACCTTTTGAACCTACCAAGACTACTGATAACATCAAATAATACGCTATTTATTGAAGAATATTTCCCTATTTTTATACATTTTTATAGCATTTAATTGGATTAGATACTAATTTTGTTCATATTTGCAAAAAGGTGTTTAAAATAAAGAATTGAAGAAAAGGAACGAAAATGTTGAGACATAGATTGTGACAACAGAGCTAGCTTGAAATAGGACTGGTGTAATTATTATCAAGTTTGTATATTGGTTTAGATTTGTAAATAATATGATATTAGTTTTGTTATTAATATTTGTTAAATATATTATTGTGTTAAAGTATTAGACAAATATCGAATACGAACTAAAGTCATAGGCTTGGCGAGTCGAGAACTCAAGTCGCAAGTCTGGTCTTGCGAGTTGAGAACTGAACTCGCGATACTCATAAACGAACCGAGCCGAGTCACTGGCCTGACTTGGACTGCGAGTCGAACTGAACTCGTAGGCCCAGTTCGTGCGAGTCGACCGAAATATATATGTGAAAACGTATGATCGTTTAAGCTCAGATTGTTTAGATCTTGACCTAGGATCAATGATAACAAAGACAATAATTTACAGCGGAATAAGAACAAATCGATGTTATCACTTCAAGCCTCAATTTTATTCGATCACAATAAAACGGTTATACCACTGTTAGTAGAATTCGAAGGAAGGAAATTACCTCTGTTAGTTTGACAATTACCACTGTTTGCATAATGGATCGTTTTTGCCACTGCTCAAGATCAAGGTTTCTTGATCCTGTTATAGTTGTATAACCGTTTTATTGTGATCGAATAAAATTAATAATTCCTTACAATATATGGGATTTTCGATTTAGAAAATCATAACTTTTCAATACAGAACTTTTTCCATTCGAATATCAGACCTGCTAATTCAATCCAGAGAAAACAAAATAGACTAATGGCTAGGCTTTGACGGTTGACGTATAAAGCAAAGTAATTAGTTAATATAAACGTTATTAATCGTTATACAATTGTGTAACTAGTATTAAGGGATTCCGCACCTTAATACATATAGATAACTTCGTTATCAATCCAAGAACAGGGGACTTACAATTGGTATCAGAGCTTTCGGGCTAAATACTAGTAAGATCGAGGCTATTCGGGTTAATAACGTATGATTTAGGATTGTTTTGACGTGCATTAGTGTGTAAAAACAATCAAAATCACTCTCTAGACGTTTTTGGGATAGTTCACGGTCGAAATCTACTGATTTTAACGTGAAAATACCTAAATTTCCGTTTTCAGGTTTTTCAGCCGTTTCGCGAGTTGAGATTAGGGTTTCAGCGCTGTCTGCGAACCGAGTTGAACGTGCGAATCCAACTGAGTTTCGCAAGTCGAAATCAACTGCGAACCAAGATCTCTAGCGAACCGAGATCACTTGCGAATCAACATCTTTCGCAATCCGAACTGAGATTGGAAAACTGAGTTTTGCGAATCGAGCCGAGGTTGCGAGTTGAATTTAGTTGCGAATCGAGATTTATTTTTAATTCGCAAAACAGTTTGACTTTCTGATTTAAGTAGAATGATCGAGATGGAACACGAGGTTGGAAAATCTAATGTTCCACCTAAATTGTTAAGATTTGAAGACTATTATAGCTGGAGGGATAAATTTGAATCTTACTGTAGATTCCATGATCTGTCAATCTGGATGTGTATCAAAAATGGATACACTGCACCTACTTCCACTGTTGAAAATGTAATTGTAGCCGTATCCTACCAGCTTATGTTGGTACATGTTTGTGTCTGTCAGTTGGTCTAGCTCGTAGTTTGTAATTAGAATTAGAATTCCTGATTCCTGCGACGTTGCGTGTAACGTCGCAGGTGCGACGTCAGGTATTGGACCTGCGACGTAGTCAACGTCGCATGGGCTTGGGCCTGCGACGTCGTGTGCGACGTCGCAGGTGCCAGATTTTGTATAAATTCGTATTTTCATTTTCAGTTTAGGGTTGACGAAACCCTAAACGCCATTTGTCGAAATCTCTATAATCTGATCGATTATAATTCAATATATAAACGTTTTGGTTCGTATTCATTGCGTATTGATTATTTGTGTGTTTAGTTTATAACTTAATCATTGATTCCGCAAACGATTGAGTGACTCGGTTCGTATAGATCCAAGGTTAGGGACAAACAACTGGTATCAGAGCAGAAAGTGCTCGTTTTTGGCTTAACGGATTGAGTTTGGGATTTAAAAGGACGTGATATTCGTGTGTTTTCATGTTTATCACGTTTGTTTTACGTTTTTACAGGTTTTCGATCATTATTACTGGGGATTATTGAAGGTTTCCGTCGTTTGATATTCGTGGTTTTGGTTTTCGGCTTAAAAATTCATTTTTAGGGTTTTTGGCCGCAGGTTTTCGCGTTTTGCGATGTTACCTGCGACATCATCTGCGACGTCGCGTGCGACGTTAGTGATTTGGACTTTAATTAGTCTGTGCGACGTACTGTTGCGACGTCATCCGCGACGTCGCTATTTTGACTTTAATTAGTCTTTGCGACCTTGTGTTGCGACGTCTTGTTGCGACGCCGTGTGACTCTGCGACGTCCTCTGCGGCGTCATCTGCGGCGTAACTCTCAACGTCGCATATTTCTGATTCTTAATTGAATCCTTTGCTCTTTGCGACGTCACTATCGTCGTCGCATAATCTTTGTGCGACGTTATCATCTACGTCGCTAATATCAGAAGATTGTTTTTTCGATAAAGTAATTACAATGGCAGCTGACAAAGAGGATATTAGAGGACTGAGAGAAATGATTAAACAAAGTAATGACATAGGTTCAAGTAATAAACCTCCACTATTTACAGCTGATATGGATTATGTATACTGGAGAGACCGTGTTGAACAATATATTGACTTTCACTGTCCGGAATTATGGGGACCATTACGTGAGCGTTATATACCTCCATTAGCTGAAGGGGAATACCGTGGTATTCGTCCTGCTAAGACTTATAAAGCTATGTCTCCTGAGGAGAAGAAAGATTTTGATACTGAGAGAAAGTCATTTTCGATGATTAAAATGTGTTTAACCAAATATGTTCTATGGCTTTTCAGAACTCATGAAACATCATTTGATTTATGGAAGGCAATTGAAACTCGTTGTGGAGGAAATGATAAGTACAAGGAAGCCAAGCTCGAACTAATTAAGAAACAGTACGATATCTTTGACATTCTTCCTAATGAAGACACAACTTCTTTATTCACTAGGTACTCACGGTTAATTGGTGAGTTGTTTGAAGGAGGTTATTCTTTTCCTCCTATTGAAGTCAATAAGAAGCTACTGGATGTGTTACCAAGTTCTTGGGATGTTAAAGTTCAATTTTTAAAGGAAAATGAAGAACTTGCAAACATGTCTTTGGATACGTTGATAGGGGATCTTCAAGCTCACGCGATGGAGATTAAGAAGAAAGAAACAAGGTCTGGTGCTGCTGTTCAGAATCCTAGTGTGTATGGTGTTCAGATTAACTCTGGAAAGACTTATGGATCTGGAGTGGCCTTCGTAACAAATACAAATGCTTCATCAACCTCTTCTTCTTCTAACGATGGGATTCATTCTGTTTTCATGTCTGGACCTTCTTCAAATCAACAACAGGTTCAAGTCTCACCTGCTATTCAGGAGCAAGCTGCCATTTACACAGCTTTCTTAAGCTCATACAAGGATTTGGTTACTCAACCGAATCTTACTTTGGAGCTGACTAAGGAAGACTATGCTCAGCTTGATGAAGATGATTTGGAGCAAATGGATCTAACTTGGAATGTGGCAATGATCACCCAAAGAATTCAAAAGTTTTTGCAGAGACAGGGCGTAAAAGCTTGGAAGGTGACGGGAAGACTGGCTTCGGATTTAACAAGAGTAAGGTCCGATGTTACAACTGTCAAAACTTGGGTCACTTCGCCAGGGAATGCGAGAAACCCAAAATGCCAGCATCAGGATTCACAACACCTTCTACTCCTCCAAAGACCAAAGAAATGGAAGTTACCAAGAAAGGGTCTGCTGATAATGCCCTGATTGTTTTCGAGCCCACAAGTCAAGATTGGACTGCTGTCTCCCAGCAATACCAACAGTGTTTGATGGCTCACATTGTGAATGAGGTACCTGATGAACCATTAAATTGTATCTCATGCATTAAGTTAACTGAATCTCTAAAGGCATTTCAGAATGACACCGCAGAGTTGAGGAAAAAGAATGAAAAACTAACCGAGTCAAATAATTTTTTAAAAGCTAATGAGAAACTTTATGAAAAACATCTTGAGGCTCATCGGTTAGATACTCAGAAATATAAATCTAAGGTTTTTAGTCAAGAAGATGCCATTAAAAGCTATCTTGTTGAAATTGAACTACTAAAGAAAGAACTTACAGATTTAAAAAATGAGTATGAGAATTATAAGAGTAAAATCTTAGGTTCAAATTCCTCAACGGTTGTCTTTAATGAAATTCTTAGCAAGCATGGTACTAGTGTGAAAAAGAATGAGGGATTGGGATACCACTCAGTCTCTCCTCCTACTACTCATTGTCCCCTGCCTGTTAAGGAAGGCTTTGAAGAGATTCCAGTTGATTGGTCAAAGCTTTACGGTATAAAAGCTAAAGATGCTAAAGAGACCAAACATAACAAACCGGCAAAGGAGAAAACCAAGAGGCCAGAGTACCCCTTGCCAACGTTTGTTAAGTCTGTGAATGAATCTCCTGTTAGTGTTAAGGAGAGTGTTGAGCTAAAGAATGAATCTCCTGTTAGTGTTGAGGAGATTGTTGAGATTGAGGACATTACGGATCAGGAGTATCCTGAGGTTAAGAAAGTTGCAGTTAAACCTGAAAAAGTGATTTCAAAGGTTGAACCTGAAATTAAGGTTCAATCAAATAAGGGAAAAGCCAAGGTTTTAAATTCGAAACAACAAACTTTACAGTTACCTGTAAAGATTTTGCAACACAAAATAGTAAATGAAAGAGTTTCGTATGATAAACCTTCAACTTCAACCTCTCAACCAAAACAAACACTTTCTAAGACGTGTACGCAATGTTCATGTTTTAGAAATGTTTCTCCATCTCCTGTGGTAATTCCTCAGCCTCAACCGTTTGTTGAGACTAGTTCTTGTTTCTACTGCAAGAAACAAGGACATTTAATTCTTGAATGTCCAAAGCTGTCAAATCAGCGCTATGGGAGAGAGATGCCTAGGACATCTGTTTATAGAAATTCTTTTTCAAAATCTCCACCTAGGCGTTACTCAAACTCTCCCAAGCCTGTTTTGAAGCCAAGTAATGTTGAACAAAAATCTTTGCCAATTCAAAAGCCCAACATTACTTCTAATAACAATTCCGAACCTTCTAAAGTTTGGAAACGAAAAGAGTCTGATGTTGACTCTTCAGTCGTCAACAATAACACATCAGATAAAAATTCTAACTTGTTTAAAGATAAAATCCTATCTGACGTGCTTATTGTTGATGACCACGGTCGACCTAAGTCTGTAAAGGCTTGGGTCACCGTTTCTCACTAATCTCCTTTCGTTTGTGTGTTGCAGCAGTCAGAACGTGTTAAAGATAGTGAATGGTATTTGGATAGCGGCTGCTCGCGACATATGACAGGCGATGTATCTCTTCTTGTGGATATTAAACCACATGCAGGAGGATATGTTGCCTTTGCTGGAGATACTGGAGGAACCATTTCTGGAAGAGGAACGCTAACTAACGGCAATGTTAGTTTTGAAAATGTGAACTACGTGGAATAGCTTACGCACAACTTGCTAAGTGTTTCACAGGTCTGTGATAAGGATTATACAACTGCGTTCACAAAGACAGAGTGCGTGATATAGAAGCCTGGGTATGTCATTCCGGAAGAATGGGTGTTACTGAGAGCACCAAGAAAGGATGACACATACATTTTGAACATGAGAACTGTTGAGACCTCGAACGAGTATACGTGTCTCTTGTCTAAGGCTTCTGAAAATGATTCACTGCTTTGGCACAGACGAATGGGACACATTCATTTCCGAAAAATGAATTTCTTGAATAAAAATGACCTAGTGCTAGGAGTTCCAAAACAGTCTTTTGCTATAAAGGATGACTGTATCTCCTGCCAAAAAGGAAAGCTACGTAAGAAGTCCCATAAGTCTAAGCAGGTGAATTCCATAAATGCACCATTGGAACTACTGCATATGGATCTTTTCGGTCCAGTCTCTACAAAGAGCATTGGTGGTCGGTCTTACTGCTTGGTAGTTACTGATGACTACTCAAGGTTTTCGTGGGTTTACTTTTTGACCTCGAAGGGGGAGACTCCTGATATTCTGGTGTATTTGTTGGACAAGTTGGAAAATCTGTGCAACTTGAAGGTGAAAAGGATACGAAGCGACAATGGAACTGAATTCAAGAACTCAACTCTTGAATTGTTTTGTGCTACAAGAGGTATTGAGCATCAATTTAGTGCTCCGAGGACTCCACAACAGAATGGAGTTGCAGAAAGGAAGAACAGGACAATCATCGAGACAGCTCGGACTATGTTAGCTGACTCCAAGTTACCAATCATCTTCTGGGCTGAGGCAGTTAATACTGCCTGTTATGTTCTCAACAGAGTGCTCACGGTTAAGAAAAAGAACAAAACGTGTTATGAACTGTTTAATAACCGTAAGCCAAACCTGCAGTTCTTAGAACCATTTGGGTGTCCATGCATGATCATGATTACAAAAGATAAGGTCTCTAAGTTTGGTGATAAAGCTGTTGAAGGGATTTTTCTTGGATATTCAGTCAACTCTCCGAACAAAAGAGTCTTCAACAAATCAACGAATCAGATTGAGGAACAGTTTGAGGTAAAATGTTTAAGGTATACGGAACCTCCTCAAGGAACGGGTCCGGATTGGTTTTTCAACTATGGAAACCTCTTCAACTCTTTCAATATTCCGGAAGAGGATGATACGGAAGAATTGGTTTCTATACTTCATGAACTTGATCTTACTCAAGATACACCTGTTAATAATAAACCATCCGACCCATCTCCCAATGCAACACCCGCACCTCCACCGACTAATCCTACACCTCCACAAACTACACCTACACCTTCACAAACAACACCCACACAACCACAACCAACAACCAAATCACCACCAACTACACCATCTCCTACTCCACCATCTTCGGCTGCTCCTTCTAAAACAGTTTATAACTACACAAAGGAGCTTCCATATGATCCAAACATGCCTCCTTTAGAGGAACCTCAAGAAGAAGATGAATTGGAAGAAACAATGGCCTACTCTCACTTATATACTTCTGAACATGAAGGGGAAGAAGAAGAGTTAGCCTTTCCTGAGTCTGCTGCTACTCCCGAAACTGAGGGAGATTTGAACAATCTGGGTGTGGATGTTGTGCCAACTGCCATACCAGAAACTCGTATACATAAGGATCACCCCATTGATAATATCATTGGTGATCCTCATGCATCTGTTCAAACACGACAACAAGCAAAGCAGACTTCAGCTCAGCAGCTTTTGGGACTTATAGCTCATATCGATTCATGTCATTTGTCTCAAATTGAACCTAAAAAGGTTGAACAAGCCTTAAAAGATCCATCTTGGGTCGAGGCTATGCAGGAGGAACTACAGCAAATAAACAAGATGAATGTTTGGGAAATTGTTCCTCTACCCAAGGGTGCTCACTTGACGGGTACTCGTTGGGTTTATCGTAACAAAATGGATGATCATGGGGCGGTTATTCGAAATAAAGCCCGTCTGGTAGTTCAAGGATATAGTCAACTGGAAGGTATTGACTATGATGAAGTTTTCGCTCCTGTCGCTCGTTTGGAATCTATTCGAATTTTTCTAGCCTATGCTTTTTTTAAAGGATTCCCTATGTATCAACTTGATGTAAAGTGTGCTTTTCTATATGGAGATGTTGACGCAGTGATTTATGTGTGTCAGCCTCCTGGTTTTGAAGATCCAAAGCATCCTAATCATGTTTGTAAGCTGAAGAAAGCTTTGTATGGTCTTCATCAATCTCCTCGACTTTGGTATGAGAGACTTGCCAAATACTTACTGAAGAATGGTTTTGAGATCGAGAGGACAGATTGATAGCACGCTTTTCATCAAAAGGGAAGGAGCGGATTTATTGCTTGTTCAGGTTTATGTGGATGACATAATATTCGGATCAACGAATGATCAGTTGTGCAAGGATTTTGAAGGACTGATGAAAGCTGAGTTTGAAATGAGTGCTATGGGGGAACTCACGTTCTTTCTGGGACTACAGGTCGAGCAATCTGACAATGGAATTTATATACACCAGTCAAAATATGTCACTGACATGTTGAAGCGGTATGAATTGCTCAATTGTAAACACTATGGCACTCCAATTGAAGTGAAACACAATCTTGGACCTAATGAGGATGACGAAGATTGCAAGGAGAAAGACTATCGCTCAATGATAGGCTCTCTCATGTATCTGACTGCCTCAAGACCAGATATAGTGTTTGCCGTTCCACTCTGCTCTCGATTTCAAGCAAATCCGAAGGTGTCTCATATGAAGGCAGTAAAACGCATTTTTGGATATCTCGCTTTTAGGCCATCTCTGGGTCTATGGTATTCAAACGAGAAAAACTTCGAGTTAACTGCCTATTCGGATTCGGATCTTGGTGGCTGTAAGGTAGATATGAAGTCAACCACTGGAGGATGTCAGTTCCTTGGATCGCGCTTAGTTTCTTGGCAGTGCAAAAAGCAGACTGCGGTTGCTATTTCCACAGCTGAAGCCGAGTATGTTGCCGCTGCAAGTTGTTGTTCTCAGGTTCTTTGGATTCAGCACCAGCTGCGCGATTACGGGTTCAATCTCTCTATGACTCCTATTTACATTGATAATACAGCTGCTATATCTATAACTCACAATCCCGTACAGCACTCTAAGACCAAACATATCGAACTTAGGTTCCACTTCATACGGGATTGCTTTGAGAAACACCTTATAGATGTCGTACATATAGAAACCCTTAAGCAGTGTGCGGACCTTTTCACAAAAGCCTTTTTGCGATCACGTTTTATTGAACTGGTCAATCTGATAGGTTTAAGGTTCTTTCAGTCAAAGAAATGATTTGTGACTTGGATTTTTAAGTTTAAATTTTAAATTCATTTAAAATAAAAAAATAAAAAAATGGCAACAGCCACTCTTTATACTCTTTAGTATTAAAGAAAACGCGAGGTTGCAACATTTTTAAAATAGACGTTGAAGTTGTGTCTGTAAACAACTTGGGATATGATAGTACATCGGATGACATGCACAAAATGGAATTTTAAGGTTTATCTTGGATGTTTCAGTAGGTTTATCTGACACACTTAAAACAGTTTCTATCTAAATTATCTTCATCACACGATGTATTGGTAGGCATGATACACACCGGTTTATGAGTAAGTAAGAAGTAATATTAAAACTTGTCTATTATTTTGTGAAAATTGTTATATGATGTATGACATAAGTCTTAATTGATAAATGGATGTACTGTCATACACTGTCATAATTATTGTGTAAATGTAAAATTGGCATATAGTAATAATATGGTTATTTGCCTAACTAATGGTGACTATTGTTGTACTCTCGTACAGACCTGAATCCATTAGTTATGCAAATAGTCTCAAACTTGTTATGTTCATACTAAGGGACCATCTGTTGTACTAAGTACACATCTGGGGCCACTAGTGTCTTCATAGTCGGTTTGATGTATGCCTAAATTTGAAGGGCAAGTGTATGTTACAAGAGAGCCGAGAAAACTTGGTCTTGTAATCTCTACCTTGTGAAAATATGCAGTGTTTTGTGTTTTACTAAAGTTTATCAGTATATCATATAATAGGTTTCACAAAATTAATATTCATACTAACAATAAAGGTTAGCTCACAAATACGGATGTAACATGTTTAGGTGGACAAACAATACCAATAATCGTCTTGAAATAATTTTTATAAAAGGTGTTTTAAATGTACCACGTAAATTTAAAGTGGACAAATATACTGATGATCGAAATAACACTTACTATTCCTAATAAATGCATGTTATTCCGATATGATCCCTAATAAGACAAATCAACTCCGTCACCAAAAATAGAGTGTTAGTAATTCTATTCTGTTATTTTTTACTTTTTGTAATATTAAAGAAATTCCAAAAAGATTTTTTCGTTATTTTATGCTTTATTTTTATTCTATGTTATTTTTCCCAAGTCACGAGTCATTTGAATATTATTCGCTAAAATAACGAGTAAACGCTTTTTGAAAAATTCAAAATCAACTCAAATCGCATCCTAACTGCTCTATGCGACGTCCCACTCGCCGTCGCTAGCGACGTCCCAGTCTACGTCGCACGTAGGGTTAGACTATATATAGTCTCAACCGCGATGTAACATGTCACACTATTCACTATTCACCTGCGACGTAGCCTGCGACGTACCACTGGCGATTTGCGACGTAGCTTTTTTTCGTGCATCTTTGTGATTTGTTGCCGTTTTCATTCCGATTCATTCACGTAGTTTTGATCTACTCGTTATTCCGCACACTTAGGTACCGATTTTAACTCTTTTCACCGCGTAATTATGCCATACTTGTTATTTATGTATTACGGTTTAAAGGGTTTCGGGTTTGGGATAAATTAGATGGTGTATTGTGTAAATTACTTGTTATAAATTATATTTCTGTGATCACCATCGTTAGCCGCAACTTGTAGTGCGTTTGATTTTGAAAACCCCTAAAATTGAGGGTTAGGGTTTCTGGGTTGGGGACTACTGTTCGTCGGTGCGACGTACGCTGCGACGTCGTGGCCTACGTCGCTATTGCTTAATTATTATCACTTGTCTACGTCGCCCTTCCCTACGTCGCCTTTTACTGCGACGTCCTACGCGACGTCCCTCTTGACGTCGCTCGAATTTTCTGCGACGTCAGGCATTACGTCACCTTTTCAATTTATTCTGATTTTTGGCGACGTACTATTCTACGTCGCTCTGTGTTACTGCGATGTCAGTGGCTATGTCGCTAGTTCCAGGAATTTTATAAAGGTTTTACAAAAAATGTAACATTTTTTGCTAATCTTTTTCGAGTTGCAATCTGTTTCTGTTTTTGCAGATATGGCTTTGATTTTTGAGGCGCGTCATAATACGGCTGCTTACCTTGCTGACACTTCTGATAAAGCTGCACCGTATCGACAAATGATTGCATTTTTTAGACGCTCAAGGGTATTCCACGCCATTTCCGATAACACTGTGGTTTTTGGAAATCTGATCAACCCTTTCTGGAGAAACGCAAACGTTGTTACTGATAACAACGTTCGACGACTGGTCTCTACAGTTCTTGGTACGGAAATCACTATCACAGAACAGAGTATTCGGGAACTTTTACAGCTGAACGATCAACCGAATATGCCAGTCAGTTTTGATCATGTTTTCGTTTCGGGAGCTATGCAAAGGATTGGATATCCCGGGATTCCCACTGATCAGTATAGGAAAGCGAATCTCACACGTGTTTGGAGATATTTGATGCACGTGATTATCGTTTGTTTGGGCAATAGGAAAGGTGGAACGGATGGTATGAGCCGAAGTCTGGCTTCTGCCATGTTAGCGTTAGTGTACAACAAGCCGTTCAACTTCTCGGTTTTTATCTTCAAGGCTATGGTCGACAATGCAAACGCCGGGGATCAGAAATGGGTATTATATCCGAGATTTGTTCAGTTGCACATCAATCGTCATCATCCAGATCTTCAGGCACAGGGTGATATCGATCAGCAACTAAAGATTTCACAGATGATGAGTCGGATCTTTACCATTTGTGCAGGGTATGAGAAAGGGGTTGAGGCACCAAGGGATGTTCCCTTATTTGGTGCTATTGTGGATGAGCATTACGTAGCGCCACCGGAACCTCAGTATATGGACATTCCGGCACCACAGCAACCGCAGCAACCGCTTGTGAACGTTCCTGTTCAAGCTGCGGGGGAGAATGTGGATGCTCTTATAGAGAATATTGAGCAATTTGGGCATGTTGACTCAGACAACTCAGCATCTCACGACACAGTTGAGGGTTCTGATTCTGAAGCTGCAGAAAATGTAGGTCCTCAGGATGGGGGTCCGACGCCTGAGCACTCGGACGGTACTGTTCCGCATCCCTCTGAGATGGAACGTATCCGGATTACCGATTCTTTCAGATATCTGAGGATTAAGCGTCGGATCAGACAAGGACGTAAGTATGTACCTCCAAGGGATACTGGGAAACGTACACGAGATGGCGATGATTCTGCTGATGAAACTTATCGTCCTCGTCGTCGTGTTCGTCGTTCTTCATCAGCAAGAGCTCCAGTCAATCCATCGCCGCAAGATGATTTTGAGATTCAACCGACTCCAGCATTCATGCAAAAGATGCTGGATGATATGCAGAAGATGAAGCAAAAGCTGGAGGCTCAAGACGAAAAGATTGCTGAGCAGTCTGCACTGATCGAGGTTCAGTCTAAGGAGCTTGAGGAAACGAAGCATAGAGTTAATGTTTTGGAAGGCAGGTTACTTGCCTCGGGGGAGTCTGGGTCTGGGGTACCCAATTTAGAGTCAAGTGAACCTGCGTCTGTAAACCCCAACCCTGTACTTGAAAATGTTAATGAAAATATTTCTGTTTTGGATTACTTTTGTGTTGATGATATTCCAGGGCAACCGAGACCGCTGGCCGTTGATTATTCATTCGCTGACTTATCGTTTATTCAGAGAATGGCCAGTGGAGTTGGCTCTGAGGAAGAAACGGAGAATGTTTTTGAGATGAATGAGGATGTTTCGATTGAAGAAGAACAATTGAATTCAGATGAAACGTATGATGATGCACAATCTGGAGAAGCTTACGATGGTGCACCGATTATAGAATCTGATTCAAGTGAAGATGAGATGCCTGCTAAAGCTCAACATGGAGAATCAAGTTCTGCTGCAACTCCAGCTTCAGAGACACAGGCACCGGACTCAGCAGCTCAAGAATCTACGGATGTTCCTAAGAAGAAATTAACTGCTGAAGAAAAGAGAGAAAGAAATAAGCAATGGTGGCCTAAGGGACGCAATCCAGTTCCTATTCCAGTTAAATGTCAAGTTTATCGAGTTAGTCGAAATTACACTGGAGTTATCAGAAGCTGGAAATGTCAGAGAAATTTGTTTATGATAAAGAGAAGGGATGGAGTTCAGTACTTCAGAATGCGTTTTGATAGATTGAGCTCGTTGCCGAAAGGAGAAATAAATCGTTTAGCTCAATTGAATCTGATCAATCCGTTCGAGAATGATTATGCTGAGTTTATTCAGAGGAACTTACGTCGAGAGGTTTTGTCAAAGAAGTACAATAAGTTGAAACCGACGTTAGGTACTCAATATACATTCAAGAAAAAGATTGATCCAGCTACGAAGCGTCCGATCGTTAGAGTTCATTATCCGCCTGCAAAATGTTTGACTGAGATACCTCTGGAACCTGTTCCTTATTATTTTCTGTGAAGATTCGTTAAATGGGAACTTGATTCACAGACTGGTGAAGCGATTATTACTTTTGTTCCAGATTCTGAACCGTGGCCAAAAATTGGAGGTATATGGAATTTAAGGCAAGCAACGTTCAGAATATATGATCCGATGAGTTTGATTAATCTTCATGAAAAAGATTTGAGAAAACTCTACGACAATCGGATTCGGGTCGGTGAAAAGAATGAATTCAACAAATGTTTAGCCGAACAGTTTTATAATGTAGTTACAGTTTGTGTGGCTAATGGAATTCACGCTGACGGCCAATTTCCTGCGGGCTGGGTTTAAAGAATATTTTTGAAGACCAAGCTGAAGACACGGGGGAGTTTGTTGGTACATGTTTGTGTCTGTCAGTTGGTCTAGCTCGTAGTTTGTAATTAGAATTAGAATTCCTGATTCCTGCGACGTTGCGTGTAACGTCGCAGGTGCGACGTCAGGTATTGGGCCTGCGACGTAGTCAACGTCGCATGGGCTTGGGCCTGCGACGTCGTGTGCGACGTCGCAGGTGCCAGATTTTGTATAAATTCGTATTTTCGTTTTCAGTTTAGGGTTGACGAAACCCTAAACGCCATTTGTCGAAATCTCTGTAATCTGATCGATTATAATTCAATATATAAATGTTTTGGTTCGTATTCATTGCGTATTGATTATTCGTGTGTTTAGTTTATAACTTAATCGTTGATTCCGCAAACGATTGAGTGACTCGGTTCGTATAGATCCAAGGTTAGGGACAAACAGCTTATGACTAAGCTATAGAGGAAAGATTTTGAGGTTGAGAATAAAGCTCATTCTTCAATCAAGATGAGTCTTCCAAAGGAGATAAATCGTCAGCTGAAATCTTTCCATACTGCTAAAGCACTCTGGGAAGCGCTTGAGAAAAGATGTGAGGGTAGTCCTCAGGTTAAGGCAAGCAAGAAGAATCTCCTTAAAAAGCAGTTTACTGTTATTAAGGCTTTGAAGGGAGAAGATCTTGATGCTTATATAACTAGATTCTACCACTTGCTAAGTGAGCTTGACCACCATGAAATCGTCACTACTGAGATGGAGAAAACCGACAAGTTTATTGAGGGTTTACCGTCTAAGTGGGAAATGTATGGGGTAATGCTTAAGGACAATGATGAAAGATATGCAACCATGACCTTAGAGCAGGTTATTGACAAGCTAAAAGGTTATGATTTCACCAAGAAATCGAGAGAAACAGATTCTGATCAGGTTCAGAACCCTGGGATATATCATGGAAAAACATCTTTCTCAAATGCATCATCTAGTTCGACCACTGCTTTGTTAGTTGGTAATACTGATGAAAATGGTGAAATGATCACATATGATTTGTGCCTACTTACCTCATCTGGTAGTGAAAATAAAGGTACAACTGCTGAGAAGTCAGCTCAGGGGCATCAAAAGATGCCTATGAGTGTGAAATCTGCTGAGCAACAATTATATGTTCTTGCATTCTTTGTTGCTTCCTATGAAAACTACATTTAGGGTAAAATCAATGATCCCATCTTGTTTGATGAAGACTATGATCAGATAGACCCTGATTATCTTGAAGAAATAGATCTCCAGGATCAACTAGCAATGTTATCTAGGAGAGTTAAAAATTTCTTAAAGAAGACTGGTAGAAAGGTTGTTGGCAATCGATCAGGGTTTGATAAAACCAAGATCAAGTGTTTTAACTGTCAAGGTTATGGACACTTTGCTCGTGAATGCCAAAGACCAAAGGTAGAAGTAGGAAATTGCAAGCAAGGCTCGGGAAGTACTCTAGCTTCCAAAGCCTTAGTAGTGAAACTGTTAGGAAGCTCTCATGGCTGAGATTGATGATCAAGAGATAGCTGCTGAGTCCATAAGCTATATGCCCACTGATGATGAGTTACTAGTGAAGGTGCCTGAGCTTCAAGTGAAAGCAAGTGATGAAGACGTGCTGTATATGGATTCAGCTGCTGAAATGAATCCAGACGATTTTGTAGCACGCATGGCTGAAGTGCAAATAGACTAGAAAAGGGTATGTATTGATATTCTTACTCTTGCTGATGTTTGTTATTTAGTTACTGATTTACAGTCTTAAGTAAGTGTTTTAACTGTGTCAAATCAGAATTTGTCATCCCAAGTAAGTGTTTTTAATGAATCTAATAAGACTATGATATCTGAACTTGAACAAGCTAAAAGTGATGTAATTAGATTAAGTGCAGATAAGGTAGATCTTAAAAATAAGATTAAGTCTGATTCTTCTGATAAAATTGCACTTAGAGATAAAATCAATGAAAAATCAATTATCATCGATGATCTCTATTTGAACTTAAAGGGCTTGAATCAAACAATAGCTGATAGGGATAGGGAGTTAGCTGAGATCAAGCTGAAGTTAGTTGAGCAAAATCGTAAGATTGAAACTTATAGAACTTCCGAAATGGATAAAATGCTTGATGCTCAACGTAGTGTAAAAGACAAGACTGGGATAGGATACAATGATGTACCCCATCCTTTTAATGCCAATTATACTAGTACTACTGTAGATTCCGAAATGACAGATGCTAGTCCTGAGGAATTAGTAACTAACAAGCCTGAATAGTCAGAGACACAGAAGAGTGTTCTTAAGGATCCGTCATCAGATAATAGTAACATTTCACATCTCACCAAAATACAGTTTGTATCTGGTGGAGTGATTAATAATACTAAGACTGATGATGAAATTAATAATGAACAGAAGGTTGATTCTTTATTGCCTAAGACTCCCAATGCTAAGGTTGATCAGACTGATAATGCAAAAGTTGGTAAGTCACGTAAACAGAGGTCGTGCTTCAAATGTCACCAGAAGGGGCATGTGGCTTCTTGTTGTCCTAACAAGAAGTTGGAAGCATCACCTAAGTTAGTGATTAATGAGAAGACACAGACCAACTCTAGTTCAATTATAGACAGGTTAGGTACCAAACCAGGATTAGGTAGCAAACCTGTAAATGTTTTGAAAAGAGATGGTACTCATAGTGTCTCCCCACCTAAACCTAAACGGCCTTATTCTCAAACTAATAATGTTTTAAATAAACCTAGAGATAAGACACCGTCGAGGGTTAGGACCCCCAGTAGAAACCACAGTCAGTTTGAGAGTGGTTCTACTTCACGTGCACAAGGACCAAGTTATGTGCCTAGGAGGTTTTCTACTCACTCTCCTCATAGGCAGAAGACTTCTGAACATCAACAGCCTCAAACTCCTGTGAAAGTGACCAAGACTCCCGATGGGAACAGTTATGGTTATTTTAAGGAAGTTCAAATTGTTGATGATAAGGGACAAACCAAGACCGTAATGGCTTGGGTCCCTCTTGAAAACTAATTGTGTACAACTTGTTATGTGTGCAGGAGCAGACTGTGAACAAGGACATTTGGTGGTATGTAGACAGTGGATGCTCAAGACACATGACAGGAGAACGAAGTCTACTGAATGACTTCAAGGAAGGTCTCAAGCAAAAGGTTAACTTTACAGGAGACAAAGGAGGAGTAATTACGGGAAAAGGAAAAGTTTCAAATGGAACTTTGACTCTTGAGGATGTGAACTATGTTGAAGAACTAACTCACAACCTAGTGAGTATTTTCCAAGTCTGTGATAAAGGTGATCCAGTTCATTTCAATGAAAATGAGGCTTTAGTTCTGAAGCCAGGCTTCACAATTCCTGAAGAATGGATATTGATGAGGGCATCAAGGAAGAAGGACATCTATGCTATCAACATGGGTGTTCCTAGCTCTTCAATGGTGTCTACACGTTTACTATCCAAGGCTTCTGAAACAGACGCTTTATTATGGCATAGGAGAATGGCACACCTGAACTTTAGAAAGATGAACAACATAACCAAAAATGGGTTAGTTCTGGGTGTACCACAAAAACGTTTCGAGTCTGAAGATAAGTGTGTTCCTTGCATGAAAGGAAAGCAGCACAAAAAACCACACAGATCTAAGACTGAAAACTCAAACTCCTCGCCATTTGATTTAGTCACATGGACCTCTTTGGCCCAATAAGCAAGAGAAGTCTAGGTGGATAATGGCACTGTTTAGTTATCACAGATGACTACTCTAGATTCTCATAGGTATTCTTTTTTGGGATTTAAGGATGAAACTCCTGGAATTTTAATGGAGTTCTTTAATCTAATAGAGAATGTCTATAAGACGAGAGTTAAGCGTATTCGTAGTGACAATGGAACAGAATTCAAGAAATTAACGTTAAATATCTATTGCATAAGCAAAGGGATACAACATCAATTCAGTGCACCTTATGAACCTCAACAGAATGGTGTAGCTGAAAGGAAAAATAGAACGTTGATTGAAGCTGCAAGAACAATGCTTGCTGATTCAATGCTTCCGGTCATCTTTTGGGCATAAGCAGTGAATACAGCATGTCATGTTCTAAATAGAGTTCTTACGGTTAAAAAGCAGAACAAGACTTGTTATGAGCTTTTGAATAATAAGAAACCTAACATAAAAGGGTTTGAACCCTTTGGAGTTTCATGCACAATATTGAAGACTGGACATCAAGCTAAATTCGGTGAGAAGGCAGACGAAGGATTTTTTCTAGGTTATATGCCCAATTCACCAAATAAAAGAGTCTTTAATAAAGTCACGGGATGTTTGGAGGTAGTTTATAACATTGAAGTTACAAGCTATACACCAGATGTACATAAAGGCTTAGATTGGCAATTTGATTATTCTGATCTTTTTGCATCATTTAAAGTTCATATTAGTGACTATGTCAGTAATTCAGAGATACCTGAACATTTATTGTTTGAAGATGGGAATAATGGTCCTGCTTCAACATCGAGTGTTCAACATTCTGGAATTAAGACTAATGTTGACTCAGATAAAGCTTCTACAAGTGAGTCACAACAACCTTCAGAGGATAAGTATCAAGAAACAGAAGATCCTGATAATCTTTCTACAAAGTTTGATGATATACTTACTCCTTTGAAACATTTAAGGATATCTTCTGCTCATACGGAAGATGTACCTTCATTGGAAGAGATTGGTACTAATTTAGGAGATGATATACCGGTTGAACCAGTTACTACAACTAGAACGAGTAAGAATCATCCCGTTGAAAACATCATCGGTGGTATTAATACTCCAGTTCAAACTAGGCATCAATCCAGAACTAGTACATCTGAAAACCAAGAATACCAAAGCTTGTATACTACATTGAAAGAGATAGGGATTACTAATCAATGTCTATATTCATGCTTTATCTCACAAGTTGAGCCGAAAAATGTGCAAATGGCTCTAAAAGAAAGTTCGTGGGTAGAAGCAATGCAAGAAGAACTTTCACAGTTCTCTAAGTTACAAGTATGGGAGTTGGTTGACCTTTCAAAGGGAGAATATCCAATTAGAACTAGATGGGTATTTAAGTGTAAGAAAGACGATTGGGGAATCGTAATTTGCAATAAAGCTCGTCTAGTGGTTCAAGGTTTTAACCAAGAAGAAGGTATAGATTACAATGAAGTGTTTGCACCAGTTGCTAGGCTTGAAGCAATTAGGGTATTCTTAGCATTCGCATCATTCAAAGAGATAAAAGTTTATCAGTTGGATGTTACTAGTGCCTTCTTGTATGGCAAAGTGGAAGAATTGGTGCATGTTTCACAACCGCCAGGGTTTGCTGATCCTGAGTATCCAGATAGAGTATATCGATTGAATAAGGCTCTATATGGATTACATCAAGCACCTAGGGCGTGGTATGGAACGTTATCAACATATCTACTTAAGATTGGATTTACAAGAGGATCGATTGACAGTACACTTTTTGTAAAGTGGAAGAAGAACGACTTTCTTCTCGTGCAAGTATATGTTGATGACATTATCTTTGGATCTTCTGATGAAAGGATGTGTCCAGAATTCGAGAAAGTCATGAAAAAAAGGTTTGAAATGTCTGCAATGGGAGAGTTGAATTTATTTTTAGGGTTATAAGTTGACCAAAAGAAGGATGGATTCTTTATTCATCAATCTAAGTATACATATGAGCTATTGGAACACTTTAAGATGGATGAAAGTAAGATCTACAATACTCCTATTCCAGTCAATCATGGACTAGGTCCAGATACATCGAGTGATAGCGATGTGGATCCAACTCTTTATAGAGCCATGATGGGATCACTAATGTATCTAACTGCCTCTAGGCCTGACATAATGTTTGTTGTTTGTATATGTGCAAGATATTAGGCTAATCCGAAAGAGTCACATATGCAAGCTATTAAACAAATCTTTCGTTACCTCAAAGGGAAACCTAAGCTGGGACTTTAGTATCTGATGTGACGTAAAAAGTCATGTTTTTAGAAGCTTTATTCCTCACATTTTGGACCTTTCTTTAGTAAAAACATTCCAAAACATTGATTATTTATCAAAATTCACTAAAGTGGTTCAAAAGTAGACGTTGTGGTAAAAATCACTGAAAACACTCTGAAATCGCACAAAACACAGCATTTTAATACAGGCCGATTCTTCCGACCTCATTTTCCTATCAAGGCACACCTCCTAACCTCTACCATCTGTTGTATAGGTAAAATCGAGACGGAAAAATCTGGAATCAAGTGAAACGGCCAAAGGACGGAGAAGACACTGCACTTTCAGAGCCACTAAAAGTCATTTCGGCTATGCCTGAGATCTACACATCCAATTTCTATGAGATTGGCATCATTAGAAGCGTAACGAAAGTACGAAACCACAGGCGAAAGAATCGAGTCAAACGGACGCATAACGAAGGAGATACGGACGTTTTAAGCAACGAACGAAATCAGACAGAGCCCGTATACTGTAACAACCGCCAAATTAGGGCTAGTATTAGCGCCTAATTCTTTGTAAATACATGTAATTAGTTCTGTGTTAGGCTAATTTATGTATCGGATTATATATTGGTGAATATATATACAACTTTGCGATTTGGCTTAAATCGTACACAACTTAAATAGAATGAAATTCTATTCGGTTAAAAACGGACGTTGGTGAACAAATGTTTATAAACTAAAATAACGCAATTATGACCGAAATGCTATTTTATAATAGTTAGTAACTGCCTTGTACTACCCGATTTAAAACTTACGCGATTTAAAGACGAAAGTAATTAAATTTAATTTAAACTGTTAAAGATTTAAGGAAATAATTTAAATAAATTATTTAACGAGAATTATAATTTTATAAAAATAATTAAACGCGTAAAATGGATATTTAACGTTTAAACGACGGAGAAAACGAACACCGCACGGAGCCCGATCGCGGGGACTGAAAAATGGGAGGATAAACCTCCCCATTTTCCCTTTCTTTCTCATTTTTCACTCACTCTCTCTCTCTCTTTCTTTCTTTTCTCTCTAATTCAAAAACACCACCAACCTCATAAATCATCAAAATAACACCATCAAACCTCACCGAAACATACCACTCGTTTGGAGAAAAACGACCACGACAACACGATCTACATTCCTATCTTTTCGGATTTTCAATCCGACACTTTGTAAGTTTCCGACAAATCCCGACATCTCTCGTTTTTGATCATTTCTACTAGTTTATGGTTTAAATAGGCTTATTATGTTCATATAAGGGTTGGGTAAAAGATTTGGACCCAACGGAAACCGGAAAACTCGTTTTCGACTAAATTTCCGGCCATCAGACCGCTACGTCGCACCTGGCCAGGGGCCTCTGCGACGTCGCGACCTACGTCGCACAAAAATCTCAACGTCGCACTAGCGACGTAGCCTATTACGTCACATTAACTTGCGGACGTCGCACGTAGCGACGTAGACTTTAACGTCGCAAACCGAACCAACGTCGCATTAGCGACGTCGCCCCCTACGTCGCATTGATTTGCGAAGGTCGCATCATGCGACGTACCTGCCTACGTCGCACCTTACGTCGCTTGCAACGTCGCATGCGACGTCGCACAAACCAGAACCTTGAAAACTCACATTTTCACTAAGTGTCGAACTTTTACAACCTCAAATCCTTATACGATACGATCTAACAATCATAATAAAACATACTTTCCTATTACAATTACTTTAATTTGCGTATTGAATGATAAACTTTAATTATAACAAATCACCAACGGGCCGTATACTTTGATACGAACGCGAACAAACCAACATTTAAACACAACGGGTTGTATGAACAACTAGCCTAGATGGTCTTGCGAGACATCTACTTACTTAACCTTACGTGTTTAGGCACTAGAAGGTTACGGGTTTGGAGAACCTACTTGCTTTACTACTACTTGCTATTTACCACTGCTTGACTCAGGTGAGTCTTACAGCCCCACTTTTACTATTTTATACTTTGGGGTGAGATACTTAGCAACTGTTTTACGCATGAACACAATGTACTGAACTGAAAACATTACTGATTACAAACAAACGCATTAGTTACTTTTATCCACTGAAAGCCTCCTAATCGTAAGTTGTTAGTTATGGTCTTAAGCGCGAGTACTAGTAGATGGATCCATTTGGGACTGACAATCCCTGTCTGGGGTGGTAGCGCCACCACGTACTGATTTACACGTAGAAACAGACATATTAGTATTTGTTACATATGAGTGTGCGGATAGCACTCACGGGGGTACGTGATATATTCACACTACACGGTTAAGCTTCAACTTATGAGCTCATGGCACTGTACTGATTTACTGAATTACTTACTTTGCTTGATAGCAATACGGGTACATACTTGTGGTTCATAACACCTACTTATTACTAAACCTGTGAGATTCACCAACCTTTTTGGTTGACACTTTTTAGCTTTGTATCTCAGGTACACTTACGGAGTAGGATCACTCCAGGATTACTAGCTAGAGTCGCATGATTTACAAACTGCATTTAACGGAGATTCTTCGGCATTATCTTTTGTAACTATGGTTATGTAATAGAATCTCCCGCTATACGCGTGGGCTCTAGGGAATTACATTTTGTATACGAAAACCTACGGTTTTCAAACGATTATTATTTATGAAACCTTTTCGAAACGTCTCATTTAGAGGTCGTTTACTATTAATCTTGCGCTTTGTATATTGATTAGTAACACCCAATGTATGCTTCCGCAACTCGGTAAATTAGAGGGTGTTACATATACGGCCCTAGGCACCGTATACGGTCCTATACAGACCATATACGGCCTTGTATAGACCGTATACCGCCCTATACAAGCCGTATACGGCCCCCCTTCCCCCATATTGTGCTTCGTTTGCTTGTACGTGCTACTTCTTGAGTTGTACGCGCGATTTAAAGCTTTGCCTATAAATAGTGGACACCCCTCACTTCACCAACAGACCATTTCTCTCATTTTCATTCTCTCCCTACACTTTCTCTCTCACACACATCACTCTCTCTCTAGTTTCTCTCTCTAGATATTTTCTCTCTCTAGAATTGGGCTAGTTAGAGAGCTAGTTAGGTAGAGGTAGCTTTTAGCTTTTGTACGGAGTCACTCCAAGACATTGTATTCGCGAAGATCTGTCTGTGATAAATTCGTATCAGGTTCTATTTATATATCTCTTACTTTCGAGTTTTAAACATGTGTTGCTTTGTTTATGCTTGTTTAGGATTGTATGCTAGATATATAATGTTAGGCTAGACATTTCTTTGTGTTTACTATGATGTAGTTATGTTAGAATAGTCAAAATGTTTATGCCATGCTGTTACTCTGCCCGTGTTACTTTAAAACTGTGTATGAACTCATAAACTGAATCTCGAATGTTTATCTATCCAACTTATGCTGTGGTTAGAAGCTTCTTGCTAGAACTTATCCAATTACTAGTGGTACGTTCTCTACCTATTCTATACTTGATGATCAATGAACTTGGTATGGCTGTGTTCTCTAGGTTGAAACAAATCATAAGAGACACGGAGCGTAGGATTAGAGATAGGTTAGATTCATGTTTATCTATTATATATCTTTGAGAGAACTTTCGGGATATCTATGATCTGATTATTGGTTATCTGCTATGCTTAGGATTATGGTGTTCTGTTATGTGTCACCCTATTGCATGTTCTTGTTTGATTGTTGCCTTAGGAATGATGCATGCTAGAGTTATCCTCCTGGTTCATATCAGTAACTGTATAATTAGGTTTTCAGACACAGAATATTGGTTTACACAGTAGATTAACATGCATGGAATAGTTGTGATGATTTATATCTGTAATGTTGAACAATTTAACTGATCGTTAGCCCGATTATCCCAACTTGGTCTGCGGGATTATCCCCGTTCGTGTTCTTGTTCAATCAACAATTCACACTACGATACAGACGTCTCTGATGACTATGACTGGGGACCAGGATTCGAGGATAGTCGTCGGTTAAATTGGTCTGTACATTTGGGAGAACTTCCGGTGTATTTGGCTTCTATAACTGCTATCCACGTGAGATGTTATTTATCTGATTGCGGACAACTCTACGTTAGATATTTAATAGGCTCGTAGTTGTAGCTCATTAGGATATAGGAAATCTGCGAGAGTAATGTGGAACCCTAATTAATGTAACGGAAAAACCGTAAAACGCCCTATTACTCGGTATAGTGCTGGAAACACCAATTGGTGGAGTACAAACGTATGGAAGCCGCGGAACGGTTGTAGGTACAATACTTTGCATCAATTATGTTTCTATCCTCTCCGGATTAGTCATCACATCTAGCAGCCTTACCCTTGACTATTCATCAATAACACATAACGAAATCATAGTAAACACTTGCTTATCCTCTGTTGACCGAGTCTCCGTACAAACCTCTTTTGTTTTATTTTCTTTATTTAAATTAGTATTTAGTTATAAAAACCAAACCTATCCAAAAGCATTTAAAAACCCTAGCTAGATTCCCAAAGATAATAAAACTTCCTAGACTCCCATGCCCGTTGTAGTTTGAAGAACGACACCTGAGTCATACATACCACTTACTGCCCTTTTAGTTCTGTCAGTAGTATACAACTTAGGATTCCCCTGCTCTATAAATTTAAACCCTGTCCGCGCGTCCCGGTTGGGAGGTTCAACGATCGGAGTAAAACCCGTCCGACACCCGGGAGGCACGACAAGCTTTTGGCGCCGCTGCCGGGGACTACAAAGACCGATTTTAGGAATTTTGTTATCTTAGTTATTTAGCGATCCTTACGGAAGATCAATATCATCCGGAAGTGACAGTTTTTATCCCTAGGTTAGTTAGTTTTTAATTTCCCGTCCTTAGTTAAACCTACCTTTTCCAAAACCCTATTTTCTTTTAAAACAAGTTATGGCGAATTGTATCACTCTCGCCTCATCAATCCAACCACTGCTAGAGGGACGAGGAGGACCAAACGTATCACCAACCGATGAAAGCATTGAAATCAGACCACACTTCATTAAATTACTTAAATCGCAGTGTCAGTTTCATGGTCTTTCAGTTGAAAATCCAAACGCCCATCTTAACAAGTTCATCAACCTTTCCGACTCTTTCGAACAAACCGGATACAGTGTCAAAGTCACCCGACTTCACCTGTTTCCTTATTCTTTAGCTTTCCGAGCTCATACATGGTTTTATGAACTCGAACCCAATTCGATTCATACATGGGAGGAGATGGCTACTAAGTTCTTAGCAAAGTTTTTCCCTCCGTCCCTACAAACCAAGCTCAAAAATGAAATCATTAACTTTCGTCAAGAAACTACTGAATCATTAAGCTCAGCTTGGGAACGCTTTAAGAATCTGCTTGGAAGATGTCCGAATCATCAGTTGGTTGAAACGAATCTGGTCTGCACATTCTACAACAGTCTGAATCCTCATCACCAACAAACCCTCGATGCTGCTTCATCCGGAAATTTCATGCTACATACTTCAGAAGAAGCCTGGAAGTTGATTGAGACGATAACGATGCACCAACATGACTTGGAGTTTGATGAACCAACCTCGGAAGACAAAGACACTTCTACTCAAGCGTTCGACACTTTAAAAGCTCAACTCGAATCCATCTCTAAGGTTGTCAGTAATATGCAAGACTCTTCCAAACCTAAAAAGCAACCTCAACGGCTCTTCTCACGCTCGAAGCCCAAGGAAGATGTTCTCGCCACATCTGGAACCACTAATCAAATCATTCCTTCAAAACTTTTCACTCAGCGGTTATCCAAACAACCTATCTCTCATTTGTCAGTTCCCTCTACACCCTCTATTTCTTCTCAATTGTCTTCTCGTCTAAACAATATGATTTTCAATAACTTCATGGTTGAGTAAAATAATAAAAACAAACAAATTGTTGATTTTCAAAACCAAATTGATTATTTGCTCAGAATTTCAAACGATTTAATTAAAAACATGGAGGATAATGTTAAAAGATTGTTTTTAAAAGTTGAGGAGAAGCAAAGAGAAGAAGCGATTAGCAAAGCTATTCATCATTTATCTTATGATTATGATGATATCCTTGTTGTCACTAGAGGCGGAAAAGAGACTAAGAATGAGAAATCAGAAGATATTCCTTCAGACGAGCCTTCTAGTTCTTCTCTACCCATTGATTCAATACCTGTTGATACTCCTGTCACCTCTCCTGAACCAGAATCTTCCAAAGCCCCAGAAGTAGTTAAACCAACACGTATACCTTTCCCTGGTAGGCTTTAGAAAGAGAAACAAGAAGCCCAGTTTGGAAAATATCTAGAGATGTTCAAAAGCCTACACTTAAACGTTCGATTATTAGATGCTTTAGTTGAAATGCCTAGCTGTGCCAAATTCTTTAAAGAACTTATATCCAACAAAGAAAAACTCAGACATATAGTTAACTTGCACTTAGACGCAGAATGCTCTTTAATTATGCAACAAGGACTGCCCCCAAAGCTAGGAGACACTGGCCGTTTCACTATTCCTTGTTACCTTCAGGATGTTCAAATAAGTAACGCCTTAGCTGACTTAGGAGCTAGTGTAAACCTTATGCCATACTCGCTTTATAGGAAACTAGGATTAAGCGAACTTTTACCAACCCGTATGACCATCCAATTAGCTGATAGATCAGTTAAACTCCCTCGAGGAATTGCTGAAGATATTATGGTACGTGTTGATAAATTCATCTTTCCTGTTGATTTTGTTGTTATGGATATTGAGGAAGACGCTCAGGTACCACTCATCCTTGGTAGACCTTTCCTAAATACTGCCAAGGCCGTCATTGACGTGAATGAAAAATCTTTAAAACTTAGAGTGGGAACTGAGGAAGTCACCTTCAATGTCGATAAACTAATGAAACTTCCTATGGGAGAAGACCTTGGTCTTGTAGATTCTATGCAGGAAATAATTGAAGAACACTTGGAAGAAATCCTCGCAGTAAGCAGCATTAATCCCCTTCCGAACACTGTCATCACAACAAGGAAAATCTGTGAAGAAGGTTATGCTCAGCTATCTCGGATCCATCCATTGCATCAAAGGAAGTGCTATTACCTTTAAAGAATTCCAACTTACAGCCCAACAAATTTATCACTACTGTACCACTTGGACAAGGCACTCCGGTCACTCTCTTGAGAAGAAGCCCTAATTCTGAAGTTCCTGATTCATCTCTCTCAAAAGAAGAAATTCTGAAGACTCTCAAGGAAATGGAGTCAATGCTTAAACCATCCGATCCGCAACTTTCTGAAAGTTGTGAAAACTTGAATCCATAGATTACTTTTAGCACATCTTCTTCAGCTCAGTTTCAGAGATTCGCATTCACAAAGGACAACAAAGAAATAATCACTGAAGATAATGCAATCTCTCAATCTTCCCAAGTAAAATATGAGCTGAGAAAAGATGATCTTTACAACAATACAGAATGGGTTGAAATAGCATCAGCCAACATTCCAGAGGCACCTGCAATTGAGTCAGATTACCAGACAACATACGATGAGCTTAAGAGAGACGAGATTGCAAGGATGAAGCCTTCCACTGAAGAACCACCCGAATTGGAGCTGAAGGAACTTCCCTCACACCTTGAATATGCTTTTCTCGAAGGAACTTCGCACTTACCGGTCATCATATCCAAAGATCTGAAGCCTGAAGAGAAAGCACTACTCATTGAGGTTCTAAAGTCACATAAGAAAGCGATTGCATGGAACATCTTTGACATACAAGGGATCAGCCTAAATTACTGCACTCACAAGATATTAATGGAAAATGACTTCAGGCCCTCTATTCAAAGGCAAAGGAGAGTTAACCCAAAGATTCAAGACGTGGTGAAAAAGGAGGTTATCAAACTCTTGGATGCTGGTTTAATTTACCCTATTTCAGATTCCCCATGGGTCAGTCCAGTTCAAGTCGTCCCAAAGAAAGGAGGCATGATGGTCATCGCTAACGAAGACAACGAGTTGATTCCAACACGAACCATCACCGGTTGGAGGGTATGTATCGACTATCGGAAACTAAATGAAGCTACACGCAAAGATCACTTCCCCCTACCATTCATTGATCAGATGCTTGAAAGATTGTCAGGAAACGAATTCTATTGCTTCCTCGATGGTTTCTCCGGCTATTTTCAGATACCTCTCGATCCAAAGGACCAAGAAAAGACGACGTTCACTTGTCCATACGGAACCTTTGCCTACCGACGTATGCCGTTTGGCTTATGTAATGCACCAGCGACATTTCAAAGATGCATGGTAGCAATCTTCCATGACATGATTGAACAATGCATGGAAGTGTTCGTGGATGATTTTTCGGTTTTTGGAGATTCGTTCACCACTTGTCTTTCTAACTTGAACAAGATGCTCACCCGATGTGAAGAATCGAACCTAGTTCTGAATTGGGAAAAATGCCATTTCATGGTAAAAGAAGGCATAGTTTTAGGACACCGTATATCCAAAGCTGGAATTGAAGTTGACAAAGCAAAAGTCGAGACTATCTCAAAACGTCCACCACCCACCTCTGTCAAAGCAATCCGAAGTTTTCTAGGACACGCCGGGTTCTACCGTCGCTTTATCAAAGATTTCTCTAAGATATCCCGACCTATGACTCATCTCCTCGAAAAGGATACTCCGTTTGTCTTTACAGACGAATGTCTCAAGGCCTTCGATCATCTGAAAGATCTGCTTGTTCATGCACCGATCATGGTTGCTCCAGACTGGAGTCTCCCATTTGAAATCATGTGCGACGCCAGTGATTTCGCAGTCGGAGCAGTTCTGGGACAGCGGAAGGAGAAACAGTTTCAACCAATATACTACGCCAGCAAAACGCTCACTGACGCCCAAGAGAATATTACAACCACAGAAAAAGAGCTGCTAGAGGTAGTATTTGCTTTTGATAAATTTCGTTCTTATCTAATCTTGTCCAAAACTATTGTCTATACAGATCACTCAGCTCTGAAATATCTTTTTAAGAAGCAAGATGCTAAACCTCGCCTTCTACGATGGATTCTACTCCTTCAAGAATTCGACATCGAGATCAAAGACAAAAAGGGAGCAGAAAACGTCGCGGCGTACCATCTCAGCCGATTAGAGAATCCTTCAATGGATAAGTTGCACGAAAAAGACATTCAAGACCAGTTTCTAGAAGAACAGCTCATGCATGTTGGTAAATACTATCAAGGGTCACGATCTACAAATGATCCCTGGTATGCAGACTATGCCAATTATTTGGTGGGAAAAATCGTACCTAAAGGAATGCCAACCTCTCGAAGACAAAAATTATTTCACGATATAAAATATTACTATTGGGACAACCCTTTCCTCTTTAAGGTTTACCCTGATCAAATCATTAGAAGATGCGTTGATGGGAAAGAGGCTGAACATATCTTACACCAAAGCCACCATGGACCTACTGGAGGACATCACGGTACCAACATGACCGCAAGAAAAGTGTACGATGCCGGCTTTTTCTGGCCAACCATATTTCGAGATGCGTACGATCTGGTGAGACGCTGCGATATCTGCCAAAGACAAGGCAATATAACAGCCCGGAATGAAATGCCCCTAACAAACATCCAGGCCTTGGAAATCTTCGATATCTGGGGATTAGATTTCATGGGACCGTTCCCTAAATCTAACAGTAAAGAGTACATCTTGGTTGCAGTCGACTACGTCTCCAGGTGGGCCGAGGCCCAAGCTCTCCCAACAAATGACGCCAAAGTGGTAACCAAATTTCTCAAAAAGCTATTTAGTCGATTTGGAACTCCAAAAGCAATAATCAGTGATCGTGGTACACACTTTTGCAACGTTCAATTCATGAAAGTTCTGCAACAGTATGGTGTCACTCACAAGACATCAACAGCTTATCACCCCTAGACAAATGGGCAAGCTGATGCAACAAATCGAGCTTTGAAAAGAATCTTGGAAAGAACTGTTGGTAATCATGGGTACAAATGGGCTGAAAAATTAGATGATGCATTGTGGGCATTCAGAACCGCCTATAAAACACCATTAGGAACCACACCATATCGTCTAGTTTATGGCAAGGCATGTCACTTACCAATTGAGCTGGAATATAATGCATACTGGGCTTTGAAAAACTGCAACTTAGATATTTCTACAGCTGGAGCAAATAGACGAATGCAGTTGAATGAGTTAGCCAAACTAAGGGATCAGGCATATGACAACTCGTTAAGCTTCAAGGAACGAACTAAGAGAATTCACGATGCTAAGCTGAGGCCCTCAAGATTCAAAATAGAAGATAAAGTGCTGCTCTTCAACTCGCGATTCATGAAATTCTCTGGAAAGTTTAGAATCAGGTGGAGCGGACCATTCATAGTTTCAAAGGTATTTCCTTACGGTGCAGTCGAACTCGAGGCACCAGAAGGTAATTTTAAGGTTAATGGTCATCGCTTAAAGCATTACTTCGAAGACTTTCCCATCAAGGAAGATGTCTTTATCTTTGAACCACCGTGAGTCGACGAAAAGGTACAAAGAGTCAAGCTAGAGACTCGTAAAACAAGCGCTCTTGGGAGGCACCCCAAGCCTTTCTTTATTTCTGTCATTTTATTTCTTAGTTTATTTTTATTAAGTATGGTTGTCTCTGAACTAATAAAATTGCAGGCTTGCCACTTATCTGACTTCGAATTGCAAAATCTGAGATAAGTGTAGTTCATTAACTATCACTGTTAGCATTACCTGTTTATTTTATCTTGTTTCAGGATGGACGCTATTGACGCTGATCATGTAGCTGCGAGACCACACAGATGACACAGACCTCGTAGATGCAGAGCGCAGAGAGCGGCTATGCTGACCATCACTGAGGAGGACCTGACTGATGTCCCGATCACTCACGAGGAGTTGCCCGATGAGAGGCCCTCATCACCTTTGCCAGCCCCCGTACCTACTTTCGAGTACGGTATCACTACGGCTGACCCAGCTACTTCATGGGCCCTCTTCCGGACACTCTCCATCCAGCATGACATCATGTCCTCTATCTGTGAGCAGCCCGAGATTCCGAGACCTGCTGCCATTCCCTACAGGCTTGGCCCGGATCCAGGACCATCTAGCCTTCCATGGTTCTTCTGTCCTCCTGCTGATCCACCTGTTCTCTCTACTGCTGGAACTTCCACTGGCCCGATTGCTGCAGCTGCTGATCCTGATCCAGCATTGCCCACAGGATTTGCATCACCAGACCGCAGCCTCACAGAGCAGCTTGTGGCTGTTTTTGATGCTCACACTTCTGTCACCCACACTTCCACTGACGAGATTGTGAGTCAGGCTGTGGCTACTATGGATTTCTCCATCCCATCTCCGACTTCCATCTTTGATAGGGATGCTGTGGAGGAGTTTGATCCTGATACTGATGACCTGCTTGACGACTTTTAGATTTTATCTTTAGTATTTACTTTCTGTATTATGACTCTGTACTTACGCTTTAGACCTGCTACCTAGATGAGATACTGTGATATGTGTGTTGTTGTTTATTGCAGAATTCAGCTTTGTGTGGAATGGATGATCTTAAACGAGCCTGGTCCTTAAAATCCAGCAATTCACTAGCACCACTCCTGCACAAACCTGGTCTATTCCAGTAAACACAAATGAGGAGTCTCTCTGTTCCTTTCTCCCCGTTTCAAATATTTTTATTATTCCTATGTTGGTGCGTTTAATTTTTGTGCCTCATCCTAAACTTATCACTAAGTGTGGGATTCCAACCCAAATTAAAACATTTGAGAAACATCTACTTATATGTTCAAACTCTAAGTGTGGGATTTTACTAGTAAAATCTCTACTCAAGAGAACATTAGGGACAATGTTCCTCTAAGTGTGGGATGGTAGGTATAGAATACCTTAAATGGCGATTTTTATGTCCAATAGCAATCTTTCTCTCAAAATTTTTTCAAAAATAAGGTCAAATTTTTTCAAAATTTATGAGTCTAACTCAGTTTTTGAGTCTCAGATACTACTGAGAGAAACCATTTTCAAAATATAAGTATGATATTTCTAAAAGCCTAAAGGAAATAAGGTAGAAATTGCTTAAGCAAGAAGTGATAATCAAAGGAGCATGACTAGACACATACAACCCTTTGTATTGAGGTATCTTGAGCCCAAAAGCATTCATCTTTAATGCTTCACTTTCATTTCTTGTGTGTGTGCCGATGTCTGTATCTCTGAATTAGAACTTGCTCTTGACATACGCTTCGAGACCATATTGGTGTGTACCGTACGCGGTATAGGTGCAATTAAATGACCTTGACATTCCTTAGGACTTAACCCATTTCTTACATATCTTTTCAAGCCCAAAACCCTTTCCGATGCTCATTTTTAGTATCGAAGATCCACCTAGTATACCCTGTTGAGCCTAAACCTTTCGTTTCTTCAGAACCCTAATTTTCACCCACTTCCCAAAATTACCCCCCAAACTTATCTTGGAATTTCTGAGGTTATGAAGAACACCCTTTTAGAATAGCTGTTTCAAATATCCTACTCATTCGCATTCTCCAAAATCAAGCTTCTCAAGAAATGGTGCGGGAAAATTAGCACACAAGAGAGCTAGAAGGACAATGGTGCGGGAAAAATTAGCACCTGGAAAAGAATCAAAATTATCAAGATAGAAGAAAAGATTTCTAAAGGATTCAAAATATAAAAATTCCTTGGAAATTCTCTATCAAAGAAATTCTGGAGAAAACAAAAAGAAAAGAAAAAGAAAAAGAAAAGAGAAAATAGCTCCGCAAATAAAGCTGAAAGTTTCAAAACATAGCTCTTCATGGAAAATTCGACAGAAGCTGAAACAGCTACCAACTCTCCGTTCCTCTCCGTTCTAAATAAAGTTGTTCATAATCTCAGTGATTTTAGGATAAGCTAAACACCCTCGCAACCCAAAATTACCACTTTCCATACCCTTCATCCTCACCAAACATTACAACCCTCTGAATGTCTTGAGATAATTAGCACCGTCCTCACCTAAATGGTGGAGATCCGATTCTCGATCAAGCCTATGACGATGAGTGCATCATGACGGGCTATTTTGAGCGATTTTGTTTGAGCTAGATTGATAGGAAACCCGATACACTTTGAGTGAATTAAGTGACCACCTTTAGTGAGATCGCCTAGTCATGTGTACTCCAAGATCACGAGATTTGGATGTATGCCTAAGAGAATCTCTTCTTGCTTATGGAAGGATCATCTTATCTTCCTCCACACTTTTAGAGTAACTTGCGTATATGAGGAAATGCTAATCTCGGAAAATATTCTCTGACTCGCCCCTAAAAACATGACTTAAAACATTTTTCAGAGAGTTGTTGCTTGAGGACAAGCAACGTCTAAGTGTGGGATAACTTGATGTGACGTAAAAAGTCATGTTTTTAGAAGCTTTATTCCTCACATTTTGGACCTTTCTTTAGTAAAAACATTCCAAAACTTTGATTATGATGATCCCAGTTAGAGATCTTAGTATGTATTACTTTGATTGATTATTAATAAGCTTGCGGAATAGTTTATTAATAACTTGAAGAACAAAATTGTAAGAATAATATCTAACCAAAAGCTTCAATATTATTATCAATAATACGAACACACAATTGTGTTAGGGTTTACAACCTTGAAGCTAAGAACTAGAATGACTCGTATCTATCTAGGGTTTTACAGGATCTCTATTTATAACATATAGAGTCCTTTACAGAATCAAACATATTAGGAATCCTCATCTACTCCTAATATAACTCTAACCAACTCTATCTAACCAACAGTGGTTGTCTATATAACTAACAGGGTTAGTACTCGTATATTACTAACAGAGATTGAGTATATACACAATACAATGTTACACGTTCAACAGTGGCACTGTTAGACTAAAACTAATTGACAGTGGCACTGTCAATACAAAAACTCTAACATTGGTGAACTTCTTCTAACAGCGGCAATCATACTTGTATTCTGAGCAGATATGACAATATCTCAGGTCTCAACAATCTCCCCCTAAACTTGATCATTCTCAGCAATGAATCAAGTTTCTTCATCTTTCTTTTCATCTTTCTGAGTTTGATTCTGTTTTCTCCTTTTCTCCTCCTCTCTCATTCTTTCCAACTCCATTCTTTTATGGAACTGATTGATCACCATATATAAAGCATTAAATGCTCCTTCTGAATCACTGTAGTTCTTAGTTGAGATGCAAGCACATTTCTTAGAGTCTGAGTTCCCAGAACATATCTTCTTTCATCAAGCATGTAAATTGACATTCCACTTCTGAATAGAATCATATGAACTCCAGCTCTAACAAAATGTCTCCATGTATTCACAGCATCAATACAATTTAAGAACAAATTGATGAATGGCTCAGGCTCAAACAGCATATTCAGACATCTTCCCAATTCTCTTTCCATAATCACCAGTGAAGCCTGCCTATCTCCTTGACTGTTTAGCTCAAACAGATCTAGAATGTCTAATCTATTCACATTCTTAAGCACATCAGCAACAGATGCCAAGTATTGCTCATTCCCATCTTCTCTAACAATCTTGATCTGTTCTTTATCACCATCAGTAACTTTTGATTTTATTCATTTCCATTCAATTATCTTTGATGATCTATCATGATTGATGTGAATATTTTCTTTATAATCCTTCACTTCTTTGATATATTTCTTCAACTATTCTGCATCTCTCTCTAAATCAGGAACTACACTATCAGAAGCAAGAACTCCATTCCATCTGCTCTTTATATTTTGATCAGAAAGACTTTTTAACTCTCTTTCTTTGGCTTCTATTTCCTTTTGCTCTTTTGTAACACCCCCAAATTTATTGATTTGCGGAAGCTTGATTTGGGTGTTACTAATCAATAACAAAGCACAAAGATATATAGTAAACGACTCTATAAGCGTCGTTTTAACAAAATATATTGATAATTGAAATGTTTACAACATTTAAAGCTTTACATAGCTCGAGTTTAAATAAAAGGAGATTTCAGTACATAAGTACTTGTACAAAATATACTAATGCAAGAAAATCTCAATCGTCTGTATGCTGACTCGAGCTAAGGTCCTGAAGCAGAAACATCCTACTGCTTGGTACCTGCGATATATGCTAAAAGGTCAGCTATAAAGCTGGTGAGCTCACAGGTTTAAAATCAGTTAATATAGTATGAACCGCAAGATTTAAATAATGAATTGCATCCAGCAATTATATGATAGTAATCGTGTATACAGCCATGAGCACATAGTTGAGCTTAACTCGAGGGTCGGGTCCCCTATAGAGAATTCCGGGCGAGGTGCCTCCACGAATGCCTAATCCACATTCGTCTTCCCAAATATTAGTACGTCCGTTTACCCGGTTAGTGCTTGCTAACCCGGACGAGGTGGGTCAATCCTATATGGTACCATATACTAATATTCACGCTACAACGTATTAACAACTATGCTGACGGAGGACTTTAAATGATTAGTTAAGAAAAACTCATGTAGTATATGAAATGTTTGTACTTGCGTTCACATGTTAAAAGTTGAGCAATATATCACACCCCTGAGTAAAACAGTAAAAAGAGGGGCTATGAGACTCACCTGAGTCGTTGAGTTTATGAAAATAAACTGAGAATGATTAGCCGAGAATCGAAGTCCAAAGACTTGTAACCTGAGGGTGTCCACGACACGCAATGGTTATAATATGCGAAGGTATCTAATAAGACTACCTTGTAGTTGTTCGTCCAACTATAATGTCCAAATGTTCCCAATTCGGTGGATAGTTTAAGTGTTTGAAAACGAGTACGGCCCGTTGGTGATTATTGGTAATAATGATCTTGATGTTATTTTGTTAGTTTCAAAGTGTTATACAAGTTTGATGTTTGGTGTGAAATGTGTCTACGAAATCTAAGTACGGGGGTCCGGGGGCAGCGCCCCTGGTAGCGGGGTCCAAGGGGCGGCAGCCCCTGGCGGAGTCCAAGGGGCAGAGCCCCTGGCTGGGGTCGAGCTGACCTGGTCAGCTTGGAAAATTTTTATTTCTACTATATTGCTTTGACGAAAAACGCATCTGGATCCGAATTTGGGTAGAATCAGGTGTTAAAATTTTAGGTCCCGACACTTGGTAAGAATCTGAGTTTTCAAGTTCTGGTTTGTGCGACGTTAGGTGTGACGTCGCAGGTAAGGATTGCGACGTTGAGCATGACGTCGCAAAAGGCGACGTTTCGCAATTTAATGCGACGTTAAGGATGATGTCGCTATACGCGACGTTGTTGATTCTAGCGACGTAGTAGGCGACGTCGCTATGTGCGACTTCGTAATTCAATGCGACGTTATGTGCGACGTCGCTAAGGCGACGTTATTGATTTCTGTGCGACGTTATACGCGACGTCGCAAAGGCTCCAGGCCAGATGCAACGTTACGGGCTGTTGGCCGGATTTTGTGTCGAAAAAGAGTTTCCCGGCCACCGTTCGGTCCAATATTTTTACCCAACCCTCCAATGGACATTTTAAGCCAAAACAAACAACTAGAACACAAAAATACTAAAAATCGAGAGATGTCGGTTTTTGTCGGAAACTTACAAAATGTCGGATTGAAAATCCGAGAAGATAGGAAGATAGATCGCGAGGTGGTGATTCTTTTGTTCCAAACGAGCGAGGAGATCCGAGCGTGTTTAGTGGTAGTATTATGTGATTTAATGGGGTGATGGTGGATGGTGAAGTTGAAAGAAAAGGGAGAAAAGGGAAAGGAGAGAGAGAGAGTGGGTTGGAGAAATGAGAAAAAGAGGAAGAAAGGTGGAGGTTATCCTCCACTTTTCAGCTTCGCTCCGCGCTCCGCGTGGTGTTCGTTTTCTCCGTCATTTAACGTTTTATAATTATTTTACATATTAATTGGTAAGTTTTAAAATACAAATTATTACGCGATATTTTATTTAAATATTTTACAAATCAATTTATATTTGAGTTATAAAAAGTAAGTTTGTTTATTTAGTTTGCGCGTTTTAATATCTTTAAATCGTATAAGTTTTGTTCGTATGGTCTGAATAAATACGAAATATTATCATAATGAGATTGTTGATATAAAAACGTTATTTAATAAAATTGATCACCAACATCCGTATTAAATTGAATCGAAATACATTCGATTTAAATTGCGTACGGTTTAATCAAATCGCATTTTCGTATATATTCAACAATATATATAATTCGATACATTAATTAGCCTAACACAGAACTAATTACATGTATTAACATATGATTAGGCACTAATTACTAGTCCTAATTTGGCGGGTGTTACATCTTTCTTTTCAATTCTCTCTTGCTCCTCTCTTCTCATTTGCTCAGCAATTTTCTTTCTATCTTCAGCCAACTTTTTCTTAATGAATTTGTCTTTCTGAATCCTTTTCTCAAAATCTTCCTTTTCCTCATTCTGATATTTTTCATAAGCTCTTTCCAATCTCTTTACATCCCATCCTTCAAGCACACTTCTTGGTGCATATCTATCACCAAGAATTCTGAGTAAATCCTTTTTCCTCTGAGCTGCAGTTGGTGGTTTGTTTCTTTTCTTCTCAAGCTCAGCTTGTCTTTTCAGTTTTTCCTTTTCTTCAGCAGCTTGTTTGAGCTTTGCAAACCCTGGATCCAAACCATCATTACCAACCTTTTTGTTGATCATGTCATGGACCTTTTGAGCAGACAACCCTTGACCTTTTGCAGCCATATCATTCAGCATCTGTGCAGCCTTTTGTGATAAGGTTACCACACTAAAGTCTTCCAGTATAACATCAACATCAGGTCCTTCCTTTCTCTTAGACTCAACTGCCATTCTTAACATTCTCTCATCATGCTCCTCCTGAGCTCTCATGGCCTCATCCAAATCAATTGGAGGCTCTACAACCTTCTTAACCTTTTTCGCTTCTTTCAATTTTCCCTTACCTTTGTCCTTTGAATCAATCTTTGGCAGATCAGACTTAGGTTTGGGTGTTTGTGTAGGCTCTCTTATTGTAACAGGCACTTCTAGAGCCCTGGCAGTGGTAGTTGCTGTAGCAGTGGTGTAAACTGGAGTAACAGTAGTTGTGACAACAGTTGTGGAAATATTTGAAGTGTTAACAGAGGTTGATATAACAGTGGTTGAATTTGTAGTAACAGGGGTAGGATTTGTAGTAACAGGGGTTGTATTAACAGGGGTTGCTGCTGAAGTACCAACAGTGGTAGATACCTCAACAGGGGTAGATACCAAACTACTAGCAGAGGTAGAAACACTACTAGCAGTGGTCAAAGATTGAGTTTCAACAGGGGTTTGTACCTTAGCAGAGGTAGACTTTCTCTTTGGAATTGATTTCTTTCTATTATAAATCTTCACTCTTTCTTCCTCTTTAGCTTCAGATTTTGACTCTATAAACTCCCTCTCAACCTCTACATCACCACTTTCCATATCCTCTGTTTCAACAGATTTAACATCCTCATTATCACTCTTTTCTTCATACACCAACCTATCACTAAAACTTACTCTTTTGCTCATATCAAGATTTGCTCCCATAATATCCCAGATATAAAGATTAGCCACAGCCTTAAAAGGTAATCCTTTGTTTAATGGAAAAACATTTAAAGCTGGACCACTTTGTGTATTATCATCCGCAACATTTTCACTTGTTTGAACATTTTCTCCCACATACACCACCATTCTCCTATCATTCTCAGCATCTACCATCTGTTCATCCATGTCTTCATTAATCACATAATCTGAGACATTCAATTCATCTTCAACACCTCTATCATCCTCATCATTAAACTCAGGTATATCCATGAAGCTAATATCACCTGCACCTCCAGTATCACCATCATTGTTATCATCTTGACCATCTGAATCATCACCATTATTCTTCTTATCTTCAGGCATATCATTCTGCTCATGATCATCTTTATTCTCCCCCTTGCCTGAAGATTCCCCAATGTTAGTAGCAGGCAACAAAACTTTATCAACTGCATCTTCAACAACTGACAACCTGGTTTGTAAATCAATGATTTCCTCCCTCTGTTTCTTTATCAATTCACTCTGGGCAGCCAACATAACATGTTGCTCCCTTCTCAAAGCTCTTTCCTTCTCAAACTTAGTCCAAATCAGCTTGACATCATGTACCAGATCATCAATAGTCAATTCCCTAGTTACATTACTAGCCTCATCAACATTGGAGTGTGACCTCCTAGATGAATCATCGACTACATCTGCCACTGCATATGTCCCTTTGTTATTGGTACTAGGACCTACATTTGAATCATCACCCATAGGTTCATCAAGTATAGTTGCCTCTGGTTGGGTCTTATTGATGTTACCACTATCCTGCCCTGCCAGTGGGCTAGAAACAGTAGTGGCAGCCCTTCCAGAATGAACATTTTCATCAAGTATGTTCACCTGTTGTGGTGGATCATTTGACTGAGACTGTGGAGAAACAGGAATCTCCATAGCCTGTTTAGCCTTCTTGGATCTCTTGGCTTTACTTTGGGTAGGCTGTTGGTTCCCTTGTTTTCTTTTGGTGCCACCTCCCGATGTGTGTTCAGAACCAACTTGTGTTGTTGGCCTGTCATCATTTGGTCCAAGTGATGTTGGTAATAGGTAGTGGCGGAAGGAGCAACTAACATTGTAGAAAATAATGCAGTTTCCTTCTTGTAAAAAGTATTCTGATACTGGTTCATAGCTCTAATAGTCCTCACGGATAGAGTAGAACTAACTATTACACTATCCTCTGCTGGCAAATTTGACAATTGAGTATTCAACAAAAGCTGAACAAATCTAGGGTACATAATGAATGTATCACCCTTTACATTCCTAATCATATTATCTAAGATAAACTTACACATATTAAATTTAATACCCTGTGCCAAGCAGATAATAGGATATGCAATACTTGAACTAAATTCATTAAAACTAGTTCTCTTTTGTGACAAACATACCAGAAAAGTATGAATGTAGAACTTCCACTGAGGACAGAACCATGACTTCAAGAAAGTATATTCTGATCTTGCTTTTCCAGAACCTTCATACCCCATATCTGTTATACCTTTAAACAAATCATCTCTTGATAATTCCAGAATTCCTCCTTCATCATCAAACTGCAGAAGTTCTCTAAGAACAATCTCAGTCACCATTACCTTCTTACCCTTGACAGTGGAATGAATGTGAGTAATTCCATTAACATTCCCTTCCTTTGCGTTCTGCCAGAATTCTTGAATGTGTGATCGTATCAATCTTGGAGCGGCAGTAAGGGCATATGTAACTGGACAGTTACTCAAGAAATCGATAATAGGGTGAAAATAATCATCTGCAATTTCTTTGTTCAAGAAAGCCCTCATATTGTGTTCAGAATGAACACTTAGCGTAGAAGTACCAGAATTAGATGAAGATGACGATGCCATTGATGAAATTGATGAAAGAACGAAGAGCGGTTTACAATAAACAAATCCAAATGAGAGCGATTATTGAAGGGTTTTGAAAATTTTGAAAGCGTAATTGAAAAAGTGAAGTATTTGAGTACTTATATGATGACAGTGCCAAGCCCTAAAAATAGAACTAACAGTGGCACTGCTAGTTATACCCAGCAGGGGTACAACTTACAAATAAGCCCAACAGGGGTACCTCACTTGGTCAATTATAGTCAACCCTTTTTAACCATCTAACAAAGCTAACAGCGGCTGATAGTCTAGCAGGGGCATCCGACCAAGGAAACTCCAGCTTAGAACTAGCAGGGGCATAAACTTAGCTTTATTAGAAATAGAACCTTTTTTTTTTTTTTTTTTTTTTTAACCAAAAGTAAGAAGCAACAAAGAAAACATTAGACTCCAGCTCAAGTGATGTCTCTTGACAGTGGCTGAGTCCTGCAATATTAAACTAAGAAAAACAACCAGCAGGGGTTAATCTACACAAATATACAGCAGGGGTTGAAAGTATATTGACAGTGGCATAAGTAAACTAACAGTGGCACCAACTGTTATCATGATGAAGCTAACAGTGGCAACACTTGACCCTGTCATATACAATATACTTCGTCCCTGTTAGTATCAAATCCAGACCAAAACACTAAGTGAGATTGATCATACCAATATTAGTTATCAAAAATGTAAATCTTCCTACATCAAATGCTTTTGTAAAAAGATCTGCAAGTTGATTATCAGTATGAATTTTAAAAATATGAATCAATCTTTTATCATAACAATCTCTTATAAAGTGATATCTGATCTCAATGTGTTTGGTTTTTGAATGCTTAACCGGATTTTGAATGATACTAATAGCAGAGGTATTATCAATATAAATAGGAGTGTTCATGAAAGTCAAACCATAATCCAACATTTGATTCTGAATCCAAAGAACCTGTGCACAGCAACTTGATGCTGCAACATATTCTGCTTCTGTTGTAGATGTGGAAACTGTGGTCTGCTTCTTGCATTGCCATGACACTAACCTATTTCCAAGAAATTGACATCCTCCACTAGTTGATTTTCGATCCATGTTCTCACCACCATAGTCACTATCTGTGAAAGCCTTAAGCTCAAAATCTGATCCTTTAGCATACCAAAGTCCCAAATCTGGTTGACCTTTCAAGTATCTAAAGATCCTTTTCACAGCATACATGTGTGACTGCTTTGGATTGGTTTGGTACCTAGCACAAAGACACACTGCAAACATAATATCAGGCCTAGATGAAGTTAAATACATCAAAGAACCAATCATTGACCTGTACAAGTGCACATCTACTTCCTCTCCCTCAGGATCAGAAGTAAGATGTTTGTGTGCCTCCATAGGAGTGCTAGCTATCTTTACATCTTTATAACCAAATTTATTCAAAATATCCTGCACATACTTCCCTTGGTTAATAAAGATTCCATCTGTCTTCTGTTTAACCTGCAATCCTAAAAAGAAAGTGAGTTCACCCATTGAACTCATCTTGAATTTCTTATGCTTTAAGCCCTCAAACTCTTTGCACAATGAATCCCTAGTTGACCCAAAAATAACATCATCAACATAAACCTGTACCAACAATATATCTCTCTGAACCCTCTTGGTAAACAAAGTCTTGTCAATAGTACCTCTCTTGAATCCATTCTTGAGAAGATACTCAGATAGAGTATCATACCAAGCTCTTGGTGCTTGATGTAACCCATACAAAGCTTTCTTCAATCTGCACACTCTATCTGGATATGTTGGATCATCAAACCCTGGTGGTTGGCATACATACACCTCATCATCAATTAGACCATGAAGAAAAGCACTCTTCACATCCATTTGATAAACTTTAAAATCCTGATAAGATGCATAAGCTAAAAATAACCTAATAGCTTCTATTCTAGCAACAGGAGCAAATACATCATCATAATCTATTCCTTCTTCCTGTGTGTACCCCTGTGCTACCAACCTTGATTTATTCTTTATCACTATTCCTCTTTCATCTCTCTTGTTCTTGAAGATCCACCTTGTGCCTATAGCTTTCTTTCCTTTTGGTAGATCAACCAAATCCCATACATCTTGCAGTTTGAACTGCAACAATTCTTCTTGCATTGACTTTATCCAACTTGGATCTTTGAGAGCTTCCACTGCCTTCTTTGGTTCCATCTGAGAAAGAAAACAAACATATAGTGAAGTATGTAAATCTTCTTCTCTTACCTTGGTTTGATGTCTAGTCTGAACAGGAGAGCTAATATCACCAATGACCAAATCCAAGGAGTGATCTTTGTGAACCAGATACTTAGATGTGGATGTATCAAGTAATTCTCTTTCCAAATTAGGACCCAAAAGATTATCCATCTCTGATTCTGAAAAAGAATCTCTTTCCTCTCTTTCTTTTGAAGGCTTTGGAGTTGCTTCAGAATCTGACAAAGAAGTCCTTTCCAAAACTTGAAATGGAGGACTTTGTTCAAAATACTTTGGAGATTCATGCTCTCCTTCTGAATCATGCTCTGAAACTGTATGAGAACCCCTTGAAGTAAATGGTTGATGATCTATTGGAGTTGAACCATCTTCATCCTTGTTTAAACCATTTTTGCCAGTTGACCTACTTGTATCATCTGAAGGTCCATCTTTCTCTTGTTGCTCTGATTGGAATGCTGCTGGTGGATCTGGAGACCAAATAGGAAACAATACATACTTCAAGTCATCCTTTTTAGTCTGACTTGAGCTTGAAGGCCCATCTTTCTCTGCATCATTACCTGCATCTGTACCTGCACTAGTAGACAAATCTGGATATCTAAAAGCATGGGTTAGTGCATCAATATCAAACAATACTTCTGGACCTTTTCCTTCTACATTTGATGTATTTTCATTAAAGGTCACATCCATGGTCTCCTCTATGATCCTAGTCCTTTTATTAAATACTCTATAAGCCTTGCTTTGAATAGAGTATCCAATAAATACAGCCTCATCTACCTTACTCTGAAACTTACCAAGGTGATCCCTGGTATTTAAGACAGTACAAGGACATCCAAATGGTTTTAAAAAGCTAACTAAAGGTTTTCTCTTAAAAAATAACTCATAGGGTGTCTTGTTATGAGGTTTAATGATCAAAATCCTATTCAAAACATAACAAGCAGTGCTGACTGCCTCTGCCCAAAAGGACATTGGAAGTTTAGAATCTGCTAGCATGCTTCTAGCAGCCTCAATTAGTATCCTATTCCTCCTTTCAGCTACTCCATTTTGTTGTGGAGTCCTAGGTGCACTAAACTGTCTTTCTATACCTTTCTCCTCATAGAACTTATTCATCTCATGATTCTTAAATTCTGTCCCATTATCACATCTGATGATCTTAACCTTTTGATTAGTTGAATTCTCAATCCTAGTTATGAATGATCTATGTATTTCACCTGTCTCATCCTTGGTCCTAAGAAAGAATACCCAACTCATTCTAGAATAGTCATTAGTTATCACCAAACAGTAAGATTTCTTCCCTTGACTAGCTACATTGGTAGGACCAAACAAGTCCATATGTAACAGGTGTAAGGGAGTGGTATTGGTATTCACAAGCTTGGTCTTATAAGAGGTCTTGTGTTGCTTGCCTTTGAGACAAGCTACACAGTGGTCACTACATTCAAATAACTTTTCAGGTAAGCCTCTCACTAGCCTATTCCTAACAAGTTTATTCATGGTCTTGTAATTCAAGTGACACATCCTCCTATGCCATAGTTCAGATTCAAAAACAGTAGCTTTAGAAATAAGACAGTTAACATTTTGAGATTCCATCTTGTTTAAATCACTATAGTATACATTATCCTTTCTTGGAACTCTCATTAAAATTTTATCTTCAGGTATTTTGAGTTTTTCAGAAAGTATAAGGCATTCTGTGTCAGTGAAATAAATAGGATTTTGCTTATCTGTGATTTGACTCACACTAAGCAAATTATATCTCAATTGCTCAACATAATACACATCATTGAAAGTGAGCTTACTACTTTTTACCTTACCTTTTCCAGTGATCTTTCCTCCTTTAGGATTGCTGCCAAATGCTACATCTCCTCCATCAAATGCTTTGAAGTCCTGCAGCTTTTCCCTATCTCCAGTCATGTGCCTTGAGCAGCCAGAATCAATGTGCCATAAGCTCTTTGGCTTGCCCTGCACATATTAAAAGAGAAAATATTAGTTTCTCTTGGGAACCCAAACCAATTTGGCTTTGGGTTTCCCATGAGCATTTTTGACATCAACCCTCTTAAAGGTGATTGATCTCAATGCTCCATTGATTTTGGATACCTTTGATGTGGATGCATTCTTATGTTTCCAAAAACAATCTGTTTTAGACCTGACAAGGGTTAATGGTCTGACAGTGGTCACCTTCAAATTCGTATTTATTACCCTAGCAGTGGTAGCTTTACTTGGTATAAACATTCTTTTGAAATGTTTAATACCAGCAGAGGTACCATGCCTGACAGTGGTCAAACCCTCCCCTGTTCTTGTCTTGCCTCTGTTAGCTTCTGACAGTGGCACTGCTGTAGCATTAACAGGGGCTGCAGCCTTGCCTCTGTTTGGCTTAATTCTCAACATTTGTCCTTTACCACTGTTCCTATTATTTTTAGGATTGTAGTAACAGTCCTGTTGAAGATGATTATACCTACCACAAATAAAACATGATTTTCTTTTCACACATTCAAACCCATTACCCAGCCTTTGTGAAACCAATTGGTTCCAATTTCTCTGATTACCCCTGGGAATGGATTTATTTAAATTATTTGCAGTATTTAAATCAGACCTGTTTGATTTACATGCACATTTATCACACTCAGATTTATCTTTTGACATATCTTTTGATTCAAGATTGACTCTTTTGTGCACATAACCTAGACCAGATCTAGATTTATTGGATTTTCTAACTTGATCTATCTGAGCCTTTGCTTTCTCAACAAACAGCTTTTTACCCTCTTCTAGTTTAGTACTAGTTAGTTCAGAAACTAGACCAGTAATAGGCTTAACACAATCATCCATTGAATTACCACTAGATGAGCTATCACTATCACTCTCATCTTCCTCAGTCCAATCAGATACATCCACTTTATAAAAATTTACATTATTAGCACAATTAACTACTGGATCTACCTTTTTAACCTCCTCAGACACATCTACCTTAAGTTTTTCTAAGTCAAACTCAATTTTAGATGGGAAGTAAGTATGATTATAAGGTGGGGGTACAACATTAAGGTTGTAACCTAATCCATTTTTTAATTTATCATGAATTTGAGACTTGATTAAGTTTTGAACACCTTTTGAAGCATTTTCCAATTCATCAACTTTCAACTTTATTGACTCTTTATCAGAAATTGCCTCAGCCAACTTTGCACTTAGCATATCAACTTTTGTTTGTAAAGCTTTCTTTTCCCAATTCAGATATTTAATATCTAAGTGAAATTGTGATTCATTCTTTTCAAAAGCTTTTATCTGTCTTTCTAAGTTTTCAATAGCTAAAGTTGCATGTTGACTCTTTTCCACACAAGCTTTCAATTCATTACACACAACCATATTATGATCCCTATAAAATTTAACCATTTTCTTGCATGTAGGAGAACATAATTTAGATTGTACCTCATATGGAATGTCTGAAGGCTCTGGTTCTTCTGTGACAGCCATTAAAGCTTGATTCTTAACTACAAGCTCTTCCTGGTCACTCCAGTCAAATCCTCCCATTCCATCTTGTGCAACCAATGAATCTGAAGTGGTGTTCTGAACAGGTACCAATCTTCTTTGTGGACCAGAACTATTTCTTACAATACCATTAGAAGTATTCTGAGATCCTCCAGCCTGTGTGCTCTTGCATTCTCTAGCAAAATGTCCCATCTTGTGACAATTGAAACACTCCACCTTGCTCTTGTCAAAACCAGCTACACCATCTCTCTTGTAAGTAAAGTTTCTGTTCCCTGACCTCTGCATAAACCTTTTTGCCCTTATAGTAATCATAGCCATCTGCCATCTCAAATCCATCTCTTCAAGATCCTCTTCATTAACCTATTCCAAATCCTCTGTTGTTAAGGATGAATTCACATGACTTGCAAAGAAAGCTTCCAAGACATTATCATTAGCACCAGATGTGCTACAGTTACCAGATTCACCAACAGACACAAAAGCAGCATTGTTAGAGCTACCATTGGACTGTTTTAGAGCCAACACCTCAGGCTCAAAGTTTCTCAGATCATTGTATAGTCTTCAATCTCCTTTTCTTCAAGATCTGCACTTTGTCTAAGTCCCACAGTATACATATTCCAATCTGTGTCTAGTGATCTTAGAAACTTCCTATTCAAATCATCCTTATCAATTTTGACATTGTGATTTTCAAGATCACCCACAAGTTTTTGAAATCTGTCAAAAGTCTTAGTCAAAGTTTCAGACTTTACACCTGCAAAGTTTTCAAATTGTTGTTTGAGAAGAGATCTCTTATTCTTCTTGGTGTTGTCATTACCACCAAATCTCTTAACAATTGCTTCCATGAGAACCTTAGCATCTTCACAGTTTTCAAATTTCCTTTGATACGCATTAGGAATAGACAAAAGTAGAGTACTTAATGCCTTCCACTCTGTTGCTCTTTCTTTCCTTTCTGCATCAGTCTTTGGTGGTGGTCTTTCCTCCTTTTTACCATCTGCATCCTTAGGATAGTTTGGTCCATTAGTAACCACCTCCCACATCATATAATCCGTGAGCAACATGTATTGCCTAATCCTAGTCTGCCATAGCTCAAACTCATCAGGTTTGAGCATGGGAATCTTTGTAGCTTGTATACCTTCCATTGTTTCAGTAGACATCTTGTTATTTGTTGAAAAAGCTGCGAAATTCAATTACCTTCTTCAAGATCAAAGCAATATCAAGCTCTGATACCACTTGATGATCCCAGTTAGAGATCTTAGTATGTATTACTTTGATTGATTATTAATAAGCTTGCGGAATAGTTTATTAATAACTTGAAGAGCAAACTTGTAAGAATAATATCTAACCAAAAGCTTCAATATTATTATCAATAATACGAACACACAATTGTGTTAGGGTTTACAACCTTGAAGCTAAGAACTAGAATGACTCGTATCTATCTAGGGTTTTACATGATCTCTATTTATAACATATAGAGTCCTTTACAGAATCAAACATATTAGGAATCCTCATCTACTCCTAATATAACTCTAACCAACTCTATCTAACCAACAGTGGTTGTCTATATAACTAACAGGGTTAGTACTCGTATATTACTAACAGAGATTGAGTATATACACAATACAAGTTACACGTTCAACAGTGGCACTGTTAGACTAAAACTAATTGACAGTGGCACTGTCAATACAAAAACTCTAAAAGTGGTGAACTTCTTCTAACAGCGGCAATCATACTTGTATTCTGAGCATATATGACAATATCTCAGGTCTCAACATATTATTTATCAAAATTCACTAAAGTGGTTCAAAAGTAGACGTTGTGGTAAAAATCACTGAAAACACTCTGAAATCGCACAAAACACAGCATTTTAATACAGGCCGATTCTTCCGACCTCATTTTCCTATCAAGGCACACCTCCTAACCTCTACCATCTGTTGTATAGGTAAAATCGAGACGGAAAAATCTGGAATCAAGTGAAACGGCCAAAGGACGGAGAAGACACTGCACTTTCAGAGCCACTAAAAGTCATTTCAGCTACGCCTGAGATCTACACATCCAATTTCTATGAGATTGGCATCATTAGAAGCGTAATGAAATTACGAAACCACAGGCGAAAGAATCGAGTCAAACGGATGCATAACGAAGGAGATACGGACGTTTTAAGCAAGGAACGAAATAAGACGGAGCCCGTATACGGCCCTAGGCACCATATACGGCCCTATACAGACCATATACGGCCTTGTATAGACCGTATACGGCCCTATACAAGCCGTATACGACCCCCTTCCACCATATTGTGCTTCGTTTGCTGGTACATGCTGCTTCGTGAGTTGTACGCGCGATTTAAAGCTTTGCCTATAAATAGTGGACACCCCTCACTTCACCAATAGACCATTTCTCTCATTTTCATTCTCTCCCTACACTTTCTCTCTCACACACATCACTCTCTCTCTAGTTTCTCTCTCTAGAGATTTTCTCTCTCTAGAATTGGGCTAGTTAGAGAGCTAGTTAGGTAGAGGTAGCTTTTAGCTTTTGTACGGAGTCACTCTAAGACATTGTATTCGCGAAGATCTGTCTGTAATAAATTCGTATCAGGTTCTATTTATATATCTCTTACTTTCCAGTTTTAAACATGTGTTGCTTTGTTTATGCTTGTTTAGGATTGTATGCTAGATATATAATGTTAGGCTAGACATTTCTTTGTGTTTACTATGATGTAGTTATGTTAGAATAGTCAAAATGTTTATGCCATGCTGTTACTCTGCCCGTGTTACTTTAAAACTGTGTATGAACTCATAAACTGAATCTCGAATGTTTATCTATCCAACTTATGTTGTGGTTAGAAGCTTCCTGCTAGAACTTGGCCAATTACTAGTGGTACGTTCTCTACCTATTCTATACTTGATGATCAATGAACTTGGTATGGATGTGTTCTCTAGGTTGAAACAAATCATAAGAGACACGGAGCGTAGGATTAGAGATAGGTTAGATTCATGTTTATCTGTTATATATCTTTGAGAGAACTTTCGGGATATCTATGATCTGATTATTGGTTATCTGCTATGCTTAGGATTATGGTGTTCTGTTATGTGTCACCCTATTGCATGTTCTTGTTTGATTGTTGCCTTAGGAATGATGCATGCTAGAGTTATCCTCCTGGTTCATATCAGTAACTGTATAATTAGGTTTTCAGACACAGAATATTGGTTTACACAGTAGGTTAACATGCATGGAATAGTTGTGATGATTTATATCTGTAATGCTGAACAATTTAACTGATCGTTAGCCCGATTATCCCAACTTGGTCCGCGGGATTATCCCCATTCGTGTTCTTGTTCAATCAACAATTTACGCTATGATACAGACGTCTCTGATGACTATGACTGGGGACCAGGATTCGAGGATAGTCGTCGGTTAAATTGGTCTGTACATTTGGGAGAACTTCCGGTGTATTTGGCTTCTATAACTGCTATCCACGTGACATGTTATTTATCTGATTGCGGACAACTCTACGTTAGATATTTAATAGGCTCGTAGTTGTAGCTCATTAGGATATAGGAAATCTGCGAGAGTAATGTGGAACCCTAATTAATGTAACGGAAAAACCGTAAAATGCCCTATTACTCGGTATAGTGCTGGAAACACCAATTGGTGGAGTACAAACGTATGGAAGCCGCGGAACGGTCGTAGGTACAATACTTTGCATTAATTATGTTTCTATCCTCTCCGGATTAGTCATCACATCTAGCAGCCTTACCCTTGACTATTCATCAATAACACATAACGAAATCATAGTAAACACTCGCTTATCCTCTGTTGACCGAGTCTCCGTACAAACCTCTTTTGTTTTATTTTCTTTATTTAAATTAGTATTTAGTTATAAAAACCAAACCTATCCAAAAGCATTTAAAAACCCTAGCTAGATTCCCAAAGATAATAAAACTTCCTAGACTCCCATGCCCGTTGTAGTTTGAAGAACGACACCTAAGTCATACATACCACTTACTGCCCTTTTAGGTCTGTCAGTAGTATACAACTTAGGATTCCCCTGCTCTATAAATTTAAACCCTGTCCGCGCGTCCCGGTTAGGAGGTTCAACGACCGGAGTAAAACCCTTCCGACACCCGAGAGGCACGACAGTATCCGACTGATGAAGACTTAGATCTCGTAGCATATACTGATTCGGATTATGGAGGTTGCAATCAGAATAGGAAGTCTACAACCGGATGATGTCAATTCTTAGAAGGTAGATTAGTATCTTGGTTGTACAAGAAACAAAGCTCGGTAGCCATTTCTACATGTGAAGCTGAGTATGTTGCAGCTGGCAGCTGTTGTTCACAAATTATTTGGATACAGCAGCAACTGCGGGATTATGGGTTGAATGTAACCAATACTCCTATTGTAACACCTGCTAAATTAGGATAATTAATTATGCCTAATTAATTGTAACTAGATGTAATTAGTATGTAATAGGACTAATTGCAGACTCTATTTGTATATATATAAGGTGATTTATATATATATGTGTGTGTACTTACGCGATTTGGATAAATCGTGCGAATTAACCGGACGGAGTCCGACACAGTTTACTTGGACGTTGGTGACAGAAATTTACTTAAATAATGAGAACGTATTTTGTTATATAAAATACGCAACAGAACGAGCATTATTTATATATTATAGTGACGACATTTTAACTAACGCAACAAAACGTAATAAACGCGACTTAATAATTGAAATATTGCGACAAATGTTTTTATTATTAATTTCAAAGTATTTTTATTTAAATATTCCAGTTACATTTTTAAAAATATAACGGTTTGATTAAATACTAAAAACAAAGGATTAAACGATTAGGACACGGAGTAAATACTGAGTTTTAGGGAGCGTTTACCCCTCCCTTGTCTCTTGGATTAGCCAACACCCCTTCCCCCTCCTCATTCTTCTTTCATTTTCATTATCTCCAAAAACACACACACCTCCAAAAACACTCTCACTAAAAATACTACCAAATTTTCGGACTACAAACCGACCCACGAAATTTACATATTCAGAATCACCATCACGAGTGGAGCAATAATATCAAGATCGTTTTCACCATTTCATCCTCCATTTAGCTCGACTTGCAAAAGTAAGAAATTCCTAAAATCTTAGATCTATTCAATTTGGTGTAATGTTTTGATGTTTTGATGTGTACACAACTTAGATATAACCTAATACATGAAGAATACACGATTTTATAGCTCAAAAATGGGTTAGATTTGCGTTTTTGGTCGGAAAATCACGAAACCCGAAAGTTTCTGGACTGATGTTCATCTTTGCGACACAACGTTTGTGTCGCATGCTATGTCGCATAAACCATTTAGTGTCGTATTTTGTGTCGTACGTTATGTCGCACTATTGTGTCGCACTTTTTATGCGACACAACCCTTATGTCGCTATTAAATTAGCATCGCAAGCTTTTGCGACACAACCACTGTGTCGCAGAGCTCTTGTGTCGCACTTTATGCGACACAACCACTGTGTCGCATACCAAACTTTAGTGTCGCAGATTGTGTCGCAAAAACACAGAAAACCAGAATCTTAAAGTCAAAGTTACTGTACAAAAAAGTCAAATTTTACTGTAGCAGTACTGTAGCAAATCTACTGTAGCAAAGTCAACAATTTAGAATTATTTTGATGAACCGTCACCAATGGGCCAAAACTGTTTTCTCAAAACAAACGACTACGAACATACAAACGAACATTGGACTTAACTAGTTGTGTACAACTAAACGGAACGTCTTGCGAGACACATACTTACATAACTTCATATGATTAGGCATTTGAAGGTTACGGGTTCAGAGAACCTACTTGCTTTACTTACTACTTGCTAATTGCAACTGATTACTACGAGACTCAGGTGAGTCTTACAGCCCCACTTTTACTGTTTTACACTTTGGGGTGAGATACTTAGCAACTGTTTTACGTATGAACACAATGTACTGAACTGAAAACATTACTGTTTACAAACAAACGCATGAGTTACTTTTATCCACTGAAAGCCTCCTAATCGTAAGTTGTTAGTTATGGACTTAAGCGCGACTACTAATAGATGGATCCATTTGGGACTGACAATCCCTGTCTGGGGTGGTAGCGCCACCACGTACTGATTTACATGTAGAAACAGACATATTAGTATTTGTTACATATGAGTGTGCGGATAGCACTCACGGGGGTACGTGATATATTCACACTACACGGTTAAGCTTCAACTTATGAGCTCATGGCACTGTACTGATTAACTGATTTACTTACTTTGCTTGATAGCAATACGGGTACATACTTGTGGTTCATAACACTTACTTATTACTAAACCTGTGAGATTCACCAACCTTTTTGGTTGACACTTTTTAGCTTTGTATCTCAGGTACACTTACGGAGTAGGGTCACTCCAGGATTACTAGCTAGAGTCGCATGATTTTACAAACTGCATTTAACGGAGATTCTTTGGCATTATCTTTTGTAACTATGGTTATGTAATAGAATCTCCCGCTATACGCGTGGGCTCTAGGGAATTACATTTTGTATACGAAAATCTTCGGTTTTCAAACGATTATTAATTATGAGATGTAACTATTTTACAAACGTCTCATTTAGAGGTCGTTTGCTATTAATCTTGTGCTTTGTATATTGATTAGTAACACCCAATGTATGCTTCCGCAAATCGTTAAATTTGGGGGTGTTACAGATTGGTATCAGAGCCTAAGGTTATAGTGAACTAGGTTGCATTTAGTGAGCCTAGACTATGACCATTAGGCAGTATCCTTTATTAGGTATAACCGGTTCAGTGATTACATCATACGAGTTTAATTTAACATAGCCTGATCAACTATGTACAATTAAGCAAAGACGATGTAAGATCTGAAAGGGGTTATGGCTGAACAGGGTACAATAGAAGACTCTGACTTCGAGAGAACCGAGACTTAAACATGTTTATGCTAGACACTCAATAGGCTATATTATATAGGGACTATATGAATATAGGCCTCAATCTTACTAACACTTTGTCTCAGAAATGGCAAACATCCCATCCGATTCATCTCGTTCTCAATCCGGGTCGCAAAACCCGAGGGTAGCTAGGAGGAACAACAGGTTGCCTCGAGCTGGCCCGTACTCTACTCACTTCACCTTGCCGGCCTTAGCTGCTAGGGTGAACCAACACGAGCAGCGACTTCGCACCATGGATGTCGTGTTGCAAGAAACAAACGAAAACTGGAGACTTACAGCACTCGAGCGCATCGAACAAGTCTCTGAGGATCACGAAACCACCGTTAATAATGTGGACGTTCTTCTCAACAAAGTGGTGGAGATAAGCGTGGAAACCACTCTTTTGAAACACAGACTTGATGAGTGTGAACAACGCTCACGGGAAACGGAAGAATATAACCGTGGATTGGTACAGCGACTAGCATTAGCTGAAGACAATGCTCGACAAGCCAGCAGACTTGCAAATACTGTGGATCGTCTCATCGAAATGATGGAGCAGATTAACCTACGTTAAGACTAACTTAGTCTTTGTTTTGTAAACTATTCTGTAAATCTAGTAACTATCTAAGCACTACTCTATGTTTCAATCGGATGTAACAATTCCCGACATCTTTTGTAACACATCCGTAGGATGTAACCTTTGAACTAGTATCATCTATTAATTATTCCTTGCTGTTTCGACTCATGTTAATTGCCATAGTTCTCTTCATAATGATGTTATGTATTACCACCTTTATACAAGTACATCTGAAATAAATACAACCTTCTTACAAAATCTCATGTATCTTCATTTCTTTTATTGAAGAGTCATGCCGCCAAAGTCAAGACCTTATACTGATGCTCAGATCACGTCACTCATAACCCAGGCTGTTACTGAAGCCTTGGCTCGAAATACTCCGCCAAACTCCACAAGAAACAGCGATGCCGCTGAAACCTCTGCTGCTAAACCTTGTTCATACAAGGATTTTCAAAACTGCAAACCCTTGAGCTTCAAGGGGACCGAAGGAGCCATCGGACTTATCAGATGGTTCGAAAAGATGGAATCCGTTTTCCGCATCAGCAAATGTGCGGAGGATGACAAAGTCAAATTCTCCACCTGCACCCTCGAAGATGGTGCCCTCTCGTGGTGGAATTCCTATACCCAGTCCGTGGGGATTGACACCGCTTACCTACTCCCTTGGGAGGATCTAAAGAAAATGCTCACGGATGAGTATTGCCCGTCCGAACAACTTCACAAGCTGGACGAAGAGTTCTGGAACTTAAAAGTGCAAGGAACTGATATCGTTGGATACACCACTCGATTCCAACAACTCACCGTCCTTCGCCCAGCTATGGCAGGTACTGGGCCTGACAAGATTAAGAAATACATCCGCGGCCTCCCGGAACCAGTCCGGGGAAACGTCGCCTCCTCAAACCAAACCACTCTTCACGGTGCCATTCGGTTGGCCCATGAACTTCTAGCTATGAACGAGGACCCAGAACCACCCACTCCATCCTCCAACAACAATAAAAGAAAATGGTCCGACAACCACAACAACCACCAAACCAAGAAACCCGAGACCATTAAAGCCTACACCGCCAATACTGATGACAAGGGGGTGTACAAGGGAACCAAGCCCTATTGCTCAAAGTGTCAACGACACCACTATGGTTCGTGTCCCTGTAGCAAGTGTAAGAGGTTTGGACACTTGGCTAAGGACTGTAGATCAAACACCACTGACACCAACACCTCTGCACCAAAGACTTGTTATGGGTGCAACGGTACGGGGCATTTCAAGAAAGACTGCCCGAAACTGAACAACAACAACAAGAACAACAACAATGCTCGAGGAAGAGCTTTTGTGCTGAAATCTGGGGAAGCCCGTCAAGACCCGAATGTGGTCACGGGTACGTTTCTTCTCAACAACTTGACTGCATCTGTATTATTTGATACTGGAGCTGATAAGAGCTTTATTTCTGATGAGTTTTATCCACTACTAGACACCACGCCTATTGCCTTAGATTCTAAGTACACTGTAGAATTGGCAAACGGAAAACTTATTGAGGCCGACAGTGTGATACCTGATTGCACATTGAACCTAGCTAACGAGCTCTTTTCCATTAACTTGATACCTGTCGAAATCGGCAGTTTTGACATCATCGTCGGTATGGATTGGTTGTCCAAGTACCGAGCCGAAATCGTTTGTTTTGAGAAAATTGTACGCATTCCTCTCGTCACCGGTGGAACTTTGAGCATACAAGGGGAGACCGGTGGGTCGAGAATAAATATCATTTCTTGCATGAAAACCCGAAAATACTTGAGAAAAGGGTACCAGGCAATCCTCGCACACGTTATTGAGAAAAAGTCAGTGGAGAAACGATTTGAAGATGTGCCTATTGTTCAAGACTTCCCAGAAGTCTTTCCTGAAGACTTGCCTGGCCTACCGCCAACTAGACAAGTCGAATTCTCTATTGATCTTGTGCCCGGCGCAGCACCCGTGGCACGAGCCCCTTACCGACTAGCCCCATCCGAACTTCAGGAGTTGTCTACTCAGTTACAAGAACTCCTGGACAAGGGATTTATTCGACCAAGTTCCTCACCTTGGGGAGCTCCGGTCCTGTTTGTGAAAAAGAAAGACGGTTCTTTCCGTATGTGGATCGACTACCGTGAACTTAACAAATTAACTGTCAAGAACCGTTACCCACTTCCTCGCATCGATGACCTGTTTGACCAACTTCAGGGGTCGAGTTTTTATTCAAAAATCGATCTACGGTCGGGTTATCACCAACTCCGAGTTCGTGATGAAGATATTCCTAAAACAGCTTTCCGAACTCGCTACGGGCATTATGAATTCCAAGTGATGCCATTCGGCTTAACCAACGCACCGGCAGTATTCATGGATCTTATGAATCGAGTGTGCAAACCTTACCTCGACAAGTTTGTTATCGTTTTCATTGATGACATTCTGATTTACTCGCGCAACGAACAAGAACACGCGCAACACCTGAAAACTATCCTAGAACTGCTCAAACACGAAGAGTTATACGCCAAATTCTCTAAGTGTGAGTTCTGGATGCAAACAATTCAATTCCTTGGACACGTCATTGACAATCAAGGGATTCATGTCGATCCTTCAAAAATCGAGGCTATCAAGTGTTGGCAAGCACCTACAACACCAACCGAAGTACGCCAATTCTTAGGACTCGCCGGATACTACAGGCGGTTCATTGAGAATTTTTCGAAAATAGCCCTACCTCTCACTGCACTGACTCAAAAAGAAAAGAAGTTCGATTGGACTGACAAACAGGAGTCAGCTTTTCAGCTTCTAAAACAGAAACTCTGCAGTGCACCTATCTTATCTTTACCCGAAGGCAACGATGACTTCGTGGTATACTGTGATGCTTCACATCAAGGTCTTGGTTGCGTGCTGATGCAACGAGACAAAGTCATCGCTTACGCCTCTCGACAACTCAAGGTCCACGAAAAGAATTACACAACTCATGACCTAGAGTTGAGGGCTGTTGTATTCGCTCTGAAAATCTGGAGACACTACTTATACGGTACCAAGTGTACAATCTTTACTGACCATAAAAGTCTCCAACATATATTCGATCAAAAGGATCTCAACATGAGGCAACGTCGATGGGTCGAGTTGCTTACTGATTACGATTGCGAAATTCGCTATCATCCAGGCAAGGCGAATGTTGTCGCCGATGCTTTAAGCCGAAAGGAACGAGTGAAACCACTTCGAGTTCGAGCTCTCAGTATGACCATTCACAACGACCTTATCAATCAAACTCTCACCGCTCAACTCGAAGCACTCAAACCAGAAAACTTGATAAACGAGGCCTTGCGAGGCATGGACAAACAATTTGAAACCAAACCTAACGGGGCCAAATACTTCTCGAATCGAATCTGGTTACCAAGTTTTGGGAACCTTCGAGACTTGGTGATGAATGAAGCTCACAAGTCAAAATACTCTATACACCCCGGTGCCGACAAAATGTACCACGGCATCAAGGAAATGTACTGGTGGCCCAACATGAAATCGGACATTGCAACCTATGTTGGCAAGTGTCTTACTTGTTCCAAAGTTAAAGCTGAACACCAGAAACCCTCCGGTTTGCTACAACAACCCGAAATACCACAATGGAAATGGGAGCAGATCACCATGGATTTCATTACTAAACTCCCGAAAACTTCTAACGGTTGCGATACCATTTGGGTGATCGTTGACCGACTCACTAAATCTGCTCATTTCCTAGCCATCAAGGAAACTGATAAGATGGAACGTTTGACACGGATTTACCTGAAAGAAATCGTGTCAAGACACGGCGTGCCTATCTCAATCATCTCCGACCGAGATGCTCGATTTACTTCTCGCTTCTGGCAGTCACTGCAAAAATCTCTTGGTACTCGTCTGGATATGAGTACGGCTTACCATCCTCAAACCGATGGCCAGAGCGAACGAACCATACAAACACTGGAAGACATGCTACGAGCCTGCGTAGTTGACTTCGGTAAAAACTGGGAAATTCACTTACCGTTGTGCGAGTTCTCGTACAACAACAGTTATCACACCAGCATAAAGGCTGCACCCTTCGAGGCACTGTACGGTCGTAAGTGCCGGTCACCTATCTGTTGGACTGAGGTGGGGGATACACAACTCACCGGTCCAGAAATCATACATGAAACAACTGAAAAGATCGTCGGCATACAAAACAGACTAAAAGCCGCGCGTGATCGTCAGAAAAGCTATGCTGATGTGAGACGCAAACACCTTGAGTTCCAAGTAGGGGACAAGGTACTTCTCAAAGTGGCACCGTGGAAAGGTGTCATTCGATTCGGAAAACGAGGCAAACTAAATCCTAGATACATCGGACCATTCGAAATCCTTGAAAAGATTGGTCCAGTGGCATACCGCCTGCAACTTCCTGCTGAACTTAGCAGCGTACACAACACATTCCACATTTCTAACTTGAAGAAATGTCTGTCTGACGAGACGCTGATTATACCACTTGACGAAATTCAAATCGATGATAAACTTCATTTTGTCGAGGAACCTATGGAAATCATGGACCGCGAGGTCAAGCGATTGAAACAGAGTCGTATTCCCATCGTAAAGGTCAGGTGGAATTCTAGGCGCGGCCCTGAGTTCACCTGGGAACGGGAAGACCAAATACGACAGAAATATCCACATCTCTTCCCAGATAACGCACCGTCCGTGCACTCAAGCTAATTTCGGGACGAAATTTCTTTAACAAGGGGAGAATGTAACACCTGCTAAATTAGGATAATTAATTATGCCTAATTAATTGTAACTAGATGTAATTAGTATGTAATAGGACTAATTGCAGACTCTATTTGTATATATATAAGGTGATTTATATATATGTGTGTGTGTACTTACGCGATTTGGATAAATCGTGCGAATTAACCGGACGGAGTCCGACACAGTTTACTTGGACGTTGGTGACAGAAATTTACTTAAATAATGAGAACGTATTTTGTTATATAAAATACGCAACAGAACGAGCATTATTTATATATTATAGTGACGACATTTTAACTAACGCAACAAAACGTAATAAACGCGACTTAATAATTGAAATATTGCGACAAATGTTTTTATTATTAATTTCAAAGTATTTTTATTTAAATATTCCAGTTACATTTTTAAAAATATAACGGTTTGATTAAATACTAAAAACAAAGGATTAAACGATTAGGACACGGAGTAAATACTGAGTTTTAGGGAGCGTTTACCCCTCCCTTGTCTCTTGGATCAGCCAACACCCCTTCCCCCTCCTCATTCTTCTTTCATTTTCATTATCTCCAAAAACACACACACCTCCAAAAACACTCTCACTAAAAATACTACCAAATTTTCGGACTACAAACCGACCCACGAAATTTACATATTCAGAATCACCATCACGAGTGGAGCAAGAATATCAAGATCGTTTTCACCATTTCATCCTCCATTTAGCTCGACTTGCAAAAGTAAGAAATTCCTAAAATCTTAGATCTATTCAATTTGGTGTAATGTTTTGATGTTTTGATGTGTACACAACTTAGATATAACCTAATACATGAAGAATACACGATTTTATAGCTCAAAAATGGGTTAGATTTGCGTTTTTGGTCGGAAAATCACGAAACCCGAAGGTTTCTGGACTGATGTTCATCTTTGCGACACAACGTTTGTGTCGCATGCTATGTCGCATAAACCATTTAGTGTCGTATTTTGTGTCGTACGTTATGTCGCACTATTGTGTCGCACTTTTTATGTGACACAACCCTTATGTCGCTATTAAATTAGCATCGCAAGCTTTTGCGACACAACCACTGTGTCGCAGAGCTCTTGTGTCGCACTTTATGCGACACAACCACTGTGTTGCATACCAAACTTTAGTGTCGCAGATTGTGTCGCAAAAACACAGAAAACCAGAATCTTAAAGTCAAAGTTACTGTACAAAAAAGTCAAATTTTACTGTAGCAGTACTGTAGCAAATCTACTGTAGCAAAGTCAACAATTTAGAATTATTTTGATGAACCGTCACCAATGGGCCAAAACTGTTTTCTCAAAACAAACGACTACGAACATACAAACGAACATTGGACTTAACTAGTTGTGTACAACTAAACGGAACGTCTTGCGAGACACATACTTACATAACTTCATATGATTAGGCATTTGAAGGTTACGGGTTCAGAGAACCTACTTGCTTTACTTACTACTTGCTAATTGCAACTGATTACTACGAGACTCAGGTGAGTCTTACAGCCCCACTTTTACTGTTTTACACTTTGGGGTGAGATACTTAGCAACTGTTTTACGTATGAACACAATGTACTGAACTGAAAACATTACTGTTTACAAACAAACGCATGAGTTACTTTTATCCACTGAAAGCCTCCTAATCGTAAGTTGTTAGTTATGGACTTAAGCGCGACTACTAATAGATGGATCCATTTGGGACTGACAATCCCTGTCTGGGGTGGTAGCGCCACCACGTACTGATTTACACGTAGAAACAGACATATTAGTATTTGTTACATATGAGTGTGCGGATAGCACTCACGGGGGTACGTGATATATTCACACTACACGGTTAAGCTTCAACTTATGAGCTCATGGCACTGTACTGATTAACTGATTTACTTACTTTGCTTGATAGCAATACGGGTACATACTTGTGGTTCATAACACTTACTTATTACTAAACCTGTGAGATTCACCAACCTTTTTGGTTGACACTTTTTAGCTTTGTATCTCAGGTACACTTACGGAGTAGGGTCACTCCAGGATTACTAGCTAGAGTCGCATGATTTTACAAACTGCATTTAACGGAGATTCTTTGGCATTATCTTTTGTAACTATGGTTATGTAATAGAATCTCCCGCTATACGCGTGGGCTCTAGGGAATTACATTTTGTATACGAAAATCTTCGGTTTTCAAACGATTATTAATTATGAGATGTAACTATTTTACAAACGTCTCATTTAGAGGTCGTTTGCTATTAATCTTGTGCTTTGTATATTGATTAGTAACACCCAATGTATGCTTCCGCAAATCGTTAAATTTGGGGGTGTTACACCTATGATGATTGATAATCAATCAACAATGTCGATAACCAACAATCCGGTGAAGCACAGTAAAACTAAGCATATTGATATTCGACATCATTTTATTAGAGACTGTGCTGAGAAGAAAATGATAAGGTTAGTTAAGGTTCCGACTGCGGATAACTTAGCAGACCTCTACACAAAGGCTTTCGACAGAGCTCGATTTGAGACGTTGGTTCAACTGAACGGAATGAGAAATCCAGAGTGATTAGTCTTCCAAGGGTAATTTGTAATAGTTAGTACTTTAAAAAAAAAAACAAAAAAAAAAAAAAAACATGGTGGCGTATGCCATTCATTTGCTTGTTACCTAAGGGGGAATCGCCTTCATTAAAGAATATAAAATATAATATTCTTTAAAATTGTTTAAGTTTTTATCTGCTAAAACTTTGGGAAATGATAGTACATTAGGAGAATAAGCTTCACAATAATAAGCTTAAGTCCTAAGTATGATGTGTTAGTAGATTAAACCAAAAGCTACATTAAAACTATAGCTGTTTTATCAGGTATGTACTCATATTTATTTGATTATACACCTTTTTCCACAAGTTATAATTTGCATGTTTTAAATGTCTAGATAGATTCATCATATGATATACTGGTAGGCAAGTTGTATAATCATTTCTAATTTTTAAGAAGTTTTAATTTATTTGATTATTATCTAGTGTATCTTCTATATGGTGTATGACATAAGTCTTAATTGTCGAATGATAGTATTCACATACACTGTAATCAAAAAGGTAATTAAAAAGGACAAATAGTTGTAAAATGGGTATTATCTTAACTAAGGGAAACTTTGTTGTACTCAGTACAGACCTGGAGCCATTAGTTAAGTTAATATTCTCAAGTATATTTTGTTTATACTAAGGGTTTCTCTGTTGTACTATGTACAGATCTGCGACCACTAGTATCTTCAAGGTATGTTTGATATTTGTCTACTCTTAAAATTCAAGGGTATGTTTGATAAACCTCTACCTTGCATCTAAAAACAGTGAATATGTGTTGCTAGAAATCTTCAGTATGTCATATATTAGATAACACTTGATGATTTTCATACTAACAATAAAGGTGTTGCATAGATATGAGAGTATAATTTGTTTATGTGGATCATAATACTGGTGTCGCACCCCCAATACACGTGGCATCGGAAACATGAGTTGTCATGGGAGCGCCGACTAAATCAAATATCATTACACAAAGATTAAAGCAAACGACCTCTATATGAGACGTTTGAAAACATTACATTCCATAAATTTAAATTGTTTACAGCCGTTATACAAAACACTGGAGTTCGCATATAATGTGTAGATTACATAACTACTAACTATAGTAAAATGCAATCTAAGTCCTTTGATTTTGAAAACAATGCGACTCGAGCTATGCTATCCATAAGCGTCCTACTGCTGTGGGTTACCTGAGAAATACATACTAAAAAGGGTCAACATAAAGTTGGTGAGTTCATAGGATTTAACAGTTTCAGAAGTAGTGGTATAAATCACAAGATTTGTATGTTTGTTAAACAATGTTAAGTAAAAGTATACTAATGTCATGAGCACATAGTCGAAGCTTAACCGTGAGTGAGTAGTGTATAATCAAATACCAACTCGTGCCTCCGCGAGTGCCTAATCCAGTACACTCGTTAAGTTCAAATACTGATGCGTCCAACCCGGACGGGGATGGTTAATCCCAAATAGATCTATTCATGAATATTTGCGCTAAATCCATACTAACGAAACTATGATGTAAGAGGACTTTTGTTCTGTGGATTAGATAGTGAAACAACTCATGCAATCCTTTTGTGTTTTCCGTTACTTGTGATCATAAAAACAGTTGTGTATAAGCAATTTTATAAAGCAGTTGTAGTATGTATTCTCCCCCAAAAATAGTTATAAAACAGTAAAAATAGGGGCTATGAAACTCACCTGAGTTCTAGCAAATAGCAAGCAAATAGTGAAATAAGCAAACAATGTGTAAGTAATCGAGTGTAGTGGATGTAACTCCGTGCGTTGGTTCTCCGAACTCTGTAACCTTTTAGCGTCGTAAACGCGTAAGGTTGTAAGTAAATAAGTAAGTAAATAAATGGATATCTTAATGACTATCCATGCTAGCTGTCCACTAAGCTAGTTACGTCCAAATAAGTTGTTCGAGTTTGTTTATCAAAAACGCGTACGACCCGTTGGTAAAAGTTTGTAATAATAATTCATTTAGACATTATTATCAAGTTTGGTTTGTTGTATACAATCTATTGGTACATATCGCGTGTTGCAGACAAATTAGTTAGTTCGTAGAAAAACCTTAAACCGTAGGTCAAAGTTGGTCAAACTGGTCAAAGTTGGTCAACCTGGTCAAAGTTGGTCAAAATGGTCAAAGTTGGTCAAAATTACTTAACAAGTCACCCAAACCCATTTTTGTTATCATTTTCCAAGAATAGTAAGTTTTGTCATTTTTAGAAACCGAACCGTTTTTGTTGACTTGGTCAAACCTACTCGGTTTGACCTGAAACTTTTACACCAGTCTTAAAATATTTAACTAAGCCTTAGAAAGTTGTCGGTACGTTTTATGGAAGGCCTGAAGTGTCGGTTTTACGTTTATGTCAAAAACAGTCCATATATCATGATTTCGGTTTTGTCGGGTTGTTACGCCATACGATTTCTATAACTTCTGGCCCAAATCAAACTTCACAATTTTTACCAAGTGATCTCCTAAGTGTCTAGTCTAATATATATTTTTTACAGCAATTATAATGACCAATAACATATTTAATTTATTCCGCGAAAGTTCCGAACACATTTTATCGAAAACTGTCAGACCAGTCCTATAAATCGAACTGTAGAGAAAAACGTGTACATTTCTGGAAAAAGTGTAAAACACGAAAGTTGTAGATCTTTTCGATACGAAGATTTCAAAAAAAAATAAGACCTCTAACTCTCAGTATACGATTTTATACGAATATTTTTGTAAACTGCGTTTTATGAGACAGATTCTGCATCTTTTTAGATCTTGTATAAAAGTGATTTTCAACCATGGATTTGGACATACTAGTGATATATGAACATAATAACATTCAAATCAGTAACATGCAAGTGAAATAAGTGAGGGTTTTAGTGATTCTCACAAAGAAATAATGTAGGGAAGATGAAGATGATGAAAAGAGGCTTGATTCTTGATTCCTTTGCTTCTTTCATCTTGCTTTTGATCCTTGATGATAATGGTGATTTTAGATGATGATGAAACTGAGTTTTGGAGGTTGAAGAACTGATTTCTTTCAGTTTTTGAGAGAGAGAGTGAAAGGAAAATGGAGAGAAAAGAAAGAGTGTAGGTGAAAATGATTATTGAGGTTGTGAATGCATGTATGGGTAGAAGGGAAAGCATTTGCATGTCATTTGAGTGGGGGAATGGGAGGTGGTGACACATGGACGATTTTGGGGGGGGGGGGGGGGGGGCCTATAGGGGCTGGAAATGTTTTTAAATTTTTAACTTACACTGTATTTGCGTACTGTGTTATTTAATTCGTTATTTCGTTTAATCGTTAAATCGCGTAGCGTTATTTTGAGTCGTTATACTTAACGATATAATTTGGATAAATTTTCATTGAAGTATTATTTAAAATACTTAATTTAAGTTGTCAAATTAATTATTGATGTTCGTTTGGTTTCCGAAATAAATTCGCGCGTTATCGTTGCGTTTGAGACGTTTTAAATCGAAACGTCTAGGTTTTTCGTATATTATTTTAACAAAATAATAATAAATAATAATTAACTTCTAAAAATAGATTTAATTTATTTATGGAAAGTTTTTCACCAATGTCATATAGTTTTGTCGGACTCCGTCCGGTTGTTTCGCGTAATTACAACTAATTACGTAAGCGTAATATATATAAAAAAATTACGGGAGCATATATTCACACAAATATACAATTAGTCGCAAGTAATTACAAGTATATATCCGAATACTAAACTAAACACACATAATTAGGGTTTCTAGCAGGTCAATGAGTAACCCTAAATAGTCAGGTGTCACATTCTCCCCCCGTTAGGAGAATTTCGTCCCGAAATTTACTTTCAGTCATGGTCTGTGTGGGTTCTGTGAGAGAGTTGGTGTGTGTTTCTAACGTATCTGAGTTTCTTATCCACGAGTGAATCTAGACTTTGTCCTGAGATTCACCGGGCCTGGATGATGTGTAAGCCATCATGGTCTAAGTTCTCGGTTTTCTGTTTTAAGGTTTCTGTTGGTTTCTTAAAGCAACGATTCGGATGGGATTCTTAGATGGCATCGAGAAAGGAGAAGAGAAAGAAAGTTTCGATCTCGATGTTTTATTAAGTCTTGGTAGAAATGTTTCATCTGCTTATGTCGAAGTGAGATTCTGAATTAAGCTTAGCTTCTAAGTCGGTGGGAATGATAATCGTGAAGTGGACCAAACTAATCCGGTATTGTATAAGGCTGAAATAATTACATCATTGTTTCCTTTAGTTTTATCCTCCAATAGTTTTGTATTGGTCGTTGTCACCTTCATCATTAACGTCACAGTTTGTCTCTATAAGAATTAACTTCAACCGATATTGCAAGATCGAGTATTGTTACTATCAAACCGACTAATAAGAGAATCTTACTTCATACTAGTCTATCGTATCTATACCTTTATTTGAAAACCTCTATATAACTTCTTATCTTAGAATTTCCCTAGTAATGTTTCAGGGGTAATCGGTATTCTAGTTTTAAAATGGGATTAAAGGTTAGATCATAGAGAAAGATTGAGTGAAAATCAAGTGTTTGTTGATATATATGATTTTCTTTTTCCAAAAACATCATTGTAATTTTTGGTAACTTTGTTAATAGTTTATGAATTTTGAAAATTTTGTAAAAACATTTTGTGGCAAAATTTGTTTAAAAATCACTGCTGATGTGAACCTGTTGAAAATTCTTGTCATTAACAAAACGGAGAAAAATTTTGTTTAACAAAAATCCATTGAAAAATCGAAGTTGTGGGAAATTTCGAGTGACCGTTTGATGAAAATTCGTTAAAGGCTCAAATAGATGAAAATACGTTGAAAACTCTAGTCATTGAAAAGTGTTGAAAATTCTGTTTGTCAAAAATCTGTTGGAAGATTCATGTTTGTGAATAATTCGTGAAAATGTCTGACGGAAGATTTATTTGAAAATTTGTTTCCTACAAACAATACATGTTTAGTGGAATTTCTACTAGTCCTAAACGAGTTCTATTTTGCACAATAGTCTTAATCGCAAGGCAGCGACTTCATCTCTAGCCTCCATCACCTGGAGGTGGATAGTTTCTATGGTTTAGCTAAGATTCTGTCGATCCTCAAGGACCTGTGCAACTCGGCCCTGTGCCAGGTGTATCCAACCTAAACGGATTGCGTGCTGTTCTAACTCCATAGTGTCTATTCTATTTTCGTGACGGCGTAGCCTAACAGCTAGTACAAAAACGGTATGGTAAGTGGGTTTGTGTGAGTATAGAGAGGTGTACGAACGATCTCCTCATCGTAGACGTTGTAGGTTCAAATTTTTAAAGGTGCTAAATAATGGCAATGATGTTATCAAGAAGAGAAATAAGGGAGAAAGATTTCAATTTCAATGGGTATCAAGTCTAGTGTTTTGAATGTATCGTTAACGCACAAGTCAAAGTAGTAGTTAATCGAGGTCAAGAAATTAGTTTCATAAAGGTATGGTGGAAAAACATTCCAGCCATAAGTTCGTGTAGACGTGAGTAAGTCGTTGGGTTGCACCTAATATAGGTCGTTGAAACGCGCTTCCGATGAGTGGATCGTTAGAAATCCGCATGTGTTCAAGAGCCTGAGTTGTTATCGTACATTTGGAAATCCAGATTGAAGTCTAAAAGCTTGTGTAGGGGAAGTTTGTTTTGCTAAAACGCAATTCCAAGGTTTTCTGTTGCCTCAAATCAGTTTGGTCAGTTCTGAGTTACACTCAGTGTCCATGCTGGTTGGGTGCTATCGTGTAAAAGGACTAATTTAATTGGTACCGTATGAGGTTGAAAACGTTAAGTCATTGAAAGGAATGTACCCATATCAAAGTTAGGGTTCATCACAGAGTTGGTTGTAATTAGACACGTGTTGATCTATAGAGGGACTTGTCATTTCCTACGAGAAAAGTGTTTTATCAAAATAGTGTATTTGTAATAGAGAGTTTAGCCTCTAAAGCTACAGTATATGAAAAGAGTCGTAACTATCTCACGTATTAACCCAAACCTGCCGATACCATTTCTGGTTAAATTAACACTGCGATCTGTCTTTTTTAAAAATACTGAGTGAAAAGCAAGTGTTTGTTCTTACGTAAAATTTTCGCCTGATAAAATGTCAGTAAAAATCCTTGCTAAGAATTTCAAGATTTGGACTTTGTACAAATGCTTAGATAAGTAGCTTACAAGCTTTTTGGAAAATTTCTATGAAGTATTTTGTGGAAGAGCTGATGAAAAATTTGCAAAAAATTTCTATGATGAAAATTGTGTGAAAGTTTAATGTCCGTTGAAAACTTCTAGTTGATTGACTATGTTGGAAATACTTCTGTCTAATATTATCAGTTGAAATATAGAAGTTGTAAATAAATTTCTGGGTAGATGTTCGGTGAAATTTCTTTGAAAATTTAGGTTGATAGAAATCCATTGAAAACTTCTTGTTATTGTAAAGTGTCGAGAAATTATGTTGTTTCTCGTAGTGGCGTATCCTTGAATGAGAAGGGGTTATAAGTATGAATTGGGTCTCTGCATGAGAATTAAGATTATCGTAGGCGTTTTTGGAAGTAAATCGCAGTACAACAATAATATGAAATGGTTTAAAGTCAATCAAGGAAAAATTTAATAGATTACATGATTGGTGTTTGTAAGATATGTTGGGCATAGCTACATCCGGACGATTACATAGATCTTATACAAAATGTGATGGGGTTTTCATACACCCATCGGGATAGAAGTTTATGTTATAACGTGAGGTAAACACAATTTCGCCATCTTTATCGAGGGGGAGTTCTTTTGAAACATTGAATTTAGCAACAAGAATTAGAAGTAGACATAATAACGACCGAGAAATGTCCTCAAGGTAGTCAGCCATGACTATGTCATTTGTTCGAAATGGATGAAAGTTTTATAAAGGTGTTCGGAGAAGTTAAAGTCGCAAATCAAGTTATGGGTAAATCGTTTGACGAACGTGTCAGAATAGTGGCCAAGCATGATCAAGTAGTAAGCCTCGGGTTTTGAACGAATTGCTGACATACCAGCCAAAAGTTGACCAATCGTGATCAGGTAACGGGTTTTAGAAAAATCCTTTCCGATAAATAGATGTTATGGTTAGAAAAGTTCATCAGCGGACCCCTGTATGACAATGGGTCCTACTGGTTGGTGTATTAGTAGTAGCGGTATGAATAGGCAAGATCTAGTTCGAAGTGTTGTGTTTGTCCTTCTAGTCGTGTGTAGCACGCGCGCTCCATGGGTCTAGGATATAAGTGGGAATGAATAGTGTGAAGTGACGGGAGTAGGTGTAGTTCTTCTAGGTGACGAAGTATCGTGCGGTTTCAGTTCTATACGTGTTCCCGAGTGATTTGGTTGCGAGCAGAAAGAAGAGGTGGAAGTAGGTGTCACTTAATTGGGTGGCGAATCCTTTGGTGGATTCTCCTAAAGTGAGTCCTATTTGATTATATCGTTGCCCGATGCGGTTTGGGCGAGCGGGTATCATGAATATCTCTATAGTAGTAAGTGAGGTTTGTGTTTCGTGTTCGATGTCATGTGACATAGTTGTGGGTGTGGTTGCCATGAATAGTGGCAAATAATTTTTGTATACGTAAAGTTAAGGTTATATATATAAATACAATTACCTAGCACATAAGCACGTATAAAGGTTGGTCCCGTTCTATCCTAGTCCAAGTCTTCTAGTGCATTCCCATTCACTATAACCATTTCAGGTCTTGCATCGATTCTCCTTTAATTGTACATAGTTGATCAGGCTATGTTAAATTAAATTTGAATGATGCAATTGCTGAACTAGTCATACCAAATGAGGAATACTAACCTAATGGTTATAGTTTAGGTCACTAATGCAATCCTAGTTCGCTATAACCTTTGGCTCTGATACCAATCTGTCGCACCCCCAATACACGTGGCATCGGAAACATGAGTTGTCATGGGAGCGCCGACTAAATCAAATATCATTACACAAAGATTAAAGCAAACGACCTCTATATGAGACGTTTGAAAACATTACATTCCATAAATTTAAATTGTTTACAGCCGTTATACAAAACACTGGAGTTCGCATATAATGTGTAGATTACATAACTACTAACTATAGTAAAATGCAATCTAAGTCCTTTGATTTTGAAAACAATGCGACTCGAGCTATGCTATCCATAAGCGTCCTACTGCTGTGGGTTACCTGAGAAATACATACTAAAAAGGGTCAACATAAAGTTGGTGAGTTCATAGGATTTAACAGTTTCAGAAGTAGTGGTATAAATCACAAGATTTGTATGTTTGTTAAACAATGTTAAGTAAAAGTATACTAATGTCATGAGCACATAGTCGAAGCTTAACCGTGAGTGAGTAGTGTATAATCAAATACCAACTCGTGCCTCCGCGAGTGCCTAATCCAGTACACTCGTTAAGTTCAAATACTGATGCGTCCAACCCGGACGGGGATGGTTAATCCCAAATAGATCTATTCATGAATATTTGCGCTAAATCCATACTAACGAAACTATGATGTAAGAGGACTTTTGTTCTGTGGATTAGATAGTGAAACAACTCATGCAATCCTTTTGTGTTTTCCGTTACTTGTGATCATAAAAACAGTTGTGTATAAGCAATTTTATAAAGCAGTTGTAGTATGTATTCTCCCCAAAAAATAGTTATAAAACAGTAAAAATATGGGCTATGAAACTCACCTGAGTTCTAGCAAATAGCAAGCAAATAGTGAAATAAGCAAACAATGTGTAAGTAATCGAGTGTAGTGGATGTAACTCCGTGCGTTGGTTCTCCGAACTCTGTAACCTTTTAGCGTCGTAAACGCGTAAGGTTGTAAGTAAATAAATGGATATCTTAATGACTATCCATGCTAGCTGTCCACTAAGCTAGTTACGTCCAAATAAGTTGTTCGAGTTTGTTTATCAAAAACGCGTACGACCCGTTGGTAAAAGTTTGTAATAATAATTCATTTAGACATTATTATCAAGTTTGGTTTGTTGTATACAATCTATTGGTACATATCGCGTGTTGCAGACAAATTAGTTAGTTCGTAGAAAAACCTTAAACCGTAGGTCAAAGTTGGTCAAACTGGTCAAAGTTGGTCAACCTGGTCAAAGTTGGTCAAAATGGTCAAAGTTGGTCAAAATTACTTAACAAGTCACCCAAACCCATTTTTGTTATCATTTTCCAAGAATAGTAAGTTTTGTCATTTTTAGAAACCGAACCGTTTTTGTTGACTTGGTCAAACCTACTCGGTTTGACCTGAAACTTTTACACCAGTCTTAAAATATTTAACTAAGCCTTAGAAAGTTGTCGGTACGTTTTATGGAAGGCCTGAAGTGTCGGTTTTACGTTTATGTCAAAAACAGTCCATATATCATGATTTCGGTTTTGTCGGGTTGTTACGCCATACGATTTCTATAACTTCTGGCCCAAATCAAACTTCACAATTTTTACCAAGTGATCTCCTAAGTGTCTAGTCTAATATATATTTTTTACAGCAATTATAATGACCAATAACATATTTAATTTATTCCGCGAAAGTTCCGAACACATTTTATCGAAAACTGTCAGACCAGTCCTATAAATCGAACTGTAGAGAAAAACGTGTACATTTCTGGAAAAAGTGTAAAACACGAAAGTTGTAGATCTTTTCGATACGAAGATTTCAAAAAAAAATAAGACCTCTAACTCTCAGTATACGATTTTATACGAATATTTTTGTAAACTGCATTTTATGAGACAGATTCTGCATCTTTTTAGATCTTGTATAAAAGTGATTTTCAACCATGGATTTGGACATACTAGTGATATATGAACATAATAAAATTCAAATCAGTAACATGCAAGTGAAATAAGTGAGGGTTTTAGTGATTCTCACAAAGAAATAATGTAGGGAAGATGAAGATGATGAAAAGAGGCTTGATTCTTGATTCCTTTGCTTCTTTCATCTTGCTTTTGATCCTTGATGATAATGGTGATTTTAGATGATGATGAAACTGAGTTTTGGAGGTTGAAGAACTGATTTCTTTCAGTTTTTGAGAGAGAGAGTGAAAGGAAAATGGAGAGAAAAGAAAGAGTGTAGGTGAAAATGATTATTGAGGTTGTGAATGCATGTATGGGTAGAAGGGAAAGCATTTGCATGTCATTTGAGTGGGGGAATGGGAGGTGGTGACACATGGACGATTTTGGGGGGGGGGGGGGGGGGGGGCTATAGGGGCTGGAAATGTTTTTAAATTTTTAACTTACACTGTATTTGCGTACTGTGTTATTTAATTCGTTATTTCGTTTAATCGTTAAATCGCGTAGCGTTATTTTGAGTCGTTATACTTAACGATATAATTTGGATAAATTTTCATTGAAGTATTATTTAAAATACTTAATTTAAGTTGTCAAATTAATTATTGATGTTCGTTTGGTTTCCGAAATAAATTCGCGCGTTATCGTTGCGTTTGAGACGTTTTAATCGAAACGTCTAGGTTTTTCGTATATTATTTTAACAAAATAATAATTAATAATAATTAACTTCTAAAAATAGATTTAATTTATTTATGGAAAGTTTTTCACCAATGTCATATAGTTTTGTCGGACTCCGTCCGGTTGTTTCGCGTAATTACAACTAATTACGTAAGCGTAATATATATAAAAAAATTACGGGAGCATATATTCACACAAATATACAATTAGTCACAAGTAATTACAAGTATATATCCGAATACTAAACTAAACACACATAATTAGGGTTTCTAGCAGGTCAATGAGTAACCCTAAATAGTCAGGTGTCACAACTGGTAATCATCTTAAACTATCTATAATTATATATTTTGAAATTATGCTATGTGGATAAAGGTACTTAAGATATAATTTTATAAATATAAGTGGATTAATGATAAAATAAGTTGTGATTTTATTGTAATTTATTTGAATTTCATGAGGTATGCATACTAACAATCTGCTTATACTTGTTTAGTAAATCTAAAATAGCTTGTTCTTTCTAATATGATCCCTGAGCAGATAAACTCTTATTCAGTTGATTTATGTTTTTGTTTTGTTAAAGTGATCAATAAAATGGTATTTGATACCACTGTTCCTTTATGATTATGTTTTTACTTTAGTTTATTTTTAGCTTTATGTTTAAGTAAAGTTTTTGTTTTTAATAAGGTTTTACCCTTTGGAATTAAATTATACTGAATATTCTCTATTTTGTGTTGAACAATCGTCACAAATACAAGTGAAAAATAATTTTATTTTAGACTTGTACAAATGAAGGATTTTAAATTTATACTTAGGATTAAATTTGCATTTTAATTTAATTTTGCAAGTTTGACTAGTTAAACCTGTGGATCGACTTCAAACTTCGCGAATCGAGTCTAAAGTATAAAAGGGTGTGGATCGACAAGTCTAAACCACCGAATCTGTAACACCCCGCAAATTTAAACGCGATTTTAGACGTTAATCACTTGCATTATTAGGCTAATTACCTAACTTTGAGTGAATTTACAACACATTTTAGAGATAAGTCTAGCAAAACCCAATGACGTGTCAGTGGAGTTTTAAATTTGTAAATGCTGGGGCCTAGGTTTACCAGTGCTAAAGGTGTACAGCAGCAAGTATGACCTATGGTCGTTCTTTAAAACCAACGGTATTGTGAAACAGAGAAATCAAGATGTCCGAATCTAGCTAGTGAAGGTTGTTTTGAAAGCAGTTGGAGGTTTGTTTTTGTTTGTTTTTTAAATTATACTACTAATTAAACTACGCAATAAAATAAAATAAAGGGATAGTGGTCAGGATAGAGGGGGTGTTTGTTGTGACTTCGTTAGCCGTGCATTGGGATGATGTTTTTATTTAAGTTATGAAAACGTCTTTCTAAATATTTGTATTTTATTTGTCTTAAGTATTTGTGGTGTAAGCACTAGCACCCTACTGATTGATTGCTCAATCAGTATGTCACTGAATAACTAGGCTATCGTGATTCTGATCGGAGGAGGCTGCTCAACTCTCAACACTGCCCTGTTACGGAACAGTGACCCTTTTATGGAATACGGAGATTCCTGGGCGCATGCATAGAGTAACAGACCCACTAACGGTCCGACCGTTCTTAACACCATAGTGATACTTAATTGAATAAAACATTTAGGTTTAAGACTTGGTTGGTGTTTGATTACTTTCCATCAATGGTTTTGTAGAATCCAGGGGTGATAGACAAATTTGGAATACTAGATGATTCCTTGTCTTCCTTTCTGGATTCATAAACTGAGTTTGTATTTTAGATTAGAGATCTCCCATTTATGATTTAAACCAGCCCTCACTTGTATTTAACCAATAAATCCCTAGTTTATTCACAGTGTACAATACTTGTTTAAAACAGCATTTCCACGGCTTCAAAACCAGACCATGTTATTTGAACACAGATATTTAATCAGAAGTTTATTCACGGTGTACAATACGTATAAAGTATTTCCACATATCCAAAACCAAAACATAGATAATTAATTACCCCCGATATGACGTCTTATCAAAAGGTTTAACCACGTTTATTGGTGGAAAGGCGTTAGTTGAATATGCGGTTTAAAATCATAGATGGAACGCGTAATCAAAGCACCGAGTTTTCATTTATAATATAATAGTTGGGAACATTAATCCACAAAAGATTGTGCCCGCGACTTTCATAGCTTCCACGTTCCGTACTCCACACATTAGTGATGTTTCCGGCGCTATACAAATGAAAGCCGTATAATGTTACTTCCGTTGATTCATAATGACATCATCCCAATTAACGACTAACTACATCACAACAAACACACAATATAACTACTCACTACGCATAATAACAGACGCTAAATCTAGCATAATAACAATAGCAATCATCATTATAATAGATAAGGAAAGAAGTAACCGTTAATAAAGCGTAGATTGAATAAACGTTAGAGAGAGAGTACAAGCAGAACCTCCATAATATCTATGAAAATATTACAAATAAGCCCCTGAACTATTCCCTATGCTATTACAAAAGTAGTCCCTCAGTTAGTCCCAGTTAAATATTAACTGAGAACTAACTGATGCTAACCTTAATTCTAGAGAGAGAAAAAGAAGAGAGAGAGAGAGAGAGTAGAGAGAGAAAGAGTGTGTGAGAGAGAAAGTGAGAGTGAGGAACTGAGTGGAATGAAGAATGGTGTGTTGAAATGTGGAGAGGTGACCCTCTATTTATAGGCAAAGCTCCAAATCAGCCGTACAAGTCGCGAAGCACCAACGTACAAGCAAACAAAGCACAAACGGGCAGCATATGGGGCATGATGGGCCATATACGGCCTTCATAGGGCCGTATACGGTGTTGCTAGGGTCGTATACGGTCTTGGTAGGGCCGTATACGGTGTCCAGGGCCGTATACGGTCTCCGTCTGATTTCGTTCGTTGCTTAAAACACTCGTATCTCCTTCGTTACACGTCCGTTTGACCTGATTCTTTCGCCCACGATCTCGTAATTCCGTTACGCTTATAATGGCCCTAATTTCACAGAAATTTGATGTATATAACTCAAGAATAGCCAAAATGACTTTTAACGATCTGTAGAAGCCGTATCTCTTCCGTTCTTTATCCAATTTGCATGATTCTTGATTCTCCCATCTCATTTTTACCTATTACATCATACCATAAGGTTAGAATATGTTTATCATAAGGTAAATGAGGGTGTGAGAATTGGTTGTTGTTTATTCGCTCTGTTTTGCTCGTTTTTTAGACGTTTTTAGTGATTTTTGTAGCAACGCCTATATCTGGAGCACTTTAGTGAATTTTAGTAAATAATGATTATTTTGAAATGTTTTCTCTAAAGATGTCCCCAAAAAGTGTGGAATATCGTACTTAAAAACATGACTTAGACGTTGCTTGTCCTCAAGCAACACTCAGTGTTTTGAAAACATTTTAGAACATTTTAGAGCGAGTCAAGACATTTTTAAAAGTTACCAGTTCCAGATGCAAGTAAGATAATTTCAAGAATATAGGGAAAGATAAGATAATCCTTTCAGAAACAAGAAAAGATTCTCTTAGGCATACTTCCAAATCTCATGATCTTGAAGTACACATGCCTAGGCGATCTCACAAAAGGTGGTCACTCAATTCACTCAAAGTGTATCGGGTTTCCTATCAATCTAGAACAAATGAAATCGCTCAAATAGCCGGTCATGCAGCTCTCATCGTCATAGGCTTGATCGAGAATCGGATCTCCACCACTTAGGTGAGGATGGTGCTAATTATCCCAAGACATTCATGAGGGTTGTAGTGTTTGGTGAGGGTAAAAGGGGTATGTATAGTGGTATTTTTGGGTTGTAAGGGTTTTGCTTATCTTAAAAACTACCGAGATCATGAACAACTTTATTTTAGAACGAAAAGGAGATAGCTATTCGTCTTCTATCAGATTTTTTTCTTGTGAGGATGATACTTCGAAGGACTTTTAAGATTTATTCTTGCGAAACTATTTTTCTTTCTTTTCTTATTTTTCTTCTTTTTATTTTCTTTTTCTACTTTTATACTTTTCTATTTTCTTTTCTTCTTCAGAACTTATTTGCCAGAGAATTTCCAAGGATATTTTCTTTTGATTCTTTCAGAAATCCCTTATCTTGAACATTTCGAGTCTTTTTGTGGTGTCAATTTTACACACCAAGGATTCTCAGGAGAGATGACTTTTGGAGAACACGAAGGGGTAGGATAAGTGATATGGATATTCTAAAAGGTGTTCTTCATAACCTTCGAAATTCTAAGATAAGTTTTGGGGATATTTTGGGAAGTAGGGTTTATATTGTAAGGTTTGTATGAAACGAAAGGTTTAGGCTCAACAGGGTTTACTAGGCGGATCATCGATACTAAAAATGAGTATCGGAAGGGTTTTGGGCTTGAAGAGATATGTAAAAAATGGGTTAAATCCTAGGGAATGTCAAGGTCATCTAATTGCACCTATACCGCGTACGGTACACACCAATGTGGTCTCGAAGCGTATGTTAAGAGCAAGTTCTAATTCAGAGATACATGCATCGGCACACACAAGAAATGAATAGTGAAGCATTAAAGATGAATGCTTTTAGGCTCAAGATTCCTCACTGCAATTAGGGTTGTATGTGCTTCGTCATGCTCCCATCAGATTATCATTTCTTGCTTAAGAAATTTCTACCTTATTTTCCTTAGATTCCTAAATATAATACTCATATTTGAAAATAGCTCATCTCAAAAGATATTATGACTCAAAATTAGCAGAGTTAATCAGGTGATTAGGTTCATACTTTTTAATTTTCTTAAAAAATTTTGAAAAATTTGAGCAACATTTTCTGAGTTTGCTATTTCGGACATTAAAGATCATTAAAAACTAACCAAGGTATTCTATACCTGCTATCCCACACTTAGAGGAACATTGTCCCTAATGTTCTCTTGAGTTGAGATTTACTGAAAGTAAAATCCCACACTTAGAGTTTGAACATGTAAGAAAATGTTTCTCAAGTGTTTGTTTTGGGATAGAATCCCACACTTAGTGATAAGCTTAGGATAGAGTATAGACTACTTTAACAAACTTAACAAAGCAAATAATATACATAATCATAATCAAAAGAGGGTAAAGGGTAAGGACACTCCCCAGATAGCGAGCTGCAATGAAGCTGGGAATCAGAATTTGCTGAAAAGAGGCGTTGTCAGGATCTTTTTCTGCTTCCATGAAGAACGATTCGGCTTCAAGCGTCTTGCTATTGGTTTCCTCATCCATCATTCTCCTTGTGAATTAATCTCGTAAGTGTAAACACGTTGGTCGTACCATTTTACAAACTCAAAGTATTTTGCAAATGAAAAGATAAATCACTGTCTCAGAATTTGAAAAGATGTTTTCTATTACATATCAGTTTTATAAAACATGTGTTTTTAAACGAGTTCGAGCATAATGCATAAAAGTATTATGCAAGTACCTCAAATGCTCGAAACACATTAATTATCAATTTTTCATATTGATTTCCTATTTTCTGAGACGAGTGGTTTTATTTGCAAATGAGCTGTAAAATTAGAATGTTTTTCATAAAATATTTTGGTGCGACCAAGTGTGAAGGATAGTCAGAGATTTTCTTCACTTATTGACACTATTCTCTCTACACGTCTTATTGCACGGGTTGCCTCCCGAGAAGCGCTGCTGTTAGAGTCGAGAGCTCGACTTTACTCCTTTGAGTTTAGGTGTACGGGAAGGAGCTCCCAGGGCGAGTGATGGTGCCATTATGAGCCCTGGCTAGTGGGAAAGATTATCGCGGAGGATAGATCCTTTGGAAGTGGCAGGCCATGGTTGAGATTAGATCTAGCGGTTCCATGGTATCCACTTTGAAGTTTCGAAGTTGTTCTGAGGTTGCTCTAGAAAGACCTAGTAATCCTTGCATAATGTAATCAACCGCCTTAGTGATTGGCCCATTGGGATCAATCTGCGTTGTTTTTCTTGTCTTGATCACTTCCCTACTCGGATACCTGAGTCTAAAGGAGTCCATAAATTCTAGTAACTTCAACCTCAGATCTTCGAATTCTTCACTATGAGGATCTCCTTCGAATACAGCTGTAGATTTGCACAAGCTTTTGATTAGCTGGTGTTGATGAAGGGTGAAAGGAAAGCCAGAGTTTTTGAAAATATGAATCAGTTTGTTGAATATCTCGTGATATCCAGCCTGGAGGATATACTCTGCTTTCTCGGCGTCTTCTGCATTCAATATTTCGTGTAATCGAGTTGTCACAAAAGTGACAATATCGAGTAGAGACATATTTTTAACAATGAGGAGGTGATTACGCCTGCTTTTTTCCCTAGTGATGTACCTAAGCTCCTCGATTATCAATTTAATATGATGTTTTAAAGTAGACTTGATGATAAATCGATTGCTTTCTTTGGTACTCAGGTGATCTTTCTCAGCTAATAAGTCAAGGAATCCCGGTAGATTCCTCATCACCATGAAGTCAGTAGCATCTTCAATATTTCTTCTGATAGCACCCAACTTCTCCCTCTGTTTTGATGAATAAGGAAACACAGAGCCCATGAGAACATCATACACCTTGCGGTATATTTGTCTCTGTTCAATGTAGAAGAGTAGTTCATTCGCCTTATTCCTTTCTTTCTTCAGATGAGATTTGAGTGCATCGGCGAATGTTCTGATGCAATGTCTAAGGTTGAGCGGATCTTTGGTTCCTTTGCTAGTGAGATGGATAGTGGATGCTGCCTCAATAACCGCTATTAGCCATCTTTGATGCATAGAGTAATCATTGGTCGAATTTCTGATAGCTGCTATTATAATATGAGGGTTACCATCATATTTGTCTATCACAGGAATCATTTGCTCATGAGTAGAGACGATTGGGATGCAGATGATTTCTTGAGATAATGCTCGTGAATCAGGCAGTTTTGGAGAATCAAGAGGATGAATATCCACTTTGGCAAGAGGCTCCTTTTCTTCTTTCATCTCTTCTTCCTGCTTGGTTGCTGGTTCAGAGATCTCGTCATCAGATGTGTCTTGGCTAATAGAGACCGTATATAGCTCATTATTCTTCATCGAAACACAATCGTTCTTATGATTCTTGAATGTGATGCTTTCTCCGTGAGCGCGTAAGCTGATCGTCTGAGAGTGCACATCGATGACTGCTCTGGCGGTGTTCATAAAAGGTCTACCTAGGATTATTGGGATGTTTATATCTTCCTGAATATTCATTACCACAAAGTCAGTTGGGAAAAAGAACTTTTCGACTTTAACCATGATGTTCGCAGCTATTCCCTTAGGATATCTAATAGATTGGTCAGCTAGCTGGACACTCATTTTAGTAGGTTTAAGGTCTCCTAATTCTAGTCTTTTGAATAATGAATGTGGCATTAGGTTAATACTTGCTCCAAGATCGGCCAGAAAGCGAATATCACCAGATTGGTTGATAGAGCAGGGAAGGGTAAAACGTCTGGTATCTCCTAGTTTTTCCGGTAGACGATTTTGAAGGATAGCTGAACATTCAGCAGTTAACGGGACATTAGGTACTTCGGGTACCTTGTCTTTGTTTGAGATAAGTCTCCTAACGTATTTAGCATACTTGAATGCTTTGACTTCATTAGGTTGTTGCTTGAGACGTCCTGGAAATGGTAAGCTTTCCTTTTTAGGGTTTGGAGAAGACTTCTTCTCAACTGTCTGTGTGACAGGAGATTATCCTCTCACCGGAGAAAGAACTGAAGGTTGGCTCGGTGCCACCTTTGAGTCTTGGTTGGTTACTTGGCTGGCTTCTTCGGTATGTGGGTTATGAAAGGTGTTACTAGGTAGACTACCCTGTGGTCTAGTATCGATACGTTCTGCTAGTCGACCTACTTGGGTTGCAAGCGTATTTAGCAAAGTTAGTTGCTCTCTTAAGAAGAGATCAACCTGGTCTTGTCTAGCCGTAATCGTTTGGATGATTTGTGTAAGGGTGTCGTCTGGACTAGTAATTGGCCTAGGGGGTTCATAAGGTTGGGCCATCTCGGGTGTGGTTCCGAGAAGTAATGGTGGTTGGTGGTAGGTTGGGTATTGGAATTGGTTGGGTGGTGGAGAGGTTTGAGTATAATTAGGTGGACGTGGATGGGTTTGGAATTGGTCATAGTAGGCTGTGCCATCAACAGGGTTTGTAGCTTGTGGATTGGTACAATTCCGACAGGACTGAATATGGTAGACCTGTTGAGGAGGTTTCTTCAGCTTTCCTATTTCCTCAGTTAGCGTTCCGATATGTTCCGTCAGAGATTTGATCGCCTCAGTTTGCACGGGATTGGGAAGGGCAAGCGGTGCCGATGATGAGGAATGCTCATCAGTGTTCCAATCATTGTGATTCATGGTCATGCTCTCAAGCAGATTCCAGGCTTCGTCTGTAAAACCCGCCAAATTAGGACTAGTAATTAGTGCCTGATCATATGTTAATACATGTAATTAGTTCTGTGTTAGGCTAATTTATGTATCGAGATATATATTGTTGAATATATACAAAAATGCGATTTGATTAAATCGTACGCAATTTAAATCGAATGTATTTCGATTCAATTAAATACGGACGTTGGTGACCAACTTTATTAAATAACGTGACATTGTATAATAACATTATGTCAAAAAAAAATTATTATTTTAATAATATTTTAATCATAATCCATATCGTACAAACAAGAATCAAGCGATTAAAAATATTAAAAACGCAAACAAACAAAACGAACTAAATTATGTTTTACAACTCAAATATGTCGTAATTGGTGAAAATATTTTAATAAAATAAAGTGCGATATTTCGTATTTTAATTACTTATAACTACACAAATAAAATAATTATTTAACGTTAAATGACGGAGTAAACGAACACCACACGGAGCGCGAGTCAGAGACTGAAAAATGGGAGGATAACCTCCCACTTTCCCTTTCATCTTTCTCATTTCTTTCTTTTTCTCTCTCTCTCTTACTCTCTTTTTTCTCATTTCTACAAAACCATCAAACACCCACAAACTCACAAAATCGTCAAATAACACCACGAAACGCACTCGGATCATCAATATTTTTAGAGATTCACGACCACCTCGCAACGATCTACACTTCTATCTTTCCGGATTTCCATTTCGCCACTTTGTAAGTTTCCGACAAAATCCCGAAACCTTTCGATTCTTAGCATTTTTCACTTCTTAGCATTTTATCACTCGATTTTACCCGAATCTCGACCCCAGCCAGGGGCCAGCCCCTTGGACCCCGCCAGGGGCGCTGCCCCCGGACCCCCGTACTTAGATTCCGTAAGCACATTTCTCGCCAAGTGTCATACTTGTATGACTTCAAAACGCTTATATGATACAACTTTTCAAACATAATGGAATATACTTTTCAAGTATAACACTTCGAAATCAATGTGATAACATCCGGACTATTATTACAATTAATCACCAACGGGCCGTACACGTTTTCAAACACTTAACAAATCAACCAAATCGTAGTAATTTGGACATATATATAGTTGTGTAACAACTACAAGGGTGATCTTTTGAGATACCCAATCATGTTAATAACCATCACGTGTCGTGGACACCCTCAGGTTACAAGTCTTTGGACTTCATCACTCGGCTAATCAACTTACGTTTATTTAAACGCTTTCAGACTCAGGTGAGTCTCATAGCCCCTCTTTTTACTATTTTACTCAGGGGTGTGATATATTGCTCATTTTTAACATGTGAACGCAAGTACAAACATTTCATATACTACAATGAGTTTTTCACAACTAATCATTTAAAGTCCTCCGTCAGCATAGTTGTTAATACGTTGTAGCGTGAATATTAGTATATGGTACCATATAGGATTGACCCTCCTCGTTCGGGTTAGCAAGCACTAACCGGGTAAACGGACGTACTAATATTTGGGAAGACGAATGTTGATTAGGCATTCGTGGAGGCACCTCGCCCGGAATTCTCTATAGGGGACCCGGCCCTCGAGTTAAGCTCAACTATGTGCTCATGGCTGTATACACGATTACTATCATTTATTTGCTGGATGCAAATCATTATTAAATCTTGCGGTTCATACTATATTACTTGATTTCAAACCTGTGAGCTCACCAGCTTTAGCTGACCCATTTAGCATATATCGCATGTACCAAGCAGTAGGTTGTTTCGGCTTCCGGACTTTTAGCTCGAGTCAGCATACAGACGTTTAAGATTTTCTTGCATTAGTATATTTTGTACAATTACTTATGTACTGAAATCTCATTTTATTTAAACTCGAGCTATGTAAAGCTATAAATGTTGTAAACATTTCAATATTAATATATTTTGTTAAAACGACGCATATAGAGTCGTTTACTATATATCTTTGTGCTTTGTTATTGATTAGTAACACCCAAATCGTGCTTCCGCAAATCATTAAGGTTGGGGGTGTTACATCGTCATCCGTGCAACGCGTGAAGTTTCCTCGAGCAGCGGCATCGAGCATTGGCTTGTGGTGCGGTGCGAGACCATTGTAAAACGTGCACAACTGAGTTGATCGTTTGATTTGGTGGTTAGGACATCTTCTAAGCAACCTCTTAAATCTTTCCCACGCACTATAGATTGATTCATCATGAAACTGTTGGAAGTTCAAGATATCTTTCTTTAACTTGATTCGTTTGGATGGGGGAAAATACTTTGTTAAGAACTTATCTTCCATTTCCGCCCATGAGGAGATAGAGTTGGTCTCTAATTCCTTGAACCAAGTCTGTGCATGATGAGAAAGAGAGTAGGGGAACAGATATAAGCGGATTGTATCTTGCTCAACCCTATTTTGCTTGAAAGAGTCGGATAGGGTGAAAAATTTGTTGAGGTGGGAGTAGGGGTCATCGTTCGGTTGTCCATTGAATTGGCAGCGATTCAGGATCAGCTGCACTACGTCGTGCTTGAGTTCGAATGATGCTCCTTCAGTCTCCGGGTAGCGTATGGGTCCACCTCGAACTTCTATCGAGGGTTTGTTGCTATCACCGAGAGTTATACGTGCGGTGGTTGTAGGATTGTGGGAAGATGATCGCTTCTCTCGTCGGATGGGTAAGATGTCGTCTTCAGGATAGGGGAAAGGAAGGGTTGAAAGAATTTTTAGTGGTTTAAGAAGAGAGAACCATCCTAAAGGTTCACTAGAAAGAAAGTTCATCATGACGTCTCTGAGTCTGTATCCCCGGCAGCGGTGCCAAAAACTAGACGCGCCACCAGCGGTCGGTTAGGAATTAACCTGTCGTTGCACCGACTACTGGCGACGTGTCAGCGGAGTTTTAAATTTGTAAATGCTGGGGCCTAGGTTTACCAATGCTAAAGGTGTACAGCAGCAAGTATGACCTAGGGTCGTTCTTTAAAACCAACGGTATTGTGAAACAGAGAAATCAAGATGTCCGAATCTAGCTAGTGAAGGTTGTTTTGAAAGCAGTTGGAGGTTTGTTTTTGTTTGTTTTCTAAATTATACTACTAATTAAACTACGCAATAAAATAAAATAAAGGGATAGCAGTCAGGATAGAGGGGGTGTTTGTTGTGACTTCGTTAGCCTTGCATTGGGATGATGTTTTAGTTTAAGTTATGAAAACGTCTTTCTAAAGATTTGTATTTTATTTGTCTTAAGTATTTGTGGTGTAAGCACTAGCACCCTACTGATTGATTGCTCAATCAGTATGTCACTGAGTAACTAGGCTATCGTGATTCTGATGGGAGGAGGCTGCTCAACTCTCAACACTGCCCTGTTATGGAACAGTGACCCTTTTCTGGAATATGGAGATTCCTGGGCGCATGCATAGAGTAACAGACCCACTAACGGTCCGACCGTTCTTAACACCATAGTGATACTCAATTGAATAAAACATTTAGGTTTAAGACTTGGTTGGTGTTTGATTACTTTCCATCAATGGTTTTGTAGAATCCAGGGGTGATAGACAAATTTGGAATACTAGATGATTCCTCGTCTTCCTTTCTGGATTCATAAACTGAGTTTGTATTTTAGATTAGAGATCTCCCATTTATGATTTAAACCAGCCCTCACTTGTATTTAACCAATAAATCCCTAGTTTATTCACATTGTACAATACTTGTTTAAAACAGCATTTCCACGGCTTCAAAACCAGACCCTGTTATTTGAACACAGATATTTAATCAGAAGTTTATTCACGGCGTACAATATGTATAAAGTATTTCCACAGATCCAAAACCAAAACAAAGATAATTAATTACCCCCGATATGACGTCTTATCAAAAGGTTTTAACCACGTTTATTGGTGGAAAGGCGTTAGTTGAATATGCGGTTTAAAATCATAGATGGAACGCGTAATCAAAGCACCGAGTTTTCATTTATAATATAATAGTTGGGAACCTTAATCCACAACATATTGTGCCCACGACTTTCATAGCTTCCACGTTCCGAACTCCACACATTAGTGATGTTTCCGGCGCTATACAAATGAAAGCCGTATAACGTTACTTCCGTTGTTTCATAATGACATCATCCCAATTAACGACTAACTACATCACAACAAACACACAATATAACTACTCACTACGCATAATAACATATCCTAAATCTAGCATAATAACAATAACAATCATCATTATAATAGATAAGGAAAAAAGTAACCGTTAATAAAGCGTAGATTGAATAAACGTTAGAGAGAGAGTACAAGCAGAACCTCCACAATATCTTTGAAAATATTACAAATAAGCCCCTGAACTATTCCCTACGCTATTACAAAAGCAGTCCCTCCGTTAGTCCCAGTTAAATATTAACTGAGAACTAACTGATGCTAACCCTAATTCTAGAGAGAGAAAAAGAAGAGAGAGAGAGTAGAGAGAGAGAGTGTGTGAGAGAGAAAGTGAGAGTGAGGAAATGAGTGGAAGGAAGAATGGTGTGTTGAAATGTGGAGAGGTGACCCTCTATTTATAGGCAAAGCTCCAAATCAGCCGTACAAGTCGCGAAGCACCAACGTACAAGCAAACGAAGCACAAACGGGCAGCATATGGGGCATGATGGGCCGTATACGGCCTTCATAAGGCCGTATACGGTGTTGCTAGGGCCGTATACATTCTTGGTAGGGCCGTATACGGTGTCCAGGGCCGTATACGGTCTCCGTCTGATTTCGTTCATTGCTTAAAACGCCCATATCTCCTTCGTTACACGCCCATATCTCCGTCTGATGTATGTAACTCAAGCATAGCCGAAATGACTTTTAACGATCTGTAGAAGCCGTATCTCTTCCGTTCTTTATCCAATTTGCATGATTCTTGATTCTCCCGTCTCGTTTTTACATATTACATCATACCATAAGGTTAGAATATGTTTATCATAAGGTAAATGAGGGTGTGAGAATTGGTTGTTGTTTATTCGCTCTGTTTTGCTCGTTTTTTGGACGTTTTTAGTGATTTTTGTAGCAACGCCTATATCTGGAGCACTTTAGTGAATTTTAGTAAATAATGATTGTTTTGAAATGTTTTCACTAAAGATGTGCCAAAAAAAGTGTGGAATATCGTACTTAAAAACATGACTTTTTGCGTCACATCACCCAACTAGATAATACGTGTAGTATATCGATCCATAATTAATTATAATTATGTACAAAACAATTGGAGCAGACACGACAAAAATATACGACTGTTGGTGAACAAATTTTATTTAATAAAACAATATTATTAAATAACGACGTTAACACTAGTACAAAATGAGGCTTTGGTCACACATGCTCGAAATCAGATTGTCACACATTCGAACATTTGTGTGACTATAGGTACGAAAATAAAATTCACGTTATTATTTAGTCACACACGTTCGAACATTTATGTGGCGAAAGGGATCTGCTATTTTTTTGCTGATTAGTTAGTCACATATGAATTTGGAATGCGAGACAAATGAAGAGTAAATTCGATGAATTAGTCACATTATACAAATTAAACGTGACGAATCTTTGTCACACTCTTAAACACTGTGACCAAATGTCACCGTATGGTCACATGAAGCAATTGTTAATGTGACTAAATCATGTAGTCGAGTTTGTCACACATAATACAAGTGTAACCAAAATCAGGAACATATGGTCACATAACTTTTTATGTGACCATATGTGCAGTGTTTGTTAGAATGTGGAAAAGCTAGTGGTCACACAGATTGCTTTACAATAGCCACACCATTTCACAAATGTGTAACCAAATGATGTTTATGGTCACGCTTAAGTTGATTTTATATGACGCATATATTCACAACAGTCACTTGTGAAATATTCATGTGGCTATTTTTTAGAGCCAAAATTGACATCAATTATCACTAAGTTTTATATTGGTCACATACAATGTTATTTTGTGTGTCTAAATCATATGCCACTATATGGTCACTTGAAGTAACTGTTTATGTGACTAAATCATGAAGTCTAGTTTGTCACACATGGTTTCAGTGTATCCAAAACCAGATACATATGGTCACACATATGGCTTTACAATAGCCACACCGTTTCACAAATTTGTAACCAAATGATGTTTATGGTCACGTTTAAGTTGATTTTATGTGACGAATATATTCACAACAGTCACTTGTGAAATATTCATGTGGCCATTTTTTAGAGCCAAAATTGACATCAATTATCACTAAGTTTTATATTGGTCACATACAATGTTATTTTGTATGTCTAAATCATATGCCACTATATGGTCACTTGAAGTAACTGTTTATGTGACTAAATCATGAAGTCGAGTTTGTCACACATGGTTTCAATGTAGCCAAAACCAGATACATATGGTCACACATATGGCTTTACAATAGCCACACCATTTCACAAATTTGTAACCAAATGATGTTTATGGTCACGTTTAAGTTGATTTTATGTGACGAATATATTCACAACAGTCACTTTGTGAAATATTCATGTGGCTATTTTTTAGAGCCAAAATTGACATCAATTATCACTAAGTTTTATATTGGTCACATACAATGTTATTTTGTGTGTCTAAATCATATGCCACTATATGGTCACTTGAAGTAATTGTTTATGTGACTAAATCATGTAGTCGAGTTTGTCACACATGGTTTCAGTGTAGCCAAAATCAGGTACATATGGTCACACAAATTGCTTTACAATAGCCACACCATTTCACAAATGAGTAACCAAATGATGTTTATGGTCACGTTTAAGTCATAGAAATTAAGATACAAATACAAATAATCATTGTTTAAGTCATAGAAATTAAGATACAAATAAACATTCCATAAAATAATTAAAAAGTAATTTACAAGGCTAATGTATTACAATTATATAGCTAGTGTTCCGGCATGACATGGTGCGGTCACTTGGATTTTATAACAATACCTTTATTGTCGGTTCGATAGTAATCATCTCGTGATTCATTACCCAAGTCACGTGGATCCACCCGTGGCAAAATGTTATCATTGTGCGGGTGAATGACGGTACTAAATTCCTCATCGATTTCATCATATGTATCTCTGTAATTCTTGGGAGGTGTGTTCAAGACAATATAATTTCTACTTGCCTGGTCTTTCACATAAAACACTTGTCGTGCTTGTGAGGCTAATATTAACGGATCAACCTTGTGGCCTAAATTATTCAGGTCAACCAATGTATAACCAAGCTTAGTATCGCGTTTGACCGTACCATTCCGATGGTTAACCCAATCACATTTGAAAATAGGGAGTTGCATGAAACGGTAATCTAGTACCCATATCTCTTGCAAAACCCCATAATACAATTTGCGTCTTGTGGTTGCTACTCCTTTGGATATGTGTATATCTTCTGTCACAACACTAACCCCACTGTTTTTGGTTAACGTTGCCTTCAGTACATTTAGTACGAAATGTATACCCATGGATTTTTTATATTCTGCGAAAAACTCTATTGTTTCTTCTGCAATAGTCTCCTCAGCAATGCATCCTTCTAGTTTATTTCTGTTTCGAACATGTCCTTTAATAACCTTCATACAGTGTTCGAAGAGATACATCCAACGAAAGCATACCGGACCACATAATCTTACCTCCCTAGTTAGGTGCACAGTCAAATGGACCATAATATCAGAAAATGACGGAGGAAAGAACTTTTCGAGCAGGCAGAGTGTGACACAAAGTTCTTCTTGCATCTTATCTAGTTCATCCAATACTATTTCCTTGCTACATATCGATTTAAAAAAAAAACAAAACCTGATGATAGCATGTGTGGGTTGGTCCATGATTGACCGTATTGCAATGGGCAAAAACTCTTGCATTAGCATGTGATAGTCATGTGATTTAAGGCCGATGAGCTTCCTGTCTTTTAGGCTGACTAAAGATGAGAAATTTGAACAAAAGCCTTGAGGTACTCTGATGTTGTATAACGTTTCACAAAAGATGTCTTTCTCGGCATTCGTTAATGTGTAACCTGCTGGAGGTAGTATTGTTTTGTCTCCTTCTTTCCTAGCAAACAACTCTGGTTTATCTATCCCCAACTCTTTCAGATCCAATCGAGCATTCTCTCCATCTTTCGTCTTTCCTGGAACATTTAGCAAAGTTCCGACTAGACTCTCACCAACATTCTTTTCTATATGCATGAAATCAATACAATGGTTAACTTCATTATGCCTCCAATACTTAAGCTTTCGATACCAAATGTTGAATTTCTTCCAGTACGCATCACCTTGATCTATCTGTCTTGAACTGCCATCTTGAGTTCCTCTTTTCCTTTTGTGCTTTTGTATCTTCCCACCTATGCCTCTCGCATCTTTCTGGTTTCCTGATGCCTTATTGTTTGGTCGGTTAACCATTCCCCACTTATTGTCAATATGTTTGACCTCGTTGTATATTTCTTCCCCAGTCATTGGAATTGGAGACGGGCGGAATTCTTGTTGTCCATTGAACGCCTTCCGTTGCTTTCTGAACGAGTGTGTATATGGTAGATATCTTCTGTGACCAACATAACTCTGCTTGGATGACGCAGGAAGTCTAACACAATCTGTTTGTTTCCCACATACTACACAACCTTTGTATCCACTGGTTGGGCAGACACATAAAGTACCGAGTGCAGGGTAATCATTTATTGTCGATAACACAACCGCACGTAGATTAAAGACTTCTTTCGTGGAAGCATCATATGTGTCAACCCCTTTCTCGAATAAGGTTTGCAGATCATCAACCAACGGTTCCAAAAAAACATCGATATCATTTCCCGGGTATCCAGGGATCAACACAGAAAGTGATATAAACTTTCTTTTCATACACAACCATGGAGGAAGGTTGTAAATGACAGTTAAAACTGGCCACACACTGTGATGCCTATTTCCTCTATTGACGTCAACCCCATCAGCCGATATTCCTAGCCTTAGATTTCTTGGATTGTTTGCAATTTCAGGAAATTTTGTATCTATGGTACGCCATGCCTGTGAATCTGCAGGGTGACGTAACACACCATCTGTTTCCCTCCTAGTCGCGTGCCATCTTAATTCTTCGGCAATATGTTCTATCTTAAAGAGTCGTTTCAATCTTGGTATTATTGGAAAATACCACATTACCTTTGCTGGAATTTTATCTTTCACTTTATTTGTCTTCTGATCCAGCTTCCACCTTGATGTCCCACAAGTTCTACACACAGTCGATTCCTCATCGTCTTTCCAGTAAAGAAGGCAATTGTTTATAAATACATCTATCTTTTGGTATCCTGACCCCATTAATTTCAAAAAAATTTTTGCCTGGTAAGTATTTTCCGGCAGTTCATTATCATCAGGTAGCATCTTTTTTAACAATCCCAGTAGTTCAGTAAAGAAATTATCAGAACAACCATACTTACTTTTCAAGTTTAGTAGTTGAACAATTGCTGACAACTTTGTGAACGGACATTCTTTGTAAAGCGGCTTCTCTGCATCTGAAAGTAGTCCATGAAACTTGAGTTGGTCATCCGGATCCTCATCATCAAAGTTATCGTTTGCAGCATTAACCATTTCAACTGTTTCTGGGGCATCTGTTGCAATGTCTGTATCAGAAACCGTTTGCTGGGTGTCAACAAAATCTGTTGCACCATTGTGATGATGTTCCACGGCACTAGATGATGAATCATCCTTTTCTCCATGTTTAGTCCACTTTGTGTAGTTTATATCAATGCCATTACTGAATAAATGGAAATGCACTTCCTCCACTGTACGCACTACATGGTTTAAACATTTGGTACATGGACATGGGATCTGAACATGTTGTTTATTTACTAGAGGGTCGATGTTAGTCGTCTTCTCCAAGTTGCCTACCGCGTAATCAATAAATGATTTTACTCCATCTATATAACGTTTGTTCAACCTGCTTGTTCCCACCCAAGACTTGTCCATTGGAGGGTTTGAATCTTAGATTAGTTGTGTACGGCGTGTTGTTTTTAAAATAATTAGGGTTTTAATTAAGTAAATTAGGGGAATGATAGAAAACTGTTCACCTTCAAACACTTTAAAATGAATACTTTACATAGATATTAACAAAAAGAACTTGGGCTTGAGTGGTTTCAGTGTGTTGAGTGAAGGTATATGACGGCTAGCATGTAAACCTGTGTTCGAATCTAGGCTGATGCAGTTTTTTTTTATTTTAGTTTCATTGATTAATACAACTTATCCTAAGTTTCATTTCATTATTTATTGAATAATTCCTAAGTTTAATAATGAAATATATGATATATGATATTACCAATATTATCCTAAGTTTCATTTCATCATTTATTGAATCATAAATATTAACCTAAGTTTAATAATGAAATATATAATTTAATTCCTAAGTTTAATAATTAATGAAATATATGATATCTGATATTACCAATATCACGTACGCCACTATTAAACTTAGGATATAATTATTTCATCACTTATTGAATCATAGAACTTATCCTAATTTTAATAATGAAATATATGATATCTGATATTACCAATATCACGTACGCCACTATTAAACTTAGGATATAATTATTTCATCACTTATTGAATCATAGAACTTATCCTAAGTTTAATAATGAAATATATGATATCTGATATTACCAATATCACGTACGCCACTATTAAACTTAGGATATAATTATTTCATCATTTATTGAATCATATAACTTATCCTAAGTTTAATAATGAAATATATGATATATGATATATGATATTTCACCATTTACTGAACAATAACACTTATCCTAAGTTTTGTATCAAGTATACAAATAAATTATCTTGTTACCATATATGTAGACGTCTAAATATATACAATAAACGTGTTACTGACATAAATACCTTTACTAAAAGAATAAGAAGCCTATTATTTTTTAGGGTATTTCCGTAATTGACTGTAAGACCAAAAATGGCGGCCTGTGGTCATTACGCATCATCACCAGGCGTTTCAGTTCCCGACGCACCAACTTCCAAAAAACTTGAAACAGAGCATAACCAACACTACAAGCAAGATCAAATTCATGGATTTCCAACTTGCAAAGAAACGCCGACTAAGCATGGAACACGGGTTGTCGCTTTCTGATCTTCCGGAAGATGTGATCGCAAAGATATTAGCGCATTTGGGGGCTTCGAGTGCAATCGACGTTTTCAAGTGCAAGACGCTGTAAGTTTACAAACCCTCGTTCACATTATAGATTCAACTTAAATAACACTGCGTTTGCCTATTTTAGCGATTCATTAAGTAAAATTTTAAATAACCGTATCGCATCTATATATTAGGGCTCATCAGATTTAAATTGTATCCAATCTTAAAATTTAGTTTTTAAGAAATTACCATTTATGAGGGATTTACTTTGGTTTCCTGGTTGCCTACATTTTAGTTGCAAAGCCTTTGCACAAGCAGGGGAAGAAGATGAGGTGTATGTGAGGATGGAAGTTGATTCCATCTTTTCACTTAGGTTTCACTTTCTTAAGTTTGAGCTGCTAGCACAATTGAGGGAAAAGGGAAACCAGAACATGTTGTTTAGAGATGGAGTGGTACGTCTTATCTTCCAATCAACTTAATTTTTTGATGCATGGTACTCTGTTACATACATATTTATGTTTGTTTTGTGTGCTAAACAGGTGAATGTGTTTTATGTTGGCGATGAGCCAGCTGGAAAGGGAATGCTGCAGCAGGCAGCGAAGTTGGGACAAAGTGATGCTACACTCGTCCTTGGTATGATGCTGATGGCAGAAGGTGGAGAAAGTATAGCAGAAGCAAGGCGTCTCCTGAATGACCAATACACAAAGGCAGCAAGGCATAGGGGTGTGGTAGAAAGCGTGACCAAGGTTAGTAGACTGTTGTCTGATCACGCGCGATTAACCCACAGGGAATTACCTGTCTGCCTTAGTTGTACACACCACCATGCATCCAGGGTTAGATTAATCGATGCGTGGTTGAATAGGAATGAATGGCTGTTTTGTTGTAACGTTTGTTTGTGGGACGCGTGTTACCTCAAGTTTGCAGCCATTTGGGATTAGAATTAAAATTAGGCAGTTACTTGGTACAATTTAATTTGGTAATTATGTACATACTTTTTGCTGCTAAATATATATATATATATATATATATGTATATATGTTGATTTGAATTCGTGTGTTTGTTGGTACAATTTGTTATTTATTTTGCTGCTCAATTTAAATCCAAAACTGGTTGTATCAAATTCGTGTGTATGTTGATTTGAATTCGTTGGTTTGAAATCAAAACTGATTGTATCAGAGTGTGTATTGGGCTATGAAGTGTAACAAACAGGATGATATTAGAGACTAACCAAATGTATGGATGTAGTAGTTAATGTGTAACACCCCCAAATTTAACAATTTGCGGAAGCGAGTTTTGGGTGTTACTAATCAATAATCCCAAGCACAAAGGATACAGTGAACGACTCTAAATGAGACGTTCGAAAAGTTATTACATTAATACATAAGTAATTCAAAATACAAGCTCGAGTTTCGTGTAAATTCCTAGAGATTCTAATACATAACAGTAAGTACAAAAGTAATGTACGTAAATCTCCAAGCTTGTAAATGCATGCGACTCGAGCTAAGTAAGCTTATCCTGCTGGGCATCCCTACTGATGCTGTGTACCTGAGAAGCATTACTAAAACGGTCAACCAAAAGGTTGGTGAATCTCACAAGTTTGTAAGTAAGTAAATAGTTTGAACACACATGTAGTATTTGTAAATCATAAGCCAGCCAGTAAGTAACGATCAAGGTCATGCTAATCGTTCACTTAAGTTTTGATTGCAGGTCATGCTAATCGTTTGATACCCTTGCCATGAGCCACCATAGTTGAAGCTTAACGTACAGTAAATAATAGTACCCCCGTGAATGTTAATCCAAAAACATTCATATGAAACGAGTAAGAAACGCCCGTTTCGACAATAGCGGTTCGTGGTAGTGCGTGCTACCCCGGGCGGGGATTGTCAGTCTCATATGGATCCATATACTAAAACTCGCGCTTATCCCATAACTAACAACTATGATTAAGGAGGATTTCATTGGATTAGTCGAAACTCATGCAATTGGCGTATCCGTAATTCAGTAAAGTAAGTAAATCGTGGCAGCAAGTAAGTAAGTGTGTTCATGTAAAACAGTAATGCATCTCACCCCTGAGTAAAAATAGTAAAGTAGGGGCTGTGAGACTCACCTGAGTCTAGCAGACAATGCAGTAAGCAAGCAAAGTAGTATCCCGAACTAGCAACCCTTAGCGTCCTAATACGCATAAGGTTTAGTAAGTAAATGGAATACTTGCAAAGTATCCATGCTAGTTGTTCCCATACTAGTAAATGTCCATTAGTTGTTTGTACGTTTGTAATTGTTTGTATGTTGTAGTTTGTAGAAAAGTTGTACGGCCCGTTGGTTTCGGCGTATAATAATAATTCCATCCATTATTATTATGTATTCGTAGTAGTTGTACAGTTGTAAAGCGTACTTGTATAATTGTTTGTTTGTATCACAACGTGTATCGTTCGCGTAAGTTCCAATGGGTTTAATACCCAAAGGGTACGAGTGAAACCTCGTAAGTGTTCGAGTATAAACTAGTATCAGTTAATGTGTAATCCCGCACGTAAGTAGTGAGTGAACTCATAAGTTCGTACCGGGTGCAATCCCGTGTAGTGTACAAGTGTATGTTTGTTGGAGTGTAATCTCCTATGTATTTCGAGTGTAATCTCGTGTGCGTGTGTGAGTGAAATCTCACGTTAAGTTTAGTATAGTCTTGTACGTATTCAAGTATTGTTGTATACTTCCAAAGTATAGTATTTTCATGTATAAGTAATGCCGAGTAAAGTACGTTTACGTTTTCAGTATATTCTATACTTGTAAAAAATGTAAATGTCAAACAGCAGGTTTTAGCGTCACTTGTATGCGTCACTTGGGTGTGGCATGCGACACTTAGGTAGTGTCGCACTAGGTGTCTGTGTAATAATGTATGCGACACTTAGGTAGTGTCGGTATTCAGATGGTGCGTCACTAAGTAAGTGACGTTATTAAGTATCGTTTTTCATTAGTGCGCCACTAGAGAAGTGACGGTATTAAATATCGGGTATTCAAGTCATGCGTCACTAAAGGTAAGTGACGGTATTCAATCGGGTGCGTCACTAATGAAGTGACGGTATTCAGTGTCGGATTCAATCCTAGATGTCACTAGCTGAAGTGTCGGTATATGTCATTAGCGTCACTAAGGGAGTGTGGTATGTTTGGTTCAATGCGTCACTAAGGTAAGTGACGGTATTAAGTATCGGTGTAGTATATGCGTCACTATTGAAGTGACGGTATAAGTGTCGGGTGACGTCATCGGTAGTAACTAGACGTCACTCATTTCTACTGAAAGTTAAGGGTTTCTACTGATGATAGCGACACTTGTGAAGTGTCGCATGTTTCTGCTGATAGTTATATGATTGCGTCACTAGTGAAGTGATGGTATTAGTGTTTTAACGGCACTTAGGAAGTGTCGCGTATGGACGATTCGTGACCTATGCGTCACTTAGGCGAAGTGTCGCATAACTGGCGTGAGCCATGCGACACTAGCGTCTGGTCAGATTTTGGTTCGTGTCGAAAACGTGTTTAACGAGTTCCGTAGGGTCTGAATCTTTTTCACTAGTTTTAGTATGTTACAAAGAGTTTATAAAAATTGTTGTTTGGTGTTTTTAGTGTTTGTAGTGTCGTTTTCTTAAAAATGACCAAAACCGACATTTCCGTTAACGTGTTCAAAAACGAGTTTAAATGACATATTTGGACATTACTAAGCTAGGGGAACAATAATCTAACAAAATAAATGTAATCGGAAAGTTTGCGAGTCGCCGGAAAACTTACAAAGTTGTCGAAACGAAAATCCGAAAAGATGGAGTTGTAGCCCTCGTTCTCGTGATCGTCTTTCTCCAAACGAGTCTAGACCTTCGAGGTGTTTTAATGGTGTTTTGAGGGTGGTGTTTTAGAGAGAGAGAGAGTGACCGATTGAGAGAGAGAGAGAAGAGAGTGATTGAGTGAGGGAGTGAGTTTGAGTGATGGAGTGGGGAAAATGGTGAGGGCTTAATGCCCCCTCACCTTGGGCCGGTTGGGGTGGGGCCACCATGGTGTGGTCTCACCAATTTTTGCTCCTCCGTGTTTGCGCTCCGTGCGGTGTTCGTTTCCCCGGTCGTTTAAACGTTAAAATAATTTTTATACGCGATTATTTATACGTTTCAAATACGAAATAATATCCGATAATTTAGTTGAAATATTTTACCAAAATACTTGTTATTAAGTTGTAAAGTATAACTTTATTTTGTTTTGTCGGTTGGTCGGGTTTTCGGAGAGTTCGGTGACGTTTTAATTAAAACGTACGTTTTCGTTATATTATAAACATAATATAAAGTAGTAGTTGAAGTAATTAAATAATTTCACATTATTTAATAATTGTTTTACCAACGTCCGTATGTTTGTACAATTGTAGTTTTATACGATTTGAACGAATCATATACGTGTATATATATAGCACCTATATATATATATATATATATATATATATATATATATATATATATATATATATATATATATATAAGTAAGTAACGTATTTATATAACATATATATATATATATATATATATATATATATATATATATATATATATATATATATAAGTAAGTAATAGTCGGTATTTCGATATTAGTCAGGTAGCTACAATGTGTACTAGTAGCCTACAGTAGTAGGGTAGGTCCTACAGTGTTCGTAGTAAGGTAGTTGTCAGGTAGTAACGTACCCTTAGTTTTGTTGCCTGGAGGTAGTGGGCATCGGGCCTTGAGATGGCCAGCACTCCCACAGTTGAAGCACAGCTTCGCCTTAGGAGAGTTCATACTTTTAGGGTAGGATTTGCATCGACCGATGGGTATGGCACACGGTCCTTTATGATGCCGAGCACATCGGGAACAGTAAGGTTTCTTCCCTAAGTAGTTTCTTGTAGGGTTGGGTGTAGAGATCTTCACCCTTTTTGCTGGAGGCGGTGCACAGTCAGCGTCTGTGTCCTCTTCAGCAGGAGTACCGTGTGAATTTGGTGGTGTAGTAGGGTTTTCTGAGGCTATCAAACGTAGTTCGTACTCATGTATACGCACGTCATTCTGGAAAACAATTCATCGTAGGTCCTTGATGTCTTCCCGTGCTTCGCTTAGTTGCTTTCGTACCGAGTTAAGAGTATCACTGAGGTGACTGACCAATTCTGTACTCTGGTCCACAGTGATGGGTGTTTTGGCAACAGTTAGAGTAGCAGGAGAGGTAAGTGCTGTTGCTAATTCAGCGGAATATTCTGTATCACTCTCGAGTTCGAGGAGGTAAGGAAACATCGTTGGTTCCTCACTGAGCAGTTCATCATTCAATGTAGGGTTGTTGACGGAGTGAGTTGTCATTTCCTACGAAATAAGTGTTCTATTTAAGAATTTTCTCAAGTAAGTGAAGTTCTATTAGATGACTTGTTTAAAATAACGAATAGTAGGCGAGTTCCCGGTCTCAACCAGTGTGAGATAATTGGGAAGGAAATTTGGTTGTTGTATTTAAAGTGCATTGTAAGTCACGCTTTCGGGATTTCAAGTAGTCGGTCATACTCTAATCCTATTGGGTACTTAGGATTTAAGAGGGTGTACATGAAATATGAGACAATCAGATAAAAGTTATTTGACGAGAAATTTTAAGAAATAAATCGAAGTAAATCAGTTTGTCTAAGAATGAACATTCTCTAGTTCGCATTAAGGTCTTGATAGGTTTTGTTCTTATAAAGCAAGGAGGTCATTGTATATTGTGTAATTTTGTTGACTATCCAGAGTTTGAAATTTGTTTAAAGTTGTGTACTATAAGTAAGTTTATAAGGTTTTGAAATTTTGAGAATTTTATAAACATTTCGTAAGAAATTTTGTGACATGTTCGATAGAAATACATTTGTTATAAAATTTTGATAGCGAAAGTCGGCTGAAAAATTTGAAGTCTGATGAAAACTTGAGTCGAAAATGGTTCGGGTGAAATTCTGGTCAGCGACAAAGTTTTGAAATTTTTGTTTAACAAAATCCGTTTAAAAAGAAACAGAAGTTATGAAAAAGTTTCAGGGTAAAAGCATGTTGAAATTTGTTGAAAATGGTTTTCCTAGGATACACCTAACGGTACAGTGGAGTACGTTGTAGAATGTTATAAACGTAGGATTTGGTAGAGGTAGTGAATGAAAACAAAGTCCCGATCTTCATATCGAAGGACGTTGGAGTAGCTATGTTTGTCGGTATTTGTGAATTAATAAAAGTTGAGTAAGGATGGAACGACGAGAATCGAGTTGTCGTTTATTTGAAGTAAGTTGAAAAATGAATTTCGCAGTAGTCGAGAGAGAGTATCGTATCGGGGAAAGAGGCCTATGTATGTATATATATATATATATATATATATATATATATATATATATATATATATATATCACATAACCGCCTAGTGTGTGTCTAGCACAATCAAGTAAAAGTCCCGGTTCTCTCGAGGTCAGAGTCAGCTATTGCATTCCTGTTCAACATAACCCCTTTCAGAACTCACATCATCTTCATTTAATTGTACATAGTTGATCAGGCTATGTTAAATTAAACTTGTATGCTGTAATTCCTGAACCAGTTATACCTAATGAGGAATACTGCCTAACGGTCATAGTCTAGGCCCACTAAATGCAACCTAGTTCACTATAACCTTAGGCTCTGATACCAATCTGTAACACCCCCAAATTTAACAGTTTGCGGAAGCGAGTTTTGGGTGTTACTAATCAATAATCACAAGCACAAAGGATACAGTGAACGACTCTAAATGAGACGTTCGAAAAGTTATTACATTAATACATAAGTAATTCAAAATACAAGCTCGAGTTTCGTGTAAATTCCTAGAGATTCTAATACATAACAGTAAGTACAAAAGTAATGTATGTAAATCTCCAAGCTTGTAAATGCATGCGACTCGAGCTAAGTAAGCTTATCCTGCTGGGCATCTCTACTGATGCTGTGTACCTGAGAAGCATTACTAAAACGGTCAACCAAAAGGTTGGTGAATCTCACAGGTTTGTAAGTAAGTAAATAGTTTGAACACACATGTAGTATTTGTAAATCATAAGCCAGCAAGTAAGTAACGATCACAGGTCATGCTAATCGTTCACTTAAGTTTTGATCGCAGGTCATGCTAATCGTTTGATACCCTTGCGATGAACCACCATAGTTGAAGCTTAACGTACAGTAAATAATAGTACCCCCGTGAATGTTAATCCACAAATATTCATATGAAATGAGTAAGAAACGCCCGTTTCGACAATAGCGGTTCGTGGTAGTGCGTGCTACCCCGGGCGGGGATTGTCAGTCCCATATGGATCCATATACTAAAACTCGCGCTTATCCCATAACTAACAACTATGATTAAGGAGGATTTCATTGAATTAGTCGAAACTCATGCAATTGGCGTATCCGTAATTTAGTAAAGTAAGTAAATCGTGGCAGCAAGTAAGTAAGTGTGTTCATGTAAAACAGTATTGCATCTCACCCCTGAGTAAAAACAGTAAAGTAGGGGCTGTGAGACTCAACTGAGTCTAGCAGACAATGCAGTAAGCAAGCAAAGTAGTATCCCGAACTAGCAACCCGTAGCGTCCTAATATGCATAAGGTTTAGTAAGTAAATGGAATACTTGCAAAGTATCCATGTTAGTTGTTCCCGTACTAGTAAATGTCCATTAGTTGTTTGTACGTTTGTAATTGTTTGTATGTTGTAGTTTGTTAAAAGTTGTACGGCCCGTTGGTTTCGGCGTATAATAATAATTCCATCCATTATTATTATGTATTCGTAGTAGTTGTACAGTGTAACACCCCCAAATTTCGGGTTGCGGAAGCGGTCGGGTCGGGGTGTTACCAATCAAATATCACAAGCACAAAGATATAGCAAACGACTCTAAATGAGACGTTTTGAAAATAGTTATTACATTACCAAAATACGTTTTACAAAGCTGCGAGTTTATAGTAAATTTCCAATTACATAATTTGGAAATATAAAAGTAAACGTAAAGTGTCCCAAATGTATGAAAGCATGCGAATCGAGCTAGGATCCTGATATGCCGATCCTACTATAGCAGTACCTGAAAATGCACACTAAAACGGTCAGCTGGAAAGCTGGTGAGTTCACAGGTTTAGTTAAACGATTTGTAATGTTGAAAAACATTATAAGATACGAAAATAGTTTGTAAATCGTGTGATGAAGTTAAGCTATGATTGCTCCCATGAGCAATATTACGGACCATTAAGTAAACCTACAGATCTAAGTCGATAGGGTACTAGTGGTGATAACCTGAGAACAAACATAAACTAGTGTGAATTCTATTACAACAAGTACGACTCATAGCAATACTAATGAGAGCAAGTATTAACCTATATTAATACTAATGATAGTGAGTAACAATTCATATTGATTTAAAATGATGACGAGTAACAACTCGTATCGATTTAGAATGATGACGAGTAACAACTCGTATCGATTTAGAATGATGACGAGTAACAACTCGTATTGATTTAAAATGATGACGAGTAACAACTCGTATTGATTTAAAATGATGACGAGTAACAACTCGTATTGATTTAAAATGATGACGAGTAACAACTCGTATTGATTTAAAATGATGACGAGTAACAACTCGTATTGATTTAAAATGATGACAAGTAACAACTCGTATTGATTTAAAATGATGACTAGCAGCAGCTAGCATGGCTTTACTGATCTCTAGCAGCAGCTAGAATTGCTTTACTGATCTCTAGCAGCAGCTAGAATTGCTTTACCCCCTAGCAGCAGCTAGAATTGCTTTATCCCCTAGCAGTAGCTAGAATTGCTTTATCCCCTAGCAGTAGCTAGAATTGCTTTATCCCCTAGCAGTAGCTAGAATTGCTTTATCCCCTAGCAGTAGCTAGAATTGCTTTATTGAATGACGAGAATTAACTCGTCATGATTTATGATTTGTATTTATATGAAGGTATGTATTTTAATACACACCAGTGGATTTGATATAGCACCGAGTACTTGAGATAACAAATATGTAAGTATATAATATGTATATATATATATATATATATATATATATATATATATATACTTAGTTAACAAATAGAACACACAGGATGTTATCGATTATGATTTAACATAGAAATGATGCAGATACTCAGGTGGTACCTACGATTATCATATAATGTATGAAAACGATTTAACGTATCTAAGGATGTACAAACATAACTTAGATATTGGGTGTAGCAAAATGAACCTAGGTATGAACAGTCATCACCTAAGTATATGGATACAGTACGAAGTACTATGCTAGTGTATGCTACTATTGTATACTCCTAGCCTCCAGCCTAGCAAGTATATGGAGATCTATGGGTGATGTTCACTCAAGTACTAGCCTAAGCCCAGTAACTATGGAACATAAGAGTAGGGAAAAGCTATGGTCCCTAAAGCAATCACATGAATACTTAACACATTTAAGTACCATTGAGAAAAGTTATTGATGTGGAAACATAATGTTTATGTCAAATGGATTGAATTCATTTAAGAATTGAAATGATTTAACTGAGTATGCATTCTCCCCCAAAACATATAAAACGATTAAAAGGTGGGGTCATGAACTCACCTTTGGGTGCTAGCATCCTAGGATACGCGTGTCGTTCCAATGAAACCTCCTAGTGTCCTAAACATGTGAGGTTTAAAGTGAGTGAATGGACGTTGAATGAACTATCCATATTATTGGTTATTCGATAAGATTACACTCCAAAGTATTCGTTATATGATTATATTCGATGTTTGTAAAATGATTGTGGCCCGTTGGTGTTGGTTTGAAATTATATTTCAAAGATATGTTTTGCTTTGTTTTCGTAAAAATATTCGTCTCATATATTTATACGATAAAAGTTTGTTGTTAAAATGATTTGGCGATGCTGCACCGTTTTAGCCATATCTCCCTCATAGGAACTCGGATTTAGGCGATCAAGCTGCCCAGACGACCGCAACTCAGGGGGCTAAAACATGGAGGTGGGTGAGCCAACGGATCATGGCCTGATCCGCGGGATCTTGTCTTGATCCGCCGGATCATGGCCGGATCACGTGTTTTTGCAGGTTTTGGGCTGATCCGCCAGATCACAGCTTGATCCGCCGGATCAGGGTGTTTTTCAGGCTCTGTTTCGAAGTTTTTACCCCCCAAATCATAGCTAACTTAATTATAATCAATTGTTACACCTAGATAACGTTTTTACATGTTAATATAAGTATTATAAACACAAAATTAAAGAGAAATCGAAAGTTTCCTTACGAAATTGAAATTGGAACCGTGGATGATGATGAACACGATGGTGATTATGATGATGATCCAAGATGATGATTTTGATTATGTAGATGATCAAGATGAAGATGATTATGATGTTGCTGCTGATTTTGATCTTGTTAATGTTTTTGTTGTTGTTGTTTGAATTGGAACGAGAGAGATAGAGCCGAGAGATAGAGACTGGGTGTGCGTGTGTATGATTGAATTATTGGAGCCAGTTCCAATTATTGATGTTAGTTGGTAAATTTTAGACCCGTGTCTGTTTACCCGATCGTAATTTAGTATAATGTTTTAACATGATAACTTTCCAAAAATGAAATCGTATATGTTTTTCATTGAAGTATTTTATAAAAATACTTTTAGTGAGTTATAAAAATATAACTTTGTTTCAACTTATTTTGACGGATAGTTTTCAATGTACTAAAGGTGTTTAAAATCTGAAACGAGTAAATAATAATTATTCTTATCAATAATATATTATTTAAAAATGTTTTGCACCAACGTCCATTTTGGGTTTCTGCGTTCTGCCAGATTTGTTTATACACGATTATTAAAAAAATCGTTTCATGTTATATATCTATAATTATACATATAATAATTGAATACTTTGGTATTGGGTGTATATGATACACATATTGAAAGTTTAAATTTGGCGCGAAAATTTGCCCCTTTTTGTTCGGGTGCCACATACAGTTGTAAAGCGTACTTGTATAATTGTTTGTTTGTATCACAACGTGTATCGTTCGCGTAAGTTCCAATGGGTTTAATACCCAAAGGGTACGAGTGAAACCTCGTAAGTGTTCGAGTATAAACTAGTATCAGTTAACGTGTAATCCCGCATGTAAGTAGTGAGTGAACTCATAAGTTCGTACCGGGTGCAATCCCGTGTAGTGTACAAGTGTATGTTTGTTGGAGTGCAATCTCCTAAGTATTTCGAGTGTAATCTCGTGTGCGTGTGTGAGTGAAATCTCACGTTAAGTTTAGTATAGTCTTGTACGTATTCAAGTATTGTTGTATACTTCCAAAGTATAGTATTTTCATGTATAAGTAATGCCGAGTAAAGTACGTTTACGTTTTAAGTATATTCTATACTTGTAAAAAATGTAAATGTCAAACAGCAGGTTTTAGCGTCACTTGTATGCGTCACTTAGGTGTGGCATGCGACACTTAGGTAGTGTCGCACTAGGTGTCTGTGTAATAATGTATGCGACACTTAGGTAGTGTCGGTATTCAGATGGTGCGTCACTAAGTAAGTGACGTTATTAAGTATCGTTTTTCATCAGTGCACCACTAGAGAAGTGACGGTATTAAATATCGGGTATTCAATTCATGCGTCACTAAAGGTAAGTGACGGTATTCAATCGGGTGCGTCACTAATGAAGTGACGGTATTCAGTGTCGGATTCAATCCTAGATGTCACTAGCTGAAGTGTCGGTATATGTCATTAGCGTCACTAAGGGAGTGTCGTATGTTTGGTTCAATGCGTCACTAAGGTAAGTGACGGTATTAAGTATCGGTGTAGTATATGCGTCACTATTGAAGTGACGGTATAAGTGTCGGGTGACTTCATCGGTAGTAACTAGACGTCACTCGTTTCTACTGAAAGTTAAGGGTTTCTACTGATGATAGCGACACTTGTGAAGTGTCGCATGTTTCTGCTGATAGTTATATGATTGCGTCACTAGTGAAGTGACGGTATTAGTGTTTTAACGGCACTTAGGAAGCGTCGTGTATGGACGATTCGTGACCTATGCGTCACTTAGGCGAAGTGTCGCATAACTGGCGTGAGCCATGCGACACTAGCGTCTGGTCAGATTTTGGTTCGTGTCGAAAACGTGTTTAACGAGTTCCGTAGGGTCTGAATCTTTTTCACTAGTTTTAGTATGTTACAAAGAGTTTATAAAAATTGTTTTTTGGTGTTTTTAGTGTTTGTAGTGTCGTTTTCTTAAAAATGACCAAAACCGACATTTCCGTTAACGTGTTCAAAAACGAGTTTAAATTACATATTTGGACATTACTAAGCTAGGGGAACAATAATCTAGCAAAATAAATGTAATCGGAAAGTTTGCGAGTCGCCGGAAAACTTACAAAGTTGTCGAAACGAAAATCCGAAAAGATGGAGTTGTAGCCCTCGTTCTCGTGATCGTCTTTCTTCAAACGAGTCTAGACCTTCGAGGTGTTTTAATGGTGTTTTGAGGGTGGTGGTTTAGAGAGAGAGAGAGTGACCGATTGAGAGAGAGAGAGAAGAGAGTGATTGAGTGAGGGAGTGAGTTTGAGTGATGGAGTGGGGAAAATGGTGAGGGCTTAATGCCCCCTCACCTTGGGCCGGTTGGGGTGGGGCCACCATGGTGTGGTCTCACCAATTTTTGCTCCTCCGTGTTTGCGCTCCGTGCGGTGTTCGTTTCCCCGGTCGTTTAAACGTTAAAATAATTTTTATACGCGATTATTTATACGTTTCAAATACGAAATAATATCCGATAATTTAGTTGAAATATTTTACCAAAATACTTGTTATTAAGTTGTAAAGTATAACTTTATTTTGTTTTGTCGGTTGGTCGGGTTTTCGGAGAGTTCGGTGACGTTTTAATTAAAACGTACGTTTTCGTTATATTATAAACATAATATAAAGTAGTAGTTGAAGTAATTAAATAATTTCACATTATTTAATAATTGTTTTACCAACGTCCGTATGTTTGTACAATTGTAGTTTTATACGATTTGAACGAATCGTATACGTGTATATATATAGCACCTATATATATATATATATATATATATATATATATATATATATATATATAAGTAAGTAACGTATTTAATCCTATTTCATATTAAATACAAGTAGTAATCACGTAATTAGGAAAAATTTAAATTGTCCCTAATTTTGGGGTTGTTACATAATGGATGCAACATCTAAATGTAGAGCTAAGATTTAAGAATATAGTAGTTACAAAATGTATAGTTAACAGGATGATGGTGTGTAGAGCTAAAATTCAAAAATACCATACTTACCAAATGTATAGATATCTATAATCTATAATCTTAATCCCTTATATATAAAGGGTTTTGGCTTTTTCCTTAATAGCTTACAATAGAGATATCGGAATTTACTATTTTACCCTTTTCTCACTTAATAATTGTAGTCAAATTTATATTTGGAAATGATTCATTTTCAATTTACAAATATAATTTTGCTTATTTATTTTTTTATATTTGTTTGGATTTATTTTAATTAGTTATGGTGTTCCTAAATCAAATACCAATTAAATATGCAAGGGGTATTGGATATACACATTTCCTTGTAATTTTGCATCATGGTTAGACACCGTTGTCTCAGTATTGTTAGCCACTAGCCACCATCATCGTTTCATATGGCTTTAGTTCCGCTGCACCGCCGCAAAGCGCGGAAAATGTACTAGTTACTTATAAACCATGTCCATTGTAGATACTTAAAAGTCTTAAAAAATAAATATTCCCAAAATGCCCCTATTACATTAATAATCATCTACGATAGCTTCTATATTAAAAAGAACCAAATCATATTCAATACAATTAATTGCTATACTTTAATTTAGTAAGTACCTATTATAATTAATTATCAGAATTATATTTATGCAAGTTTTTTAATACATTAAACTATTGATAAGGGTATAATAAGGAAGTATAGATGTTTCACATTAAATTATAACATGATCACTTTACACAAAAAAAAAAAAAAAAAAAAAAAAAAGGAAACATGCAAGACTTGAACACGCGACCAGCAGACAACTTTATCCACCACCTTTACCACTAATCTATATGAATCGCTTTTGTTATATTTCTTAAAATAAATATAAAACAATAGAACAAGTTTATTGCTTTTCTTTGGTTTTTTTTTCGAGCCAAATTTTTGGCTGAAAATTTTAAATTCAAAATTAGCGAAAATTTTTAAATTAGTCGTGACCATTTACCTTCCTAAAAATTCGATAATTATAGTTAATGCCTACAAACCACAACCCAAACACTCATTAATCGGTTTTTACACAATTATTCCGATCTAAATTAAACACTAATCAAAACATTATCTCTTACTACTCTCTCCTAAACAACTAAAGATTCATGGATAAAGCAGCCGATATTAATGTTTATCATGGCAACGACGAAGATGAGAGGTATGAATCAGAGGAGTATGATTCATCTTCCGATGAAGAACATGATGCCCGTGAAAACACCGATTCAACAATCAAAATAGTTCCTCCAAGGGGCATCACCAGGCTAGCTAAGTTTCGCAACAAGTTTAACAAACCCGGTGCATCAAAACTCAATGTAGCCTTCTATTCAATGGGCAGGCTCACAGGGGATAACAGCGCAGTGTTTGTAAGTTTCTTGGGAGACATGGTGCGTGAGCATATAGGCTTAAAAATTCTTACATGGAAGAAGGTCGATCCAGAATCAAGAGCAAAACTTTGGGATGAAATCACGGCAAGTTTTAAACACTGATCAGATCCCTTTAGTTTCCTTTATAATTTATCAAAAGATTAATACTGAGAATACACTATAGATACATATTATATATGCAAGTACATATATTTAATTAATTTGTTAATGTTAAAAAACCACATTAGATTGCTGTTAAACAGACTCGTTATATATACATCTAGTATTTGTAATCTGTTTGCTATCTAGTATATATATTGATCGTGGTAACCTAATTAGATAAAGAAGTTTTGTTACAATTATAGTTTCAGTTTCTGATCTACTTGAGTATTCTAATGTTGCAGCGATATTTTGTCCTTGAGGAGACATACAAAGGGAAAATAATGTATCGTCTAGGTGGGCATCTACGAACTTTCAGAAGTAAATTGAGGGACAAGTACATCCTGCCTAACCTAGACACACCTGCAAAACTAAAAGAAGTCCCATTTAAATACAGTTCAATTGTCAAATCCGCGGAATGGGACGCATTCGTAGAGTATACGAGCACGGAAAATTACCAAGTTAGTGATGGTCATTTATATTTAACCCCATACATAATATAGCTTTCATATGCTTTGAGTTTGCAAATTTATGCCTAAATTAAACTAATTAATTATCATTTTGTTCTTCTGTAACTAAGCGCAAGTCACGTGCAGCAAAAGAGGCGCGCTCCAAGTCTCTTTATCCACATACAATGGGACGTGGTGGATACACATATGTGAAAAAGAAAATGCTATGGTACTTACATTTACAAAGCGAATGTTTGTTTCTAATTTACTACATGTATATATAATAAGTCTTAAATGTAATTTGTTTCTGTTTTTTATTGTCTAAGTTAATATATTCCTTGGTTTAACTTTAATTACATGCATGTGTATTTGATGATTATAAGATCGAAGATAAAGTTATTGAACAACATGAAGAACCCCCACGTGCTCTGTTGTGGGTGAAAGGAAGGGTAAACAAACAAGGGGTATTTCGAGACGACACAACCAAAGATAAGGCAAATGCAGTAGTAAGCATTTTGACATGAAGTTTTCCATTTATAAATTCATGTTTATTTTGCATTAAACACATTAATTGCCTGATCAAATATTTACTGCAGGAAGCCGCTGAGGAGCAGATCAAAGCTGGAACCTTAAAGGTTGACAATGGCCACGGATTGACAGAGGTGCTTGGTCCCGAAAAATCTGGATATGCCAGAGGAGTGGGAGGCGGAGTGACAGTCAAGACGTATTTTAATCTACCCCGAAACAGAAAAGCATACGATGATGCGAGATTCAAAGCACTTGAAGCGGAACTTGCAGCTGAGAAACGTAAAAATGAAGACAAAGATAAATTAGTGTCGACGTTGTCCAGCCAAGTGACAGATACACAGTCAATGGTTATCGAACTTAAGAGTCGGTTGGATGCATTGACACCTACAGTACCAGCATTACAGGAAAAGTTTTCATTGTTTTACTTATGCATACATTTTATTCTTTAATAACATGGTTGCTGACAAATGTATTTCTTAATTTATATTGCAGGTGTCGTCTCCTACCATGGATATAGCTACCCATCCTGATCAGGAGTGCGGAAATACTGCCTTAAGTGATGTTGTTTGTGGGAAGGATGACAGGTCTCGTAAGTCTAATTATGGACTTGCAAGTTTGGAAAAGCCAACAGAAACAAGTGTAAGTGTTAAATCATTAGAGTTAATTTGATTTCAGTATTTCTCACTGTGGTTTAATAATTTTACATATTACATACTTGATATTTACCGAGTATTATATAGGAAATTTGTTATAAATCTGTTGAGCAGTCAAACAGGCCGCAAGATTCACAAGATGACAACACGTCCCAACGACCAACACAGTCGGAATCGCAAAAGAATCCGCCTCCAACAACACCGCAGGTGGAGGTAATGTAATCCTAAATGTTCATATATTATTCAGTTTAATCAAATTACAATGCATACACACACACACACACACACACACACACACACACACACACACATACACACACATACATATATATATATATATATATACACACACACGTAATAATTGTTGTTATATCATTTTCTTTAGTTTTACAAGTGTAAATTGTGGCACTTAAAGAAGGCAAACGTCATTGCGTTGGGTATTGTCTGGGTGTCAAGTGAAAAAATGAAGCTTCATAACAGAACACTTCCAAACGATTGCTACAAAGTGTCTGTTGATAAATCGTTAATGGATGCTGCTTTTATTCCGGACAAAGCAAACAATGGTGTCAAAACAGTTAAGGATGTAGAAGGTGGTTATTGTGCGTGGCCAAAGGATCAAGTGATTATTGATGAGGAGGTACATATATAGTACACGTTTTTATATATCTTACTACTGATACATATAGTTCTTCAATTTATTTAGATTTTGATACATATGCGCCGCCTTGTTTCTTGTACAGGCAACACCACCACCTACTTATCTACAAAAGTCAGCTAATCATGATGAGAACATAACTGTACGAGATATATCAAAGAAAAGGCGCAAATCTTTTGTGTCTAGTGATTCCATGGTAAAGCAAGCGAAGACCAAACTGATCAAGAGTAAAAAGTCGTAACAACTGTGATGTTAGTAATTAGTCGATTTTGATCATGTACATTCCGATCCAACTTTTATAATATTAATTAATTATGTACATTCCAATTTTTATTTGTGGTGTTATATATACTAATTCAAATTGTTACACATCTATTTGATTTTTTATATGTGACTAAAAGATGCATAAACGTAATATGGTCACACATTGTGACCACTGTTTGTTACATAAGTTGTGTGTGACTGAATAGTGCAAAACACCACACAAAATACAAATCAGGTGGCCATTGGGTGAGCATATGGTCACACTTATTATCACCTACGGCCACTTTTGGTTTAATTTTATGTGACCAAATCCCATAACAAATCACTACTTGTGTGACTAAATGATACAAATCGTCACACAAACATGAAAATAAAGTGGCCATTGGATGGACAATAGTCAAACAAAATACAAGTTTACTTTACATTACAGAGCATATGGTCACACTTATTATCACCTAAGGCCACTTTTGGTTTAATTTTATGTGACCAAATCCCATAGTAAATCACTACTTGTGTGACTAAATAATACAAATCGTCACACAACCATGAAAATAAAGTGGCCATTGGATGGACAATAGACACACAAAATACAAGTTTACTTGACATTATAGAGCATATGGTCACACTTATTATCATCTACGGCCACTTTTGGTTTAATTTTATGTGACCAAATCCCATAGTAAATCACTACTTGTGTGACTAAATGATACAAATCGTCACACAAACATGAAAATAAAGTGGCCATTGGATGGACAATAGTCACACTAAATACAAGTTTACTTGACATTACAGAGCATATGGTCACACTTATTATCACCTACGGCCACTTTTGGTTTAATTTTATGTGACCAAATCCCATAGTAAATCACTACTTGTGTGACTAAATGATACAAATCGTCACACAAACATGAAAATAAAGTGGCCATTGGATGGACAATAGACACACAAAATACAAGTTTACTTGACATTACAGAGCATATGGTCACACTTATTATCACCTACGGCCACTTTTGGTTTAATTTTATGTGACCAAATCCCATAGTAAATCACTACTTGTGTGACTAAATGATACAAATCGTCACACAAACATGAAAATAAAGTGGCCATTGGATGGACAATAGTCACACAAAATACAAGTTTACTTGACATTACAGAGCATATGGTCACACTTATTATCACCTACGGCCACTTTTGGTTTAATTTTATGTGACCAAATCCCATAGTAAATCACTACTTGTGTGACTAAATGATACAAATCGTCACACAAACATTAAAATAAAGTGGCCATTGGATGGACAATAGTCACACAAAATGCAAGTTTACTTGACATTACAGAGCATATGGTCACACTTATTATCACCTACGGCCACTTTTGGTTTAATTTTATGTGACCAAATCCCATAGTAAATCACTACTTGTGTGACTAAATGATACAAATCGTCACACAAACATGAAAATAAAGTGGCCATTGGATGGACAATAGTCACACTAAATACAAGTTTACTTGACATTACAGAGCATATGGTCACACTTATTATCACCTACGGCCACTTTTGGTTTAATTTTATGTGACCAAATCCCATAGTAAATCACTACTTGTGTGACTAAATGATACAAATCGTCACACAAACATGAAAATAAAGTGGCTATTGGATGGACAATAGTCACACTAAATACAAGTTTACTTGACATTACAGAGCATATGGTCACACTTATTATCACCTACGGCCACTTTTGGTTTAATTTTATGTGACCAAATCCCATAGTAAATCACTACTTGTGTGACTAAATGATACAAATCGTCACACAAACATGAAAATAAAGTGGCCATTGGATGGACAATAGACACACAAAATACAAGTTTACTTGACATTGCAGAGCATATGGTCACACTTATTATCACCTACGGCCACTTTTGGTTTAATTTTATGTGACCAAATCCCATAGTAAATCACTACTTGTGTGACTAAATGATACAAATCGTCACACAAATATGAAAATAAAGTGGCCATTGGATGGACAATAGTCACACTAAATACAAGTTTACTTGACATTACAGAGCATATGGTCACACTTATTATCACCTACGGCCACTTTTGGTTTAATTTTATGTGACCAAATCCCATAGTAAATCACTACTTGTGTGACTAAATGATACAAATCGTCACACAAACATGAAAATAAAGTGGCCATTGGATGGACAATAGTCACACTAAATACAAGTTTACTTGACATTACAGAGCATATGGTCACACTTATTATCACCTACGGCCACTTTTGGTTTAATTTTATGTGACCAAATCCCATAGTAAATCACTACTTGTGTGACTAAATGATACAAATCGTCACACAAACATTAAAATAAAGTGGCCATTGGATGGACAATAGTCACACAAAATACAAGTTTACTTGACATTACAGAGCATATGGTCACACTTATTATCACCTACGGCCACTTTTGGTTTAATTTTATGTGACCAAATCCCATAGTAAATCACTACTTGTGTGACTAAATGATACAAATCGTCACACAAACATGAAAATAAAGTGGCTATTGGATGGACAATAGTCACACTAAATACAAGTTTACTTGACATTACAGAGCATATGGTCACACTTATTATCACCTACGGCCACTTTTGGTTTAATTTTATGTGACCAAATCCCATAGTAAATCACTACTTGTGTGACTAAATGATACAAATCGTCACACAAACATTAAAATAAAGTGGCCATTGGATGGACAATAGTCACACTAAATACAAGTTTACTTGACATTACAGAGCATATGGTCACACTTATTATCACCTACGGCCACTTTTGGTTTAATTTTATGTGACCAAATCCCATAGTAAATCACTACTTGTGTGACTAAATGATACAAATCGTCACACAAACATGAAAATAAAGTGGCCATTGGATGGACAATAGTCACACTAAATACAAGTTTACTTGACATTACAGAGCATATGGTCACACTTATTATCACCTACGGCCACTTTTGGTTTAATTTTATGTGACCAAATCCCATAGTAAATCACTACTTGTGTGACTAAATGATACAAATCGTCACACAAACATGAAAATAAAGTGGCCATTGGATGGACAATAGACACACAAAATACAAGTTTACTTGACATTACAGAGCATATGGTCACACTTATTATCACCTACGGCCACTTTTGGTTTAATTTTATGTGACCAAATCCCATAGTAAATCACTACTTGTGTGACTAAATGATACAAATCGTCACACAAACATGAAAATAAAGTGGCCATTGGATGGACAATAGACACACAAAATACAAGTTTACTTGACATTACAGAGCATATGGTCACACTTATTATCACCTACGGCCACTTTTGGTTTAATTTTATGTGACCAAATCCCATAGTAAATCACTACTTGTGTGACTAAATGATACAAATCGTCACACAAACATGAAAATAAAGTGGCCATTGGATGGACAATAGACACACAAAATACAAGTTTACTTGACATTACAGAGCATATGGTCACACTTATTATCACCTACGGCCACTTTTGGTTTAATTTTATGTGACCAAATCCCATAGTAAATCACTACTTGTGTGACTAAATGATACAAATCGTCACACAAACATGAAAATAAAGTGGCCATTGGATGGACAATAGTCACAAAAAATACAAGTTTACTTGACATTACAGAGCATATGGTCACACTTATTATCACCTACGGCCACTTTTGGTTTAATTTTATGTGACCAAATCCCATAGTAAATCACTACTTGTGTGACTAAATGATACAAATCGTCACACAAACATAAAAATAAAGTGGCCATTGGATGGATAATAGTCACACAAAATACAAGTTTACTTGACATTACAGAGCATATGGTCACACTTATTATCACCTACGGCCACTTTTGGTTTAATTTTATGTGACCAAATCCCATAGTAAATCACTACTTGTGTGACTAAATGATACAAATCGTCACACAAACATGAAAATAAAGTGGCCATTGGATGGACATCAGTCACACAAAATACATGTTTTACTTAACATTAATGAGCATATGGTCACACAAAATACAAGTTTACCTTACTTTAAAGATCATATGGTCACACTTATTAACACTTTTGGTCACATTTGGCTTAAATTTATGTAACCAAATCCCAAAATAAAGAACTCGTTGTGTGACTAAATGTTACAAATGGTCACACAAACATACAACTCAAGTGACCATTGGATGGAAAATAGTCACACAAAATACACTTTCACTTGATTTTAAAGAGCTTATGGTCACACATTTTATGGTTTTGGTTACTCTTTTTAAATGGATACGGCCACTAACCAGCTAGTGTGACCGTATGGACCCCTTTGGTGGCGCGACCTTTAGTCACACACAAGGTGAAAAAACGAGTGTGACCATATGGTTTTAGTCACGCTTTTCTGGTGTGACCAAATCGCAGATCTGTACTAGTGTAACAATTAAATATTTTGTCGATAATATTTACAATATTTCGTAAAGAATAACGTTTATTTTGTACCATTTAAATAAAACAAAGTTTAAGATTTTAATATTTAACTAAATCAGTCTTTATAAAATATCTCAAATTAAAAATTTAAAAGAATAAGTAATTAACAACTTATTATTTAAAATATTGTAATATTAACGATCGGGTAAACGAACACGGGTAAAATACCGCAAAACGGGACAAAGTCCCTCCCCATTTTTGGGACCCCAAAACCGGCCCCAACACCACCCACCAAATCCCATTCTTTCATTTTCATCTCACCAACAAGCACACACATCCTCTCCTCTCTCTCTCTCTCTAATCGGCTATCTCTCTCTCTCTCTCTCTAAAAACTCACCACAAAACCACCAAAAACTACCACTAAAACCTCTTAAATCACCTAGCACCTTTGGAAGAAAATGACCACGAGTTCACGATCTACACCTCTACCTTTTCAAATTTTTAAAACCGACACGCGTAAGTTTCCGACACTTTTCGAAACTACTTATATTTTGAGTTTTAATGCATGTTTGGTGTATAGATAACTAAGAAATGTCCAAATAAGGGTTGGGTAAAAGTTTCGGGCCAAAACGAAGTCGTCCGGCCATGTTTCCGGCCACCGTAGTCCGATCAGACCCCGACATCACATCTGGCTTGGGCCAACTGTGACATCAGTCATAACGTCGCAAGACCTCTCACAACGTCGCATACTACGACATCACCTTTAACGTCGCATTAAATTGCGAAGTCGCACATAGCGACATCGACCCTTACGTCGCACTAGACCCTGACGTCGCACATAGCGACATCAGTCTCAATGTCGTAGTACTAAACAACGTCGCATGTAGCGACAACACACTTAACGTCGCAGGTTTCAGACCCTTAAAAACGCTCGACCCCAACCAGGGGCTTTGCCCCTTGGACCCCACCAGGGGTTGCCACCCCTTGGACCCCGCTACCAGGGGCGCTGCCCCCGGACCCCCGTACACAATTCCGTACTTTATGAAACTCAAAAGGAATGAAGATGATAAACGCTTTCAAAGGTTATAACTACGAACCGTTACCAACAAGTCGTATACATTTTCAAGCTTCAAACATGAACATCGAACTAACACTTGGACATAACTTGGTTGTACGAACACTAGCATGGATGGTCGACTTAGACATCCACAAACTTATTAAATCTCATACGTTTAGGGCGTTAGGAGATTTTAACTAGATTACATTCGGGCTTTAGGCTTTGCTAGCGCTCACACGTTACTTAACTCAACAGGTGAGTTCACAGCCCCTACTTTTACTGTTTTAACTGCTTTTGAACAGGGGTGGATACATAATCAACGCTTTTGCTACATGAGCAAACTTTTATAAAACTATTATGTTATACATTATACAATTGCCATAACTGCTTTTACTACAGGATTGTATACGTGTTTACTCGAACGATTAGAGTACTTTGAACTGTTGTGCAAATTAATGCTTATGAAATAACATTTTCATACTATAAACTAAAACAAATGTGGTAAACTATTTGACAAACCATTTTATCTACACCGGAGAACGACCGGTAAACTGTTTTGTTTAGAAGGGAGAACGACCCGTGCGTATTTAGCCGGAGAACGACCGGTACTTTTATGAAAACGCTGGAGAACGACCAGCAACGTATTTTAGTGCCAGAGAACGATTGGCCACTGGACGGGAGAATGACCCGTGCGTTTTGGATGGGAGAACGACCAATGCGTCTTTGACCGGAGAACGACCGGTACTGTGTTTCGCTGGAGAACGACCAGCCGTGTTTGGACGGGAGAACGACCCGTGCATATTAAATTGTTTTATTAGACGGGAGAATGACCCATGCGTATCTAGACCGGAGAACGACAGGTAAACTGTTTTGTTTGGACGGGAGAACGACCCGTGCGTATTTAGCCGGAGAACGACTGGTACTGTTTGTAAAACACTGGAGAACGACCAGCGACGTATTTTAAACTGTGTTTTGGGTAACATCCCAATGTAAACCGTATTTTGGGCAGACATCCCACATAACTTGTATTTGGATAACATTCCACTAAACTTACTTAACTGTTATGGCAGTAACTATTGTGAACGTATTTGGTTTAACAACTGTGCTTACAAACTTGATCCAACTATTGCAAACATAAAACCTGTGAATTCACTCAACCTCGTTGTTGACTTTTACTATGTTTTTCAGGGAATTAGCTGCGCATGTAAGAACCGCCTGCACACATGGAATTTAGGCGACCCGTGAAGCTTAGGATGCCAACTTTTGACAACTGGATTTCTTTTGTATAACTAAAACTGTTTAGTCATATTTACAAAATCTACTTTTGTAACTTACATACTTTACATTTGTACGATTCGATGAATCGTAAACTTTGTAACTAATATTTTTGGCATCTTAATATATGTTTGATTGTAATCATAAGCTTAGATACGTATGCATGTACAATGTCAATGTGGCATCCCCAGCTTACTAATGCTTCCGCTAAACAAATTTGGGGGTGTTACAGAATCCATTTGATTTCACGAGTTCACTTCATCTCTGTGAATCGACATAGGCGATACGAGGCAATTTTCAGTTTTCGCTTGATTTCGTTTTCACAAGTACAGGAACGAGTTTTTCAATCACATAGATTATATACAACATTTGATTGCAGTCATTTTGAGGCATATATCAATGGATTTAACCGTGTATTTAACTCGAAATCGACGTTTTTTTATAAAACTAGGGTTTCGGTTTATCTTTTTAGCGATTAACGTAGATTAACGGTGTTATTTAACAAGAATCTTAAGGGTTGATGTTAAATGAACCTTAATGAACGTAAATCATTCGATCGATCGTGTTAAAAGTGACAAAATCATCGAATTTTTGATCCTACTCAATGCGGCAGTTCGTTCAGCGAGTTGAGTTCCAGATTAAACTCGCAGTGAGTTGAGTTTGAGCGTTTGCGGATCGAGTTTGATTAGCGGATCGACTTGCGAGTCGACCTGCGGATTGACTTGGTTAGCGAATTGACTTGGCTGCGAATTCAGGCGAGTTGAGTTCACTCTCTGCGAGTTAAAAAAAAATTTATAACTCGTAACTTAAACTTTTGACGTAATAAGTTGTAATGATATTTAACTTTCGACTTCAAAAGTTAATCTAATATATGTTTCGACGTGAGAATTATAAATTAACACGTTATAATATATACTTTATATAACTTAAGATTATTTAATTATAAGTTATATATGTACATATATTAGACTTACAACATTTTGATTATAAGTTAAATATATATTATATATATTAGACTTGTGATAATTAGTAACAAGTTAATTATATATTTGCAATATAATAAATTTAGAATTAAGATGTTAGGTGATTGTTAAGATTCACAAAACATTATAGTTTAAAGTTTATTGTTTGTCGTTAACGTGTTTTATTTGTTTTGTCATTTGTGTTTGTATACAGATATGGCACGACAATTTGATAAAGGTCACAATATTCTTGTTGATCTTGATCTCTCGGCACGCGGGGCTAGCAAAGTAGCTCAAGTGCTGACATTCTTTGCAGGTTCACGCATTCGATATGCGATTACAGAGTCTCCACCGATCTCTCAGACGATATTGAATGATTTCTGGACAGATATTTAGTATGACGAATCGGTTAATCCTCCGGTTATACGCGCATCGGTGAATCAGCAACCGATTGTGTTTTCTGCTTCTGACCTTCGTCAGATCTTACGGCTAGGTACTGTAGACCAAGAAGATGGTCCGACTGAGTACTCTAGTGATTTTATTGAGGGTGCGTTAGGTCGTATGGGATATACGGGTGAGCGTAGAGGACGACAGTTCCTTAAGGCTCTAGTTATCGGCCAGTGGAGATTCTTGTGGCACGTTATAGTCACAATTTTTGGACCGAAGAAGGGCGGTTTCAATGAGTTGAGCCCTGCTCTTATATCGGCTTTACTGTCACTGGTTTACAACAAACCATACAGTTTCTGTGATTATATTTTTGGGGAGTTGGTGAGGCAGATTTTGGGCACTGTTAAATCACGTTTCTTGATCTACCCAAGATTCTACATGATGATTATTCGTCATCATTTCCTGGTTTGGTTGGACCGAAGAAGGGCGGTTTCAATGAGTTGAGCCCTGCTCTTATATCGGCTTTACTGTCACTGGTTTACAACAAACCATGTTCTTGCAGACTATTCGACGGGAAGAATATGTCAAGCCGGAGATTCGTGATCTCTTTGGCTTTATTATTGATCCGTTGTATGTGATGCCGCCGAATAATGGTTGGCAAGATGTTGGTGCTGCTATTGCTGATGTTCCTGCACTGGTAGCTGATGTGGTTCCTCTTGAAAATCCACAAGAGCTTCTTAATGACGTTTTGGAACAAGCTGGTCAGGCGGGTCAGCAGGTTAATCAAGAGGTTTCTGCACAGGTAGTGCAAGAGGTGATGGTTCAGCATGATGATGCTACAAATCCTGTGTTACAGGTAATTGAGCAATACGTTGCTTCGTCTGAGGTAAATTTTAATTATATAATAATATAGGTACTTAGTTGATAGATTATTATTATTAATCATAAAATCATAATATTATTATATAAAGATAATGCTATAGATATTTAATTGATTAGATAATATTTCTGATTATAAAATACAAATATCATTATGTACAGGAAGTTGAGACTGCAGACCTAGAGGTCGCAACACCTGAGGGTGAGCAGGGATAGCAAGATAGATCATAAGTTTTACCGGTTAAGGTATTATATCTGATTAATCTTACATGTATTATAACTTCTTAAATATATATATATGGAACTAGTATGATAGAGCTCTACGCTAATCATAAATGTTTAATATATTTATTATTTAGGATTATGATGTTGGTCCATCTGGAGGTCGTGATGGTGAGACGGCTTCCGATGATGATGATGATGATACTCCTTCTCCACCTCCAGATGCTGGTTACATTCGATATCGATCTTGGATGATACCAGATCCAGCTCTGAAAGAGAAGAGGAAGGAAACAGACATTGATCCTGATTTTGTTTTGGGTGATGAGGGTTCTGATGAAGAGAACACTTCTCTTGTTTCTCAACGCCGAAAGCGTTCCAGGACCTTGACCATAAGAGATGGTAAATTTTTATTCAAGTTAGATAATCTTAATATGTTTATTTATCAGGAGTTAAACTGAGAGAGTTAATTCTGTGACAGTTGCTCAAGATACTGAGCAGGTAGAGAAGGTGATATTGGTAGAGTCTGAACCGATATCTGTACCTACTGAGGTAAGAGATATAAGTTTAGTACTACAAGTGTTACAAAATTAAATTAGAGATTGAGACAACGTAATCTGTAACAATTACTTATTTAATTTTTGTCTAATGTTTATAGGAGATTGTTGATTTAGTACGTTCGGTGCACTTTCTAACTACTAATGCAAGCAGATTTGCAGCTGGTCTTCTTACGATAGCTTTGTCTCAGCCGCCTCCACCACTTACATTTGATTATCATGTTGCTTCACTTACACCACCTGGATCGTCAATCATCTCAGTTACTCCTACGAATGATGCTGAAAGGATTACATCCTTAGAGTCGAGAGTTAAGGAGTTAGAGAAGGTTATTTCGAAGATTCCATAGTTGGTAGCTAACAACCTTACTCTTGCACAGCAGGTGCTTAAACAGAGTGAATCTTACAAGACACTGCTTCAGACTCATAACACATTGCTTGATGACTTCAATATCCAGCGACTGAAGCTTGATTCCTTGGAACAATTGGTGTTGCGAGTGAATTCAGGACAGTCTACTCAGGGGGAGATATTGGTATATTTAGAGTCTTGCAAACAAGATGAGCTGAAGAAGAAGAGAGATTATGACAAAGACGATGATCCCAATGCACCAAAAGGTGGTGAGCAGACCGGTCCTTCAAATACTGGTGAGCAAACTACACTTCAGGGGGAGTCTGGTGCTGGAGCAAGTGGTTCGGGTGAAGGTACAAGTGCAGATAAGACGGTACCGGTTGATACTGAAGCCGGTAAGATAGCTTAGTATTAGCATAGTATTGTAATATTTGTAATAATTTGTATTAAACAAATGTAAACTTAATATTATTGTGTAATATATTCGGCTTAAGATTATTATTATTTTAAGTAAAATATGTTTTAAATAATTTAAGTTTATATAATTTTATATATGTTAAGATAAAATCGTGATCGAAAGACTTCCGACTCATTGAGTAGTCGAGCGGCGTGTTCCGATTAATATCGGAGGTCAAAATATTTGTATAACATATGCATTTTAGACTTGAGAGTTTGTATAACTGACAAGTTAAAAATGTGATAACTACGTAAGTGATATATAATTTAGAGATATAATTGATAGTTAAGTTTTGAGTATATAACAGTTCAATTAAGTTTTGGAGGTTATATAAGTTAATTAATTGTAAACTTGAATGTTTGGTGAATGTTCGCAAGACATTAGAGTTTAAGTTTAATTAATATTTACTAAGTGTTTGAGATAAGACTTTAGAAATCTTAGTTTTATTCAGGGTAATCAATAAAAGATTTAAAAGTTATATATAATGCGTTTATATTATGGATTAATTTTACACAAAAGATTTAATAAAGAAATTTTTAGATTGATTCAGGGAAATCAATAAAAGAATTTATATTATTAACATATATTTGTGTTTGTGTTTTTCTCTAGGAAAGGAAATGCTAGATCTATCATATTCTGAAGATGATTTTCTGGATGAAATTGATGAAGAAATCGACTTTGATCTTGAAGAAGGAGAATTCGTGCCTCCTGAGGATTGGACTTCAATTCAAGAGTCTGAGATACATGACGTTGTTGATCCTGATATTCATATTGATGAACACGTTGTGAGTCCAGCAAAGACTGAGTACATTTTCAGAAATGATGATGTTGAATCAGTTATTGATTTAGAGGCTTTTGAAAATGAGTCTACAGATTCAGAGGATGATAATACTGATGATATTGATGAGAGGTTTAAGCATCTAGTTGGAAATCCTTGGTATGTTCAAGAGATGCTAAAGAAGAAGAAAGAGAAAAAGCAACGTGTGATGAAGGAAGTTGATATCACTGGGAAGCGTGAGCTCAAGACTTGTATCATTGGTTGGTATTATGACTCTGATTTGAGACTTTTTGCCATTAAACGCTATGATGGAGTTCAGTATTTCAAGAGAAATTTGACTTTCTTTAGTTCTTTACCAAGATATGAAGTTATAGATTTGGCTAGATTGGAGATGGTTAACCCCAGTAATGATGATTATGCTAAGTCTGTGGAGAAAATTATCAGGACTGGGGGTAGAACTATGAATTTTGACAAGATAAAGCCAAGAAGAGGAAAGACTAAGAAGTTAAAGGAAAGAAATCAGCGTACTGAAAAGAGACTTAGACAAAAGGTATATCCAGCTGTCAAATGTGTCCAGCAGATACCGATAAAAACTATGCCACAGAATATTTTGAGTAAACTGAAAAGTTGGGGTGTAGATTCAAAAACGGGTGAAGCTGTGATGGTTGAAGCTGATGATGAGTCTCCGACAAGTGAAAAGGAAATCTTGCGTTTATACGATATACGTCACTTGATGAATCTTTCCAAGAGTGATTTGATTATGTTGTACAAGAACAAGATCATGTCTACTTATGGATGGGGTGATTTAGCGCGAGATTATCAGAAAATGGTAAAGACATGTATCAAATTGAAGATATATGCAGGAAGTAAGATTTACAAATGAAAACCAAAGACAAGTGTGAAGATAAAGACACTAGAACTATTGTCAAGGGGGAGTCTGTTGAGATATAGATTGTGATAATAGATCTAGTTTGAAATAGGACTGGTGTAATTATTATCAAGTTTGTATATTGGTTTAGATTTGTAAATAATATGATATTAGTTTTGTTATTAATATTTGTTAAATATATTATTGTTAGAAAGTGTTAGACAAATATCTAATACGAACTAAAGTCATAGGCTTGGCGAGTCGAGAACTTAAGTCGCAAGTCTGGTCTTGCGAGTTGAGAACTGAACTCGCGATACTCAGAAACGAATCGAGCCGAGTCACTGGGCTGACTTGGGCTGCGAGTCGAACTGAACTCGCAGGCCCAGTTCGTGCGAGTCGATCGAAATATATATGAGATTTTCGATTTAGAAAATCATAACCTTTCAATACAAAACTTTTGCCATTCGAATATCAGACCTGCGAATTCAATCCAGAGAAAACAAAATAGACTAACGGCTAAGCTTTGACGGTTTATGTATAAAGCAAAGTAATTAGTTAATATAAATGTTATTAATCGTTATACAATTGTGTAACTAGTATTAAGGGATTCCGCACCTTAATACCTATAGATAACTTCGTTATCGATCCAAGAACAGGGGACTTACAGAAAATTGGCTCGAGAATGAAGAAAATGAAGAAAAATGAAGACCTCAAGAGAATTGGGCCTAAAAATGAAGATAGTTACCGAAGTTGAAGACAAATTGGGCTAAAAAAACATTTAAAATCAGAATTAAAATAATAATGGGCCAAGGCATGGTGGTCCACAGCTTGGAATTTTCTGGAATGACAATCTAGCCGGCGATTGGATCTACCAGCCGCCGGTTGAAACCTAAAATAGGAAGGCGGTGGAGCACGCGGGTCGAAATCCGGTTACTTGGGCAAAAAGACTATCCAACCGGTGGCTGAACACTCTAGCTGGCGACTGGATTTACGAATCTGAAAACTATAAATAAACGGCTTGGCTAAACCCTAACATATACGAATTTTAGAGAGCAAAGTCGATTGTAGGGTTTGAAGAACGACTTAAGGTCGAATTTGAAGGCTAGCAGGCTAGGGTTTGAAGACCTTCAACCCTAATGAAAAATAGTTCGGTTTCTTTTGTTTTATTCTTGATCTTTTACTTATTAGATGAACATTTATTTGTATTTAGATCTTGTTTCTTTTGATTTGAATATGAACTAAATTTCTTTAACATATTTATTAAGATGAATGATGTTTATGTGATAATTTGATTATATCTTTATGTTGATTCAATTTTATGAATGTTTATTGAGATTATATCTATGTTGATTATATGATTAAGAGATTCATGCTATAGTGAACACTTATATGATATTGATTAATAATTTAGGTTTATGTTTTAATTGTGACTGAAAAACCTGACCAGGTAATAAGTTAGAATTATAACAGGATTAAACTATAATCGATTAGATAATAAGATTCGAGTCAACGAAGTTAGTTAATCTTAGTATTCGTTGAAGGACTAATTCATATGATAGTTGAACCCGACCAAGGAAGCTATCTACATTTATATTTCAACATAAAATCAATCAACAAAATACGTAAACATATATGAGACTTTGAATATAAGCATTACTATTCTAAATAATTATATCTCCTATCTATCTGATTTGCCTTAATAGTCTTTAAATTACCTTAATTGTTTAAGTTTACTTTAATTCAGAATCAAATTAAATACCTTTGTACGGAACTAAAACGCCCCCCTTTATCTGTAATATTAATTGTAAATATAGGATTTAATTAATTATTTTAAATCACCATTCCCTATGGTTCGACTCGGACTTACCAAAGCGATATTATTATATGATCGGGTTATTCTTGCCTGTATTGTGTGATAGTATTATTTAGTATTTCCATTATTTAAAACTTATTATTTTTAAAAGACTACTCAACACACATCAAGTTTTTGGCACTGCTGCCGGGGAGCGGTTGTTTTAAAATTTTTAATTTTTCCCCTGTAAATATATTTTTCTACAGTGTCAGTCAATTGAAAAATCGGCTCACCCATTGTGAATACAACATAACATAGGTATAAGGAGGTTCGCTCTGCTTCCCTAAAGAGGTAGGTTTTTAATACGCTTCGCGCTGACCTATTTTTCCGCTTCTGTGTATGATCATTGGAGCTACCGAGGACTTTTGACCTGCTTTGTAAAATCGCTGCCCATTTGTAATGTTTAAATTAACTGTACTCTAACTTATTTTAACTAATTGTTTATAGTCTCTAACTTTGTAAATTAATTTAAACAACTAATTTTAAATAGTTCGTGGTTTGAGTTTGCGTAGCCTTTATTCATTTATTCAATTTTGAATGTGTTTTATTATTGGATTATGTTTTTAGTTTACTGCAAATTAGTCATGAACTATATTCATATTTACTAATTTACTAATTTAATATATAATTTGCTTTCATTGTTGTAATTTTACTAGTACTACTAAACTTGTTCTCTGTTCTCAGGATTGTGTATGACCCGGACAACAAATCCGGATCCTCTAAGTCCACTTGAAGAACCGGAACGAGTTTTTCATTCACGAAGACGCTTATCTTACGCACCACCAAATTCACCAGTTCACGGGGCATCATCAGAGGAGGATTTTGAAATATTTCATAATACGTTGTTCACCACGGAAGAATCAGGCCAATTCTCCAGAGAAGAACCCTTTGAGGATAAACCACCTTCTCATCACTCTTCTCATCACTCATCTAGTGATTCAGAGTCAGAAACAGAAATGGCAGACATAGCTAATATGACAATCGAGGAATATATAAATCAAACCCGTGGAGACGTTCGTCCGGGAGTAGTCCATCCGCCAATAGCTAGAGAAGTTGAATTCGAACTGAAGGGACAATTTCTTAAGGAGCTTAGAGAAAATCTTTTTAAAGGATAAGAAAGAGAAGACGCTAATGAACATGTAGAGAAAATGCTGGAAATTGCTGATATGTTCAATATTCCTAATGTCACCAGAGATCAGGTTATGCTAAGAGTGTTTCCTTTAACACTCAAGGAAGGAGCTAAGAGATGGATTAACAATGAACCAGCAGGATCCATTACTACCTGGGAAGATCTTCGAACTAAATTATTAATGATGTATTGTACTCCGTCAAAGACTTCGAAGATGATTGATGAAATAAGGAACTTCAAGAAAAAGTCTGATGAATCTTTGTATCAAGTTGGTCAAAGATACAAGGATATGTTACATAAATGTCCATAGCACGATCTGAATGTACAACATGAAATTCTTTTTTCTATAAAGGAGTTGATCGTGTAATCCCTCAACAAATGGAAGCACAAGGACCAGTACCTAAAAAGACTCCTGCTGTGGCACGCACCAGGATAGAAGCAAAGCATTCACAGCTTTGGGATGATGGATCAATAGGTAGGAAGAAATCTTTGGAAGAGAGTGAAGGACTCGCAGCTATAGCCGCGAAATTGGAAAGTTTGGGAAGAGATATTAAGAAGGTTAATGAACAAGTTCATGCTATGAGAATAGGCTGTGAGATATGTGGAGGAAATCATTTAAAAAATGAATGTCCAAATGAAGATGTCGACTTAAACACCGAAGAAGTTATGTATGGGGATTTTCAAGGAAATCCAAATTATCGACAGGTGACTAATTTTAGAAGAACTAATCAAGGCGGAAGTGGACAGTATCAACAAGGGGCACCAGGTTTCTTTGTCAAGACTGGACAAAATCCATCTATTTTTGATAGATTGGGATCATTGGAGAACATGATAGGTAAATTTATTGAATCTAATACCAAGAGGATGGATGATTCTGAAGCAGTGGTTCGTAATCAAGGAGCATCTATAAAGCAAATTGAGGGAGCTGTTCATAAAATTGCAAAAGTTCTACAAGAAAGATTTCCACAGACTTTACCAGGATTTACCGAGACAAATCCAAGAGAGCATGCGAAAGCAGTGGTTATACAAAGTGGTAAAACTCTTAACTCTCCTACTATTGCTGATAATGTTGTTGATTCTGAGCAGGTTGAAGATAAGACTGAAGAAGTTAATAAGAAGGCACAAAACCAAGATGAAGAGGTTGAAAAACCAAAAGAAAAGCCAGTAATTAAAGATTATACACCCCCACCACCATATCCAGCTGCTATACGAAAAGGAAGAGATTATGAGCAATACCACAAGTTCCTGGAAAACTTGAAACATCTACATATTAATATTCCATTTGTGGAAGTTATAGCTCAAATGCCAAAATATTTGAAGGAGCTATTGCCTAACAAAAGCAAACTGGATGACGTTACTAAAGTGACTATGAATGCAAGACGTTCAGCACTGACGTAGAACAAATTACCACCTAAAGTCAAAGATCTAGGGAGTATTACTATACCTTGCTTAATTGGTAACATGTCTATTAATAACGCATTAGCAGATCTAGGTGCTAGTATTTCATTAATGCCATATAATCTATATACTCGTTTAGGATTAGAGGAACCGAAACCTATTCGAATGTCTATTGAGCTAGTTGACCGATCTGTGTAATATTCTAAGGGTATGGTTGAAAATGTATTAATTAAAGTTGATAAATTTGTGTTTCCATGTGATTTTGTCATCTTAGATATGGTGGAAGACCCTAGAGTCCCTATTATATTAGGAAGACCATTTTTAACAACTACTCATGCATTAATTGATGTTTTTAACAGACGAATTACTATGAGGGTTGGGAATGAAAAGGTTATTTTCAATGTTAATGATTCTATGAGATTTCCTGATTACGTAGATGATGCATGTTACTATTTGAATTCGTTCAAATATATAGATAACACATTTTTGTATAATCTACTAGAAGATGATAGTTCGGAAACAGGTATTCTGGAAGGATGGTATGGAGAATTTGATACTAATAAAACTGTGGCAGAATTTGATAGGTTATTTAAGGAAGAAGATGAGTTGTTTAGACCAGAATATGATAAAGCAATAATCTATCAACTGCAACAACCAGGAGTTGATTTGGTTCAACCAATGGCTGAAATAGTTAATATGGAACTTAAGCCATTTTCCGTATATGGTATTCCTTGTCTACGTTCTGAAGTTTTTGAAATCAAGACATCTTATGAAGAACCGCCTCATTTGGAATTAAAGGAATTACCGTCTCATCTAGAATATGCATACTTGCAAGGTACATCAGATTTACCAGTTATTATATCTTCTAGATTATCCAACGAGGAAAAGGCAAGCTTGTTGCAGGTGTTTCCATGGAAGATTACAGATATTAAGGGCATTAGTCCATCTTACTGTACTCATAAAATTATTAATGGAAACTGATTTCAAACCAGTAGTACAGCCACTCAGAAGACTAAATCCGAAGGTAAAGGATGTTGTGAGAAAAGAGATACTCAAGTTACTGGATTCTGGATTAATTTATCCAATTTTGGATAGTCCCTGGGTGAGTCCGATTCATGTAGTACCAAAGAAGGGAGGAATGACAGTAGTCGCAAATGAGAAGAATGAATTAATTCCCACCAGGACAGTAAGAAGATGGAGGGTTTGCTACCGTTTATTGATCAGATGATAGAACGGTTAGCTGGAAAGGAATTTTATTGTTTTCTAGATGGATTTTTAGGGTATTTTCAGATACCGATAGTGGCAGAAGATCAAGATAAAACAACTTTTACTTATCCGTTCGGTACATTTTCTTATCGGAGAATGCCATTTAGGCTATGTAATGCGCCAGCAACATTTCAATGTTGTATGATGGCAGTTTTTCATGATATGGTAGAAGATTTCATGGAAATATTTATGGATGACTTTTCGGTTTTCGGTGATTCATTCGAATTATGTTTGGAGAATCTTAAGAAGATGTTACAAAGATGTGAAGTGTCTAATCTTGTGCTTAACTGGGAGAAATGCCATTTTATGGTTCGTTAAGGATTAGTATTAGGACATAAAATCTCTAAGGTAGGAATTGAGGTGGATCAAGCAAAAATAGAAGCGATTTCAAAATTACCTCCTCCTATTAATGTCAAGGGTGTACGCAGTTTCTTAGGACATGCTCGGTTTTATAGGTGATTTATAAAATACTTTTCCAAAATAGAGCGATCAATGAATCAGTTATTGGAGAAGGATGCTAAGTTTATTTTCTCTGACGATTGTTTAATTGCATTTAATATCTTGAAAGAAAAGTTAGTTTCCGCTCCAATTATGACTAGTCCAGATTGGGATTTACCTTTTGAGTTGATGTGTGACGCCAGTGATTATGCAGTTGGAGCTGTGTTGGGACAAAGTGTAACACCCTCAAATTTCGGGTTGCGGAAGTGGTCGGGTCGGGTGTTACCAAATCAAATATCACAGCATAAGATACATAGCAAACGACCTCTAAATGAGACGTTTGAAAATAGTTATTACATTTCCAAAATAAAACTATATACAAGTTGTGAGTTCGCAAAATAATTTCAATACATAATTGTAATACAAAAGTTATGCAGAGAAATTCCATTGTTTGAAAATATGCGACTCGAGCTAGCATAATCTTGTAGCAATTCTAATCCTGCTGGGCACCTGAGAACACATGCTAAAACGAGTCAGCTATAAAGCTGGTGAGTTCATAGGTACGTTAGTTGAAAACAATAATATAAACCTTGTATGTTTAAAAGTATTTCAAAAACTATGATCTTGATTTGTATTGTTATAAAGTTGTAACATCAATGTGTATACGTCTAACGAGGTATCTAATACCTAAGTAACCGTGGTGTGTACCTAAGTACAAAGAGAAAGCGGCAATCCATGCCTAAATACCTATCAGGTATAAGTAAGTCTACAGACGTGAGGCACTACATGCCTAAGTACAAATCAAGTATGCGTATAATCACGCTATATAATAACAAGTAATAATATTACTTATTCAATAGTAAGGTGCTAACATGCCACTTGGCCTAGTGTGTTGCCTCCAGCAACGTATAAGTGTGGTCCCACAATAAGTATTTATCCGAATACCGAGCCAACGATCTCGAGTGTAAGCTCGCCGATCCGTTGCTCCATCAACGACCTCAAGTGTAATCTCGCAGATCCGTTGATATGCATGAATCTCGAGCGTAAGCCCGCAGATCCCGTGTTTGAGCCAACGATCTCGAGTGTAAGCTCGCCGATCCGTTGCTCCAACAATAATCTCGAGTGTAATCTCGCAGATCCCGTGTTTTGTATCGCTTTACCACGATATCGTTTTGAATCACTGAATCATCTACCGTGATCTCGTTTTGAATCACTTTACCGTGATCTCGAACAACATTGCTCCCACGCAACGTATGTAAATGAGAGTCGGCAGTACTACGACATGCCCGACTTAGTAAATGAGAGTCGGTAGTACTACGACATGCCCAACTTAGAGTAACCGCGTTTGTATCAGTGTATGTATATTAATATACATAAGTAATTTGTAGGTAGCACCAAGTGCTCGAGATAGTGTACAAGTAGGTATATCTATCTATCTATCTATATATATATATATATATATATATATATATATATATATATATATATATATATATATATATATGTCAAATCAACAAACGCATCTAGCAGAGTATCGTGTAACCCCTGGCAGTGGTTCAGTGTATCTAGGTACGTATATACAATACTTAGATATTAAGTGTATCACCATAAGCCTAGGTATGACTAATCATCACCTAGTGTTTTGTATTAGTATAAGGAATCTATACTAACGTATACTCCTAGCCTTAGCATAGCAAGTATATTGAGGATTCTGGTAAATGTTCAGTTAGGTACAAGTCCATTCGAGAAGTCCTGGAGTGTATAGGCAGTCTTAGTTCCTATAAAGGAGAACTAATCCTGTGCGAAGTCTAGTTGTTGTCCAATGTAGGTAGAACTAACCAGTTCTAATGTATTTAATGATATTGTCCAGCGAGAATATGGTTAAAATAAAATTGATAACCTAAGCAAGTTATGTAATGGTGGTTGTATTTCAACAACGAGGTAGTGTACAGTGGTAACCTATCCAGGTTAAGCTATGATATTGTCCTACAACAATATAATGGGTGTAATTCCTAAGTATTATACATTTCGTATTACATAACAGTAATGTAGATGAGTGTGAATTATAAAAGTTTATTATTATAATTCGAAAACTGTAAGTGTGCATGCGTCTCACCCCGAAAACAGTAAAACCGTTGAAAGAGTGGGGCTATGAACTCACCTGTGAGTTGTCAGCGATCCTACGATACGTGTGTTGTCCGAATGGTAACCTCCTAGTGCCCTAGACACGTGAGGTTATATGAGTAAGATACTAATCGGTTTAACTAAACGTGTCGTGAAAGTAAACTTCTGTTGTTTAGTTTTAAAATTGTGTACAGTCCGTTTGTGGCAGTTTGTAATAATGATAATTCTCAATTAAATCATTATTAAAATCATTTCGTTGTCTATTTTACAAAAATATAATTTTTGTACGTAAGTCATCGTTGTAAAAAGTGTAGTTGTTGTTACGCGAAAGTCGAATCGTTGGGCAAAAACTCATTTCGCAGACCAAGTTAGTTCAGGTAGCTCGACTCGGCTCGAAGCTCGACTCGGCTCGCTGCTTGATTCGGTTCGTATCTCATCTCGACTCGCAATCTCAGCTCGGTTTGCTACTCGGTTCGACTCGCAGCTAAGCTCGGTTCGCTGCTCGGTTCGACTCGCAGCTAAGCTCGGTTTGCTGCTCGGTTCGACTCGCATCTCGGCTCGGTTCGTTCGACGAGCTGCTTGTATTTTTGGCTTTAAAAACGCATTTTTGTGTTGTTTTTGGGCATAATCAGTTTATACAATGTTTATACATGATAATATAAGTGATATAAACACAAATTTAAGTGGAAATCAGAGGTTTTCTTACCAAATCAAAATGGAACCGAAAATGGGTATGGTGATGATGAAACCGAGATCGATGATGAAGGAGATGAAGATGGTGATGATGGCGAGTTGTTGCTGCTGATTCCGATGATGATGACGATGGAGGCGGTGATGGTGGCCGGCGGTGGTGGCAGCCGGCGGTGGTGGTGGTTGGTGGTTGTGTTTTAGAGAGAAAATGAGATGGAGAAATAGAAGAAGATGGTGAAAATGGGGTGGAAAGAGGGAGGGATGGGTTTTATCCAAACTCAGATCCCTATCTCGTGGACTGTGGTCTCCAACCACAGTACAAAATACCCGTGTTTTTGTACCCGATCGTAATATAATTTAATTATTTTTAAATCACAATTTTGTTAATACAAATTCGTATATATATATATATATATATATATATATATATATATATATATATATATATATATATATATATATATATTTCCAATTAAGGTATTTTATAAAAATACTTCATCTGAGTTATAAAAATATAACTTTGATTTTTAAGTGCGTACTAAGTACGATAATTTGAAGTTCAAATTGGGCGCGAAATTTGACCTTTTTGACCGGGTGTTACATTCTCCCCCTGTTAAGAAAATTTCGTCCCAAAATTTCGTGTGAAGTCGTGGTCGCGTGGAGTCTGGGGAGACATGTACGCAAGGAGGGTTGGTCGAATAGATTGTAGACATATCATGTCTATGACGGGGTTGAAAAGCAGTCAATCCATGACCGTGTCGCAGTTTATTATGGTAGTGACATTCTGACTATGTTATTTGCTCAAGGTATGATTAAGTCGTGGTTACTAGGTAACCGTTAAAATTGTAGTCCATTCGGGACTAGATAATTGTCGCACGTTGACCGTTTAGAGAGTAGTCCTATCGGGACTATGCGATTGGTGAACGTTCAGTCAATCAGTCTGCTGAAAGCAAACTTCGGGTTTTACGTGGCCTAGGTCAACTAGCCCTATGACGCACTCGGCATTAAGTCGATAAAAGCGGTTTCGGGGAGCAAAAGTACACATTTATTGTAAACCAAAATCGGAGGGTTATGTTTTCGAGGAAGGATGTACCTACGTTATTGTCGAAGATTTGTCCGGTTCACTCGGAGCCGATCAGGTGTATTTTGCGTTTCCGTTTTGGGCAATCCTTCTTGTAATGTCCGGGTTCACCACATTTGAAGCATATCCTTTGTGAGTTGGGATTCGCAGGAACTCTGCAATCCCAGATTTTGTGTCCGTATCGTTGGCATCTTTCACAGGGTAAACCACATGAACCATCATGATTGTAACACCTGCATAATTAGGATAATTAATTATGCCTAATTGTTTGTAACTAGTTGTAATTAGTATGTAATAGGACTAATTATGTGACACTCCTCCAAATTAGGTATATAATTATACTTAATTACATGCATTTCTTACGCTAATACCCTGCATTTGTTTTAAACTAAACCTGGGATGTGATATGAGTCTAGCGAGCCCTAAACAATAATACTAAAAGTATTACATGATACGTAGTTATTTATAAATTACGTACGAACGTATCGGAACGAAGCCGACAAATAAATAACAAAAGTTTCGTGACACAAAAATAATTAATAATGAAATTATTAATTACGAGAACTTATATATCTATAACGAATAGACAAAAGGGTTTAAATATACGTTTGACATAAAACGTATTATAACACGAACAGAAACAATTTTAAAACGCGCTTAGAGGTTCCAAATAATAAAAGTATTATTTCGTAGGTTACTGTTTTAATGTATAGAACATTACCTCAAAATATGATTTCCAAATTTTACTGAAATCTGGCACGCATTTTTGACTCTACAGTACTTTTACTGTGATTAATTTTAATGATACTTGTAACAAAGTATTTCACATTTCGATTTCAAAGTTCTAAATCTGTGATAACGAGAAACATAACGCAAAATTTTATTATAATTAAAGTACCACAAATTATGCCCGTACACGAAATTAACGGGCTAAAAACTACCAATATTACACCAAACAAAATATCTGGGGAACAAATTGCCATTCGCTCCATACATCTGTTTGAAAAACTCGACCAACTTCCTTCCCTTATACATTTCCTTTGATCTTCAATAATTCACACACCAAACTTCTTCATTTCTTGATCCCTGTGGTTTTGGCGTTGGAAGAGAAAGAGAGCAGAGGGAGTAACAACAAGCAGAGGCAACACCATATCATCATCTTCTTCACCTTCAAACACTCAAATCAAACACAACAAAATGATCACGTAATCATTATCATCATCTTCGTTCGTCATCAACACCATCATCATCTCAAAATCATCATCAACCTCCATCTTTAACATCATTGTGAGGAAATTCTCCATTTTATTTCATTTTAATGATTTCTTCAAACTATTATGATTGTTGATGATTATTGTTGATAGAACTTGTTAAAAACATGTTACAAAGTGTTTATAGAACGTATTAAGGTGTTTGATCATATTAAAAATCGGTTACATATATAAACTCGTATGTTTTAGAAGTAACAGAGTCGAACTAGCTGCTGTAAACACTCGGAATACGGCGTATTCCCCATTGTTAATCATAAACGATTTTGAAGAACTAGTCGAATCCGGCGTATTCATTTTAATACGGCGGATTCCCCAGCTGAAACATTGGTGAATACGGCGTATTCCATCGAATACGGCGTATTCCCCATTTATAACTCGAACACTTTGAACAACCCAGATGAATCCGGCGTATTCACGGGAATACGGCGGATTCCCAAATTTTGAAACTTCGAATACGGCGTATTCAGTTAAATACGGCGTATTCCCACCTACGACCCGCACACAAACCTTCGGCTAAAACGATGAACGAGTAAAAGACACACTAGATCCGACGGATCATCGGTGAATCCGGTGGATCCTTTTAAACTCGAATGAATACGGCGTATTCACCAGAATACGGCGTATTCCCCTTTGTTTGACTTGAATCCGGCGTATTCATAAGAATACGGCGTATTCCTCACTTATCCAGACCACTGACTTTTGCGATTTATACATGTACAAACTAATAAACGTTAATACAACTTATAGTTATTAATGTTACTACAAATGGTACAAAATTGTGCGACAACGAGACTTAGAACTAGACGGACATATTATTGGAACGATTTAAATTATCTAGTACAAACAATTCGACAAACTATGATTACGGACATTGGACTTATTTAATGCGTACGAACAATAATATATATATGCGAGAATATATATATATGCAACTATATAAGTATATATGTATATATGCTTACACATTTTGGACGATTCGACAAACAAACATAACTTGGGAAAAATATTATTTATTTTCCAACAACAAACATCAACGAAATACACAAACTTAAGAAATTGATAATTTCTTCAAACGAATAAACTATTAACATAAGTAAACAAAGTACTTATAGTTAATACATTGTTGTGTATAGGTTGACTACGTTTGGGCTTCGTTATCTTATCTCGCTAGCATTCACATCCGAGCACTCACAGTGAGTTCACAAACCCCTTTTCAATGTTTTAATGTTTTAAAACCTCGGGGTGGAAAACATAGAAATCGTATGTATATTTGCATGCGACAACTGTTGGAATACTTGATGTATTTACTTAAACTATTGATGAAATGAGATTTCATGTTGTGACTGATTAAATACTGTACGTATTTGCTTAAACTGTTTATGAAGGGGTACTTCATACTTGAACTGTTTGTGAAAGGGTATTTCACACAACTATTTGAACTATGCTTTATGAAATGTTTTTCATAACTATTTTGGGAATTTAGGCAACGAATCTTGGTACAGATCTAGACTGAACGATGTAGTGCATAAAAGACCTTATGGCTACAGACTATAACCATTAGCTAGGTGACTCTAGCCACTGAGTATACGGATAGTACTATCGCCGTGACGACCCTCCTACGGATTTGGGAGCGTATACTTAAATGTCCTACTTGGCACAACAACAACAGATTAGGGTCGTGGTTTGGTTATAGGGTTAGATCGGGTTACCTTACTTGACAGGTTTAGCTCACCTTTCAAGGGATCACCGTCTAAATATTCCCACTAAACTATTGATTAGGAAAGGATTTCCTACGTACACTGATTTGGAAATGTTAATCTTTATTTAGGTTAACTTGTGTTTCCTACTGATAACTGATTTAGGAAATGTTATTTGTTAATAACTTGTGTTTCCTACTTGACAAACAACACTTATTTGGAAATGTTATTCTTAAATGATTAACTTGTGTTTCCTACATAACAAACAAACTTGTGAATTCACTCAACAATTTTGTTGATGTTTTACTCTATGTTTTTCAGGGAATTAGCAGCGTAAGTAAGATCTGCATGCATATCAGGACGGACTACCCTGGACTTGTTAGGATGCCACTACTTTTGGGACACATGGATTTCCTCTGTATAACTGCAACTACTGCAGTCATACCTATGAAATCTACTTTTGATATTGTGTATTTTATGAAATACTGATTTCAACTACTACTATTACTATTACCACTTTTCAAGTGGTAATCTTTTGTAAAACTTTAACTAATGGCATCTTAATCTATTTCGTTCTGCGATAATCATATGCTCTGAGTATGTATGTAACTGTTGGTTGGGTTACTGCTCGCACCCCCGCCACGTCACTAAGCTTCCGCAAACCACTCTACGTAATTGTAATTACCGTTTGGCGGGGTGTGACAGACTTGGTATCAGAGCCATTGGTTATAGCGAACTAGCAGTCTTTAAGTGACTTGGAACCTTAGAGACCTAGACTATAGCCTTGGCTAGAACATTTGTGCATTCATGCATACATACTTTGCATACAACTAACATACGACTGACACGCCACACTCAATTTCTTTTGTCACAGTATGTCTAGTCAATCACATTACCATGTTTACGCTTCGGATGAAGAGCCGACCGAGGCTACTTTTGAGGGTCCCGCGATTACAGTAGGGGATGAGTCATCAGTTCATGTGAGAGCTATGTCTGATGACACTAGTGATGCTTACTTAGTACCACCTCCGACCGCACCTGTGGTCACTCCTACCCCTACACCACCTGTTGCGAGTACCTCTCGTGTGCCTGTACCTAGGATGACAGCTAGGATCTGTGTTCGGGATTTTCCCAGGGGACCACTCGCGCCGCGCGATAAGGCGCCAGTGACTGAGTCTGAGGTTCCAGTTGTCGAGCCGCCACAGAAGAGGCTCCGACCTTCTCATCTGGACTGGATGCCTCGAGTATTGAGAGAGTGGAGATCACTAGAGGGTATTCCCTCGACCTTTGAGTTTGGAGAGTCCTCCCACTCACCACCATCTGCATATCTCACTGGTGAGCCTCTGGAGCTCACTGTGCCTACCCTTGTGGCTGTGGTCCACACCATGTTTAGGATATCATCTAGCAGGAGCAGAGATTTGATGGAGCTACTGAGTGATGCCTCCCGCACTGACATGGATATGGCTATGCTCCATCAGAGGATGGATTTTGTGGAGACTCACCGTCTGACAGACTGGCAGAATCTAGCATCCACCCGTGCACGCGTTGCAGCTTTAGAGAGGCGTGCTAGAGTGTCAGAGATTGTAGCTAGTGTTTGTGTGATGACTGCAGCAGTGATGGTTGCGGTTAGGATGTATTTACCATGGTTCCGTTAGGTTTGTGTATGGCGGTTGTGCCTACACCATATTAGACTATTACTTTTGGGGAAATATATGTATGTATTAATTATGGACTAGCTGTATGTTGGATGGAACTTTGTTAGTAGAATGGGTATATGTATAGGAAACCCATCATCTTTTGTATAACGCTAACCATCGATGGGTATATTAGAAATCCCATCTCATTTTGTACTAAACTCATGTAACAGCGTTATGATCTTTAATATATAATGTATGCTTGGTTTACGCCTCGTATTCATTATGCTTATTATCAACCATGTTATTTCCTCTTACAACTGTCGACTTGTGATTAAACCTATACTCTATCGACACTTTGTGACCAACTCTTGTAAACCCTGAAACATTTTACAGCTTGATGATTGATTATTCTTGAGAACCTCTAAAATTTACAGTGTTAAACGACAATGAAAAGAAATATGTATTGGACATTATATAATGACGCCTGGCCAACGTGATTATATTATGTTAGATACATGTGGGTGTTTCAAAGTTGTATGGCACGTGTTGTAAAATTCTATTCATTCATCTTTTCATGTTATTCATTTCTATCAAATGTGAATCTTTGATCTATTCACATTCAACATCTCAACATTAACACTCTGCATTTTATTCATCGCAGAGCTGAATCATGCCTCCCAAACGACGAGCTACTAGAAACAGTCAAAAGACGACTACGCCTCCACCACCACCCACTGAAACCACCGAACAAATGATCGCACGAAGAATAGCTTAAGGTATTGCTGAATATGAGGCAAGCCGTAATCGCGAACCCGTAGTTAACAACAGTGGATCTACCCCTGTTAATACTGAGACAATCGTGAATGCTAGCCGAGGGTGTTCATACAAAACATTCCAGGCTTGTAAGCCGATTTCCTTCCGTGGCACTGAAGGTGCAATTGGTATGATTCATTGGATAGAGAAAACTGAATCAGTATTGGACATTAGTGACTGTTCACCTGACTGTATGGTGAAGTATGCTGCTTGCACTTTGGCTGACAAAGCGCTCACTTGGTGGAACAGTCAGATCCAATCACTTGGTCGACCGGCTGCTTATTCAATGTCATGGGGGACATTTAAGAATTTGATGTTGGAGGAATTCTGCCCTCGCAGTGAGATGCAGAAAATAGAAACAGAGTTGTGGAACATCACCATGATTGGTGCTGATATTACTGGGTACACCACTAAGTTTCAGGAACTTGCACGTCTAGTGCCACATATGGTGACACCCGAGTATAAGCGTATCGAGCGTTACATATTCGGTCTAGTACCACAAATCCGCAGTCTGGTGACATCATCTAAACCGGACACTTTCAGGAGTGCTGTTACACTAGCACAAAGTTTGACTGATGAGGCAGTCAGGATGGGAAATCTGACTAAGAAAGCTGTGTCGGGAAAAAGTGAACCGAACAGTACTGATGTTAGTAGTTCTGGTGGTGCAAAGCGAAAGTGGAACGGTAGTGGTGCTGATCGCCAGGGTCAGCAAAGCAAGAAACATTCTGGAAATGCGAAAGCATATGTTGCTACCACTACTGAATCGAAATCGTATCTGGGTAACAAACCCAAATGTGATAAGTGCAACCGACACCATGAAGGTGGGTGTGGGTATTGTGGAAATTGTAGGGCATGGGGACATAGAACCCGAGAATGCAAAACTAACCCTCCCCCACGGGCAAACACTGAGCGTCAAAACCAGGGATGTTTTGAATGTGGTGAGCAAGGACACTACCGTAACCGATGCCCTAAGCTCAATAACAACTACCAAAACCGCAACAACAACAACAACAACCGCGGTAACAACAATAACCGAGCCAACAACATCAATAATCAACCGGCTCAAGGAAGGGCATTTGTGATTGGAGCACAAGAGGCACGCCAGGACCCCAACACTGTCACTGGTACGTTTCTCGTGAACAACCATTATGCCTCTGTGTTAATTGATTCGGGTGCTGATTTAAGTTTTGTGTCTACTGAGTTTAGACCACTATTAGAACTTGAATCCCGTAAGTTAGACAACAAGTATACCATAGAACTAGCCGATGGCGAGTTGATCGAATCAGGAGAAATAGTACCGGGATGTACCTTAGAGTTAGAAGGTCATCTCTTCGAAATAGACTTGCTACCGGTTAAGTTGGGAAGTTTTGACATTGTAGTCGGTATGGATTGGTTATCTAAGAACCGCGCTGAGATCATATGTTATGATAAACTGGTACGATTACCACTGTCAACAGGAGAAACACTTGTGGTTCAAGGCGAGAGACGAAAGAGTGCCACAAAAATGATTTCGTGCTTGAAGGCCAGTAAGTATCTTCGAAAGGGGTACCAAGCGTTTCTGGCACACGTTGTAGAAAAGAAAACCGAGGAGCGACATATAGACGATGTGCCCATTGTACGCGACTATCCAGGGGTGTTCCCTGATGAGTTGCCGGGATTGCCACCCCCACGACAAGTGGAGTTTCATATTGACCTGGTGCCAGGAGCCGCACCTATCGCACGTGCACCTTATCGTCTAGCTCCCTCGGAAATGCAAGAACTATCCACACAACTGCAGGAACTTCTAGATTTGGGATTCATCCGTCCGAGCTTTTCACCTTGGGGAGCTCCGGTCCTATTTGTCAAGAAAAAGGATGGATCTATGCGGATGTGCATCGATTATCGAGAACTGAACAAGGTAACTATCAAGAACAGATACCCGTTACCACGCATTGACGATCTGTTTGATCAATTGCAAGGGTCAAGTTATTATTCAAAAATTGACCTACGATCTGGTTACCATCAACTTAAGGTACGAGAAGAGGATGTACCGAAAACTGCTTTTAGGACTCGTTACGGTCACTACGAGTTTCTAGTCATGCCTTTTGGGCTGACCAACGCACCAGCAGTATTCATGGATTTGATGAACAGAGTGTGCAAACCCTATTTGGATAAATTCGTCATTGTGTTTATTGACGACATCTTAGTATACTCACAAACGAAAGAAGATCACGAGCAACATCTGAAGCTTGTTCTCGAACTACTACAAAAAGAGAAGCTTTATGCAAAGTTCTCTAAATGCGAATTTTGGATACGAGAGGTTTAATTCCTTGGTCATGTGATAAATGACAAGGGAATTCATGTAGACCCATCCAAAATTGAGGCAATCAACAACTGGGAAGCACCGAAAACCCCAACGGAAGTACGACAATTTCTTGGTCTAGCTGGCTATTACAGGCGATTCATCGCAAACTTTTCAAAGATAGCCCAGCCACTTACCACATTAACTCAAAAGGACAAGAAATTTGAGTGGAATGAGAAACAAGAGATGGCATTCCAGATATTGAAACAGAAACTGAGCAGTGCACCCATACTATCCCTACCTGAAGGAGTGGACAACTTTGTTGTTTACTGTGATGCTTCGCATCAGGGATTGGGTTGCGTACTGATGCAAAACGAAAGGGTCATTGCTTATGCATCACGACAACTAAAAGTGCATGAGAAAAACTATACGACTCATGATCTGGAATTGGGAGCCGTTGTTTTTGCACTAAAGATCTGGAGACACTACCTATACGGTACAAAGTGTACGATCTTCACCGATCATAAAAGCCTACAACATATATTCGACCAGAAGGAACTTAACATGAGACAAAGACGTTGGGTCGAATTACTTAACGATTACGACTGTGAAATAAAGTATCACCCGGGTAAAGCTAACGTAGTAGCAGATGCCCTGAGTCGTAAGGAACGAATCAAACCTCGAAGACTTCGAGCCTTGGGATTAACGATCCACTCGAATCTCATTACTCAAATTCGCGAGGCACAAGAACTTGCTTTCACATCCGAACGCCTTAAGGATGAATCCTTGAAAGGGATGGAAAAACAACTTGAGAAAAAGGACAACGGAGTGTTATACTTCATGAACCGAATTTGGGTACCATGCGTAGAAGAGTTACGCAAGCTGATTTTGGATGAGGCGCACAAGTCCAATTACTCGATACATCCTGGTGCGGACAAGATGTACCAGGACTTGAAAGGCTTCTACTGGTGGCCTGGAATGAAACGTGACATTGCCACCTACGTTAGCAAATGCTTAACTTGCTCGAAGGTAAAGGTGGAATACCAAAAGCCGTCTGGGCTTTTGCAACAACCTGAAATGCCCAAATGGAAATGGGAGCAAATAACAATGGACTTCATTACGAAGTTACCTAGAACGGCATCGGGAACAAATGCCATATGGGTGATTGTCGATCGATTGACGAAATCAGCCCACTTCCTCGCTATTAAGGAAACGGATGGAATGGAGAAACTAGCAAAAATCTATATTAAAGAGATTGTTTCTCGGCATGGAGTGCCACTATCCATCATCTCTGATAGAGATGCACGATTCACTTCTCGCTTTTGGCAAACATTACAACAGGCAATGGGTACTCGACTTGATATGAGTACTGCCTATCACCCGCAGACTGACGGCCAAAGTGAGCGAACTATACAGACGCTCGAAGACTTGTTGCGAGCATGTGTGATAGACTTTGGAGGTAACTGGGATACCCACCTACCTCTAGCTGAATTTTCTTACAACAATAGTTATCACACGAGTATACAGATGGCACCATTTGAGGCGTTATATGGACGCAACTGCCGATCACCACTCTGTTGGGCAGAGTTGGACGACAGACAACTATCTGGACCCGAACTTGTCCAGGAAACCACTGACAAAATAACTCAAGTATTGAGCCGACTGAAAGCGGCACGAGATCGACAAAAGAGTTACGCTGATAACCGCCGTAAACCTCTTGAGTTCCAAGGAGGAGACAAAATCCTACTCAAGGTATCTCCCTGGAAAGGAGTAGCACGATTTGGAAAACGAGGAAAGCTGAACCCACGATACATCGGACCGTTTGAAATCCTTGCTAGGGTTGGTCCTGTCGCTTATAAGCTTAAACTACCACACGAGCTTAGTAGCATACACGATACTTTCCACGTAAGCAACCTCAAAAAGTGTCTTTCTGACGAAACACTTATCCTTCCTCCTGACGAAGTCTTCATTGACTCAAAACTTAACTTTGTGGAGGAACCTGTTGAAGTTATGGATTCTAAAACTCAGAAACTTCGACACAAACGAATCAAACTGGTTAAAGTTCGTTGGAACTCGAAACATGGCCCAGAGTTTACCTGGGAACGAGAGGATGAAATACGAAAGAAATACCCCAACCTATTTGAGAGCGTGACCGAGACTCACGGCTCGACCTAAATCTCGGGACGAGATTTCACTAACGGGGGGAGAATGTGACACTCCTCCAAATTAGGTATATAATTATACTTAATTACATGCATTTCTTACGCTAATACCCTGCATTTGTTTTAAACTAAACCTGGGATGTGATATGAGTCTAGCGAGCCCTAAACAATAATACTAAAAGTATTACATGATACGTAGTTATTTATAAATTACGTACGAACGTATCGGAACGAAGCCGACAAATAAATAACAAAAGTTTCGTGACACAAAAATAATTAATAATGAAATTATTAATTACGAGAACTTATATATCTATAACGAATAGACAAAAGGGTTTAAATATACGTTTGACATAAAACGTATTATAACACGAACAGAAACAATTTTAAAACGCGCTTAGAGGTTCCAAATAATAAAAGTATTATTTCGTAGGTTACTGTTTTAATGTATAGAACATTACCTCAAAATATGATTTCCAAATTTTACTGAAATCTGGCACGCATTTTTGACTCTACAGTACTTTTACTGTGATTAATTTTAATGATACTTGTAACAAAGTATTTCACATTTCGATTTCAAAGTTCTAAATCTGTGATAACGAGAAACATAACGCAAAATTTTATTATAATTAAAGTACCACAAATTATGCCCGTACACGAAATTAACGGGCTAAAAACTACCAATATTACACCAAACAAAATATCTGGGGAACAAATTGCCATTCGCTCCATACATCTGTTTGAAAAACTCGACCAACTTCCTTCCCTTATACATTTCCTTTGATCTTCAATAATTCACACACCAAACTTCTTCATTTCTTGATCCCTGTGGTTTTGGCGTTGGAAGAGAAAGAGAGCAGAGGGAGTAACAACAAGCAGAGGCAACACCATATCATCATCTTCTTCACCTTCAAACACTCAAATCAAACACAACAAAATGATCACGTAATCATTATCATCATCTTCGTTCGTCATCAACACCATCATCATCTCAAAATCATCATCAACCTCCATCTTTAACATCATTGTGAGGAAATTCTCCATTTTATTTCATTTTAATGATTTCTTCAAACTATTATGATTGTTGATGATTATTGTTGATAGAACTTGTTAAAAACATGTTACAAAGTGTTTATAGAACGTATTAAGGTGTTTGATCATATTAAAAATCGGTTACATATATAAACTCGTATGTTTTAGAAGTAACAGAGTCGAACTAGCTGCTGTAAACACTCGGAATACGGCGTATTCCTTCGAATACGGCGTATTCCTTCGAATACGGCGTATTCCCCATTGTTAATCATAAACGATTTTGAAGAACTAGTCGAATCCGGCGTATTCATTTTAATACGGCGGATTCCCCAGCTGAAACATTGGTGAATACGGCGTATTCCATCGAATACGGCGTATTCCCCATTTATAACTCGAACACTTTGAACAACCCAGATGAATCCGGCGTATTCACGGGAATACGGCGGATTCCCAAATTTTGAAACTTCGAATACGGCGTATTCAGTTAAATACGGCGTATTCCCACCTACGACCCGCACACAAACCTTCGGCTAAAACGATGAACGAGTAAAAGACACACTAGATCCGACGGATCATCGGTGAATCCGGTGGATCCTTTTAAACTCGAATGAATACGGCGTATTCACCAGAATACGGCGTATTCCCCTTTGTTTGACTTGAATCCGGCGTATTCATAAGAATACGGCGTATTCCTCACTTATCCAGACCACTGACTTTTGCGATTTATACATGTACAAACTAATAAACGTTAATACAACTTATAGTTATTAATGTTACTACAAATGGTACAAAATTGTGCGACAACGAGACTTAGAACTAGACGGACATATTATTGGAACGATTTAAATTATCTAGTACAAACAATTCGACAAACTATGATTACGGACATTGGACTTATTTAATGCGTACGAACAATAATATATATATGCGAGAATATATATATATGCAACTATATAAGTATATATGTATATATGCTTACACATTTTGGACGATTCGACAAACAAACATAACTTGGGAAAAATATTATTTATTTTCCAACAACAAACATCAACGAAATACACAAACTTAAGAAATTGATAATTTCTTCAAACGAATAAACTATTAACATAAGTAAACAAAGTACTTATAGTTAATACATTGTTGTGTATAGGTTGACTACGTTTGGGCTTCGTTATCTTATCTCGCTAGCATTCACATCCGAGCACTCACAGTGAGTTCACAAACCCCTTTTCAATGTTTTAATGTTTTAAAACCTCGGGGTGGAAAACATAGAAATCGTATGTATATTTGCATGCGACAACTGTTGGAATACTTGATGTATTTACTTAAACTATTGATGAAATGAGATTTCATGTTGTGACTGATTAAATACTGTACGTATTTGCTTAAACTGTTTATGAAGGGGTACTTCATACTTGAACTGTTTGTGAAAGGGTATTTCACACAACTATTTGAACTATGCTTTATGAAATGTTTTTCATAACTATTTTGGGAATTTAGGCAACGAATCTTGGTACAGATCTAGACTGAACGATGTAGTGCATAAAAGACCTTATGGCTACAGACTATAACCATTAGCTAGGTGACTCTAGCCACTGAGTATACGGATAGTACTATCGCCGTGACGACCCTCCTACGGATTTGGGAGCGTATACTTAAATGTCCTACTTGGCACAACAACAACAGATTAGGGTCGTGGTTTGGTTATAGGGTTAGATCGGGTTACCTTACTTGACAGGTTTAGCTCACCTTTCAAGGGATCACCGTCTAAATATTCCCACTAAACTATTGATTAGGAAAGGATTTCCTACGTACACTGATTTGGAAATGTTAATCTTTATTTAGGTTAACTTGTGTTTCCTACTGATAACTGATTTAGGAAATGTTATTTGTTAATAACTTGTGTTTCCTACTTGACAAACAACACTTATTTGGAAATGTTATTCTTAAATGATTAACTTGTGTTTCCTACATAACAAACAAACTTGTGAATTCACTCAACAATTTTGTTGATGTTTTACTCTATGTTTTTCAGGGAATTAGCAGCGTAAGTAAGATCTGCATGCATATCAGGACGGACTACCCTGGACTTGTTAGGATGCCACTACTTTTGGGACACATGGATTTCCTCTGTATAACTGCAACTACTGCAGTCATACCTATGAAATCTACTTTTGATATTGTGTATTTTATGAAATACTGATTTCAACTACTACTATTACTGTTACCACTTTTCAAGTGGTAATCTTTTGTAAAACTTTAACTAATGGCATCTTAATCTATTTCGTTCTGCGATAATCATATGCTCTGAGTATGTATGTAACTGTTGGTTGGGTTACTGCTCGCACCCCCACCACGTCACTAAGCTTCCGCAAACCACTCTACGTAATTGTAATTACCGTTTGGCGGGGTGTGACAAATTACAGGCTCTATTTGTATATATATAAGATGATTTATATATATATGTGTGTACTTACGCGATTTGGATAAATCGTACGAATTAACCGGACGGAGTCCGACACGGTTATTTGGACGTTGGTGACAGAAAATTTACTTAAATAATGGGAATGTATTTTGTTATGTAAAATACGCAACCGAACGAGCATTATTTATATATTATCGTGACGACATTTTAACTAACGCAACAAAACGTAATAAACGCGACTTAATAATTTAAATATTGCGACAGTTGTTTTTACTATTAAGTTCAAAGTATTTTTATTTAAATACTCCAGTTATATAAACGTTTTGTTAAATATTAAAAACTAGTGATTAACCGATTAGGACACGGAGTAAATACCGTGTTTTGAGGGATGTTTTCCCCTCCCTTGCCCTTGGATCAGCCAACCCCAACCCCCACCCACTTCTCCCTCTTTCATTTTCATTATCACCAAAACACACACAAACCAAACCCTCTCAACCTCAATTCACACCCAAATTTCGGAGTACAAACCGACCCACAAAAATTACATATTCGGAATCACCATCACGAGTGGAGCAAGAATATCAAGATCGTTTTCACCATTTCATCCTCCATTTAGCTCGATTTGCAAAAGTAAGAAATTCCTAAAATCTTAGATCTATTCCAAATTGGTGTAATGTTTTGATGTGTATACAACTTAGATATAACCTAATACATGAAGAATACACGATTTTATAGCACAAAAATGGGTTAGATTTGCGTTTTTGGTCGAAAATTCTTGAAACCCGAAAGTTTCTGGGCTGGTGTTCATACATGCGACACAATCCTTGTGTCGCATGCTGTGTCGCATAAACCCGTTTGTGTCGCACCTTGTGCCGTACCAATCCTTTAGTGTCGTAACCTTTGCGACACAATATTGTGTCGCACTCTATGTCGCATACTATGTCGTATTTAATACGACACAACCGTTCTGTCGCTATTGAATTAGCATCGCAAGCTTTTTGCGACACAACCACTGTGTCGCAGAGCTCTTGTGTCGCACTTTATGCGACACAACCACTGTGTCGCATACCAAACTTTAGTGTCGCAGATTGTGTCGCAAAAACACAGAAAACCAGAATTTTAAAGTCAAAGTTACTGTACAAAAAAGTCAAATTTTACTGTAGCAGTACTGTAGCAAATCTACTGTAGCAAAGTCAACATTTTAGAATTTTTGCTACAAACCGTCACCAACGGGCCAAACATGTTTTCCAACAAACAAACAATTACAAACATACGGACAAACACTGGATATACTAGTTGTGTACATCTAAACGAAACGTCTCGTGAGACGCATACTTACATAACTTCATATGATTAGGCATTTGAAGGTTACGGGTTCAGAGAACCTACTTGCTTTACTTACTACTTGCTAATTGCAACTGATTACTACAAGACTCAGGTGAGTCTTACGGCCCCAACTGTTTTATCTTATTGGGGGAGATACATGCTACTGATTTTCTTGAACACAAGTACTAAACTGTTTACTATACCAAACGAAATTGCATGAGTTTACTTACAAACAGAAGTCTCTCCATCATATATCGTTAGTTATGGACTTAAGCGCGAACACTAGTTAATGGATCCATTAGGGAAATGACCCTCCCCACCCGGGGCAGTAGCGCTGCCACGTACTGATTTACACGTAGAAACGGGTGACTACTTATTCGTTACTGATGCTTGCTCAACTACGAGCATGTCACGGGAGCAAACTTATTACTTACGGGTTAAGCTTCGATTATGAGCCTCATGGCAACGGTATAAACTTACTTATTTACATTTGCTGGACTGCAAATACTGATTTTACGATTGCTGGTTTGCAATGGCTGATTTTTACGCCTACGGGCATTACTAATGAAATCTCGTGTTCAAAGCCGATATTACTTACAAACCTGTGAGATTCACCAACCTTTTGGTTGACACTTTTTAGCACGTTTTCTCAGGTACCCGGATGGAGTAGGATTACTCCAGGATTTTAGCTAGAGTCGCATGATTTCAACACAACTGCATCAACGGAGATTCTTAGCATTATCTTTTGTACATTACGATTATGTAATAGAATCTCCCGCTATACGCGTGGACTCTAGGGGAAACTATATTTTGTATACGAAAACACAAAGTTTTCAAACATTATATCTATGGAATGTAACCAATTTACAAACGTTGCATATAGATGTCGTTTGCTTTATCTTTGTGCTGTGATATTTGATTAGTAACACCCCAAACTATGCTTCCGCAAAACAGTGAATTTCGGGGGTGTTACAATGATGCCGTTTACAGCCGTGACAAAATGGTTTATAACCCGCATAGCCTCGTTTTTCTTTGGGTTCGGTGGCGTAGGACCTCAGGGGTTCGGGTTGGTTAGTTGGGTCATGACTAGAGCTGAAATCTCCATTCCATTTTCCTTGGTTGTTTTCAGTTGCAGGTGTTCCGCGTCGAACCACCTGTGCCATGAGTTTGTGGGCCATGTGAACGGCATCGTTAATAGTGTCAGGTTTAGAAGCGGTGACCATTCCCTCAATTTGCATCGGGAGTCCTCCGATGTACCTTTCGATTCGTTTGTTCTCAGGGTTCACCATAGTTGGGCAAAGAAGTGCGAGTTGGTGAAAACGGTTGGTGTATGTCATGATGTCGTTGTCTTTTACAGTGAGGTGCCAAAGTTCATCCTCGAGTTTGTGTAATTCCTCACTGGGACAATACTCGTCCCTCATTAGTTGTTTCAGTTCCTCCCAAGGAAGTTTGTGAGCGGTGTCAATCCCTATAGTTTGGGCGTAGAAATTCCACCAGGTAAGGGCATTATCTTGAAGAGTGTAGGTAGAGTATTTGACTTTGTCGTCGTCGGGGCAGTTGCAAATGTGGAATACTGATTCCATTTTCTCGATCCATCGGATTAATTCGATAGCCCCTTCAGTTCCAGCGAAATTTAGTGGCTCACAGCTCAGAAAATCCTTATAGGTGCAGGGTCGTGCTCGGTTTCGAGTAGCTAAAGCATCAGCCACTCTTTGTTCAGCAATTTGATCAAGCTCAGCTTGAGTGTATGTTCGTTGTTTAGGCGGCATGATTCTTAAATAAGGATGAAATAACAAAGGGTGAGATCTTTATTCCAAGATTATGATTATCATAGTGACATAAATAGGAGAGTGTCACACAATCGTGCAAAGTGACCATCAATGATGTACAATGATGGGATTTCGGGAATTCCTTAAAGTATGTGTTCGAAAGTCCTCGGACTTTTTGGGTTCGTCATGCCGTGAACAGTTCACCCGAGTTTTCCGTGTAGTCAACTAAGACTAGGTTATTATAACTAGTCCAACAGACAATAGTGCAGTACTAGCGTACTGTAGGTGTAATCCTAATAAATCAGTGTGTAGCCACGTACTGTAACGCAGTGCTAATAGCACAGTAATGTAATCGGGTGTGTACGTGTATGTGACACCCGTCAATTTAGGACTATAATTTAGTGCCTAATCAAGTTTTAATACATGTAATTAGTTCTGTGTTAGGCTAATTAATGTATCAATTATTATATATATTGTTGAATATATATCTACAATTATGCGATTTGTTTAAATTGTACGAGCTTCAAAATCGAATGTAATTCGATTTAATATATACGGACGTTGGTGAACAATTTTATTGAGTAATACAAGGATTATTAATGACGTTATCGTGCTTAAAAATATTATGTCAATAATATTGAGAATCCAAGTTTTATCACACAATTAATATAAACGCGAATAAAATGTAAATTCGCAAACAAAATGAGACAAATCACCGTTTATAATATAATTACTAAATGTTTAGTAAAATACTTCAACAAAAATACTGAATAATTATTCGTATTTTAGAACGCATATTAAAACTTAGAAAATAAATATTTAACGTTTAAACGACGGAGACAACGAACATCGCACGGAGCGCAGTGCGCGAACTGAAAGAGGTGGGGATTTAACCTCCACCACCTTATTTCCTTTTCTTTCATTTTATTTTCTTTCTTCTCTCTCTTACTCCCTCATCTTTCATTTTTCTCTCAAACAAACCACAAACCACCATCAACGAAAATCGTAAAATAAACACGCTAAACGACCTCGGATCTTCAAGCCCTTTCGGAATAAAACGTTCACCACTTCGCGATCTACAATCCTATCTTTCCGGAATTTCATTTCGGCGATTTGTAAGTTTCCGACACAACTCCGAAAACTCTCGTTTTTAAGTTTTATAACTTGCTAGTTGTTTGTATAACCTTATAATGTCCTAAAATGGGTTGGGTAAAAATATTATGCCGATCGATGGCCGGAAAACACGTTTTTGAAGATGAAACTCCGATCAGACTCCGTACGTCGCATTTGGCCTGGAGCAAATGCGACGCAGCGACTTACGTCGCACTGTATCCCCAACGTCGCATATAGCGACGCAGCCTATTACGTCGCATTGACTTGCGAACGTCGCACTTAGCGACGCAAACCCTTACGTCGCAGAAATCAACAACGTCGCCTATAGCGACGCCACGTACAACGTCGCATTAAATTGCGAATGTCGCACATAGCGACGCCGTGCCCAACGTCGCAGTCAGGATCTGCGACGTCGCACCCAACGTCGCACCCAACGTCGCACAAACCAGAACCTCGAAAACACAGATTTTTACTAAGTGTCGAGTCTTGAAATTTTATCACTTGATTTCACCCAAATTCAAGTCCAGATGCGTTTTTCCTTAAAGCAATATAGTAGAAATAAAAAATTTTCCAAGCTGACCTGGCAGCTCGACCCCAGCCAGGGGCTCTGCCCCTTGGACCCCGCCAGGGGCTGCCGCCCCTTGGACCCCGCTAACCAGGGGCGCTGCCCCCGGACCCCCGTACTTAGACTCCGTAAGCACATTTTTACACCAAATGTCGAGCTTATACAACTTCAAATGCTTATACAATACGACTTTTAGAACATAATGGGACTTATACTTCAAGTGTAACACTTCAAAAACAAGACGACAACAACAACACTTTTATTCCAACTAATCACCAACGTGCCGTACGCGTTTTCAAAAGACAATTCAACTAAGTTATTGTAACTTGGAACAATTCAATCAAACAAGTCGTTGTAACTTGTAACTATACAAACAACCAAATCGGGGTAATTTGGACATTAAGTTAGACAAACAAATCAAATGGTAGTCTTTCGAGATACCAATACAATTAATGACAATTTAAGTGTCGTGGACACATTCAGGTTTCAAGCCCTTGGACACCAACTCACAGCTAATTACTTCAAGTTTATTAAGTTAAACACTTCAAGAACCAGGTGAGTTTCATAGCCCCATTTTCACTATTTTACAACTAGGGGTGTGATATTACTGCTCTGTTTTGTTTTACGAGTAGAACGCAAGTACCAACCTTCAAATACTACATGAGTTTCAAGCTAATCAATTTAAAGTCCTCTATAACATAGTCTCTAATATTTTAGCGTGAATGTTAGTATATGATATCATATGGGATTGACAATCCTCATCCGGGTTAGCACGCACTAACCGGTCAAACGGATGTATTAGCATTTGGGAAGACGAGTGTGGATTAGACACTCGTAGGAGGCATTTCAAGTTAGGTTTCCTTAATTGGGCCTGACAAATCAAGTTAAGCTCAGACTATGTGCTCATGGACAGTATAACTTTTATTTTGCTTAATTGCATTTTAAATTCAATATAAATCTTGCGGTTCTTACAACTATACATTGACATACAAACCTGTGAGCTCACCAGCGTTTTCGCTGACCCATTTTAGTATTTATCACAGGTACCCAGCAGTAGTTTGGCTGCACAAGCAGGAATTATTTGCTCGAGTCAGCATACATACCACTAGAGATTGGACTGCATTATTATATTTTGTAAAAGTAATTATGCTATGTAATCTCTAAATTTCAGGAACCGAGCTAATGTAACAATATTTTGATGTAAACATTTACTTTATCTATACAAGTTTAAAACGACGCATATAGTGGTCGTTCATTATATCTTATGTGCTTTGTATATTGATTAGTGACACCCAAATCAAGCTTCCGCAAATCATTAAATTTGAGGGTGCCACAGATTGGTATCAGAGCCTAAGGTTATAGTGAACTAGGTTGCATTTAGTGGGCCTAGACTATGACCGTTAGGCAGTATTCCTTATTAGTTATGACTAGTTCAGGGATTACATCATACGACTTTAATTTAACATAGCCTGATCAACTATGTACAATTAGAGAAAGATGATGTGAAATCTGAGAGAGTTATGTTGAACAGGAATGCATTAGTTGACTCTGACCTCGAGAGAAACGGGACTCAAAACACGTCTGTGCTAGACACTCAATAGGTGATTATGTGATATACATATATTTACATGAATAGACTTCATTACAACTTTAGGCTATATTATATTATATAAATATAGGCCTCTTTCTCTCTAACGTTTTGTCTTGGGATGACAAACACACCACTAGTACATCACACTCGGACTAGTATCTTATTTCATTTCCTTGTTCTTTCTTACTCAGCATCATGCCTCCTCGTCGTCAAATTACCCTTAGCGAAGCTGAGATCGCGGGAATCATTGCCCGCAGTGTGACCGAAGCCTTGGCTACCCGAACACCACCCGGTAGCGAGGACACAGCAACCAATACTCCACCACCCAAACCCTGCTCCTATAAGGACTTTCTTAGCTGTAAACCGCTATACTTCAAGGGCACGGAAGGTGCCATTGGCTTAATTCGTTGGATTGAGCGCATGGAATCTGTTTTCAGTCTCTGCGATTGCACTGAGAACAACAAGGTCAAATTCGCTGCTTACACCTTTCAGGAAGGTGCACTCACGTGGTGGAAAACCCACGCAAACTCTGTAGGCCTTGAGGTTGCAAATCGACTTCCTTGGGCCGAACTGAAAAAGAAGCTGACAGAAAAGTACTGTCCTGAAGAGGAATTACACAGGCTAGAGGAAGAATTCTAGCACCTGACTGTGCAGGGAAATGATGTTGCTGAATATACCACCAAGTTTCAGCAGTTTGCTTTATTATGCCCGGGTTTGGTCGAACCAGAAAGTAAGGGCATTAAGAAATACATTCGTGGACTCCCCGAGAACATCCAGGGAAACGTCGCCTCATCCAAACCAACTACTACTGAGAGTGCCATTCGATTGGCCCACGAACTCATGGCTCTAGTTGTCAGCCGTGAGACCTCCAACACCTCATCCTCCAACAACAACAAACGCAAATCCACTGAACACCACCACAACTCAAATAAGAAAAACAACGCCATCCAAGTCTACACCTCAAACTCTGAACCCACCCGCAGCTACACCGGGGACAGGCCTTATTGTCCCAAGTGCAACTATCACCATTTTGGTCAGTGCAATACTCCTTGCAACAACTGCAGGAAGTATGGGCATTCGACTAAAGATTGCCGAGCTCCCAGATCCAACAACAACCCATCTGACAAAAATGCCCGACAACCTAAGTCCTGCTACGAATGTGGAAACCCAGGACACTTTAGGGATTCTTGCCCAAAATTGAAGAACAAGGGCAACAACAACAACCACCGCAACAACAACAACGCCAAAAGTAGCGCCTTCGAGATCAACTCAGGGGACGCCCGTCAGGACCCGAATGTGGTCACGGGTATGTTCCTCCTCAACAATTTAACTGCTTCCATTTTGTTTGATACTGGTGCCGATAGGAGTTTTATTTCCGATGAATTTTGCCCTCTACTTGACATTACACCTGTTGCTTTAGACGTTAAGTACACCATAGAGCTAGCAAATGGCAAGTTGATAGAAACCAATAGTGTGATACCTAATTGCACCTTAAATCTAGCCGACGAAACCTTCTCCATAGATCTTATGCCTGTTGAGATAGGAAGTTTCGATGTCATCGTAGGCATGGACTGGTTATCCAAACATCGCGCCGAAATCATTTGCCATGACAAAATTGTTCGCATACCTCTCGCCGTCGGTAGAACCCTGATCATACAGGGGGAGACCGGTGGGACGAGGCTTAACATCATCTCTTGTCTTAAAACCCGGAAATTTCTGAGAAAGGGTTATCCATCAATCCTCGCGCACATCATGGAGAAAAAGTCGGAGGAGAAGCGACTTGAGGATGTTCCAATTGTTCAAGACTTTCCAGAAGTCTTTCCTGAGGAACTGCCTGGTCTACCACCACCAAGACAGGTTGAGTTCTCAATCGATCTTGTACCGGGTGCTGCGCCTGTGGCCCGAGCACCATACCGTTTAGCTCCATCCGAACTTCAGGAGCTGTCCACCCAGTTACAGGAACTCCTGGAACGAGGGTTTATCAGGCCGAGTTCTTCACCTTGGGGAGCTCCGGTCCTATTTGTTAAGAAGAAAGATGGTTCTTTTCGAATGTGTATCGACTACCGAGAGTTGAACAAGTTAACTGTCAAGAACCGGTATCCACTTCCTCGAATCGATGACCTGTTCGACCAACTTCAAGGGTCGAGTTGTTATTCAAAGATTGATCTCCGATCCGGTTATCACCAATTGCGTGTTCGCGATGCCGATATTCCAAAAACCGCTTTCAGAACCCGATACGGGCATTACGAATTTCAAGTGATGCCATTCGGCCTAACCAATGCACCGGCTGTATTCATGGACCTTATGAATCGGGTGTGTAAACCTTACCTTGACAAGTTTGTCATTGTCTTTATCGATGACATCCTCATATATTCACGAAACAAAGAAGAACACGCGCAACACCTCAAAACCATCCTTGAACTACTTAAACACGAGAAGCTCTATGCAAAATTCTCTAAGTGTGAATTCTGGATCCAAACAGTTCAATTCCTTGGTCACGTGATCGACAGTCAGGGAATTCACGTGGACCCGTCAAAAATTGAAGCTATCAAGGGCTGGCAAGCACCCACCACTCCGACCGAAGTACGCCAATTTTTGGGTCTTGCAGGGTATTACCGACGATTCATTGAAAATTTCTCCAAAATAGCTCAACCACTCACGTTACTGACTCAGAAGGACAAAAGGTTCGATTGGACCGATAAACAAGAATCAGCATTCCAACTTCTGAAACAAAAGCTTTGCAGTGCTCCAATTCTATCCTTACCCGAAGGCACTGATGACTTCGTGGTATACTGCGATGCTTCTCATCAAGGTCTCGGTTGTGTGCTTATGCAACGAGACAAAGTCATAGCTTATGCTTCACGACAGCTCAAGATTCATGAAAAGAATTACACCACCCACGACCTCGAATTAGGAGCCGTCGTTTTCGCCCTAAAAATTTGGAGACATTACCTCTATGGCACTAGGTGCACAATCTTTACCGACCATAAAAGCCTTCAACACATATTCGATCAGAAGGATCTCAACATGAGGCAACGTCGATGGGTCGAATTGCTTACGGATTACGACTGCAAACTCAAATATCATCCAGGCAAAGCAAATGTTGTTGCTGACGCCCTCAGTCGAAAAGAGCGAGTGAAACCACTTCGGGTTCTAGCCCTCAGTATGACCATTCACAACAATTTAAACATTCAAATTCTCACTGCTCAACTCGAAGCCTTAAAACCCGAAAATGTCAAAGATGAAGCCTTGCGGGGCATGGATAAACAATTCGAAATCAAACCTAACGGGATTAGGTATTTCTCAAACCGAATCTGGTTGCCTAGATTTGGGAACCTACGAGACTTGGTGATGGATGAAGCTCACAAGTCCAAATATTCTATCCATCCGGGATCCGATAAGATGTACCACGGTATCAAGGACTTCTACTGGTGGCCGAACATGAAAGCTGAAATCGCCACCTATGTCAGCAAGTGCCTTACTTGCTCCAAAGTCAAAATCGAATATCAAAAACCTTCTGGTTTACTTCAACAACCCAGTCTTCCTGAATGGAAATGGGAACAAATTGCCATGGACTTCATAACCAAACTACCCAAATCCTCAAGCTGTTGCGATTCCATTTGGGTGATCGTGGATCGTCTCACAAAATCTGCTCACTTGCTGGCAATCAAGGAATCCGACAAAATGGAACGCCTCACCAACATTTATCTGAAGGAAATCGTGACCAAACACGGTGTTCCAATCTCAATTATCTCCGATAGAGATAGTCATTTCACTTCACAATTTTGGCAATCACTTCAAAAATCCCTGGGTACTCGAATTGATATGAGTACCGCATACCATCCTCAAACAGACGGTCAAAGCGAACAAACCATTCAAACACTTGAAGACATGCTACGGGCCTGCGTAGTAGACTTCGGTGTAAACTGGGAAAAACATCTACCATTGTGCGAGTTCTCGTACAACAACAGTTATCATACCAGCATCAAAGTCGCACCTTTCGAGGCACTGTACGGTCGTAAGTGCCGGTCACCTATCTGTTGGACCGAAGTTGGAGATAGCCAACTCACAGGTCCAGAAATCATTCACGAGACGACCGAAAGAATTGTCGAAATTCAAAACAAGCTCAAGGCCGCGCGTGATCGTCAGAAAAGTTATGCTGACGTGAAACGCAAACCACTCGAGTTCCAAGTTGGGGATCGAGTACTACTCAAAGTATCGCCTTGGAAAGGCGTAATTCGATTTGGTAAACGAGGGAAGTTGAATCCCAGATACATTGGACCATTCGAGATCCTCGAAAGGATTGGTCCAGTGGCTTATCGATTGCAGCTGCCATCTGAACTCAGCAGCGTGCATCCCACATTTCATGTTTCAAATCTGAAGAAGTGTCTATCTGATGAGACACTTATCATTCCACTCGATGAAATTCGAGTTGACGAGAAACTTCACTTTGTTGAGGAACCCGCCGAAATTATGGACCGTGAGGTCAAACAACTTAAACAAAGTCGTATTCCCATTGTCAAGGTTAGGTGGAATTCGCGGCGTGGTCCGGAATTCACCTGGGAACGGGAAGACCAAATGCGACTCAAGTACCCTCAACTCTTCACTGATTCAACATCAAACACGACTTCAACATAAATTTCGGGACGAAATTCTTCTAACAGGGGGAGAATGTGACACCCGTCAATTTAGGACTATAATTTAGTGCCTAATCAAGTTTTAATACATGTAATTAGTTCTGTGTTAGGCTAATTAATGTATCAATTATTATATATATTGTTGAATATATATCTACAATTATGCGATTTGTTTAAATTGTACGAGCTTCAAAATCGAATGTAATTCGATTTAATATATACGGACGTTGGTGAACAATTTTATTGAGTAATACAAGGATTATTAATGACGTTATCGTGCTTAAAAATATTATGTCAATAATATTGAGAATCCAAGTTTTATCACACAATTAATATAAACGCGAATAAAATGTAAATTCGCAAACAAAATGAGACAAATCACCGTTTATAATATAATTACTAAATGTTTAGTAAAATACTTCAACAAAAATACTGAATAATTATTCGTATTTTAGAACGCATATTAAAACTTAGAAAATAAATATTTAACGTTTAAACGACGGAGACAACGAACATCGCACGGAGCGCAGTGCGCGAACTGAAAGAGGTGGGGATTTAATCTCCACCACCTTATCCCCTTTTCTTTCATTTTATTTTCTTTCTTCTCTCTCTTACTCCCTCCTCTTTCATTTTTCTCTCACACAAACCACAAACCACCATCAACGAAAATCGTAAAATAAACACGCTAAACGACCTCGGATCTTCAAGCCCTTTCGGAATAAAACGTTCACCACTTCGCGATCTACAATCCTATCTTTCCGGAATTTCATTTCGGCGATTTGTAAGTTTCCGACACAACTCCGAAAACTCTCGTTTTTAAGTTTTATAACTTGCTAGTTGTTTGTATAACCTTGTAATGTCCTAAAATGGGTTGGGTAAAAATATTATGCCGATCGATGGCCGGAAAACACGTTTTTGAAGATGAAACTCCGATCAGACTCCGTACGTCGCATTTGGCCTGGAGCAAATGCGACGCAGCGACTTACGTCGCACTGTATCCCCAACGTCGCATATAGCGACGCAGCCTATTACGTCGCATTGACTTGCGAACGTCGCACTTAGCGACGCAAACCCTTACGTCGCGGAAATCAACAACGTCGCCTATAGCGACGCCACGTACAACGTCGCATTAAATTGCGAATGTCGCACATAGCGACGCCGTGCCCAACGTCGCAGTCAGGATCTGCGATGTCGCACCCAACGTCGCACCCAACGTCGCACAAACCAGAACCTCGAAAACACAGATTTTTACTAAGTGTCGAGGCTCGAAATTTTATCACTTGATTTCACCCAAATTCAAGTCCAGATGCGTTTTTCCTTAAAGCAATATAGTAGAAATAAAAAATTTTCCAAGCTGACCTGGCAGCTCGATCCCAGCCAGGGGCTCTGCCCCTTGGACCCCGCCAGGGGCTGCCGCCCCTTGGACCCCGCTAACCAGGGGTGCTGCCCCCGGACCCCCGTACTTAGACTCCGTAAGCACATTTTTACACCAAATGTCGAGCTTATACAACTTCAAATGCTTATACAATACGACTTTTAGAACATAATGGGACTTATACTTCAAGTGTAACACTTCAAAAACAAGACGACAACAACAACACTTTTATTCCAACTAATCACCAACGTGTCGTATGCGTTTTCAAAAGACAATTCAACTAAGTTATTGTAACTTGGAACAATTCAATCAAACAAGTCGTTGTAACTTGTAACTATACAAACAACCAAATCGGGGTAATTTGGACATTAAGTTAGACAAACAATTCAAATGGTAGTCTTTCGAGATACCAATACAATTAATGACAATTTAAGTGTCGTGGACACATTCAGGTTTCAAGCCCTTGGACACCAACTCACAGCTAATTACTTCAAGTTTATTAAGTTAAACACTTCAAGAACCAGGTGAGTTTCATAGCCCCATTTTCACTATTTTACAACTAGGGGTGTGATATTACTGCTCTGTTTTGTTTTACGAGTAGAACGCAAGTACCAACCTTCAAATACTACATGAGTTTCAAGCTAATCAATTTAAAGTCCTCTATAACATAGTCTCTAATATTTTAGCGTGAATGTTAGTATATGATATCATATGGGATTGACAATCCTCATCCGGGTTAGCACGCACTAACCGGTCAAACGGATGTATTAGCATTTGGGAAGACGAGTGTGGATTAGACACTCGTAGGAGGCATTTCAAGTTAGGTTTCCTTAATTGGGCCTGACAAATCAAGTTAAGCTCAGACTATGTGCTCATGGACAGTATAACTTTTATTTTGCTTAATTGCATTTTAAATTCAATATAAATCTTGCGGTTCTTACAACTATACATTGACATACAAACCTGTGAGCTCACCAGCGTTTTCGCTGACCCATTTTAGTATTTATCACAGGTACCCAGCAATAGTTTGGCTGCACAAGCAGGAATTATTAGCTCGAGTCAGCATACATACCACTAGAGATTGGACTGCATTATTATATTTTGTAAAAGTAATTATGCTATGTAATCTCTAAATTTCAGGAACCGAGCTAATGTAACAATATTTTGATGTAAACATTTACTTTATCTATACAAGTTTAAAACGACGCATATAGTGGTCGTTCATTATATCTTATGTGCTTTGTATATTGATTAGTGACACCCAAATCAAGCTTCCGCAAATCATTAAATTTGAGGGTGCCACAGTGTACCTATAGAATAGCGTACATGCAAGTAGTAGTCAAGTGTGGCACCTCGTGCCTAGTAGTGCCAGGAAGTAGCTTATCGAGCCTGAAAGTAGCACAATGTGCCCAGTAGTATCATCAAGTATGCATATAAATGTACATGTACCTATATCTAGCGTACATGCAGTAGTAATCGTTTTTGGCATTACGTGCCCAAAAGTGTATGCATATAATCAGTAAGTACAATTATAGTACCGTGTTAAACCAGTGGATCACCCTATGGTAATATAGTAATTGTAGACAAATCGTTTACCTATAGTTGTCACCCGACAGTCAGGTTTTACTTATTGGAACAACATCCCAAGATGCGAGTGTTGCGGTTGACCAAGTTATATAGTGATCGTCTGTCTGACGATGAGGGCGAGTGAAGATAATGTGAGAGAAATAAATGTGACGCGCCTTGGTAACGATTCCTCATAAAATGATAAATTTGTTGGTTTGTTTTCAGAATTTAGATTCTTCAAGTAGATCTCTTTTGAATAAATTGTTTGTAGTAACGTCGTTGTTGGTTTTAATTTCATGAACGATTAGTGTACGTGGGTCCCTATTCCCATAGGTAATGCTTATACCTCCTTCCCGTGGTTCAGTGATAAGTGTGATATTCTCCTATGCGTACATATGGAGAAAGTGTTGAGTCGCGATGGTGAGGAAGACGGCGATGTGCCTCTTCGTAAGTATATGATGGTACAGCGGAATTGTGTTATACATACTCAATATATATAGATATGTAGAAGTAGTACACAAGCAAGGCCTATTCATATATACCTACAGTACATATAATAGCCTAGGGTGTCTAGCACAAAACAATCAGAGTCAACTAGTGCATTCCTGATCCAGCATAACCCCTTTTAGATGTCACATCATCTTTATTTAATTGTACATAGTTAGCTACGCTATGTTAAATTAAACTCGTATGATGTAATCCCTGAACCAGTTATACCTAACGAGGAATACTGCCTAACGGTCAAAGTCTAGGCCCACTAAATGCAACCTAGTTCACTACAACCTTAGGCTCTAATACCAATCTATAACACCCTCAAATTTTGGGTTGCGGAAGCGGTCGGGTCGGGTGTTACCAAATCAAATATCACAGCATAAGATACATAGCAAACGACCTCTAAATGAGACGTTTGAAAATAGTTATTACATTTCCAAAATAAAACTGTATACAAGTTGTGAGTTCGCAAAATAATTTCAATACATAATTGTAATACAAAAGTTATGCAGAGAAATTCCATTGTTTGAAAATATGCGACTCGAGCTAGCATAATCTTGTAGCAATTCTAATCCTGCTGGGCACCTGAGAACACATGCTAAAACGAGTCAGCTATAAAGCTGGTGAGTTCATAGGTACGTTAGTTGAAAACAATAATATAAACCTTGTATGTTTAAAAGTATTTCAAAAACTATGATCTTGATTTGTATTGTTATAAAGTTGTAACATCAATGTGTATACGTCTAACGAGGTATCTAATACCTAAGTAACCGTGGTGTGTACCTAAGTACAAAGAGAAAGCGGCAATCCATGCCTAAATACCTATCAGGTATAAGTAAGTCTACAGACGTGAGGCACTACATGCCTAAGTACAAATCAAGTATGCGTATAACCACGTTATATAATAACAAGTAATAATATTACTTATTCAATAGTAAGGTGCTAACATGCCACTTGGCCTAGTGTGTTGCCTCCAGCAACGTATAAGTGTGGTCCCGCAATAAGTATTTATCCGAATACCGAGCCAACGATCTCGAGTGTAAGCTCGCCGATCCGTTGCTCCATCAACGACCTCAAGTGTAATCTCGCAGATCCGTTGAAATGCATGAATCTCGAGCGTAAGCCCGCAGATCCCGTGTTTGAGCCAACGATCTCGAGTGTAAGCTCGCCGATCCGTTGCTCCAACAATAATCTCGAGTGTAATCTCGCAGATCCCGTGTTTTGTATCGCTTTACCACGATATCGTTTTGAATCACTGAATCATCTACCGTGATCTCGTTTTGAATCACTTTACCGTGATCTCAAACAACATTGCTCCCATGCAACGTATGTAAATGAGAGTCGGCAGTACTATGACATGCCCGACTTAGTAAATGAGAGTCGGCAGTACTACGACATGCCCAACTTAGAGTAACCGCGTTTGTATCAGTGTATGTATATTAATATACATAAATAATTTGTAGGTAGCACCAAGTGCTCGAGATAGTGTACAAGTAGGTATATCTATATATATATATATATATATATATATATATAAATATGTCAAATCAACAAACGCATCTAACAGAGTATCGTGTAACCCCTGGTAGTGGTTCAGTGTATCTAGGTACGTATATACAATACTTAGATATTAAGTGTATCACCATAAGCCTAGGTATGACTAATCATCACCTAGTGTTTTGTATTAGTATAAGGAATCTATACTAACGTATACTCCTAGCCTTAGCCTAGCAAGTATATTGAGGATTCTGGTAAATGTTCAGTTAGGTACAAGTCCATTCGAGAAGTCCTGGAGTGTATAGGCAGTCTTAGTTCCTATAAAGGAGAACTAATCCTGTGCGAAGTCTAGTTGTTGTCCAATATAGGTTGAACTAACCAGTTCTAATGTATTTAATGATATTGTCCAGCGAGAATATGGTTAAAATAAAATTGATAACCTAAGCAAGTTATGTAATGGTGGTTGTATTTCAACAACGAGGTAGTGTACAGTGGTAACCTATCCAGGTTAAGCTATGATATTGTCCTACAACAATATAATGGGTGTAATTCCTAAGTATTATACATTTCGTATTACATAACAGTAATGTAGATGAGTGTGAATTATAAAAGTTTATTATTATAATTCGAAAACTGTAAGTGTGCATGCGTCTCACCCCGAAAACAGTAAAACCGTTGAAAGAGTGGGGCTTTGAACTCACCTGTGAGTTGTCAGCGATCCTACGATACGTGTGTTGTCCGAATGGTAACCTCCTAGTGCCCTAGACACGTGAGGTTATATGAGTAAGATATTAATCGGTTTAACTAAACGTGTCGTGAAAGTAAACTTCTGTTGTTTAGTTTTAAAATTGTGTACAGTCCGTTTGTGGCAGTTTGTAATAATGATAATTCTCAATTAAATCATTATTAAAATCGTTTCGTTGTCTATTTTACAAAAATATAATTTTTGTACGTAAGTCATCGTTGTAAAAAGTGTAGTTGTTGTTACGCGAAAGTCGAATCGTTGGGCAAAAACTCATTTCGCAGACCAAGTTAGTTCAGGTAGCTCGACTCGGCTCGAAGCTCGACTCGGCTCGCTGCTTGATTCGGTTCGTATCTCTACTCGACTCGCAATCTCAGCTCGGTTTGCTACTCGGTTCGACTCGCAGCTAAGCTCGGTTCGCTGCTCGGTTCGACTCGCAGCTAAGCTCGGTTTGCTGCTCGGTTCGACTCGCATCTCGGCTCGGTTCGTTCGACGAGCTGCTTGTATTTTTGGCTTTAAAAACGCATTTTTGTGTTGTTTTTGGGCATAATCAGTTTATACAATGTTTATACATGATAATATAAGTGATATAAACACAAATTTAAGTGGAAATCGGAGGTTTTCTTACCAAATCAAAATGGAACCGAAAATGGGTATGGTGATGATGAAACCGAGATCGATGATGAAGGAGATGAAGATGGTGATGATGGCGAGTTGTTGCTGCTGATTCCGATGATGATGACGATGGAGGCGGTGATGGTGGCCGGCGGTGGTGGCAGCCGGCGGTGGTGGTGGTTGGTGGTTGTGTTTTAGAGAGAAAATGAGATGGAGAAATAGAAGAAGATGGTGAAAATGGGGTGGAAAGAGGGAGGGATTTGGGTTTTATCCAAACTCAGATCCCTATCTCGTGGACTGTGGTCTCCAACCACAGTACAAAATACCCGTGTTTTTGTACCCGATCGTAATATAATTTAATTATTTTTAAATCACAATTTTGTTAATACAAATTCGTATATATATATATATATATATATATATATATATATATATATATATATATTTTCAATTAAAGTATTTTATAAAAATACTTCATCCGAGTTATAAAAATATAACTTTGATTTTTAAGTGCGTACTAAGTACGATAATTTGAAGTTCAAATTGGGCGCGAAATTTGACCTTTTTGACCGGGTGTTACACAAAGAATCGACAAACGATTTAGACCAATTTATTATGCCAGCAAAACATTAACAGACGCATAGGAAAATTATACAACAGAAAAGGAACTTTTGGCAGTAGTTTTTGCCTTTGATAAGTTTCACTCTTATTTAGTTTTATCTGAAACTGTTGTTTTCACTGACCACTCTGCATTAAAGTATTTGTTTAATAAACAGAATACTAGACCGCGTTTGTTGCATTGGATTTTTCTTTGCAGGAATTTGATATTGAAATACGCGACAAAAAGGGAGCAGAGAATTTAGCAGCAGATCAATTATCAAGATTGGAGAATCTGGAGTTAGAAGCATTGGATGAGTCAGAAATTCAAGATACGTTTCCAGATGAAAAGTTGATGGCTATTCAGGGAAGTTCTGATATACAATGGTTTGCTAATTATGCTAATTACTTAGTTACTAAGATTTTACCTAAAGGAATCGATTATCAATAAAAGAAGCGATTCTTTGCTGATTTAAAACATTACTTTTGGGAAGATCCGTTTTTATTTAAATCATGTGCAGATGGTATAATCAGAAGATGCGTTCATGGTGAAGAGAGTGTTAAAATTTTAGCACATTGACATGAAGGACCCGTCGGAGGACATCACGGAGCAAATTATACAGCTAAAAAAGTTTTTGATTCAGGTTTTTATTGGCCTACTATTTTTAAAGATGCTCAGGAATTGGTGAATAATTGTGATGCATGTCAACGTTCGGGTAGTATATCTAAAAGAGATGAAATGCCACAAACATGGATTCAAGTCTGTGAAATTTTTGATGTATGGAGAATAGATTTTATGGGGCCATTTCCATCGAGCCGAGGTAATAAATATATCTTCGTGGCAGTAGATTATGTTTCTAAATGGGCGGACTCAAAGGCTTTACCTACTATAGATGCCAGAGTTGTTGTAAAGCTTCTAAAGCTATTATTTTCACGATTTGGGACTCCTAAAGCATTAATAAGTGATCGCGGTACTCACTTTTGAAATGCTCAGCTCGAAAAAGCTTTGAAACGATATGGAGTGCATCATAGGTTTGCAACACCTTATCATCCGCAGACAAGTGGACAAGTTGAAGTAACTAATCGTGGATTAAAACGTATTTTGGAACGTTCTGTGGGTACTAATCGTAAGGATTGGTCTGATAAGTTGGATGATGCATTATGGGCTTTTAGAACAGCATTCAAGACTCCACTCGGTTGTACACCATTTCATCTAAATTATGGCAAGGCTTGTCATTTACCTATTGAGAATGAGCACAGAGCTTATTGGGCTTTAAAAGCTATTAATATGGATATGGATGAGGCAGGACAGCATAGGTTTTTGCAACTTAATGAATTAGATGTGTTAAGATGGAATGCGTATGAAAGTTCACAATTTTACAAGGAAAGGACAAAGAAGTGGCATGATGCTCGGATTAAGTTGAATAGAGATTTTGTCGAGGGAGATAGAGTGCTCTTATATAATTCGCGTTTACGATTGTTTCCATGTAGATTGAAATCAAGATGGACTGGACTATTTACTGTTCGGAGAATGTTTCTTTATGGAACGTTTGAGCCATTACATCCAAATGGTACTACTTTTAAGGTTAATGGTCATCGGGTTAAGAAATTTTATGAGACTGAATTAAGGGATCCAGATGAGGAAACCTTAGATCTTTATCCTTCTTCATTATTATGGTATGAAGAGTCGAGCTTAACAACTCTAGACTTTAAGAAAAAGCGCTTCTCAGGAGAAAACCCATGTTTTATATGTTATCTTTTGTTTTTGTTTTAATTTTTGCAGGTTTTGAACTTTGTGGGTGTGTTCCCTGGAAACCCTCACGAGACTATAACTCGTCCACTCGGGATACCGAGGGGCTTAAAGGCTTATTGCATACGCTAAATGCAATCGTGATTGCCTACGAAAGTGATTTGTTGTATACTTTATTAAAGGATCGAGAATTAACCAAATTGAGATGAATCGGACAAAGAAAATAGCTTCACAAGTCAGGGGAGTATATAGTTTTAATTTCTTTTCTTCCTTTTTCTCACTTTATTTTTATATGTTTATATACAATGAGGGCATTGTATAATTTAAGTGTAGGGAAGGGTCGGTAGAAAAGAAATTTTCTTTTAATTTTTACTTAAGTATTTTACTTGTCTTTTTAAGTTATAATTTTTCTATGAATTTTTCAAAATTTCAAATTTTAAGTGCATAACTAAGTATTTATGTGACACTCCTCCAAATTAGGTATATAATTATACTTAATTACATGCATTTCTTACGCTAATTCCCTGCATTTGTTTTAAACTAAACCTATGATGTGATATGAGTCTAGCGAGCCCAAAACAATAATGCAAAAAGTATTACATTATACGTAATATTTACAAATTAAGTACAAACGTATCGGAACGAAGCCGACAAAAATAATTAACCAAATTTGGTAACATGAAATAATTAATAATTCGATTATTAATTACGAGTATTTATATATCTATAACATATAGATAAAATGATTCAATTATACGTTTAACATAAAACGTATTATATAACGAACAGAAACAATTCTAAAACGTACCTAAAAGGTCAAAATCTGGAAAACGTTATTTTCCTAGTACGTTTTCAAGTATTTAGAACATTACTTCGAAATATGAATTCGAAACTCGACTGAAATTTGGCGCTCAATTGGACGTGCGCAGTAAAATGTACAAAAATGTACAACTACTAAAAATAATGATAATCTCATTATTCTGAAAATATATTACGAACCAGGGGAGCATCTACAAAATAAAAATATAAAATGTTAAATTTTATATTGCTATAATTATACCCGTACTCGAAATTGAGGTACCAAAAATGGCACCTAACATCAATAATTGAGAGACACCGTCAGTTTAAACCATAGTCCCTCCCATTTCTTCTGTGATCTTCGACATTCATACACACAACACTCTCCAATTCCTTTTCACCAAAAACTTAACAAGATCAGAACATCAAGCTAACATCAGGAAGTGGTAGTAGAACACCAAGGCCAGGAGCATCAAACTCATCATCATCTCCATCGTTCTTTTTCTTCACCCACATTTCTCATTGTAAGGAAAACTCTAAATCTTTGATCTCCATGTTTAAATTCGTATATATATCATGTTTAAACATCATAATCTAGTTATATAACATACAAAATCTAAGATTTGAAGCTTTGATCTTGAAAATGAGCTTGAGAAACCAAAACCATAAAACAAAAATCGATTGGTGAAAACTTGTTAAAATGTTATATTATGAGTTAAAACGTGTTATGGTACGAGTGTGAATCTTTTGGAACGTATTAAAGCCGAACTATAAGCGATTGAAGTGAAAAAGACCAAAGTTTGTGCAGCTCTGTTCTGCGTCTGATGCTTCTGTGCAGAAGCACATGACGCGATCGCGTCATTTTCATGAACAAAACCCGCTAAAACCTTTTATTACTTCACGCGATCGCGTGAAACAAAAACTACAGAAATCTTCGAAACTCAGAACGACGCGATCGCGTGGTTTTCAACCACGATCGCGTGAACCTTTTCGTACCAACCGATCGCGTGATTACTTAAACCGATCGCGTGAACCTCTTTGTACCACGCGATCGCGTGATCATGTAAACCGATCGCGTGAACTTCATCTGAAGTCAAAACCTGTTGTGACTCAACTACGATGACCGAGTAATAGACAACCCAAATGATTACGATGAACTAGTAATAGACAAACCATGTGTTACGATGAACTAGTAATGGACAAGTCATGTGATTACGATGAACTAGTAAATGACAACCCAAATGTTTTCGATGAACGAGTAACATACTTATAAACATATACAAACTTAAATACGTACATTTATCGAGTGGGATTATAAATGATTGAGACGTATTTATAGATGAACATTATACGGGACAATTTGGACTTGTGTTTTGTAAACCTAAATGTCGAACAATATTTATATATATACGAGATATATATGAAAGAAACAACGAATAATAATATATATATACAAGAATATATATATTCAACTATATAAGTATATATATATGGATATGTACTTACACACTTCGGACAATTCGACAAACGAACAATACTTGGATAATATTATATATTTCCAACAACAATCATCAACGAAATACACAAACCTAAGAAATTGATAATTTCTTCAAACGAACGAACTATTAACATAAGTAAACAAAGTACTTATAGTTAATACCTTGTTGTGTATAGGTTGACTACGTTTGGGCTTCGTTATCTTATCTCGCTAGCATTCACATCCGAGCACTCACAGTGAGTTCACAAACCCCTTTTAAATGTTTTAATGTTTTAAAACCTCGGGGTGGAAAACATAGAAATCGTATGTATAATTGCATGCGACAATTGTTTGAATACTTGATGTATTTACTTAAACTATTGATGAAATGAGATTTCATGTTGTGACTGATTAAATACTGTACGTATTTGCTTAAACTGTTTATGAAGGGGTACTTCATACTTGAACTGTTTGTGAAAGGGTATTTCACACAACTATTTGAACTATGTTTTATGAAATGTTTTCATAACTATTTTGGGAATTTAGGCAACGAATCTTGGTACAGATCTAGGCTGAACGATGTAGTGCATAAAAGACCTTATGGCTGCAGACTATAACCATTAGCTAGGTGACTCTAGCCACTGAGTATACGGATAGTACTATCGCCGTGACGACCCTCCTACAGATTTGGGAGCGTATACTTAAATGTCCTACTTGGCACAACAACAACAGATTAGGGTCGTGGTTTGGTTATAGGGTTAGATCGGGTTACCTTACTTGACAGGTTTAGCTCACCTTTCAAGGGATCACCGTCTAAATATTTCCACTAAACTATTGATTAGGAAAGGATTTCCTACGTATACTGATTTGGAAATGTTAATCTTAATTTAGGTTAACTTGTGTTTCCTACTGATAACTGATTTGGGAAATGTTATTTGTTAATAACTTGGGTTTCCTACTTGACAAACAACACTTATTTGGAAATGTTATTCTTAAATGATTAACTTGTGTTTCCTACATAACAAACAAACTTGTGAATTCACTCAACAATTTTGTTGACGATTTACTCTATGTTTTTCAGGGAATTAGCAGCGTAAGTAAGATCTGCATGCATTATCAGGACGGACTACCCTGGACTTGTTAGGATGCCACTACTTTTGGGACACTTGGATTTCCTCTGTATAACTGCAACTATAGCAGTCATACCTATGAAATCTACTTTTGATATTGTGTATTTTATGAAATACAGATTTCAACTACTACTATTACTGTTACCACTTTTCAAGTGATAACCTTTTGTAAAACTTTAACTAATGGCATCTTAATCTATTTCGTTCTGCAATAACCATATGCTCTGAGTATGTATGTATCTGTTGGTTGTTTTACTGCTCGCACCCCCGCCACGTCACTTAGCTTCCGCAAACCACTCTATGTAATTGTAATTACCGTTTGGCGGGGTGTGACAATTTATTAGTTAGAATACTTTTGTTAAAAGTTTTGTTTTATATTTAAAAGTTTAGACTTTAATATAAATTAACTGTTTTGTACATATAATATTAAGAAATGTAATAATAAGTAATATATAGTTACATGATATGATGTACTAATAGAAAATCTATATGAGGATTTTTGAATTTTAAGAAATTAATAAATAAATTGTATATTATTTTATGGTATATATTATGATATATGATATAAAAAGTCTAAATTCTTAAATTTATCATGCATAATTTTATATTTTGATACTTATATGAAAATTTTGGGGGTCTACTAATTGTTTCCTCTGTTGTAAAAAAGTACAGACCTGGTCTCGTATTAGTATTCTTAATAATAAGCAAAAAGAGATATAAAATCTTTAAAATCATATGATTCTGAATTAATCAAACTATGTCGCTTTGTTATACTAAGGTATAGACCTGTCACCGCTGGTTTGATTTAAATGGTTTTGCTTTACTTGAATCAAGTTATGCCGCTTTGTTGCATGAAAATGCAGACTTGTCACCAGTGTCGTGATTCTTAAAAATGAATTTCATATACTTATTTTAAATATAAAAGAAAAGTGCATGATTAAGTTTAAGAGTATATCATATGTAGAAATCATAAGTAATATTAGTAATCATTTATAAGCTATATATTGAAAAATTAATACTGAAGATTCTTATTTGTACGATATAGCTATCCATGTTAATTAAATTGTTTAAAGTTTTAACTTATAAAACATATTTTTAATTTAGGTATTCTGATTCTTAAATATTAGTTTGATGCTTATCAAGGTTTTTATGATGAAAATATATATATCTACTTGAGGACAAGTAGAACTTAAGTGTGGGGATATTTGATAACATCAAATAATACGCTATTTATTAAAGAATATTTCCCTATTTTTATAAATTTTTATTGCATTTAATTGGATTTAGATACTGATTTTGTTCATATTTGCAAAAAGGTGTTTAAAATAAAGAATTGAAGAAAAGGAACAGAAATGGGCTTGAGAACGAAGAAAAAGAAGAAAGATGAAGACCTCAAGAGAATTGGGCCTAAAAATGAAGATAGAACCCGAAGTTGAAGACAAATTGGGCTAAAAAATATTTTAAGTCGGAATTAAAATAATAATGGGCCAAGGCATGGTGGTCCACGGCTTGGACTATTCTGGAATGACAATCTAGCCGGCGGTTGGATCTACCAGCCGCCGGTTGAAACCTAAAATAGGAAGGCGGTGGAGCACGCGGGTCGAAATCCGGTTACTTATGCAAAAAGACAATCCAATCGGTGGCTGAACACCCTAGCCAGCGACTGGATTTACGAATCTGAAAACTATAAATAGAGGGCTTGGCTAAACCCTAAGATTTACGAATTTTAGAGAGAAAAGTCGATTGTGGGTTTGAAGAACGACTTAAGGTCGAATTTGAAGGCTAGAAGGCTAGGGTTTGAAGACCTTCAACCCTAAAGATAAATAGTTCGATTTCTTCGGTTTTATTCTTGATCTTTTACTTATTAGATGAACATTTATTTGTATTTATATCTTGTTTCTTTTGATTTGAATATGAACTAAATTTCTTTAACATATTTATTAAGATGAATGATGTTTATGTGATAATTTGATGATATGTTTATGTTGATTCAATTTTATGAATGTTTATTGAGATTATATCTATGTTGATTATATGATTAAGAGATTCATGCTATAGTGAACACTTATATGATATTGATTAACAATTTAGGTTTATGTTTTAATTGTAACTTAAAAACCTGACCAGGTAATAAGTTAGAATTATAACATGTTTAAACTATAATCGATTAGATAATAACATGCGAGACCACGAAGTTAGTTAATCTTAGAATTCGTTGAAGGGCTAATTCATATGATAGTTCAACCCGACCAAGGAAGCTATCTACATTTATATTTCAACATAAAATCAATCAACAAATAAGTAAACATATATGAGAATTTGAATATAAGCATTACTATTCTAAATAAATATATCTCCTATCTATCTGATTTGCCTTAATAGTCTTTAAATTACCTTAATTGTTTAAGTTTACTTTAATTCAGTATCAAATTAAATACGTTCGCATGGAACTAAAACGCCCCCATTTATCTGTAATATTAATCGTAAATATAGGATTTAATTAATTATTTTGAATCACCATTCCCTGTGGTTCGACTCGGACTTACCAAAGCGATGTTATTATATTATTGGGTTATTCTTGCCGATATTGTGTGATAGTATTATTTAGAATTTCCATTATTTAAAACTTGTTATTTTTAAAAGACTACTCAACATACATCAACTACCGTACAAATCGCTAGTTCAGAAGACGCTCTTATACAATGTAACACTCCGCAAATTTAAACGCGATCATTAACGTTAATCACTTGCATTATTAAGCTAATTCCCTACTTGAGTGAATTCACAACACAATTTAGAGGTAAGTCTAGCAAAGCCCAACTAGATTATACGCGTAGTATTACGTATTCGTAATTAGTTGTAATTACGTACTGAACAATTTAAACAAACGCGACAAAAATATACGACTGTTGGTGAACAAAATTATTTAATAAAACGAAATTATTAAATAACGTCGTAAACAATTTAAGAATTTGTCAAAAATATTTACAACTCATTTTATAACGTAAAACGTAAACTTGTATAATTTAAAATAAAACGAAGTTAAAATTTTATAACTAAATTAATTTGGTTTCATAAAAAGATCCTAATTAAAAATATAATGAAATATGTAATTAAAAATATATCAGTTAAAATAATGTAACATTTAACGATCGGGTAAACAAACACGGAGTGCAAACACGGAGACGGAAGATGGGGAACAAAACCCACCTTCCCACCTCCACCACCCTCATTTTCCATCTTTCTCTTCTCTGTCTATCCCTCACTTTCTCCATCTTTTTCTCACTCTAAAACCCACCACCAAAATCACACAAAAACCACAAAAACATCACGAATCACCGAGCTTCTTTAGGAAAAAGTGATCACGACACCACGATCTATCTTTCCATCTTTTCAGATTTCAAATCCAACACTCGTAAGTTTCCGACAAATCCCGCAAATCTTTAGATTTCGAAGTTTTATTAAATATCTCATGTTTAGTATACTTAGATTAACATGTTTTAGTGTTTTATACAACCGAAAACGTCCCAAATCGACCAAAAATCCGACTTTTTCACATTGTTCGTCGAACAGTCGTTAGTGTCGCATAGCGACCAAAAACAGTATAGCGACACTAAGTGTCGCATGTTAGTGCCGTATAGTAGTGCCGCATAGTAGTGCCGCATAAACCCTAATCCTACACCACTCCCTTTTGTGACGCTAAGAACCTTAATATTACGACACTCCTTTAGTGTCGCAAACCACTAACCCGACACTAGCAATATGACACTAACCAAGTGTCGCATAAAATCCGATTTTCAATTTGTCCGACACTATTAATAAGTGACGCGGTGAACCACCAAACAATTATAGCGACACTAATCTAGTGTCGCATACCACTCTGAAACAACATTTAACCCGACACTAACCTAGTGTCGCAACCTCTATGCAAGTTACGCCCTCAAGTGTCGCATAAGAAAAAAACTTTACAAACTATTTTTCCACTAAGTGTCGAGCTTAACCAGTAACAAATATTCACATATGATACGATACACGAACTATACAAACATTACAAACATACTTGTTTTATCGAAATGTTGATTTCAAACTATCACCAACGAGTCGTATACATTTTCACAAATACGAAATGCAAACGTAAACATTTAAACGAACGATTTGGACGTGACTTGGTTGTACAAACACTAGCATGGATGATTAGTTTAGACATCCACATACTTATTAAATCTCGTACGTTTAGGACGTTAGGAGATCTCGGACTGTACTTGGGCTTAGGTTTGCTAGCACTCGCACAACTACTTAACTCAACAGGTGAGTTCACAGCCCCTACTTTTACTGATTTAACTGCTTTTGAACAGGGGTGGAAAACATAGTCAACTGTTTTACTTATTGCCATAACTGCTTTTACTTATATGATTGTTTATCATACTTGTTTACTCGAACAATTAGAGTACTTTGAACTATTAAACTATTGAACAAACTGGTATTTATGAAATAACTTTTTCATATTAACACACTGAACAAATGGGATAATTTATTCGACAAACTGTTTTAACTAGACCGGAGAACGACCGGTAAACTGTTTTGCAAACGACGGTAAACCTTTAAACTTGTTTGGTATACCGGAGAACGACCGGTACTTTTATATAAACGCTGGAGAATGACCAGCTACGTATTTTAGTGCCAGAGAACGATTGGCCAAGGGACGGGAGAACGACCCGTGCGTCTTTGGATGGGAGAACGACCCATGCGTATTGACCGGAGAACGACCGGTACTGTGTTTCGCTGGAGAACGACCAGCAGTGTTTGGACGGGAGAACGACCCGTGCGTATTAAACTGTTTTTGTTGAACGGGAGAACGACCCGTGCGTATTTGGCCGAAGAACGACCGGTACTGTTTGTAAACCGCTGGAGAATGACCAGCACATGTTTTAAACTGACATTTTGGGTAACATCCCACGTATACATTTTGGGTAACATCCCACGTAACTAAACTTTGGGCGAACAACCCACTAAACTTGTATTTGGATAACATTCCACTAAACTATTTTCCCGACTATTATGGCAATACTATTTGTGAACGTATTTTGGATAACAACTGTGCTTACAAACTTGGTTCAACTATTGCAAACATAAAACCTGTGAATTCACTCAACCTAGTTGTTGACTTTTACTATGTTTTTCAGGGAATTAGCTGCGCATGTAAGAATCGCCAACACACATGGAGAATTAGGCGACCTGTGAAGTTTAGGATGCCAACTTTTTGGAAACACATGGATTTCTTTAGTATAACTGAAATGTTTTAGTCATATTTCAGAAATCTACTTTTGTAAACTTATTACTTTTAACTTGTACGATTCGATGAATCGTAAACTTTGTAATTAATACTTTTGGCATCTTAACATATTATGTTCTGTTGTAATCATAAGCTCTGATACGTATGCATGCTTTGTTATAGTGGCACCCCGTACTCAAACTAAATGCTTCCGCTACTCAAAAATCAACGAATTTGGGGGTGTTACAGATTGGTATCAGAGCCAATGGTTATAGCGAACTAGGAAACTTTAGGTGTAACACCCGGTCAAAAAGTCAAAATCCTCATACAATTTAAACTTTTTATAATCGTAGTTTTATATACAATTATAACCAAGCAAACGAAAATTTTACATTTTTGTATATAACGAATAGTGATTATTTAATAATCACAAATAAATCCATTTGAAGTCACATTATATATTTAAATTTAGTAAAACAATTTTTGATTTAATTGATTTTTAACCGGAAGAACGGAAATAGAAATTTAAAAATATTAAATTTATATATATCATTCGGGTACAAAATACGGGCATTTTACGCTGCGAAATAGGAACGAAGTGGGGGAAAACTCCTCCCCACCTCTTTGGATCAGCCACCCAACCCCAAACCCCCCTCATTCTTTCATTTCTTTCATTTCATTTCACACACACCTCACCTAAAACTCTCTCTAAAAATTCTTACCAAATTTCGGATCTTCAAATCGACCCACGAAAATTTACATTTTCGGAATCACCATCAAGAGAGGAACAACATTAACAAAGGCGCCACCATCGTTTTCTTCCTCGTTTGGCCTCGATTCGCAATTGTAAGAAATTCTCAAATTCTTAGATTTAATCATTTTGGAGTAATGTTTTAGTGTAAAAATGTTTACATAAGTTACTTATAACCTAAACAACCAAGAAACCACGATTTTATAGCCTGAAAATGCGTTTGATTTGCGATTTTGGCCGGAAAAACGCGATTTTCGAAAGTTTCTGGGCTGGTGTTCTTCAGTGCGACACAAGCCTTGTGTCGCATACTGTGTCGCATAAATTTCCCATGCGACATAACCATTATGTCGTACCTTGTGTCGCAGACTCCATGCGACACAACCGTTATGTCGCTATTGATTTAGCATCGCAAGCTTTTGCGACACAACCACTGTGTCGCAGAGCTTTTGTGTCGCACTCCATGCGACACAACCATTGTGTCGCATGACACATTTTTGTGTCGCATGTTATGTCGCAGAAAACAGAAAGTTTAAAAACTCACATTTCCACTAAGTGTCGAGACCCTAAATTTTATCACTTGATTTCACCCAATTTCAAGTCCAGATGCGTTTTTCCTTAAAGCAATATAATAGAAATAAAAATTTTCCAAGCTGACCTATTTTAGCATGTGTTCTCAGGTGCCCAGCAGGATTATGAATTACTACAAGATTACGCTAGCTCGAGTCGCATGGTTTTCAAACAATTGGGACAACTCTGCATTTACTTTTGTATTTTCAATTTATGTATTTGAAATCCATATTAAACTTGCCACGTTGTAAACGTTCTATTTGATAAATGTACAATTATTTTCAAACGTCTCATTTAGAGTCGTTCATTATATATCTTATGCTGTGATATTTAATTTGGTAACGCCCGACCCGATCGCTTCCGCAAACCGAAATTTGAGGGTGTTACAGATTGGTATCAGAGCCTAAGGTTATAGTGAACTAGGTTGCATTTAGTGGGCCTAGACTATGACCATTAGGCAGTATTCCTCATTAGGTATGACTGGTTCAGGAATTTCATCATACGAGTTTAATTTAACATAGCGTAGCTAACTATGTACAATTAAATAAAGATGATGTAAGATCTGAAAGGGGTTATACTGAAACAGGAATGCGTAGTTGACTCTGATTGTTATGTGCTAGACATCCTAGGCTATTATATGTACTGTAGGTATATATTAATAGGCCTTACATGTATACTACTTCTACGTATCGAATATATACTGGGTATGTACGACTCAATTCCGCTGTACTATCAATTACTCGCGAAGAGGCACATCGTCGTCTTCCTAACTATCACGACTCGACATCTTTCTCCTACTGTACGCATAGGAGGATATCACATATATCACTGAACCTCAGGGAGGAAGTACAAACGTATTCAATGGGAATGGAAACCCACACATGCTAAACATCCACGAAATTTAAAACAAACAAACGAATCTTTCACCTTTGACCGTACTGGTCACAATTGGATTAGTGTTGACTAAGTCCACAACAAATTAACTATCTCAATCACAACTTGATCATTTGGATCAATTGATTCAATACCTCAGTGCCTTGGCACTCACATTCTAGCCTCTGTGCTACATTCGAGAAATCACATAATTACAACGTATTTTGGCCTTAGGGCTACAATCAAACAACACATGGCACGTGGTGTCACCTCATGCTTTCAAGCACAACACACGGTATGTTGATACCACAATATGGGCACGTTAGTGCAAACCTCATAGTATGTCAATACTACAAATCATAGCATGTTGATGCTACATTCATAGTACATGGGTACTGCAATTACGGTGCCGCGGGCACTTCATTACGACACGTAGTGCTGCATTTCATAGTACTTCGGTACTACAATCACAATACATTGGTATTTCAATCACTGTGCTGATAGCACTACATTACGGCACACGGTGCTGCGTTTTATGGTACGTTTGTACTACAATCATAATACATTACGGTGCTTCAGGCACTACATTTTGGGCACATTGTGCTATACCCAGGCTCGATGAGCTACTATCAATATGCATGTAGACTTGTTATAGTTACATGTACAATTTATATATACATATACACTTACTTAACTGGGCACGAGGTGCCACACTTGACTTTTATTACGCACGTATACTTGTATAGTTACGTGTACACCATATATGTATATATGACTACCCAACTGGACACAAGGTATCCCACTCGATTAATTTGCGTATGAGCACTCGCCATAGGCACCTGTACACTTATACGCATACGTGATTACCTTACTAGGCACGAAGTGCCACACCACGACTACTAAGGCATGTGATGCCTCATTCGATAAATACACTCTAACTTATTAGGATTACATCTATAGTACTTTAGTACTACATTATAGTCTGATAGACTACGACAATACCATTAGTTCTGGTTGAACTACATATAATACACAACTAGGTCGTAGTACGACTACACATTTAAAATTTCAAAGTCCGAGGACTTTCATACGAATACCTTAAGTGGTTTCTGGATAACTATCACTTTTACATCCGAGTATACAACTATAAAAGTCAAAACCTTTGAATAAAGATCTCACACTTTGTCATTTCATTCTTGTTCAAGAATCATGCCTCCTAAACGACAAACTTTCACTCAAGATGAGCACGATCAAATCATTAATCAAGCAGTGACTGCGACCCTAGCTGCTCAGAACCAAGTAAAGCCTTGCACTTTTAGGGATTTCCTGAGGTGCGAACCACCAAACTTCGTTGGTACTGAAGGAGCTGTCGGATTAATTCGATGGTTCGAGAAAATGGAATCTATTTTCCGCGTGTGCAACTGCCCCGACGACTGCAAGGTCTTGTACGCCACATACACCCTCCAGGATAGTGCCTCTACCTGGTGGAATTTTTACGCCTGAACTGTAGGAATCGACACTGCTCACGAACTTCCGTTGGAAGACTTGAAACGAATCATGAAGGACAAGTATTGTCCTATCGAAGTACTTCACAAACTTGAAGACGAACTTTGGCACCTCACCGTAAAAGACAACGACATCGAAACATATACCAATCGTTTCCAACAACTAGCACACTTGTGCCCAACCATAGTAAACCCTGAAAGTCAACGAATCGCAAGGTACACCGGTGGACTCCCGCTACTAATTGAGGGAATGGTCACCGCCTCTAAACCCGCTACTATTGAAGAGGCCATTCGTATGGCCCACAGACTTATGGCACAGAGGGAACGACGCGAAGCCACTGCAACTGAAAACAACCTAACAAAATGGAATGGGGATTCCAGCTCGAGTCAAAATCCAACGAATCAACATGAACCCTTGAGGTCCTGTGCTGTCGAACCTAACGAAAAACAAGGATATGCGGGTAACAAACCATTTTGTCACGGCTGTAAACGTCATCATGACGGATTATGCGGATTACCCTGCGAAAGGTGCCAACGATATGGGCACGTAATCCGGAACTGCAGAGTTCCCACCAATCCCGACTCACAAAGGGTTTGCTTTAAATGTAAGGAACCTGGACACTATAAGCAGGATTGCCCAAAACGGAAGCGTAAGCTTCAATAAATCGGTTCCGAGTGAACCATACAACTCTCCAACAATAATGTAAGTACAACCTCCCTCGCAAATCATAACCCTTCAATTCTGGTTTACACTGAATGTGTAATTTTCATTTCCGATATCAATTTATTCGATTTAATGCTAGGTGCACCATAGGGCTAGTTGACATAGGCCCACATAAAACTCGAAGTTTGCTTTCAGCAGACCAATCGATAGAACGCTCACTAACCAAACTCAATGTTTACTTTCAATAGACTAATCGACCCAACGATAAATCGCTCAGCCCTGATATAACAATTTACAAGACGGTCACTATGTGACAACTATCTAGTCCCGAATGGACTATGACGTAAACGGTTACCTAGCAATCGCAAAATAATCATACTCCAAACAAACAATACAGTCAGAATATGACTACAACGATAATTCGCGACACAGTCATGGATTGACTGCTATTCAACTCCATTATAAGACATGATATGTCTGCAATCTATTCGACAACCACCTTGTACGTGCATTGCTCCCCAGACTCCACGCGGCCTCGACATCACTTTAAATTTCGGGACGAAATTTTCTTAACAGGGGGAGAATGTAACACCCGGTCAAAAAGTCAAAATTCTCATACAATTTAAACTTTTTATAATCGTAGTTTTATATACAATTATAACCAAGCAAACGAAAATTTTACATTTTTGTATATAACGAATAGTGATTATTTAATAATCACAAATAAATCCATTTGAAGTCACATTATATATTTAAATTTAGTAAAACAATTTTTGATTTAATTGATTTTTAACCGGAAGAACATAAATAGAAATTTAAAAATATTAAATTTATATATATCATTCGGGTACAAAATACGGGCATTTTACGCTGCGAAATAGGAACGAAGTGGGGGAAAACTCCTCCCCACCTCTTTGGATCAGCCACCCAACCCCAAACCCCCCTCATTCTTTCATTTCTTTCATTTCATTTCACACACACCTCACCTAAAACTCTCTCTAAAAATTCTTACCAAATTTCGGATCTTCAAATCGACCCACGAAAATTTACATTTTCGGAATCACCATCAAGAGAGGAACAACATTAACAAAGGCGCCACCATCGTTTTCTTCCTCGTTTGGCCTCGATTCGCAATTGTAAGAAATTCTCAAATTCTTAGATTTAATCATTTTGGAGTAATGTTTTAGTGTAAAAATGTTTACATAAGTTACTTATAACCTAAACAACCAAGAAACCACGATTTTATAGCCTGAAAATGCGTTTGATTTGCGATTTTGGCCGGAAAAACGCGATTTCCGAAAGTTTCTGGGCTGGTGTTCTTCAGTGCGACACAAGCCTTGTGTCGCATACTGTGTCGCATAAATTTCCCATGCGACATAACCATTATGTCGTACCTTGTGTCGCAGACTCCATGCGACACAACCGTTATGTCGCTATTGATTTAGCATCGCAAGCTTTTGCGACACAACCACTGTGTCGCAGAGCTTTTGTGTCGCACTCCATGCGACACAACCATTGTGTCGCATGACACATTTTTGTGTCGCATGTTATGTCGCAGAAAACAGAAAGTTTAAAAACTCACATTTCCACTAAGTGTCGAGACCCTAAATTTTATCACTTGATTTCACCCAATTTCAAGTCCAGATGCGTTTTTCCTTAAAGCAATATAATAGAAATAAAAATTTTCCAAGCTGACCTATTTTAGCATGTGTTCTCAGGTGCCCAGCAGGATTATGAATTACTACAAGATTACGCTAGCTCGAGTCGCATGGTTTTCAAACAATTGGGACAACTCTGCATTTACTTTTGTATTTTCAATTTATGTATTTGAAATCCATATTAAACTTGCCACGTTGTAAACGTTCTATTTGATAAATGTACAATTATTTTCAAACGTCTCATTTAGAGTCGTTCATTATGTATCTTATGCTGTGATATTTAATTTGGTAACGCCCGACCCGATCGCTTACGCAAACCGAAATTTGAGGGTGTTACATTAGGTGACTTAGAGACCTAGACTATAGCCTTGGCTAGGACGCACATGCATACACACATTTGCATACGTTTAATTTTTGATACAACATCTCGACACGCTTAAAACTATCTTTCGAATCCTGTCACATTCGATTTGCTCATCCTCATATGAACCTGATCGTGTTAAACGATTGATGAAAAGAAGTATGTATTTAGCATCATATAATGACGCCTGGCCAACGTGATTATATTATACTAAGTACATATGGGCGTTTCATAGTCGTGAGATACGTGATGGGAATCTTGTCATTTCTTCTTAAACGCTAGAAAACTTGAAATATGTGAAACTTCATTCCTCACATACTTTTCATTGGCATTGACTTCTGCATCTTTTCATCGCAGAACGTCATCATGCCGCCTAAACGAAGGAACACTCTAAACAGTCGAAGAAATGATCCTCCTCCACCTCCGCCTCCAGAAACAACCGAGCAAATAATCGAACGCCGCGTGGCTGAAGCCATCGCTCAATATGAGGCCAGCCGCAATCGTGAAAACCTGACCAACAATAGCGGAGCCACTCCAGTCAACAGCGAAACCCCAACCAATACCCAGCAGGGGTGTTCCTACAAAACCTTCCAGTCTTGTAAACCCAACACCTTCACCGGGACCGAAGGGGCCATCGGCCTGGTCCACTGGATTGAGAAAATGGAATCGGTGATCGATATCAGCGACTGCGCCACCGACAAAATCGTGAAGTACGCCACGTGTACCTTAGCTGAAAAAGCGTTGACCTGGTGGAACGCTCAGGTCCAAATTATGGGACGCCCGGCTGCTTACTCCATCTCGTGGGATACACTGAAACGAATGATGATGGAAGAGTTTTGCTCCCACAGTGAGCAACAGAAACTGGAAACCGAACTCTGGAACATACAAATGATCGGCGCTGACATTACCGGTTACACAACTAGATTCTAGGAGCTTACACGTCTTGTGCCTCACATGGTGACCCCCGAGAGCAAACGTATCGAGCGTTACAACAAGGGTTTAGCCCCACAGATCAAAGGCATGGTTATGTCCTCCAAACCAACTACCTTTAGGAGCGCAGTGGATCTGGCTCAAAGTTTGACTGACGACGCAATCTTGATTGGAACCCTGAAAACTAATACAGGGAAAGCTGAACTTACCCGTACTGATGCGGGCGACTCTGGAACCCACAAACGCAAATGGAACAACGAGAGTAATGACCGCCAGGGTCAACAAAACAGGAACCCAGGAAATGCCCGAGCCTACGCCACAATCACCAACCCTGGACCCAAAACATATCTTGGCAACAAACCGAAATGTGACAAGTGCAGGAAGCACCACACAGGCGAATGCGCCTTCTGTCAAGACTGCAGAAACTGGGGTCATTTGGCCCAAAACTGTAAAACCAACCCTCTTCCTCGAACGAATGCTTGCTACGAGTGAGGTGAATCCGGACACTTTCGAAATCAATGTCCACGACTGAACAACAACCAGAACAATCCCGGGAACAACAATCAGAACAACAACAACCGCATCGCAACCATCCCACCGGGTCGTAGCCGTGCATACATCCTCCGTGCACCGGAAACGGTTGCGGACCTCGGCTAACACGGTATGTCTTAACAGCTGTCGCTACGATTTAACATTTCTTTTATTCGGATACCGATTCAAACTTAACGCTTGGTAAACTTCGACCATTATCGAACGCATAACTATTTAAACTATACCGCGAGTATACTAAATCGTTAAAACTTTTCTGGCAACAATTGAGCGCCACGCAAATTGGTATTATTATTGACGACGTGACTTATTCGGAGAACATACGCCGCGGGCGATCCGACTTGATTTTTTTTAAATCTCGGGACGAGATTTCTCTAACATGGGGAGAATGTAACACTCCGCAAATTTAAACGCGATCATTAACGTTAATCACTTGCATTATTAGGCTAATTCCCTACTTGAGTGAATTCACAACACAATTTAGAGGTAAGTCTAGCAAAGCCTAACTAGTTGATACGCGTAGTATTACGTATTCGTAATTAGTTGTAATTACGTACTGAACAATTTAAACAAACGCGACAAAAATATACGACTGTTGGTGAACAAAATTATTTAATAAAACGAAATTATTAAATAACGTCGTAAACAATTTAAGATTTTTTCAAAAATATTTACAACTCATTTTATAACGTAAAACGTAAACTTGTATAATTTAAAATAAAACGAAGTTAAAATTTTATAACTAAATTAATTTGGTTTCATAAAAAGATCATAATTAAAAATATAATGAAATATGTAATTAAAAATATATCAGTTAAAATAATGTAACATTTAACGATCGGGTAAACAAACACGGAGTGCAAACACGGAGACGGAAGATGGGGAACAAAACCCACCTTCCCACCTCCACCACCCTCATTTTCCATCTTTCTCTTCTCTCTCTATCCCTCACTTTCTCCATCTTTTTCTCACTCTAAAACCCACCACCAAAATCACACAAAAACCACAAAAACTACCACAAAAACGTCACGAATCACCGAGCTTCTTTAGGAAAAAGTGATCACGACACCACGATCTATCTTTCCATCTTTTCGGATTTCATATCCGACACTCGTAAGTTTCCGACAAATCCAGCAAATCTTTAGATTTTGAAGTTTTATTAAATATCTCATGTTTAGTATACTTAGATTAACATGTTTTAGTGTTTTATACAACCGAAAATGTCCCAAATCGACCAAAAATCCGACTTTTTCATATTGTTCGTCGAACAGTCGTTAATGTCGCATAGCGACCAAAAACAGTATAGCGACACTAAGTGTCGCATGTTAGTGTCGTATAGTAGTGCCGCATAGTAGTGCCACATAAACCCTAATCCTACGCCACTCCCTTTTGTGACGCTAAGAACCTTAATATTACGACACTCCTTTAGTGTCGCAAACCACTAACCCGACACTAGCAATACGACACTAACCATGTGTCGCATAAAATCCGATTTTCAATTTGTCCGACACTATTAATAAGTGACGCGGTGAACCACCAAACAATTATAGCGACACTAATCTAGTGTCGCATACCACTCTGAAACAACATTTAACCCGACACTAACCTAGTGTCGCAACCTCTATGCAAGTGACGCCCTCAAGTGTCGCATAAGACAGAAACTTTACAAACTATTTTTCCACTAAGTGTCGAGCTTAACCAGTAACAAATATTCACATATGATACGATACACGAACTATACAAACATTACAAACATACTTGTTTTATCGAAATGTTGATTTCAAACTATCACCAACGAGTCGTATACATTTTCACAAATACGAAATGCAAACGTAAACATTTAAACGAACGATTTGGACGTGACTTGGTTGTACAAACACTAGCATGGATGATTAGTTTAGACATCCACATACTTATTAAATCTCGTACGTTTAGGACGTTAGGAGATCTCGGACTGTACTTGGGCTTAGGTTTGCTAGCACTCGCACAACTACTTAACTCAACAGGTGAGTTCACAGCCCCTACTTTTACTGATTTAACTGCTTTTGAACAGGGGTGGAAAACATAGTCAACTGTTTTACTTATTGCCATAACTGCTTTTACTTATATGATTGTTTATCATACTTGTTTACTCGAACAATTAGAGTACTTTGAACTATTAAACTATTGAACAAACTGGTATTTATGAAATAACTTTTTCATATTAACACACTGAACAAATGGGATAATTTATTCGACAAACTGTTTTAACTAGACCGGAGAACGACAGGTAAACTGTTTTGCAAACGACGGTAAACCTTTAAACTTGTTTGGTATACCGGAGAACGACCGGTACTTTTATATAAACGCTGGAGAACGACCAGCTACGTATTTTAGTGCCAGAGAACGACTGGCCAAGGGACGGGAGAACGACCCGTGCGTCTTTGGATGGGAGAACGACCCATGCGTATTGACCGGAGAACGACCGGTACTGTGTTTCGCTGGAGACCGACCAGCATTGTTTGGATGGGAGAACGACCCATGCGTATTAAACTGTTTTTGTTGAACGGGAGAACGACCCGTGCGTATTTGGCTGGAGAACGACCGGTACTGTTTGTAAACCGCTGGAGAACGACCAGCACATGTTTTAAACTGACATTTTGGGTAACATCCCACGTATACATTTTGGGTAACATCCCACGTAACTAAACTTTGGGCGAACAACCCACTAAACTTGTATTTGGATAACATTCCACTAAACTATTTTCTCGACTATTATGGCAATACTATTTGTGAACGTATTTTGGATAACAACTGTGCTTACAAACTTGGTTCAACTATTGCAAACATAAAACCTGTGAATTCACTCAACCTAGTTGTTGACTTTTACTATGTTTTTCAGGGAATTAGCTGCGCATGTAAGAATCGCCAACAAACATGGAGAATTAGGCGACCTGTGAAGTTTAGGATGCTAACTTTTTGGAAACACATGGATTTCTTTAGTATAACTGAAATGTTTTAGTCATATTTCAGAAATCTACTTTTGTAAACTTATTACTTTTAACTTGTACGATTCGATGAATCGTAAACTTTGTAATTAATACTTTTGGCATCTTAACATATTATGTTCTGTTGTAATCATAAGCTCTGATACGTATGCATGCTTTGTTATTGTGGCACCCCGTACTCAAACTAAATGCTTCCGCTAATCAAAAATCAACGAATTTGGGGGTGTTACATACAACTCATCCAAAGGGTTATGGATAGACAAGACCAGGCTAAGTTCTTCATAAAGAACCAACTGAAGACTCTTCAGACTCTTGCAAACCAAATAGGTCAGCTTGCACAACGTCTTGACACCATACCTCAGGATAGTCCGCCTAGAAAAACCATCTACAAGTCACATGAGGCTAGGCAAGTCGACACACCAGACTCTGAGGAGGCATCTACTCAACCTCCAGTTCCTCCGCCGGTGGAAGAACAGCCTACTGTTACATCAACAGTAGCCAATGAGTCTATACCCGTACCAACCAGAGAAGTACGCATCCCTTTTTCAGTACGTATCAAGAACCACCCTGACAAGCTTGACGGAAAATTTCTAGATACCATATCTAGGATCCCTAGTCGTAATAAGTACATTAGGAAACTTCTCTCGACAAAGGATAAGGTACCCGAGATAAATAATCTCCCTTTGAACACCGAATGCTCAGCCCTTCTTAGGAATTCTCTGCCTGAAAAACTAGAAGACACCGGATGTTTTACTCTTCCATGTTCCATCTACCAATCCGGCATCATTCGATCTCTGGTTGACTTAGGAGCAAGCATCAACCTTATGCCCTACTCTGTATTTAAGAGATTAGAGTTAGAAAACCTTCAACCAACCAAAATGTTTGTCCAGCTAGCCGACCAATCCATTAGGTATCCCAAAGGTATAGTTGAGAACGTTATGGTTAAGGTAGATAGATTCTTGTATCCTACAGATTTTGTAGTCATGGACATTCAGGAGGATATAAGCATCCCGATAGTCCTATGGAGACCATTTATGAATAAAGCAAAACCATCGTATTACGATCGCACAGTGAAAGCATCACTTTTAACATTGACCGACCTAATTGTGATGCTCTTAAAAATGCATAAATATACACCATCTCCATCGGCAGAGTTACATCTGACAATGAAACTTCGGACTCTGCAACTGATGATACTCCGGACACTGAAGAGGCAGAGGACCCAGAAGAAGAACCCGAAGAGATGGAAGAAACAGAAGAGGATGAAGACATGGAGCCGGAAGAGGAAGAAGAAGAGGAAGATCCGCCTTCTCAGCTACCAGATTCCTATTTACCCACTGAAGAGATCATGCGAATTGACAACACTGAAGATCACACTTCTTCGATAGACAGTGAATGTGAGGAAGAACCCCCAGCCACCAGTTTTCTTAATAGAGCCTATGTACACACTGTAGAATGCTTAATCAACACCATCACTCTGAAGCATATACTTATCCTCGATTCTGTGTTCTGGAGAACCTTGAGAAGGATCTCAAGGAATTTGCTATCGACTCAGAGATAAAGGAGAAATTCTTAAAGAAGATCGCAGAGTACAAAGCCACTCGACCAAGAGGACCGTGATCCCGTAAACCAAGGATCTCTACAATTGCTATTCCTGAGCCTCAAACACACTTTGAGACAGGAGTAACATCCAGATCCGACGCGCCAAAGGACATAGATGTTGACAGCTCTCAACCAATCTCTCAAATCACTGAAGGATCCCAGCAACCATCTGATGCAGCGGAGTTCCCGGATTCATAAGAAGTTGATACTCATACTACGGAGATTGACTCGAACGATGTAATCTACACCAACATTCCCGTTGATGTTCGTTCCATCCCCACTCCAGCTTCACCAAATCCACCAGGATCACCTATGTCGTTATCCGAAGACATTTACGTCCCAATCTTTTTTCAATTTATGAGGAAATGATCAACTTAATAGAAGAATGCAATGATGATTTCCAGATCATCGTAACTGCCATCCGACAATCTTCGATTGACTACACACTGCATCAAAGAGAATGGATCACTGACATCGAAATGTAATATGCTGAGTATCTAGACGTGAATGGCACGAGAGACCCCCACATGCTAAGAGATCACATTCAGACGTTCTCTGCCATAATCCAAGAACATCTTGAAGAAGAATAGCGTGACATGGAGAACCCGTTCATCCGTGAAATGAATGAATCTCGGTTCTGCAGGGAGCTAAAGCAGATATACTCAAAGGTGTACAATGCTTTAGCAGGTTATGTGCTACCTTACACTGCAAGATAACGGGAGTTGCTAGGATCAATCCGAGCACACATTGAAAGAGCAACAGGCAACCCCAGAAATTATGTAGACATAAGGATGATGGGAGATCTTAGATTACTACTCGAATCTTTAGCTAACGATGACTTTGAAAGTTCCAGACATAGAATGGTGATCTACTCCACTCTTGATCACCACACGGAGTTAATCATTCGTGAATTACGATTAGATGCTTGGGATGAACAAAGACGTGACCACCACTTCATTACTTCTGATACGTCTCAAGTCGATGTCGCAACTTATGTCACGAACCGACTTCGCAGCATCTTCAATGAGGAAAGCGCCGAAAGGGCAAAGTCTACATTCTTTGCTGGATATCGTGAGATATTCAGTAAACTGATCCTCACTTTCATGGAATCTGACTTTCCATTCGACCAGCACCAGCGAGATCTTATCCTCAGCCTCTGCCGCACCACTAGCTCCTTCGATGGAGATCCAAACTCTGAAGACTATGAAGTACTGAAGATCCAATTCCTTACCTTCAAAGACTCTATCATGCATGAACACCCAGATCGAGAGATGATCCACACCAACACTACCTCAATGATTGATCCTTATGGCCCAATAACCAAGGCATTGGACTACATTACTCTGGGATTGCAAGACCACTCAAGGATCGCCTCAGCACACTTTCTCAGCTTCAGCATTGAAACTATGGAGCCCTCGGACTAGATATCTACTATGGTCAGCCACTTCGTGAGGATTTACCCACCTCGCTACACTTTCCCTCAACCTAATGCCCACAACATCTTCATCAACAGCCCTAGGGAGATATCCCGTTCTACCTGATCATAGAAGAAGAAGTCAAGCTCTCGACTCTAGCAGAGCGCTTCTCGGGAGGCAAGCCGTGTTTTTAGTATTTTTGTAGTAGTAGTAGTGGTAGTGGTAGTGGTAGTGGTAGTGGTGGTGGTGGTGGTGGTGGTGGTGGTGGTGGTGGTGGTGGTAGTTTTTGAATTCCAAGAAGTGGAAACGTCTCCGACTATCTTTCACACTTGAGTATACAAGAAGATTTCAAGACACCACCTCAACTCACATCAAAATTGAGCAATATGGTGAAGGAGTATACCCAACGTGTTCACACTTACGAGACATCTACACATGAAGTTGTTGAATGGAGTACGCTATTTTGACATTTCGCTTGAGCCGAATAAGCTTCATGGAGCAGCACCAGGTACCTGAACATCAAATTTTTGGCCGTTAACATCAAGTTAATGGCAACATCCAACACAGCCGCCGCATCTTCAGATCTTCAGCTCATCGAAATCGTCCGTAGGGTAGTACTCGTTTCCTAATTTCTACTCTTTTATTTTCGTTGATTAAAATTCCGTTAGCTATACCTTATCATGTGCTTTATTACTAAGTGTGGGATTCCATCCCAAATAAACGCACTTGAGAAACATTTTCCGAATTGTTCAATCACTAAGTGTGGGATTTCTACCTCCAGTAGAATTCCATAGAACATTAGGGACAATGTTCCTCTAAGTGTGGGATAGTGGTATAGCATATCTGCATACCTAGCATAGACTCTTTTTTAAAAGCGAACTTGGAAAATGTTCCTCAAGAGAATTCTCATTTTTGCTGCAAATTTTCAAAAAATTTTAATCAAAAATGCTTTAGGAAGAATTATTTTTAGAAAAGATCAGTTTATTTTAGGAAGTAAGATAAAATAAGATAGGAAGTCCCAATATAGAAATGATAACCTAAGAGGAGCATCGCATGACATACATTTCAAGACCATATTGATGAGTGTGCCGATGTATGCATTTAGAATTAGAACTTGCTCCCGACATACATTTCAAGACCATATTGATGAGTGCCATACATTTCAAGACCATATTGATAATTGCATAGGTGCAATTAGAAGATCTCGACATTCTTAGGATTATAACCCATTTTCCCAAAAAGCCTAACCGTTTCCAACACTTACTTTCAGTGTTGATGAATCCCTACTAAACCCCTTTGAGCCTAAGCCCTTTCATTTCTTAAACCCCTACTCCACACTCACCCCACAAAATGATCCAGAGTTCAAAGTTTATGAAAATGCTATTCAGTATCTTAGCTGCGCTAGTTTCCATCTCTCCGAATACCCGAAGTCTACTCGTAAAACATCATCAAGCGTGGTTTCACGAAGGACATTATATGAAGAATCAAAGACAAAGGAACCAACGTTCAGTCAAGAACTCAAAAAAAAAAATACAGCAAAATTCTTGGCCTTTCCAACTAGCCACTCGCGAAAGCAGAATCTGAAAATTCAAAAAACGAAGCCTATGGAGCAAAGAAGGCCTGGTCAAAGGAAGAAAAAGTCTCGACAATGAAGTTAGCCATCTCACAGAAGACCAGAATAACAAGTCAAGCATAGCTTAAATTCCCATGCTTCACCAAAAATAGTCACTTTAACAATAGCGCAGTCTTTCTATCTTCTAAATAAAGTTTTCATAAACGAACAACTCTAGGATTCAGCCGAAAAAACCTCCCGTTTCCCAAAACTATACCTTTTAACCCTTACTACCAATCACCCCGCCTTTTTTTTCTTTTTTATTTTTTGATTGTCGAAGGATAATTAGTGCCGTCCTCATCTAAATGGTGGAGATTTGATTCTCGATCAAGCTTATAACGATAAATACATGACTGGCTTTTGAGTGATTTCATTTAGCTAGAATGATAGGTAACCCGATACACTTAGTGAATTGAGTGACCACCTTGTGAGATAGCCTAGTCGTGTACATTCCACATCCCAAGAATTGAAAGTATGCTTAAGGTAATCATTTCATATTTATGGAATGAATATCTTATCTATTCTTGCTCCCCTGAATAAATCCTATCGCACTCTAGATAATTAGTTCTAAAGTATTTAAGATTCTCTCCTAACACATTTTTCTTAAGCAGCAAGAATTTGGTTTACTTGGAGAACGTAGCTAAGGTTTGTTTGAGGACAAGCAAAGTTTAATTGTGGGATACTTCATAACGCGCAAAAAGTCATATTTTTACTCACGTTATCTATTCCATTTTGATTAAATAATTAACAATTTACTTATAATATTACATTTATTTGTATTATTTTGTTAATTAGGAAATTACGAATACAATGCAAAAAGAATCAAAAAAAGCGGAGTTATAACGAAGATTTTAGAGCGAAATGAAGAAACAAGTTACGACCTCTCGCATAAAGACCAACGAAGCTCAGAGCTAACCAAGACCAAGCTGTGATGTTACCTTGGATCCTTGAACTTCTCGAAGTTACGAAGACGATACCGTGAAAATCGGCTAAAACGGACGACTAACGAAGAAGTTAGAGCGAAAACAAGTTACGATCCCGCACACAAAGTTACGATCCCACACAAGAAGCCACAAACTCGCACATACGGTGCCGTATACTACCTGTTCCAGGCCGTATACTACCTGGTCAGGCCATATACTATCTAGCCAAGGCCGTATACTCCCTGTCCAAGGCCGTATACTACTTGGCCAAGGCCCTATACTACCTGGTCAGGCCGTATACTACCTGGCCCAGGCCATATACTACCAGGTCAGGCTGTATACACCCCTGGTCCAGGCCGTATACTACCTGGTCCACCCCGTATATGCTTAAAGTTCGTTGCTTGATACGCTCATGACCATACGACCTGGGTTTTGGGCAAGTCAAATACGTCCTAGATGGTCAATATACGGCCTATGTGATTTCCCTATATATAGCAGCCTCCATCAGGCACTTCAACCCACACTCCTCACTTCACATTTTCTTACCACCAACCTACACTCTCTCTCTCTCTAGCTTCCTCTCTCTAGTTTAATTAATTAGTTAGCTTAGATTAGTAATTAATTAACTAGAGAGGTGTAAGTAGATTAGCGTCTAGTTTGGAATACGATTAGGAGTCGTCATTATTGTAATTGCTTGGAGTACGAATGGAGTCCTGCTTCGGTAATTTCAAGTTTATTCCAATCCTCATTTTAATCACGGTTATTTCTTTCCTTTATCTATCTTTAATATAATGTTTGTTATTATTTATATTATGCTAAATTAGGACTTGCCATAAATTGCGAGTAGTTATCTTGCGTGTTTGTTGCGATGTAGTTAGTTAATTAATTATGGGATGATGTTATATTTAATTGGAACCTTATTGTTTTAATTATGCTTTCTATATATGATTTTAAACTTATAAAGTCTCGCCTTTCCACCCAAGAACGTGATTACAACTTTATTATTAAGACGTCGCGAACCTTAATATAAAGTAATTAATTATCTGTGTTAAGCTACGGTTTGATTACGACACTATGCAATCATCGTAAAGTACGTCGTGAGTTATAATGGAAACATTATTTATGGAATACATTATAACTGCTACGGATAATACTATGAATGACATCGTTAAGTACTTGAACAATGGAATATAGGTTTTAGTACATTGGTTAATTCCGACACCGTGCAATCATCGTAAAATGCATCGCAAGTTACTATCGAATCGTTGTATATAACTTACATCGTAACTACTACGTAACTGTTGGAATAGTTTCCAATATCATAACTAATTGGTGAGACTATCATTAATGATAGAGTCCTTTTTGGGTTGCCCTCATGAACAGTCAAGAGAAAGATGAAGGATAATATTAATAGTATTAATATTATATTTAATTAGTTGATTTAGTAATTTATGGATTAAATTAATTGGAAATTAAAAGTAATTAAATTAGCGGAAGATTCCAGAATCTGATCCAACCGCCGGTTGGAAGGTCTAACCGCCGGTTGGGATTAGGGTTTCTAGGCGGTGGAATTCGCAGACTTGGAATACAAGTCAAACAGCTCCAACCGCCGGTTGGAAGGTCCAACCGTCGGTTGGGAGTCGAATTCAGCAAACCTTAGGGTTTCTTCCACAACTATAAATAGGGGCATCCTATACCTTCATAAACATACGAATTTGATACGAATTTTCAAGGGTTTTCGAAAATTCGACTTTCTCTTGGGTTTTTGGGTGTAAAGCATTAGAGGTATTCTATTTTGGGTAATTGCCTCCAAGTAACGAAGCTCTGCTCGTCGGTCTGCTCGCGAGAAATAGGTTTTCTCTAAGGTTAGTGTTTTCTTATTCTCTTTATCCAATTTATTCATTGTACTATGTTGTTAAATTTAAAGATCCCTTAGGGTTTTAGTTTCCTAATTGCCTTAGATTATTTAAAGTTTTGTTATTCCGCTGCGTGTATAATAATCTAGTTAGGTAATAGAAAACCCAACAGTGGTATCAGAGCCATAACTTAACAAATAGTAGCATGAAATTATCTGCAATAGTATGTAGGTAAAGATAAAATTGGAAAGAGAATTATCTAAATAGGTAATATGTATTTACAGTTTAGATATTGATAATTTTAAATTGTTTAAAATAGACCAACTAATTTTAAAAGGTTTAAAATAGAACCCTAAACTTCAAAGAGATATTATATGTATAATATGATTTATATATATGTAGAATTAAAGTCTAAATACATTGTCAGTCAATTGATAAATCGGCTCACCCATGAGGAACAAACTATAAGAGAGGTATAAGGCGGGTCGCTTTGCTTCCCTAAAGAAGTCAGGTTTTTAATAGGCTTCGCGCTGACCTGCTTCTCCGCTTCTTTGTGCGTTCGATGGAGTTACCGAGGACTTTTGATAGGATGATGTCAAGATTAAAAGTAGACTTAAAATAGTAAAACAAAATCCCGTTTTAGCTATAGGAAAATGATGAATAGTATGCTAACCCATGAAATCCGCACATCTCTCGTATGAACTGTTAATGGAGCGTGTGTGGTTTACTGGCACATTAATATACGGACATAATGAGAGGTGATTGAGACTCGCGATTCTCGAGCGTACTCGAGCCGGGGATCATGCGGGGTTTGCATAGTTAATTCACCATCTTGTTCATGATCCTCGGCATACCAGTCATGAATAGTAGATGTGCATAACCGAGATTAACATGCCATTGATAGAAATCAATGAATCTCGCAGATCTAGGAGTTTCATAGAAATGAAATAGATAATGGTATTTTAGTTATATGATTACGGCGACCCTTTTCATAAAACTGAAAATATGGATCCTAGCCTTAATTTAGAAAATTAGGTAAATAATTAAGGAATATTCAAACTAACTAAAACTGTTTTATCTCATAGATGGCTAAATTAAATGGTGCAAATCTGTAACACCCTCAAATTTCGGGTTGCGGAAGCGATCGAGTCGGGTGTTACCAAATCAAATATCACAGCATAAGATACATAATGAACGACTCTAAATGAGACGTTTGAAAATAGTTATTACATTTCCCAAAATAAAATGTATACAAGTTGCGAGTTCGCAAAATAATTTCAATACATAGTTTGTAGTATAAAAGTTATGCAGAGAAATCCCGTTGATTGAAAATATGCGACTCGAGCTAGCATAATCTTGTAGCAATCCTAATCCTGCTGGGCACCTGAGAACACATGCTAAAACGAGTCAGCTATAAAGCTGGTGAGTTCATAGGTATGTTAGTTGAAAACAATAGTATAAACCTTGTATGTTTAAAAAGTAGTTCAAAAACTACGATCTTGGTTTGTATTGTTATAAAGTTGCAACATCAATGTGTATACGTCTAACGAGGTATCTATTACCTAAGTAACCGTGGTGTGTACCTAAGTACATAGAGAAAGCGGCAGTCCATGCCTAAATACCTATCAGGTATAAGTAAGTCTACAGACGTGAGGCACTACATGCCTAAGTACAAATCAAGTATGCGTATGACCACGTTATATAATAACAAGTAATAATATTACTTATTCAATAGTAAGGTGTTAACGTGCCACTTGGCCTAGTGTGTTGTCTCCAGCAATGTATAAGTGTGGTCCCGCAATAAGTATTTATCCGAATACCGAGCCAACGATCTCGAGTGTAAGCTCGCCGATCCGTTGCTCCATCAACGACCTCAAGTGTAATCTCGTAGATCCGTTGATATGTGTGAATCTCGAGCGTAAGCCCGCAGATCCCGTGTTTGAGCCAACGATCTCGAGTGTAAGCTCGCCGATCCGTTGCTCCACCAATAATCTCGAGTGTAATCTCGCAGATCCCATATTTTGTATCGCTTTACCACGATATCGTTTTGAATCACTAAATCATCTACCGTGATCTCGTTTTGAATCACTTTACCGTGATCTCGAACAACATTGCTCCCACGCAACGTAAGTAAATCAGAGTCGGCAGTACTACGACATGCCCGACTTAGAGTAACCGTGTTTGTATCAGCGTATGTATATCAATATACATAAGTAAGTAGTAGGTAGCACCACGTGCTCGAGATAGTGTACAAGTATATGTATATATATATAGGTCAAATCAACAAACACGTCTAATAGAGTATCATGCCGTGCATGAAAGTAGTTTAACGTATCTAAATATGTATATACAATACTTAGATATTAAGTATATCACCATAAGCCTAGGTATGACTAATCATCACCTAGTTGTTTTATATTAGTATAAGGAATCTATACTAACTTACGTTACTATCGTATACTCCTAGCCTCCAGCCTAGCAAGTATATTTGGGGTCTCGGGAAAAATGTTCACCTAAGTACAATTTCCATTCTAATGATCATGGAGTGTGTCAACAGTTTTAGTTCCTAAAAGGAAGACTAGTTCTGTAAAAGTCTAGTCGTTGTCATGTGGGTAGAACTAATCAGTTCTAGTATAGTGATAGTATTGTCCCGTGACAATATGGTCTTTGGATAGTGATAACTTAGTCAGGTTATGTATTGGTAATTGTTTTTCCAACCATCTAACAGTGTACGATTATAACCTATCTCGGTTAGGTAGTGATATCGTTCTACAGCAATATAATGGTTGTAATTCGTAAGTATTACACATTTCGTATTACATAACAGTAATATGGATAGGTGTGAATTATAAAAGTTTATCAGTATAATTCGAAAATAGTAATTGAACATGTGTCTCACCCCGAAAACAGTAAAACGGTTGAAAGAGTGGGGCTATGAACTCACCTGTGAGTTGTCAGCGATCCTACGATACGTGTGTTGTCCGAATGGTAACCTCCTTGTGCCCTAGACATGTGAGGTTATATGAGTAAGATTATAATCGGTTTAACTAAACGTGTCGTGAAAGTAAACTTCTGTTGTTTAGTTTTAGAATTGTGTACGGTCCGTTTGTGGCAGTTTGTAATTATGATAATTCTCAATTAAATCATTATTAAAATCGTTTCGTTGTCTATTTTACAAAAATATAATTTTTGTACATAAGTCATCGTTGTAAAAAGTGTAGTTGTTGTTACGCGAAAGTCGAATCGTTGGGCAAAAACTCATTTCGCAGACCAAGTTAGTTCAGGTAGCTCGACTCGGCTCGAAGCTCGACTCGGCTCGCTACTCGGTTCGGTTCGTAGCTCTACTCGACTCACAATCTCAGCTCGGTTTGTTGCTCGGTTTGGTTCGCAGCTCGGCTCGGTTCGCTGCTCGGTTCGACTCGCAGCTAGGCTCGGTTCACTGCTCGGTTCGACTCGCATCTCGGCTCGGTTCGCTGCTCGGCTCGGCTCGTTTGACGAGCTGCTCGTATTTTTGGCTTTAAAAACGCATTTTTGTGTTGTTTTTGGGCATAATCAGTTTATACAACGTTTATACATGATAATATAAGTGATATAAACACAAATTTAAGTGGAAATCGAAGGTTTTCTTACCAAATCAAAATGGAACCGAAAATGGGTATGGTGATGATGAAACCGAGATCGATGATGAAGGAGATGAAGATGGTGATGATGGCGAGTTGTTGCTGCTGATTCCGATGATGATGACGATGGAGGCGGTGATGGTGGCCGGATGTGGTGGCAGCCGGCGGTGGTGGTGGTTGATGGTTGTGTTTTAGAGAGAAAATGAGATGGAGAAAAAGAAGAAGATGGTGAAAATGGGGTGGAAATGGGGAGGGATTTGGGTTTTATCCAAACTCAGATCCCTATCTCGTGGACTGTGGTCTCCAACCACAGTACAAAATACCCGTGTTTTATATCCGAAAATAGAATTAAATTTAATATTTTAACTTCATTATTTTGTTTATGCTTTTCGTAAACATTTATAATAAAAATGTTTCGTTTGAACTTTAAAATGTAATTATTTAAAGTTAAAAATTGGCGCGAAAATTGCGATTTTTAACCGGGTGTTACAAAATCCTCCCATCCCCAATCCCGCACATAACTCGAACTTCTCACAACACTCAGTTCTTGGGAGGGAAAGACTGACCGGTCCAAATTATATGGACTGGATGCGTAACCTAAGGTTTACCTTGAGGTACGAGAACAAGGAATATGTTCTCGATGAGCAGATTCCCATAATTGATGAAGAATCAACCCAAGAGGATATTGAGGCACACCGGAAACATTATGATGACGCGAATAAAGTGTCTTGTATCATGGCATCTTCCATGAGCCCTGAACTGCAAAAGACTTTTGAAAACACATGGGCTTATGAAATGAACCAACAGCTGAAAGAAATGTTTCAGGCTAAGGCGAGCAAAGAACGCCTTGATGTGGTGAAATCCCTCATGGCTTGCAAGTCCAAACCTGGAGTTTCTATCTGTGCTTTCGTCTTAGAGATGAAAGGGTACTTTGATATGTTGGAGTCATTGAACATGGTATTTGACACAGAGTTTTCCATCGCCATTATTCTATCTAGTTTGCCAGCTGTCTACAATCAGTTTGTAATGTCATATCAGATGAATATGAATGAGAGAGAAGGCTCAATAATGGAACTCCATAATTTACTGCAAACTGCTGAGCAAGGAATCAAGAAAGAAGATGTGTCCTCTGGCTCGGCAGCTCCTGTGTTGACTATTGGTCAAAGTGCAAAGAAAAGGAAAAGGTCAAATTCAAATTGGAAAAGGAAGCCTACTTATGGAAAGTCCATTCGTAGGTCTAAGAAAGGGACCGATTCTGAAATTGCACCTGTTAGTGACCCTAAGGAAGCAGTGTGCTTCCACTGCAACACTAAGGGGCATTGGAAGCGTAACTGCCCAAAGTACCTGAAGGACCTTGAAGATGGAAAGGTCGAGAAGAGTACTCACTCAGGTATGTTTATGATCAAACTCCATAATACAACAACTTCTAATTCATGGGTTCTGGATACAGGATGTGGTAATCACATTTGCACTGTATTGCAAGGACTAAAGGAAAGTAGAAGTGTGAAGCATGGAGAGCTCAACTTAGTTATGGGAAACAAGGGAATTGTACCTATGACGAAGATTGGAAGATTTGAGCTCATGCTGAATTCTGGAGTTAGGATAGATTTAAATAATTGCTATTATTCGTCAAAAATGACTAGAAACATTATTTCATTTTATGCTTTGTTTAAAGATGGTTATCATTTTTCTTTTAATAATGGAAATGAAGATATTTTGGTTTATTTAAATGATTATTTTATTTTTAAAGCTTCTCCTTACAAAGGCATATATGAAAATGTTGAATGTGTTAGCAATGTTATTTTAAATGTTGATTCGTCTAATGAAATTGATAAATCCAAGTTGTGGCATTATCGCCTAGGGCACATAAACAAGAAACGCATCGCCCAACTCCAAAAGGATGGAGCGTTGGAATCATTCGACCTCAAATCGGATGATGTATGTGAATCTTGTTTATTAGGCAAGATGACCAAATCACCATTCACTGGATCGTGTGAAAGAGGTGAAGGATTATTGGACTTGGTACATACAGATGTATGTGGACCATTCCGATGTGCTACAAAAGATGGAAATAGATACTATGTTACATTTACTGATGACTTCAGCAGATTTGGACATGTTTATCTGATCAAACATAAGTCGGATACTTTTGAGGTGTTCAAAAGATATCAAAGCGAAGTAGAGAATCAACTGGGCAGAAAGGTAAAGGTTCTCCGATCCGATAGGGAAAGAGAGTACCTTAGTATCGAGTTTCTCGATCATCTTAGAGACTGTGGAATAGATTTGCAATTGACTCCTCCTAGAACACCGCAGCTTAATGGTGTTGCTGAGAGGAGAAACGGAACTTTGTTAGACATGGTTCGATCTATGATGAGTCGAGCAACACTTCCAATAAGTTTTTGGGGTTATGTATTAGAAACAGCCGCCTATATCTTAAATCAAATACCCACTAAGAAAGTTTCAAAGACACCTTATGAGATGTGGAAGGGAAAGAGACCTTCTCTTGGTCACATCAAAATCTGGGGTTGTGAAGTTTACGTTAGACAGGAAACTCAGGACAAACTAGACTCCAGATCTGAAAAGTGTCTTTTCGTCGGTTATCCACAAGAGTCATTTGGATATTTATTCTACAGACCCAAGGACAATGTGGTCTTTGTAGCTCGAAGAGGAGTGTTCCTTGAGAGAGAAATGATATCTAAAGAGGACAGTGGGAGTAAAATTGATCTTGAAAAAATTCAAGAGTCTCCCGATGAAGAACCTATAATAAACATTGACGTTCAACAAGAGGAGGAAACACCTGTTGAACTTGAAGACATATCCTTACCCGTTCGCTGATCTAGTAGAGTTAGCAATCCTCCTGAGTTCTATTATGGTTACCAAATAGAAGAAGAGGATAAGATAAGTGATAGTACACTTGGTGAATTAGATGAGCCTGCTAACTACAAGGAAGCGATGGCAGGCCCTAAGGCTGCTAAATGGAAGGAAGCTATGAAAAGAGAAATTATGTTCATGTGCGACAATCAAGTTTGGAATTTGGTTGACACTACACCCGGTCTTAAGACGGTGGGTTGTAAGTGGATCTTCAAGAAGAAGACAGACATGGATGGGAAAGTACACACTTATAAAGCTAGGTTGTTAGCAAAGGGCTATACTCAAACCTATGGGATTGATTATGAGGAAACCTTCTCACCAGTAGCTAAGATTAAGTCAATTAGGATTATGCTAGCCATAGCTGCATTTCATGACTATGAAATTTGGCAGATGGATGTCTAAATAGCTTTCCTTAACGGGAAACTGACAGCGAATGTGTTCATGACACAACCGGAAGGTTTTGAAAATGCAAAGTATCCTAATAGAGTGTGCAAGCTTGAAAAGGCCATTTATGGACTTAAACAAGCCTCTCGTAGCTGGAATCTATGCTTCCATGAAAAGGTCACAGAGTTTGGATTTTCTAGAAGTGAAGATGAGTCATGTATATATGTCAAGTTCAATGGGAGTATTGTAGTATTCTTAGTATTATATGTGGATGATATACTGCTCATAGGAAATGATATCCTGACTTTACAAGGTGTAAAAGAATGGTTGGGAAAGTGTTTCGCTATGAAAGATCTTGGAGATGCAGCATATATCCTAGGTATAAAGATTTACAGAGATAGGTCAAAACGTCTCATAGGACTCAGCCAGGATACGTACATAGATAAAATACTGAAAATATTGAATATGGAAAATTCTAAGAAAGGGAACTTACCCTTGAATCATGGCATTAAGATCAGTAAGGATCTATGTCCAAAGTCTGAACAAGAATTGGACAGAATGAGTCAAATCCCATATGCTTCGGCTATAGGATCGATCATGTATGTCATGATGTGTACAAGACCTGATGTCTCATTTGCTTTGAGCTTAGTGAGTCGACATTAGCAGAATCCTGGTGAAGGTCATTGGACAGCTGTAAAGAATATTCTTAAGTATTTGAAAAATACTAAAGACAGGTTCTTGGTTTATGGTGGAGAAGAAGAACTTAGAGTAACGGGTTATAGTGGTGCTAGTTTCCAAACAGACAGAGATGATTGTCGATCACAGTCTGGGTGGGTATTCCTACTGAATGGGGGAGCGGTGACATGGAAAAGTTCTAAGCAAGATACAGTAGCAGATTCTACATGTGAGTCTGAGTACATTGCGGCTAGTGAAGCGGCAAAGGAAGCTATCTGGATGAGGAATTTCATTGAAGATCTTGGAGTTGTTCCAACGATACAAGATCCTATTGCTATATTCTGTGATAATGAAAGTGCAGTCGCCTTGAGTAAAGAACCCAAGGATCACGGAAAGTCAAAGCACATTGAAAGGAAATACCATTTTGTTCGAAAGAAAGTCGAAGAGGAACATATAATTGTGAAGAGTATAAGATCAGAGAATAATCCAGCTGATCCTTTCACAAAGCCTCTAGGAAAGTCCAAGCACGATGAACATGCTAGGAGCATAGGTTTAAGAGATAATGTAAAGTTTTAGTTGATTAGTTTGAATTTGAAACGTTATAAACAATGATAGAAACTATAATAGACTTGGTGATTAATAATGGAGATTTTTAATGGGAAGGAGTTCTACCATTTACTATTGTTTGTCATTGTGTTTCAGTTTTGCATGTTTAGACACCACTTCCAGAGTAATAAGTTCTTACTCAAACCTCCTCAGTCGATCACACTATAGGAAGTATGTGGTGAATTAAGACTGTCATGGAGTGTTAGTAGATGTCTACGGAGATAGACATGGCATGGAGATTGCTGCAACACTCATGGGTACTTAATGGGGATTTAAGTATAGGAGAAACCCGTACTTAAAGATATCACTTCATGGATTAAATCACGAGTGATTTTAAGATGATAATATCCTCTATTCTTAAAATGGAGATACATGAGTATCTAGTTCTTCGAGTCTGTTATACTTTAGTCTGTTCAAACGATGTGCATAAATGCCAGTTATAAAGGATATGCTAGGTATGATATGATGAGTTGACTAGTGCTATGTAGTCGATATTTATTTGTTCCTTTTGCCTAAAATGGAAAAGAGATATCATGGGCCCTCTGATGATTAAAGTTTGACTTAAAAAGTGCTAGGCCTGGCCGAGACTAAAGTAATAGTTCAGTAGTCTCATATAGTCAATATAATCGGAAATTAGAAAACTTATATGAATATTGAGATTGATTATAATCCATGTCTCGGTTCATAAGATATCGTGAAACAAAGGAATGGATGATCACTTATCTAAAGGATTAACTCTAAGATGAGATCAGAGTTCAGCAGTTGCTTGGATGGCACACTTTACATAGTTAATGAGATATAGGCTTAAGACCAATAGTAGTTTATGAATTGTCCAAGTGGGAGACTGTTGGAATAGTGTCCAATATCATAACTAATTGGTGAGACTATCATTAATGGTAAAGTCCTTTTTGGGTTGCCCTCATGAACAGTCAAGAGAAAGATGAAGGATAATATTAATAGTATTAATATTATATTTAATTAGTTGATTTATTAATTTATGGATTAAATTAATTGGAAATTAAAAGTAATTAAATTAGCGGAAGATTCCAGAATCTGATCCAACCGCCGGTTGGAAGGTCCAACCGCCGGTTGGGATTAGGGTTTCTAGGCGGTGGAATTCGCAGACTTGGAATACAAGTCAAACAGCTCCAACCGCCGGTTGGAAGGTCCAACCTTCGGTTGGGAGTCAAATTCAGCAAACCTTAGGGTTTCTTCCACAACTATAAATCGGGGCATCCTATACCTTCATAAACATACGAATTTGATACGAATTTTCAAGGGTTTTCAAAAATTCGACTTTCTCTTGGGTTTTTGGGTGTGAAGCATTAGAGGTATTCTACTTTGGGTACTTGTCTCCAAGTAACGAAGCTATGCTCGTTGGTCTGCTCGCGAGAAATAGATTTTCTCTAAGGTTAGTGTTTTCTTATTCTCTTTATCCAATTTATTCATTGTACTATGTTGTTAAAGTTAAAGATCCCTTAGGGTTTTAGTTTCCTAATTGCCTTAGATTATTTAAAGTTTTGTTATTCCGCTGCGTGTATAATAATCTAGTTAGGGAATAGAAAACCCAACAGTAACTGCTATGAAAGAAACTGTGAAGTACTTAACCAATGGAACAACTATCTTAGTACATTGTGCCTTTGGAATACATAAACATGGTCTGAGTTTGAACCTATGAAATGCGATAAGCAGCTTACAGAGTAAAAAACTTAGGGATTCTTTGGTACATTTTGTGAAAGGGTCGTTTTAAATCATACAGAAGTTTTCAAAGCAGTAAAGTACAAACTTAGCTTTTGAATCTAAACGAAAGGCCTAGTTTGATCAAATCATTCGCCTATCTCCCTTTGCATTCTATTAAAACCAACTATAGAAAGCATATTAAAATAACAAGTTATATTCGTGAGCTCTCGTTATATTATATACTCTCGTAGTGATAAGAACGGTCGGACGTTGATTAGGTATGCTGCTATGAATCATGCACCCAGGGATATACCCAAAAAGGGTCGCTTGTACCTTTAATACAGGGCAAGTGTTGCTAGCTGAGCATTACCATTCAGATCAGAATCACCATGACCTAGTTCCCGTGTGACATGCTAATTATTTAGTAGGGAATCTAGTGTATGCACTACACGTACTTAATATAACAGAGCTATAAATATGCTTTGACAATTGTTTCCATTAAATAAACATTATCAAGCATCGTCCTATAACTTAACTAACGAAATCTCAGCAAACACCTTCTATCCATTATCTGCTTTACATTATCTTTTATTCGCTTTAATTTAGTAGTTTAAATATAAAAACCAAACCTCCACTTTTATAAACCCCTCACTAGTTAGAAACCGATCGTCTGAATTCCTTTGTTTCAAATTCAGTTGGTTTTGAAGAACCACCCTAGGTTATACCTACCGCTAGCTAGCCCTTAGGCCACTTAGTAGTAGTTAATTTAGGCCCTTGCATTATAAATATAAAACAACCCCACCGATGCGCACCCGGTGCTGACGTTGCGGTATCCCTCGACGACTTTACCACTCTGCAACCGTCCGCCCGGCCGCCATCAACGTGCTCATTCAACTCCTTATCCACAGCCTCGTCCTCATCAGGATCCTCGAACCCATCGTTTGGCGGCGCAACATAGTTCTCGTCGACTATGTGCCCGAATAGAGGAACATCATCCGGGATTGGGACCCCACGCCCATAACTTTCACAATCACCAAATATTCTAACCTTCATCGGTGTTTGGCGAACACGTGTTTCCTCGTTTGGAGGGATTCCTTGAACTTGAGCATTGATAATCGCCTGAACGAATCATGAAACATAAACCATATTTGATCGCTATGAATATTTTCAATCATTGTCCCGAAGATATATCCCGAAAAATTGAAGGGCTTGTTGTACACCAAAGCAAGTAAAGCAGAAGTCGTTCGGTGACTGACTCCATCAAACCCAATGTGACATCCATCAAAATCTCAGGTCATTACCGCACTCGAATCTTAAATTTACAGAATTCCTCAAATCCTAGTGAAACTTAAGGTTATGACTCCTTAGGTCAATAAAGTCGTAGAACGTCTTAGAGATTGCTTAGTGAATCTTAAGTTCCTTTAGATGTGCTAAATTAGGTTACTAAGTGCCAATTAAAACAAAAAAATATATATCTATCTCTTTATATCTTCACAAATCCACATCGTATCACAAAAACTGAAATTTCGGTGACTTGACAAGTAAAATTCAATCGGACGGTACCCGACTTAACAAGAACGTTAGTGAAAGCAATTTCATAAATAACGTAAATCTATTTTTATAATTTAAATAGTAGGTATTTACATAGATTATTATTTTGTTAAAATGATACGAGAAAAACCTAGACGTCTTGCTTAAAACGTCTCAAACGCAACGAAGATGCGCGAATCGAATTCGGAACCCAAACGAAAGTCAATAAATATTTTGACAACTTAAAACAAAGTATTTAAATAATACTTCAATGGAAAATAATCCCAATAATATCGTTAACTTAAACGACTCAAAATAACGTTACGCGATTTAACGTTTTAACGAAAATAACGGGTAAACGAACACAATATGTAACCTAAACTTAATAGACAAAAATAAAACTGATTTTTAACCATTTGTGGGTCCCCAAAAACGTTCACCTTTCTCCCCTTTCCATGTGATCACCTCCCATTTTGATCAATGAGGTTGCATGCAAATGAAAGACTCCACCATCTTACTTACACTCTCATCATCTCATTCATTTTCACTCTCACCTCCCCTCAAAACTCTCTCAACATTTCTGGAGTAATTCCAGCATTTAAACCACCACCCAACATCCACCATTGACCACCACATAAATCTCTTTGACCAACATAGCACCACCCTTCAAAAACAACACCATCTTGCAAGGAAATTCAAGGAAAAGCAAGCTACATCACCTACTCATTACATCTCTGCCATTCTTTCCTTATAACCACCATTGTAAGGGTTCTTTTATGTTCATATTACTCTTATTTACATGTATATAAAGTTCACACAAGGATTCATGTCCAAAAACCTTGTTAAAATCATTTTTCAACACTCAAAATGCTTGAAAGTTCTTCATGCACTTCCTGTCCAGAATATTGTTGTCAATTCCACGATTTTTATAAAAATCATTTCTTAATGAAAATGGACATTTTTATAGTCTAAAATCAAATAATGGAAATAATCTTTCCAACCATATAAGCCTCATCTTCTTATGAGTTCATTTGATATTTTTAACAATTTTTGGGAGTAAAGATGTATAAGCTGTTAGATTAAGTCAGAAACTTCTCTCTCAGTGTTTTAATCATAACTGGAGCTTCACACCTCCAAATTACTTGAAACCAATGCCAAAAGTTTACAAATTTCATTAGTTACATTTTTTATGTTGACTACATATATTGATTCCATGTAGAGTGTGCCCAGAAATTTGATCTTCATGCATGTGTTGAGATCTGACCTTTGAAGATAAAAGAAAATTCTAAAAATATTTGGACTCATAAATTACAGAAAATAACTAACATATATAGAAACATCTGTGGTTTTTCCCTTATCCTATTACGTAACATAAGTATTTTTAATAAATTCGACAAACAGGTGTGAATTTCTGGAAATAAGTAAATGGACTGATTTTTGGTAAAAGTTGAAACCGACACTTGCGGACTTGAAATTTAGGGAAGAACTAACTTTTTATGACTTATGAACATATTTAAGGTTTGGGTGTAAGTCTCGGTTAAAACCTAGAAGATTTGACCGAGTCAACAAAAACGGGTCTCGGTTTCGAAAACGGGAAAGTTACTATTTTTGGAAAGAATGCTAACAAGAAGGGTTTGGGGTGTCTTTTGATGTATTTATAGATTGGGCATGTTAATCATAAATTGTGAGGAGCCAAAGTTCCAAAACTCAAAACACTATAAAATTCGGACTCTAACAATCTTGTGACATTATACGACTTGTATGTGACGTTCGACAATTTTTATATGTTATATATATATATATATATATATATATATATATATATATATATATATATATATATATATATATATATGTATTCATTATTGAACACAAACGCGATAATTGGACATTAACAAACTTCAAAGCAATCAAACCAAATTGGCACTTTGTAATGTAAATAATTAACTAAGCAATCTTAACAAACCAACTTACCAAGAATCTAACTAGAACTCTCGTGTTCATAGGACTTGGATAGACATCACACTCGACAAACACACATTACCATCCGTCTGTTTTCACATACGCTCAACAGTGAGTTTTCACAGCCCCTTTTTACTTGTTTATTATTTTGGGGTGAAAAGCATGATCTCGAACTTTAACTAAATTGGTTGTACTCTTTATAAACTTGTTGAACTTTTGCTATACTTTATATGCGAATTGGTGTATACTATTGTTATGCTTGAGTACTATCGTGCTAAGGTCCCCGGAAATACAGTTTACACTACTTATTAACTCATCCGAGAGCCAGACGAGCCGTTGATATTTATGGATAGCGCTATTTAGGGGGAAACCACTCCTCACTTACACTGGTCGTGAGTGCATAGTATCACAGTACTCATGTTACCGATAGAACATGGAGCTTGGGGCATGTGTCGGTTGAATCGGTTTAGTAGTGGCCTCAATTGCATTAATACTTATGTATACTACCTTTCATATTCGCAACTATTACAACCAATCATTTTTATTCATGTCATTTATGAACAAAGCTTTTAAATTTGTTCGATTGTAACACTAAACCTGTGTACTCACCAACTATGACCATAGTTGACCCTTTTGTTTTATCATGCTTTTCAGGACCACGACAGTAAGGTGCACTCTAGGAGTACTTTTGCATGGATGCATTCTCACATGCGTTTGCTTTAATCTGGATTATGACAATCCTTTGGAAACTATGTTTTGGACTTGTAGCAACTTGTAATACTTTCGCTAAATTATGTATGGTGTTACTTCTATATCTTGTGCATTGTTATCCGGTACTGTTACACCTCGTGTTTCCGCTTTAGCGGGGTATGACACCCAACTTTTCTTCCAGATAAACATACGATAATGATATTCATGAAATATCTCCAAACACGAGTCAGATTTTGCTTCCTGTACTGATTGGGAGGAATTCCTAGATATCCCACACGTAGAAATCCACTAGCAATAAAATCGTTGCCAAATTGAACTGGCATCTCAGGAGTATCCTCAAACCGAAGCACCTGACGAACCGTATCCTCAGTAATAATCAGATCGTGACCCAAGATGGTGGTCAGAATGAAACGGTGACCAAGCTCGGTATTTAGAACAGCATTGTTCCAGAAGGACCTAATTTGATTCAAATATATAGGTGCCGACGCTGTAATAACGTGATAAATCCTCAATCGTCTCAAGAAATGGATCATCGGTCTGAATGGAATATACCGATCATGAGTATCATCCAAAAAAGCTGTAATATTGTGCCTCGGCTCAACTAGCTTCACATTCGCTACTAATTCTGCCATCGAAAAGCTAAAACAAACAAAGAACAAGGTTGTACAATAACGTTAAAGTGTAAAGTTCAAAAACAGCCTTGAAAAACTCCAAGTGTTGAGCTGCGATACTGGCTTAGTGTCGCATACAGTGTATGCGGCACTAGCTTAGTGTCACAATGTAATACTTTAATTTAATCAATTTATTTAAATCATGCGGCACTTGAGAAGTGTCGCAACTTTACACTTAGCAAATTTTATCACCCATCACAAAGACTGCGGCAATCAAATTAGTGTCGCAAGTCAAATCAAATTTACAAAAGCTGCGACACTTAAATTAGTGTCACAACTATTGTCGTAATTATGAACAGGTTCGTGCCTAGAAAATCGATGAAGTACAAAATTGGGGCAAACACTAAATAACGCTACCTAAGGGTGCGAAATACATTCCGGAACACGATTATAAACTTATTAACACAAAACAATACATATAAAGAAGTTAATTTAACCGATTCCCGTAACCCTTAAAACCAGAATCTTCAAACAACGATTAAACACAAAATACACGGTGGAAAAGGTTGAAACCCATACCAATAACTAGATCTCAATGAGTAAAACAAGAATATGAAGATGAATCCACAGAACAAGGTCCGAAATCTCAAAAAGTTTGAAAAACCAGTCGGCACTCAAGTGTCGCAGTCGCTAATTCAGTGTCGCCAGGAAGTGTCACAAGTGATTTGAAAAATGAGTGAAGTATAGTGCCGCAAAGTACGAGTATATATACCTTGACACTAGGTTGCGGCTCTAGCCTCCGGCACTTACCTGCTGCATTAGCCAAGTGTCGCAGGTTGACACTTGGTGATTTTTTCCAAATACTTTAAACTTTTCAGATTTTGCGATACGCGATTTGAGCTTGATACGTGACTTGGAGAAAAATGACACAGAAATAAAATCTTTTTGGATTTTCTATATAATGCAAAATTAAAAGGTACTAAAAGCAAAAATAAATAAATCAACTTAATTTAAAATATTTTTGGTGACGAGATTGCTTTGGGTCTGCTTAGGGATCATATCATACTGATATGGTTTTCTTAGGAAACAGTGAGTTTTATTTCGATTACCGGTATATTTGTCCACTTTAAACCCATACACACATTAATAAAACACGCTTTCTAATCCTAATGATAAAAAGTTAGACCTCAAGTAGTAAAAAGGGTACACTCAAAAATTTAAAGAGTTTACTGAGTTATACACAATACACACATAGCATTAATTATTACCAGTAATCCTAAGGTTTTAAAACGATAAACTTGAAATCAGGTTAGTACATCCGTGAGGATACGCATACATTTGTTTGGACTCACATGCACATACGGACTTACAAGCCAGCAACTGTATACTATACGTCTCATTTCAAGACAGTGTCTTATACATACATACATACATACATATATATATATATATATATATATATATATATATATATATATATATATATATATATATATATCTAATTTGAACATAACTAGCATTGGATCATGCCTAAGCATATTCAAGTGAATACGTATACAGCCGTTTGGACTTACAAGCACACGTGGACTTAAATGCCGGCAGCCATATACTATACTTAGACACTTCACCAAAAGAGGAAAATAGGATAATACTAATATGTACGTCATTGCGTAACTTTTAACCTGGTTTAGGAAGTTAGTATCTTGGATTCAAGTTCGTCGAGTAACTGTTTTGGACTTATATACGCACGTGGACTTACGAGCCAACAGTTACAAAGCTATACTAGCAACTTAAACCAGTACCTATATGGCCTCATTGGACTTTTTTGTACAATTTAGATATACGGTATCACTTATGGTTCATTTATGTTATCACCGTAAAATCAAAGGTTAATGGCGCATGTATGTAAAGAGTATAATTCACTATAACCGTTTAAAATTTATCCAGTTACATTTTTACAAGTTAAACTCTACATTTTTATCATTAACATTAGAAAATTTGTTTTAAAAATATAAGTTGAGCCTACTGACACATCAAACATAAAACTTAAGATTTACATTTCTATACATGCCCCCTGATGTACTATCATATCTGTCGCGATCCCAGCGGTCGGTCGGTTTTTTACACCGGTCGTTGATCCGGCCCAACCGGGATGCGCGGCAGAGTAAGCTTTAAAATTTGTAAAGCAGGGGAATCCTAAGCTGTATACTACTTAATGAACCTAAAGGGGCAGTAAGCGGTACGTATGACTCACGTGTCGTTCTTCAAACTACAACGGGCATGGGAGTCTAGGAAGTTTAATTATCTTTGGTAATCTAGCTAGGGTTTTTGAAAAGTGTTTGGATAGGTTTTGTTTTTATAGCTAAATACTAATCTAAGAAAAAGCAAATAAAATAAAAGAGGTTTGTACGGAGACTCGGACGACAGAGGATACGTGAGTGTTTACTATGATTTCATTATAGGTTATTGGTGAATAGTCAAGGGTAGAGCTACTAGGTATGATGATTAATCCGGAGAGGATAGAAACATAATTAATGCAAAGTATTGTACCTACGACCATTCCACGGCTTCCATACGTTTGTACTCCACAACTGGTGTTTCCAGCACTATACCGAGTAGTAGGGCGTTTTACGGTTTTTTCGTTACATTAATTAGGGTTCCACATTATTTTCCAGGATTTCCTATATCCTAATGAGCTATAACTACGAGCCTATTAGATATCTAACGTAGAGTTGTCCGCAATCAGATAAATAACATGTCACGTGGATAGCAGTTATAGAATGTCAAATACACCGGAAGTTCTCCCAAATGTACAGACCAATTCAACCGACAACTATCCTCGAATCCTGGTCCCCAGTCACAGTCATCAGAGACGTCTGTATCGTAGCGTGAATTGTTGATTGAACAAAAACACGAACGGGGATAATCCCGCGGACCAAGTTGGGATAGTCGGGCTAACGGTTGGTTAAATTGTTCAGCATTAAACATATAAATCATCACAACTATTCCATGCATGTTAGTCTACCGTGTAAATCAATATTCCGTTTCTGAAAACCTAATCATACAGTTATTGATATGAACCAAGGGGATAACTCTAGCATGCATCATTCCTAAGGCAACAATCAAACAAGAACATGCAATAGGGAGACACATAACAGAACATCATAATCCTGAGCATAGCAGATAACCAATCATTAGATCATAGATATCCCGAAAGTTCTCTCAAAGATACCTAACAGATAAACATGAATCTAACCTATCTCTAGTCTTACGCTCCGTGTCTCTTATGATATGTTTCAATCTAGAGAACACAGCCATACCGAGTTCATTGATCATCAGGCATAGAATAGGTAGAGAACGTACCACTAGTAATTAGCCAAGTTCTAGCAGGAAGCTTCTAACCACAGCATAAGTTGGATAGATAAACATTCGAGACTCAGTTTATAAATTCATACACAGTTTAAAGCAACACAGACAGAGTAACAGCATGGCATAAACATATTGACTATTCTAACATAACTACATCATAGCAAACACAAAGAAATGTCTAGCCTAACATTATATATCTAGCATACAATCCTATACAAGCATAAACAAAGCAACACATGTTTAAATATGGAAAGTAAGAGATATATAAATAGAACCTGATACGAATTTATTATAGACAGATCTTCGCGAATACAAAGTCTTGGAGTAACTCCGTACAAAAGCTAAAAGCTACCTCTACCTAACTATCTCTCTAACTAGCTCAATTCTAGAGAGGGAAAATCTCTAGAGAGAGAAACTAGAGAGAGAGTGATGTGTGTGAGAGAGAAAGTGTAAGGAAAGAATGAGAATGAGAAGAATGGTGTATGGTGAAGTGTGGAGGGTGTCCACTATTTATAGGCAACCATCAAAATCGCACGTACAACTCACGAAGCAGCACGTACAAGCAAACGGAGCACGATATGGGGCAGGAGGGCCGTATACGGCCTTGGTAGGGCCTTATACGGTGTACCAAGGGCCATATACGGTGTTGGTAAGGCCGTATACGGTCTCCAGGGCCGTATACAGTCTCCGTCTGATTTTGTTCGTTGCTTGAAATGTCAGTATCTCCTTCGTTATACGTCCGTTTGACCTGATTCTTTCGCCCATGGCTTCGTAATTCCGTTACGCTTCTAATTGTACCAATATCATGGAAATTGGATTTGTAGAGCTCAGGCGTTGCCGGAATTACTTTAAACCGTTTTGGAAGTGCAGTGTCTTCTCCGTCCTTTTGTTGTTTCACTTGATTCTTGATTTTTCCGTCTCGATTTTACCTATACAACAGATGGTGGAAGTTAGGAGGTGTGTCTTGATAGGAAAATGAGGGCGGAGGAATCGGCTTGGATTAAATGTCGTATTTTGTGCGTTATCCGAGTGTTTTCAGTGATTTTTGTCACAACGTCTACTTTTGAACCACTTTAGTGAATTTTAGTAAATAATCAATGTTTTGGAATGTTTTCACTAAATATTGGCTTAAAAAGTGAGGAATAAGGCTCATAAAAACAACTTTTTACGCCACATCAATATCCCAAGTTGTTTACAGACACAACCCAACGTCCATTTTTGTATTTTGGAAACTTTGCATATCTTAAGGTTCCCTAGAGAGAACAAAAGAACTAGATGTTGCCAACTCCTTTTTTTAATCAAATAAACAATTAAAGAAAATAATATACAATGAAAAATCCAAGTCACAAATCAATGCTGATCAGGATTTTGCATCCCAATCATAGAGACAAGCTCTTCAAATAGATATTGTGAAAAAGCTTTTATGAAAAGATCAGTGTTTTATTTTGAGGTATTGATTTGGACCAAGTTAATTAAATGTTTCTCATAGCAATCTTGTATAAAGTGAAAACGTATTTCAATATGTTTAGTTTTAGAATGTTGTACGGGATTGCGTGTGATTGAGATAGCAGCATTATTATCAATATGAATAGGAGTAAGAGTTAAAAGTTACCCATAGTTTCACATTTGATGCTGAATCCAGAGAACCTGTGAGCAGCAGCTAGCAGCAGCAATGTATTCGACTTCAGCTGTTGAAGTAGAAATCGTTGTTTACTTCTTACACTACCAGGAGACTAAGCGACTTCCAAGAAACTGACATCCTCCAGTCGTAGACTTTTTATCCACATTGCAACCACCGTAATCTGAATCGGAGTAGGTCGTCAAAGCGAAATTATCTTCATTGGAATACCAGAGCGCAAGATTTGGTTTCCCTTTATATAACTGAAGATTCTCTTAGCAGCCTTCTTATGAGAAAGCTTCAGTTTGCTTGAAATCTTGAACAGATGGACACATCGAACATAATATCCGGTCTTGAAACTGTGAGATACATAAGCGAGCCAATAAGTGATCGATAGTCTCGCTGATTAGCATCCTCGTCTTCTTCAGCAGGTCCAAGCTTGTGATTAATGTCAATGGGAGTCCCAAAGGTTTAGTAGTCGAGGAGCTGATACTTAGTCAAAATGTCATTGACATATTTTGCCTGATGAATAAAGATTACATTTTCTGATTGCTCCACCTGCAAACCTAAGAAGAATGAAGGTTCTCCCATGGCACTCATCTCAAACTTGGACTTCATTATTTTATTTAAGTAATGCATTTACATTTTGAAGAGACATCTTTAAGTACTGGATGGCGATACTAAGGAAGTGCCGCAAAGGAATCAGAAGATCAACCAAGTGCCGCAATGTAGTGCCGCAATGTAGTGCCGCAAAAGAATTTAAAGTAATCCAGACCAAGTGTCGCAACAAGTGAAGTGTCGCAGATCACGGCTCGGCAGCTCAAAAACCCTAAAATTTGTAAATTCTTTTAACCCTAACGAATTTCGATGTACGAATGACGAACGAACCCAAAAAACAATCCATAAAATGATCAAAACGGTCCCAGCAACTCAGAAACGAATAATATGATTGTAAATCTTCACATACCTTCATTTTTAACCCGGAAACACGTTCAAAACTCGATCTGAAACCTTAGATAACTGATCCACGGCTCTGATACCACTTTGTAGGTCCTGTATCTCAGGATCAAATCGAATCGATGACAATTATATGTGTGGAATCCGTATAATCGAATATTGAACGTTAATGAATGATGCGCCACAAACGATCGGTCAGGAATCGCTTCCTGTCGTTGCGGACCTCACGCTTACGGCGGCATCATGGGTAGTTTTGAATTTATAATTGTCGGGACCTACACCTTCCGAACAACGTACTGATACTAGGTACGAGTACCTGATACTAGTAAGTGGCCAGGATGATCCAGGGTCGTTCCTCATGACGGTAGAATTGAAGCAGAGCTCATTCGGATAACTTAGTAATTAAGATGGGTTTTGAATAGTTGGATTGGTTTTGTATTTGGTTTTCTAATTTATTAAACTACTAAAGCATGAAATAAAAGGGAAGCTAGCATATATGTAACACTTAAGGATGATGGAGACGTGGTTCATCATGATTTGGGATAGTGCATTACTGGGATGATGTTCATTATGGGACACATTTAGTTAACAGGCAAGTAAACTATAGGTGTAAACACTAGGACCCCACTTCTTTAGATAGATTCTAAATCAGTATGTCACTGAGTACCTAGGCTATCGTGATTCTGATCAGAACAGGCTGCTCAACCCCCCACACTGTCCGATTAGGACCAGTGACCCATTAAGGGTGTAGGAATAAGGTAACAGACTGCCCTCGGGTTATTCTGACCTTTCTTAACACCTAAGTCTAAATGTTATTATCTAATCGTGTACTGATAATTAACTTTGTATTCTAAACTATCAGTTTTGTAGAGTCTAGGGGTTTTAAGAATCCTGAACCACTACTGGGCTTGACTTTCATCACTAGACTCATTCTCTTAGGTTTTATTAGCACAATTACTTCGGTCATGATCTAGAACTCTCCTTTGCGATCGGTCATTCATCCCTAGGAACACTAGCAGTGTAAAATGCATTTATTTCCACAGTTTGCTAACCCTAGGTACAACTACAGTGTACTTTAGTTAATGTATTTCCACAGATTTGTAACCAGAGGTAGACCTACAGTGTACTTAGCATTTCCACAGCTCTACGGTTCCTTGACCGTATTCTAGGGTTTCTAGTTAGGTCACAATGTCGGTACCAACTGCTGTTTATGGGGCTTCCAAGTTTGTACTACACCAGTGGTGTTTCCACCTCTATACCCAGTACTTTAGCCGAGTAACAAACATTGATTCGTACGACAACACAGATAACAATCTACCATAACTTAGGCCTACAGCTAAGGTGATAGTCACGTGAAGGACTGGAAAGGGTGATCCGTAAACTAAGTCTAGATGCATGATAAGTTTAGACAGATACAAGGTTTGACAATTCCATTAATCATACCTAATTACAACAATCCAAATCATGGCAAACAATCAAGTAACTACTCACAAATCATGGCAATAAACATTTCCAACATTAATAAATCACAAACATCAAACAAGAACATTATGACAAATCAATATAAGAAATGATAGATATTACCCGTAAATAATTGCGAGCAGAATAACACTTATATTTCGCCGAATAATATCCCAATTATTACAGATGCTAGCTTCTACGAATTAAATTGCATAGCTACTCCTAAAAGCGACGGATTCTCCCCCTAATCTTCCCACTAGTTTCTAGAGAGAGAAACTAGAGAGAGAGACTAGAGAGAGAACAGAGAGAGAGAAATAAAAGAAACTAAATCTAGAGAGAAAGTAGTGAGAGAGTGAAGAGAATGGAGTGAATGAGATGATCAAAATGAGGAGGTGGTGGTGAGTATTTATATATTTGGCTCAACCGTATTCCTCAACCGTATTCCCACCTCCAAAATCTCAACCGTATTTCTCAACCGTATCAAAATCCTATTTTGTACGGGCAAGACAAAAAATACGGGAGGTCCTAGCCGTATTTCGGGTGAGAAGTAGAGGATACGGGCGAGCACCAACCGTATACGGTTGAGCTTGGCCGTATACGGTTGGATCTAGGCCTTATACGGTTGGGCTCAGTCGTATACGGCTTGTCTTGGCCGTATTCCTACCTTTCCCAGCCGTATCCTCACTTGCCCAGCCGTATTTCCACCTTTCCCAGCCGTATTGCCCAGCCGTATTTCCCAGCCGTATTGCTCAGCCGTATTCTCACTTGCCCAGCCGTATTGCTCAACCGTATTCTTCCCAGCCGTATTTCCTTGATTCTTTGATTGGGCGTAACTTCTTCGTCGATTGTCCGTTTTAAGGGTAACGAAGAAAATGACATAAGTTAGAGGTCATAATTCTAAGTAGAACTCAAAAAGTGCTAAAACGCGTGAACGAGAATGCTTAAGATCGTTTGTGCTTTATTTTATTAGTTTTTAGGCCTTTTTAGTTGATTCTTGAAGCATCGTCTATATTTTAGCCTTTATAATGAAATTTAGTATAAAGATGTATATTTCAAATGTTTTCATCCATACTTGGGCTAGAAAGGTGAGATAATAACACATAAAAACATGACTTTTTACGTGTTATCAAATATCCCACACTTAGACTTTGCTTGTCCTCAAGCGAAACTCAAATTTCTCACTTGCTTCCCAATGAAAATTGTGACACCCGGCAATTTAGGTTAACTTTTAAACTTAACCGAAACCCTAATTACGTGTATTTAGTTATGATTTAGGCTAAATACTTGTAATTACTTGTAACTATTTGAATATTATTGTGAATATACACCTACGTAATTGTTTTATATTACGCTTACGTAATTAGTTGTGATTACGCGAAACAATCGGACGGAGTCCGACACAATACACGACGGTGGTGAAAATATTTCTATAAATAACATAAATCTATTTTTAGAAGTTATTTATCATATATTATTATTTTGTTGAAATAATACACGAAAAACTTAGACGTTTTGGCTAAAACGTCTCAAACGCAACGAAAATGCGCGAATCGCATTCGGCAACGAAACAAAATCCGATAAATATTTCAGTAACCTAAAATAAAGTATTTTAACAATACTACTTTTTAACAATACTTTAATGAAAAATAATCTCAAACATATCACGAATTAAAACGACTCAAAATAACATTACGCGATTTAAGGATTTATCGAAATAACGAACGAACGAACACAGTACGCAACACAGACTGAGAGTTAAAATTTGAAAACACTCCCACATGGTGTGGGACCACCTAAAAATCTGCCCAAGAACCCCCCATGTGATCACCGAATTCTAAACCATACACATTACATGCATACATGCAATCTCTACTCATTTCACTCATTACAACTTTCACTCCTTCACTCAAATCCTCTCCCTTCTCTCTACAAACTCATCCTCTATCTCTAAAATCTGGAGAATCACCTCCACAACACCACCACACAACCACCATTGACCACCCATCACCACCCTTTGACCACCATAAACCACCATACAACCACCACCTCAAAACTCCATCTTTTTGCAAGGAAACTTCAAGAAAAGCATCTCCATCTCCTTCTCATCATCATAACACTATTGTGAGGATCCTTTTATGATTTTTGTACTCTTATTTCATGTAAATATAAGTTCACTCAAGTATTATGGTCATAAACATACTTAAAAACAAACTCTCTTAACTTAAAACTCATGAAAAATGCAAGAAATGTTTCTGTCCAGAAACTTTTGTCCATTTCCACGATTTTTATAAAAATCATTTCTTCATGAAAATGGACGTTTTTATTGTCTAAAATTAAGTTCAAGAAGTTATCTTTCAAACCCCACTGGCCTCATCTTTTTGTGAGTTAGTTTACTATTTTTAATATTTTTTAATAAAACATATAGATAATCTGTTCCAGAAATCCAGAAACTTTACTCTTAGTATTTTGGCCATATCTCGAGCTACACTCCAAATGACCAGAAACTACCACCCAAATTTCACAAATTTCATTGTCTACAACTTTAGTGTTGACCACTTTTACTGATTCCTTGTAGATTTTGCCCAGAAACGATGATTGTATGCATGTGTCCAAATCTGACCATTAAAGATAAAAATAAACTATAAAAATAGTTAGACTTCTCTAAAAGTCTTGGAACAATTACAGAAAGTAGATAATTCTTGGGGGAATAACTGGTATTTTTCTTGGATTTGATTATGGAATGTGGATTTTTATAAAAATCCAACAATTAGATGTACTTTATGGAAAACCTTAAATGTGGACTGATTTTGGTAAATTTTGAAAACCGACACTTGCGGACTTGCTATAAATGGACAAACTAACTTCTTATGGCCCATGAACAAATATAAGGTTTGGGGAAAAGATTCCGGTCATACCGAGTAGGTTTGACCAAGTCAACAAAAAAATGAGACTCCGTTTCTAAAAATGGCAACCTTACTATTTTTGGTAAAAACGGAAACCTTATTATTTTTGGCAAAAATGGTAATTATAAGGGTTTGGGTGACTCATTAAGTAACTTGGACTAAAAACAAGATTAGCAAACACTCCCGAACGAAAAACCGACACTTAGAACACTTGGACCAAATATTCTAAGTCTCACGTAGAGACACTTAACTAGTGATGCTACAAATTAATTAGTGTTGCTAAAATTTCTAAAAATATTCTAAGTATTCAACTTGGGTAACAAATTATAATCACATAAGACAACAACACGATAACACATGATTTATGCTAATGCATAGTGTACAGTGAAACAAACCTAATAATAATGTCTTAACGAATTATTATTACAAACTTTCACCAACGTGTCATACACGTTTTTAATAAACAAACTACTTGGATATACTAGTTGAGTGAACTAGCGTAGGTGGACATTAACCCTCCACCTACATAACTTACAAGTGGACTTTAACACCCCACTTGCACATATGACTTATAGGTGGACATTAACCCTCCACCTACATAGATGGTCTTTTGAGACATCTACTTATACACGACCTTATACGTTTACGACGTTAGAAGGTTGCACGTGGAAACACATTGCTTGCTTACTCGATTACTTGTTAACTATTTGCTAAATTCAGGTGAGTTTCATGGCCCCCCTTTTTACTGCTTTTTACTTTGGGGTGAGAATACATGCTCTGTTTTATAAACTGTTTTACATATGAATGCAAGTAACGAAAACTCTTATACTAATTGCATGAGTAACTAAACCAAACTACGATGGCCCCAAACAAATATCATAGTACGTTAATACTAAGCGCGAACATTATGGATAGATCTATCGGGACCTGACAATCTGCCGTCCGGGTTAGTCGCTCTAACCACTATACGGATGCATAATATTTCGTACAGCTGAGTGTACTGGTTATACACTCACTGGGGGTAAACAACTACGGTTAAGCTTTTGACTATGAGCTCATGGCAATAGTATACTATGATTCACTTTGGCATTCGTGCTACTTTGAAAACTATGAAATCTTGTGGTTCATACTATGATTGTAACTGCGTAAACCTATGAACTCACCAACTTTATGTTGACCTTTTAGCATGTATTTCTCAGGTTCACATACACAGTAGGACTACCCACAAGAAACAAGGCAGTAGGATGCTTTTGGAAAGCATTAGCTCGAGTCGCATGTTTTCACAAACAACAAGAGATTAGATTGTATTACTATATTTTGTATCAACGTTTATGTATTAGAAATCTCTACACTTTTAATGCGAACTCCAATGTTTTGATATAACATTTGTAACCGTTTTATTTAAGAAATGTAACTTTTTATTAAAACGTCTCATACAGAGGACGTTTGTTGTAATCTTTGTGTGATGATATTTGATTTGGTCGTAGCCCCGTGACACCTCATACTTCCGCTGCCACGTGTTTCGGGGGTGCGACATATTTGAAAGTGTCAATGCATTTTTGGGTGAATCAAAACATATCAAGAGCAAACAATCCCATATATAAGTAACATATCCTGGAAAATAACTGAAAATAAGGTATTCATTTCAGAAGCACAAAATGACTCTCTTGGGCATGTGATTTTTTTTTGGAATATACATGACTAGGCGATCTCACCAGGTGGTCACTCAATTCACTCATAAGTGTTTTGGGTTACCTATCATTCTAATCAAACGAAATCGCTCATAGGCCAGTCATGCAGCACCCATTGCCATAGGCTTGCTCGAGGATCATATCTCCACCACTTAGGTGAGGACGGTGCTAATTATCCCAGGACATTCAAATTGGTTGTAGTGTTTGGTGAAGGTTAAAGGGAATGGATAAGTGGGAATTTTGGTTTAAGGGATTTTCTTATCTTAGAACCTTTTAAACTTATGAAAAAAACTTTATTTAGACAAACTTTTTAATGAAAACGGAAACGGATAACGGTCAGGGAAGAAGATAGTTATTTCAACTTCTATCTTTTGAAAACACATGGAGGATTCATACTCTTTTAGGATCGGGGTTTTCGAGAGATTTGAAGCACTTAGCTTTATACATATATTTTTTTTTCATTTCTTTTCTTTTCTTTTTTCTATATTTTTGGCTCAGAACTTCTTTGCCAAGGAATTTTTTATTTTTTATTTTTCCCCTTTTGAGATCCTTTCTTCTTTCATTTTTCAATCTTTGACAAATTCGAATTTACTTGGTGCCAATTTTTCGCACCATAAGACTTTCGATCTTTGAGTGTTGATCATGGAAACGCACACGAGAAGTTTTGAGTAAACACAAATTTTGTGACTTTTTGAGTGAAAGCAAAAAGAGTATCTAAATAGCGTTTTTCAAAAATTTAAAAATTCCAAGATAAGGTTTTGGTGGGTGTGGAAGTAAATGGGTTTAAAATTTGGGTTTTAAAGAAACGAAAAGGCTAAGGCTCAATAGGGTTTTCTAGGCGGATCATCAACACTTAAAATGAGTGTTGGAAGGGTTTTGGGCTTGAAGAGATATGTAAAAAGGGGTTAAATCCTAAGGAATATCAAGGTCCTCTAATTGCACCTATACCGCGTACGGTACTCAACCAATGTGGTCTCGAAGTGCATACCAGGAGCAAGTTCTAATTCCGGATGCAAGCATCGGCACACACTCATCAAACGAATAGTGAAGCATTAAAAATGAATGCTTTTATAGGCTCAAGATTCCTCACTACAAGTATGGGTTGTATGTACCTAGCCATGCCATGCCCTTTTTAGATCATCATTTCAGCTCAAGAAATTCCTAACTTATTTAATCTTATTTTCCAAAATACATTACTCATATATGAAAATGATTCCCCTCAAGACATTTTAATTCAAAAAATTTGAAAAATTTTAAGCAAAAGTGAGGTTTTAAAATTAAGGAACATTTTCCAAGTTTTGCTTTTGGAAATGAGAATCTGACCTAAGGTATTCTATACCACTATCCCACACTTACAGGAACATTGTCCCTAATGTTCTCTTGAGTTGAGAATTTACTAAAAGTAAAATCCCACACTTAGAGTTTGAACATATCGAAAAATGTTTCTCAAGTGCTTGTATTTGGGCTGGAATCCCACACTTAGTGATAAGCTTAGGATATGGTATAGATTATTAAACGGTAAAAGTAAAACACATATGATCATAACAAACAGAGATAAAAATGAAGAAACTCCCCTATACGGCTGCGAGCTGAGGATCTGAAAAGTAGACTATGTCGGCACCAGTGTCTGCCAGGTTAGACACAGTCTTCATGAAGTGCACTCAAGCTCATGTGAGATACTCCTCATTCAAAACATCCACCCACTTTTCTCACAAATAACTCAGAATAAAAGGATACATTTGTAGAAAATAAAGTGATAACATCATCAGGATGCAGGCAAAATCAACCAAGATGCACCAAATGTCCAGGATCTTCTCCGACGAACTGATGGGACGAATGTAATGTTGTTCTCGTCAGACGAGATCACCGGCTTCCATTTCCAACCCGTTTATAATCCTTTGATGCCCATTCCTTGATCAGCTTATATTCCTAAGGTTTAGCGTTGAATACTTATAAGTTGGAAAGTACTACTAGCGTTGTGGTGATTCATGGTCCCCAATGGTGGTAATGATAAGTGTGAATGGGTGGAGGTTGGGTAGATGTGGTTAAGGTGATGGTGGTTCTGGGTTCCATGAAACGCTCTTCTAGCAACCAAGGATGTGGTAAGGTGTGGTTGGAATATGGTGGATGTCGAGGTCATTTGCTCAATGAACAATTCTGAGAGAACTAGAATGTGATCATCTTTTGTCTCCTAAAGATATATCATTTCCCATAATAAGCAATGCTTTTCAAATCTAATGAACGATAATGCTCCCCTTGTCATTCCTCCATTATACTCAACGATTCTTCATCCATAGGCGTCGGTCCCTGTCTGTTAGGCATTTGTACAAACAATAGGGTAGACAATTGTGATCTAATAGACATGTGATTATTCCCAAGCTCATAGATTCACTGGTTTTCGAAAGATTTTTATAAGTGAAGGTTCTAGAAAAATAAACCAGTGTATGACTTCGAGTCTAATCACACTCTTAAAAGCGTCAGCCGCCTATAATTTCATTTTAGCACAAACAACAGATATGGAAATACCAGCAAATTTAGTTAAATCAGGCAACCAAGTATAAAGATTTCCAAAGCACATATTTTTAAACGAGTTCGAGCATAATACACATATTGACATATAAATCATGATATAAGGCATTGAGAAATCTTATGTATGTTCACAGAAATATATGTGAGTACCTCAAATGCTCAAAATATGTGAGTGGTGTATATGACTAAGGAACCTAGATAACCAAGTTGCTAGCAGGGCTCCATGTTTGCAAATGAAAGGATGCAGAGAACTTGAGATCTTAGATAATGGTGAAATAGATATATCAATGAAGTCCAAACAAGTGGGAGAAGGAAAGTTTCAGGTTTTTAGCAAAAGATTGACTTTAAAGTTCAAAAACCATGACTTCAGTGAATATGAAATTTAAGTTCCAAGTCATTTTTGAAAATCATTACCTTTTTGTTGACATAAATTTAAGAAAACTTTTAAACATGCTTTTTAGGGTTAACTACTACTGATACTATGTTAGACACGGGTTGCCTCCCGAGAAGCGCTTATTTTTGTTCGAGTCTCGAGCCTGACTCTAGCTCTATTTCTCAGAAAATCCTAGCTCCCTTGCATCCATCAGTAGACACAAGTGGTAGTATTGGCACATACCTAGATAGTTAAAGCAGGTTATTCCTAGGGTATGTCCAATAGGATGAGAAGGTGCGTCGAAGTTAGTGATTTGTTTTACTTGAGGTATAATAAATCTCTCAACTTCTTGTACTTTCTCAGTTTGGGTGGGCCGAATGGTTTGGTCAAAGAGGTTGATAAGCATCAAATAGATAGTATATTTTATATTAATTTATCCCTATATTTATATACATTTTATTGCATTTATATGATTTTAGATACTTATTTTGTTAATAATTGCATAAATGTATTTTAATTGAAGAATGAAGAAAAAGGAATAAGAACGAGACCAGAACTGAAGAATTAAAGCACTTAAAGAAATTAAAATTAAAGACCTTGAAGAAATGAAGACTAAAAGAGTTAAAATAAAGAATTGGGCCAAGAAGACAAAGAAGTCCGGTTATGAAGATTGAGAGTCCAAGAATTAAGCCCAAGCCCGAAAATGGAATATTCTGGAATTAACATTCAACCGGCAGTTGGATTAACCAACTGGCGGTTGAGCTTTAGGGTTTAAGGCGGTGCAGACACGTGGAGTTGGACCCGGATTCAAATTACTCTAACCGGCGGTTGGAGAACCCAACCGGCGGTTGGAAGGTCGGCCAGTAAAACTATAAATAGAGGCTCAAATTAACTTAAACGATATACGATTCAAGAATACTAAAACCGAAAGCTAGGGTTTTAGGACGACTTTAAGGTGCGATTTTGGAGGCAAAGGAGCTGGGGTTTGAAGTTTTTTAACCCTAGGAAAAGCTGGTTTGCTAATTGGTTCGGTTTCTTTATCCTTGTAACTTTATTAATCTTTTGGGTTATTTTGGATATTGTTTATTTAAATTAATTGCTTATTAGGTTTTCATTATGAATGTTTAAATGTATGTTTATTAGATTTATTATATGAATTATATGTTTATGTTGGAACTATATTATTGAATGCTTATTATACAAGAATTGTCTGTGTTATATTAATGTTGATAACAGTTAATTGATTTATATAGATAGCTTTACTAATCTTTTGAGTTTTATAAATTAATTAATGATTGTTAATTATTAATGTTAAGTAACACTGTAATTCAACCTAATCTTGGAATTGTATTAATAAACTGCTGATAGATCTTAATAAATAGTAATACTTTACTTAATCTTTGGGAGTGTTGCTATATGAAAATTATCTTAATCTTTGTGATTTTCTACATTAGTAATTCACCAATAATAATAGCCAACAAAGCAAATAGATATAAGTTGATATAATACGTTTAATAAATAATTGTTTAAATAGTTATAATCTTCTATCCAATTGAGTATTCTTAAGTTGTTCCTTAAAACTTATCTATTAGAATCTGTATCAAAAATATAAATATAAATATGTTCGTTCGGAACTAAAATGTCCCCCTTATCTTGTAGATTATTGTAAATTGGATCCTTGTATTAAATTGTATTATAATTGTAAATATCTGTAAGTAGAATAAATAGATAATTAGTTATAAATAAGAATAACGTTTCTTGTGTTCCTTGTGTTCGAATTTGGACTTACTTATTAAGCTATATTACATGAACGGGTCAATCTTGCCTGAATTGTGTGATAGTATTATTTAGTATTTCCTTAATTAAACTTGTTATTATAATTGCCTATACTTTAGCACACATCAAGTTTTTGGCGCCGCTGCCGGGGAACACTTAACCGGTTGAACTTTTGTTTTACCGGGGTAGCGGTGTATTTTATTTTAAACTAATTATATTACTTGTATAATTTTTATTTCTGATACATTGCAAAATCGATAAGAAATATCGGCTCACCCATTGAGAATACTGACAAAAACAAAGGTATAAGGAGAGTAAAGCCCTACCTCATTGATTTATCATATAAGAGGTAAGGTGCTTCTCGAAAGAGATAGGTTTTTAATAAGCTTCGCACTGACCTGTTTCTCCGCTTTTGTGTACTATCAATGGAGCTACCGAGATCTATTGATGAACTTTGTATTGGAAATCTAATAAATTAATCTTAACATGTTGTATAATTAACTAAATTGCATTACTAACAAATAGGAGAGTTGGGTTAGGTATAATTTTTCGAATATTTAATTTTGAATGTGTTTTATTATTAAATTATCGGGATTCATATTTACCAACTTGAATATTACTAACAAACTACTAACATCTACTTTTGAATTTAAAGTACTACTAAAATTCTGTTCTTCTTTGCAGATGGATGTATGAGCTGCACACTTCATCCGGATCCACTTAGTCCATTTGACGAACCAGAACGAGAATTTCAATCTAGAAGACGATTGTCATATGCGCCACCTAATTCGCCAGAACAAGGAATTTCATCTGACAAAGACGACTTGATATTTCATAACAATTTAGTCAAAACGGCTAAAAGAGGGTATTACTCCGATTCAGATTTAGATAGAGTACATTCGAGACAACATACAGTATTTCCAAGAGATTCTGAACCAAAACAAAGAGACATGGCAGACATAGCTAACATGACGCTTGAGGATTACACGATTCAAACTCGTGGAGATCCAAGACCGGGAGTGGTTAGGCCTGCTATAGCTAGAGAAGTAGAATTTGAATTAAATGGACAATTTCTAAAGGAATTGAGAGAGAATCCTTTCAAGGGAGAAGATAAAGAAGATGCAAACGAGCATGTTGAGAAAATTTTAGAAATTGCAGATATGTTTAATATTCCTAATGTTACAAGAGATCAAGTGAAGTTACGGGTATTTCCTTTAACATTAAAGGATGGAGCTAAGAGATGGATTAATAATGAACCAGCCGGATCTATTACTACTTGGGAAGATCTTCGTAGAAAATTTCTAAAAATGTATTGTACACCTTCAAAAACGTCAAAGATGATCGACGAGATTAGGAATTTTAAGCAGAAACCCGATGAATCTTTATATCAAGCTTGGGAAAGATATAAGGAGATGTTACATAAATGTCCACAACATGATTTAAATGTCCAACAAGAAATAACGGTATTTTATAAGGGAGTTGATCGAGCAACACGTCAACAGTTAGATGCACAAGGCCCAGTACCTAAGAAAACTCCAGCAGTAGCAAAAGCCGGAATTGAAGAATTAGCGAAACATTCTCAATTATGGGATGATGGTTCATCTGGAAGAAAAAGAATATCTGAAGATAGTGATGGTCTCGCAGCTATCACTGCAAAATTGGAAAGTATGGGAAGAGATATTAAGAAAGTAAATGAACAAGTTCATGCAATCAGGATTGGTTGTGAAATATGTGGAGGAAATCATCTAAAGACAGAATGTCCTAATAATGATAGTGAAATAATCACTGAAGAAGTTATGTATGGGGATTTTCAAGGAAATCCAAATTATCGTCAAGTTTCTAACTTTAGAAGAACTAGTCAACCAGGACAACAGTATCAACAAGGAGCACCAGGTTATTATGTCAAAACAGGACAAAATACCTCCTATAATGACAGAATGATAATACTAGAAAATGCATTGGGAAAAATGGCTGAGGCAAGTAATAAAAGAGAAGAGGAAACTAATACAAGAATGCGTAATAATGAAGCATCGATCAAACAAATTGAAGGATCAGTTCATCATATTGCTAAAGCACTACAGGAGAGATTTCCAGGAACATTGCCAGGATTTACTGAAACAAATCCAAAGGAGCAAGCTAAAGCAGTAATTACTAGAAGTGGTAAGAATGTTGACTCTCCTGTTATAACTAATAAAATTGTTGAGTCTGAACAGGTTGAAAAAGAAACAATTGATGAAGACATACAACCAAATAAAAAGAGCATTGGAGAAAATAAGGTTAAAGAAGTCATTAAAGACTATACACCCCCACTTCCATATCCAGCTGCTCCGAGGAAGGACAAAGAAGATGAACAATACCACAAATTTCTGGAAAATCTGAAACAACTTCATATTAACATTCCTTTTGTTGAAGCTATAGCTCAAATGCCGAAGTATGCAAAATATCTTAAGGAGCTGCTGACCAACAAAAGTAAATTGAATAATGTGACAAAGGTGACTATGAATGCGAGATGCTCAGCAATAATGCAGAATAAGCTACCTCCAAAAGTCAAAGATCCAGGGAGTATTACTATACCTTGCAAAATTGGTGAAATTGATATTGAAAATGCATTAGCAGATTTAGGTGCTAGTATTTCATTAATGCCATATACTCTTTATATGCGTTTAGGATTAGGAGAACCAAAACCTATTCGTATGTGTATTGAATTAGCTGACCGATCTGTGCAATATCCTAGGGGAATAGTTGAAAATGTTTTGATTAAAGTTGATAAATTTGTTTTTCCATGTGATTTTGTAATTTTAGACATGATAGAAGACCCTAAAGTCCCTATTATATTAGGAAGACCATTTTTAGCAACTACACATGCCTTAATAGATGTTTTTAGTAGAAAGATTACCATGAGGTTAGGGAATGATAAAATCGTTTTTGATGTTAATAATTCCATGAAATTTCCTGATTATGTGGATGCTACTTGTTATTATTTAAATTCATATGAATATATGGATAACTCTTCTTTTCAAGATTTTTTAGGAAAAGATCAATCAGATATAGGAATCCTTAATGGATGGACTGAAGAGTTTGACACTGCAAAGGATTTAGCAGAATTTGATAAGTTATTAGAGGAAGATGAAGATTTGGAAGAAGCAACCGTGGTTAATCAACAACATCCTGAAGAGGGAGAAACACAGCCAGTTGCTAAAATTATTAACCAGGAATTGATACCATATTCTGGGAATAATATTCCTTGTTTGAAGGAAGAGATATTTGAGATCAAGACATCTATTGAAGAACCACCACAGTTGGAACTTAAAGAGCTACCAGCACATTTGGAATATGCTTATTTACAAGGAACATCAGACTTGCCAGTTATAATATCCTCAAAATTGTCAAAATCAGAGAAAGAACGATTAGTTCAGGTTCTTAAACAGCATAAACAAGCAATAGCATGGAAAATAACGGATATTAAAGGAATCAGTCCTACGTACTGTACTCATAAAATCTTGATGGAAAAAGATTTTAAGCCAGTCGTACAACCTTTAAGAAGATTGAATCCGAATGTTAAAGATGTGGTCAGGAAAGAAATCATTAAATTGTTGGATTCAGGGTTAATCTATCCTATTTCAGATAGTCCATGGGTAAGTCCAATACATGTCGTACCAAAGAAATGTGGAATAACGGTGGTACCTAATGAAAAGAATGAATTGATACCAACAAGGACAGTAACGGGATGGAGAGTTTGCATTGATTATAGGAAATTAAATGATGCTACCAGGAAAGATCATTTTCCATTACCATTTATTGATCAGATGATAGAAAGGTTATCAGGAAAGGAATTCTATTATTTTCTGGATGGATTTTCAGGATATTTTCAAATACCGATAGCAGTTGAAGATCAAGATAAAACAACATTTACCTGTCCGTTTGGTACTTTTGCTTATAGAAGAATGCCGTTTGGTTTAATGTAATGCACCAGCTACATTTCAGCGTTGCATGATCGCAATATTTCATGATATGGTAGAAGACTTCATGGAAGTATTTATGGATGATTTCTCGGTATTTGGAGATTCATTTGATGCTTGTTTAGAAAATTTACATAAGATGTTGCAAAGATGTGAAGGAGCAAATCTAGTTCTTAACTGGGAAAAATATGATTTTATGGTTAGAGAAGGAATTGTTTTAGGTCATAAATTATCCAAAACAGGAATTGAGGTAGATCAAGCGAAGATTGAAGCTATTTCAAAACTACCTTATCCTACAAATGTAAAAGGAATAAGAAGTTTTCTAGGACATGCTGGATTTTATAGGAGATTTATAAAAGATTTTTCAAAAATTGCAAAACCGCTTAATCATTTACTAGAAGAGGATGCAAAATTTGAGTTTACAGATGAATGCAAACAGTCGTTTGATGCATTGAAAGAAAAGTTGGTATCTGCTCCAGTAATGATGAGTCCAGATTGGAGTTTACCTTTTGAATTGATGTGTGATGCTAGTGACTATGCAGTTGGAGCTGTTCTAGGACAAAAAGTTGATAAGAAGTTTAAGCCAATTTATTATGCCAGTAAAACATTAACACATGCTCAGGAAAATTACACAACTACGGAAAAGGAACTTTTGGCAGTAGTTTTTGCTTTCGATAAATTTCGTTCATATCTTGTCTTAACTAAAACTGTGGTTTATACTGACCATTCTGCTTTGAAGTATTTGTTTAATAAGCAGGATGCGCGCCCTTGTTTATTGCGATGGATTCTTTTATTGCAGGAATTCGATATTGAAATTAAAGACAAGAAAGGAGCTGAAAATGTCGTAGCTGATCATTTGTCAAGGTTAGAAAATCCGGGATTAGAAGTATTGGATGAAGAAGATATTAAAGATACATTTCCGGATGAGAAATTAATGACTATACAAGAAGTAATGGATATACCTTGGTTTGCGAATTATGCAAATTATTTGGTTACTAAAATTTTACCCAAGATGGATTACCAGAAAAAGAAGAAATTCTTTTCTGATTTAAAGTATTATTTTTGGGAAGATCCATTTCTTTTCAGATACTGTGCAGATGGCATAATCAGACGTTGTGTACATGGTGAAGAAGCTCAACAGATTATAAAGCATTGTCATGAAGGACCAGTAGGGGGTCATAATGGACCAAGTTACACTGCGAAGAAAATATTTGATGCAGGATTCTATTGGCCGACAATTTTTAAAGATACATATGCTTACGTTAGGAATTGTGATTCATGCCAAAGAGCTGGGAACATTTCTAAAAAAGATGAGATGCCACAAACAGGTATACGGGTTTGTGAAATATTTGATGTTTGGGATATTGATTTTATGGGACCATTTCCTATGAGTCACGGTAATAAGTATATATTAGTAACTGTGGATTATGTTTCCAAGTGGGCAGAGGCAAAGGCATTACCTACGAATGATGCAAGAGTTGTGGTAAAATTTCTTAAACAGTTATTTTCGAGATTTGGAACTCCTAAGGCATTGATTAGTGATCGGGGTACTCATTTTTGTAACACTCAATTGGAGAAAATATTGAAAAGATATGGAGTTACTCATCGAATTGCTACGCCTTATCATCCACAAACAAGTGGACAAGTTGAAAATACCAATCGTGCGTTAAAACGTATTTTGGAACGTTCTGTTGGTTCTAACAGAAAAGAATGGTCAGAAAAATTAAATGATGCACTTTGGGCGTATAGGACAACATTTAAAACACCTACAGGTTGTACTCCATATAGACTAGTATATGGAAAAGCTTGTCATTTACCAGTGAAAATAGAACACAAAGCATATTGGGCACTTCGAGAATGCAACATGGATACCGATAAAGTTGGTAAGCATCGCTTTTTACAGATACATGAGTTAGATGAGCTTCGTTTGAATGCTTATGAGAATTCAAGATTTTATAAAGAAAGAACGAAGAAATAGCATGATGCAAGACTTCGGGGAGATAAAGAATTCGTTGCTGGAGAACGAGTGCTTTTATATAATTCACGTATTAGGTTATTTCCGGGTAAATTGAAATCGAGATGGAGCGGACCATATGTTATTCACCAAGTTAATACAAATGGGAGTGTAGATTTGATATCGCTTAATGGGGGTATTTTTAAAGTCAATGGGCATCGTTTGAAGAAATACTATGAAGATAATGTTATTGAACATATTTCAGATATATCTCTAGAAGAATAGGAGATATGATTAAGTCGAACTTACCGACACTTAAACAAAAGTGCTTCTCGGGAGACAACCCGTGTTTATGTTTATATGTTATGTTTTTCTTTTTAGGTTGAACTTTGTGGGTGTGTTCACTGGAAACCCTCACGAGACTATAACTCGTCCACTTGGGATACCGAGGGGTTTAAAGGCTTATTGCATATGCTAAATGCAATCGTGATTAACTACGAAAGTGTGGATGTTGTATATTATTTTTCAAGAGATGGAGGAATCAACCAAGAAGATTTTTATTAGCCGATGATGAAATTTATAATTTCAGTCAGGGGAGTTTTTCTGTTCTATTTTTCTTTCCCTTACTCACTTTTTGTTTATCATTTTTATACAATGAGGGCATTGTATAATTTAAGTGTGGGGATAGGGTTCATAAGAAAAAGAATTTCTTTAATTAAACATTTAAGTTTCTATTGTTCTAAAATTTTTGAAAATTTAAAATTTTAAGTGAATAACTAAGTATTTATTAGTTAGAATACTTTTGTTAAAAGTTTTGTTTTGTATTTGAAAGTTTAGACTTTAATATGGATTAACTGTTTTGTATATATAATGTAAGCTACTTAATAAGGAAGTGATATATAGTTATATGATATGATGTACTAATAGGCAATCTATATGAAGATTTCTGAATTTTAAAAATAAAAAATTAATAATATAACTTGTTTATTATTTTATGATAAATAATATGATGTATGACATAAAAGTCTTAATTTTTAAATTTATTATGCAATAATTTTATATCTTTTTACTTATGTGAGTACATTTGGGGGTATATATTGATGGTTTCCTCTGTTATACGAAAGTATAGACCTTGTCTCTATTAATATATACTTAAAAATTAAGCAAACGCAAGTCAAAAGTACTTGAAAAGTCTTAAAATTTAAAGATACCGAATGAGGTCGCCAAAATGGTTTGACCAAGTCTGGTTTTGCTTAAACCTGAATCAAGTTATGTCGCTCTGTTGCATGAAAATGCAGACCTGTCACCAATGTCTTGATTCTTAAAAATGTATTTCATATATTTAATTGGAATATAAAAGTAAATTGTATAATTAAATTTAAAGGTATATCATATATGGAAATCATAAGTAATATACAAACTAACAATATAAAGGGTATTCAGAAATATGAGTATAGATTGTTTAAAGTGGACAAATATATTAGTAATCATTCATAGGTTATATATTACACAAATAATAATAATTTTATTTATACATTATAGTTATCCATATTAATTAAATTGTTTAAATTTCTAATTTATGAAACAGATTTTTAGTATTGGTATTATGATTCTTAAATATTAGTTTGATGCTTATTTTTTAAATTTTATTCAGTTTTCTACTTGAGGACAAGCAGAACTTAAGTGTGGGGATATTTGATAAGCATCAAATAGATAGTATATTTTATATTAATTTATCCCTATATTTATATACATTTTATTGCATTTATATGATTTTAGATACTTATTTTGTTAATGATTGCATAAATGTATTTTAATTGAAGAATGAAGAAAAGGGAACAAGAACGAGACCAGAACTGAAGAATTAAAGCACTTAAAGAAATTAAAATTAAAGACCTTGAAGAAATGAAGACTAAAAGAGTTAAAATAAAGAATTGGGCCAAGAAGACAAAGAAGTTCGGTTATGAAGATTGAGAGTCCAAAAATTAAGCCCAAGCCCGAAAATGGAATATTCTGGAATTAACATTCAACCGGCGGTTGGATTAACCAACCGGCGGTTGAGCTTTAGGGTTTAAGGCGGTGCAGACACGTGGAGTTGGACCCGGATTCAAATTACTCTAACCGGCGGTTGGAGAACCCAACCGGCGGTTGGAAGGTCGGCCAGTAAAACTATAAATAGAGGCTCAAATTAACTTAAACGATATACGATTCAAGAATACTAAAACCGAAAGTTAGGGTTTTAGGACGACTTTAAGGTGCGATTTTGGAGGCAAAGGAGCTAGGGTTTGAAGGTTTTTAACCCTAGGAAAAGCTGGTTTGCTAATTGGTTCGGTTTCTTTATCCTTGTAACTTTATTAATCTTTTGGGTTATTTTGGATATTGTTTATTTGAATTAATTGCTTATTAGGTTTTCATTATGAATGTTTAAATGTATGTTTATTAGATTTATTATATGAATTATATGTTTATGTTAGAACTATATTATTGAATGCTTATTATACAAGAATTGTCTGTGTTATATTAATGTTGATAACACTTAATTGATTTATATAGATAGCTTTACTAATCTTGTGAGTTTTATAAATTAATTAATGATTGTCAATTATTAATGTTAAGTAACACTGTAATTCAACCTAATCATGGAATTGTATTAATAAACTGCTGATAGATCTTAATAAATAGTAATACTTTACTTAATCTTTGGGAGTGTTGCTATATGAAAATTATCTTAATCTTTGTGATTTTCTACATTAGTAATTCACCAATAATAATAGCCAACAAAGCAAATAGACATAAGTTGATATAATACGTTTAATAAATAATTGTTTAAATAGTTATAATCTTCTATCCAATTGAGTATTCTTAAGTTGTTTCTTAAAACTTATCTATTAGAATCTGTATCAAAAATATAAATATAAATATAAATATGTTCGTTCGGAACTAAAACGTCCCCCTTATCTTGTAGATTATTGTAAATTGGATCCTTGTATTAAATTGTATTATAATTGTAAATATCTGTAAGTAGAATAAATAGATAATTAGTTATAAATAAGAATAACGTTTCTTGTGTTCCTTGTGTTCGAATTTGGACTTACTTATTAAGCTATATTACATGAACGGGTCAATCTTGCCTGAATTGTGTGATAGTATTATTTAGTATTTCCTTCATTAAACTTGTTATTATAATTGCCTATACTTTAGCACACATCAGAGGTCCTCAACACTCCATGATGTATACATCATTATATAGTGGAGAGATGGTTTGCAGGACATCCTAGATGCAGAACCCACCTTACTTCCTATGGTCTTTTGGTTGATGATAATGTTGTACTCTGGGCATGGAGGTGGGACAGAGTCCATTGACGTCTCCAATCTTGTAGCAACATTGTCATCAACTACTTGGGAAACTGGTATCTCTAAGGCAACAAGATGGTTTAACTAGATCAAGGGGTGATTCATCCTGAGAGATATGTGGGAAATCATCAACCACAACTAGTTGCAGGATAGTATTAACCACGTCGGTTTGAATTGGGATGAGATCATTCCTCAGAGTCGGTGCACATTCCTTCTGTCCTTTTGAAGCTGAGTCTTCATTGTAAATCTCCTCCTCCGGTTTCTCCATTTCTATCTCCTCGTCTACCTCGTCATACTCGTCACCCCGGCTTGAAGTTTCGAGTTGCAATGGTTCGGAGAGCTCCTATAGAATGAACTCTTCGTCGGTCTTGGACGATGATAGGTTAGGAATGGGTGGAAGTGAGGATTTAGAAGATTGTGTAGGTGTAGGAGTTGAAGGTAGTTTGCAACCAGACTCATTAGAATGAAAGTCTGTGTCAAGTGAAGTAGATGTGGTGTGTGTATTCCTATCATCTTCCGGTAGCCTAAAGTTGGGTCTAACTTGATTCCTATCTCCCTCATTACTTACTTGGACATATACTTGTTGTTCAGTTAATTTACTAGTGATGCGTTTAAGCAAGTCCTTTTGTTCTTTTAATGCTTGTTCAAGTGAGTTGTAAGGGGGGTGAGAAAGCAGCATTACTGCTGAGAGAGGCCAAAGATGTATCTCTCAAGTTAAAACTCTCGTACGGTTGAGGTTCAGATACAGGGTAAGATGATTATGGATAGACTTCGACTGGTTCAGGATAGTAAGGTTGGTATTGTTGTTGGAAAGCGTAAGGGTCATATTGATATTGTAAATGAGGATCTAGGTTCCCAACGTTATCCAAATAATTCCTACTATACCCTTGATAATCGTTATCTAAGTGGGAATCACTTCTACATCTATCTTGAACAAGACTATTAAATGGAGCTATTAGTTGTTGTACATTTGCCATTTCCCAAGTTTTTAGAGAACACACGAAGAAGGTTTAAGAATTAAGATTAAGGTGAGAAGGGAATTTAATCTAAACTATGCTAAGTTAATTAAGCTACGCTAATCTACGGGCAGAAAGTAACTTATGACAGGGATGGTGAATCCTAGTCAAAAGGATCTCTTAAAAACTAATTTATCTAAACAAGCTCCAAATCGTGCTACCGTCCCCGGCAGCGGCGTCAAAAACTTGATGCGCCCCAAATGGTCGGTCAGGAATCGTTTCCTATCGTTGCAGACCTCACGCTTACGGCGGCATCATGGGTAGTTTTGAATTTATAATTGTCGGGACCTACTCCTTCCGAACAACGTATTGATACTAGGTACGAGTACCTGATACTAGTAAGTGGCAAGGATGATCCAGGGTCGTTCCTCACGACGGTTGTGACACCCGACCAATTAGGGCTAGTTATTAGTGCCTAATCATTTTGTTAATACATGTAATTAGGATTAATTATGTGTATCATTATGTGTATTGATATATTATTATACACACGCACGCGATTTGGTTAAATCGTGCATTTACATATTCGGATGGATTCCGACATCATTAATACGGACGTTGGTGAACAAAATGTTAAATAATGTGAAATTATTTAATAAACTCAAAAATCTCTAAATATTATGTCGATAATATTTAACATGTAAAACGTATCGTATAAAGTATCACAAACGCGCGGAACGCGCCCGACAATCAAATGAGAACCAAAATATATTTTATAAGTTTAAAATATATCATTTCGAGTAAAACTTTCATTAAAAATATCGTATCTTGAATCGATATCAAAAACGTCTAGTTTAAACGTCACGCGATTAAACCTCCGTAAAACGATCATGCAAATCGAGGTCAATAAATAAACGGAACATTTTTATTAATGTTTTTAAGTATTTTAATAAATACTTCAATCAAAAATATCGAAATTCGAATCGTTATTTAAACGCGTGTATAAATCGTTAAACGTCTAAAAATACGTCGAAACGGGCAAGGAAACGAACACCGCACGGGGCACAAATTGGGGAACGAAAATTTGGGACTCCCACACTTTGGTGGGGCCCCTAAAAACCGGCTGCCCCCTCACACCCCCATCCATCTCCTTTTGCTTGTTTGAATAACCAAAAACCATACTCCACTTTCATTCTTCACTTACACACACAAACACCTTCCATCATTTCCTCTTTTTCTCTCAAACTCTTCCTCCTCTCCTCTCCAAAAATCAGTAAGAAACCCCCTTACATCATCATCTTAATCGACATTCATCATCATCAAGAGCAAGAACACAAAGGATTGGAAGCAAGTGTAACACCTGCATAATTAGGATAATTAATTTTTCCTAATTATTTGTAACTAGTTGTAATTAGTATGTAATAGGACTAATTACAGGCTCTATTTGTATATATAAGGTGATTTATATATATGTGTACGCACGCGATTTGGTTAAATCGTACAAAGTAACCGGATGGAATTCCGACATAAATTTACTTGGACGTTGGTGACAGAAATTAACTTAATTAATGGAAATGTATTTTGTTATATAAAATACACAATTGAACGAACATTATTTATATTTATCGCGACGCCATTTAAATAATGCAACAAAAACGTATTAACGCAAATTAATAATTTAAATATTTCGACAAATGTTTTTATTATTAATTTCAAAGTATTTTTATTTAAACACTCCAGTTACATTTTTAAACATAACTGTTTGGTTAAGAACTAAAAACAAACGATTAATCAATTAGGACACGGAGTAAACACTGTAATTTAGGGAGCGTTTTTCCCCTCCCTTGTCTCTTGGATCAGCCAACCCCACCCACACCCACTTCTTCCTCTCATTTTCATTGTTTCCAAAATACACACACACATAAACTCTCTCAATCTCAATTCATACCAAATTTTCGGAATACAAACCGACCCACGAAATTTACATATTCGGAATCACCATCACGAGTGGAGCAAGAATATCAAGACCGTTTTCATCATTTCATCCTCCGTTTGGCTCGATTTGCAAAAGTAAGAAATTCCTAAAATCTTAGATCTATTCAATTTGGTGTAATGTTTTGATGTTTTGATGTGTACACAACTTAGATATAACCTAATACATGAAGAATACACGATTTTATAGCTAAAAAATGGGTTAGATTTGCGTTTTTGGTCGAAAATTCTTGAAACCCGAAAGTTTCTGGGCTGGTGTTCATACATGCGACACAAGCCTTGTGTCGCATGCTGTGTCGCATAAACCCGTTTTGTCGCACCTTGTGTCGTACCAATCCTTTAGTGTCGTAACCTTTGCGACACAATATTGTGTCGCACTCTATGTCGCATACTATGTCGTATTTAATACGACACAACCGTTCTGTCGCTATTGAATTAGCATCGCAAGCTTTTTGCGACACAACCACTGTGTCGCAGAGCTATTGTGTCGCATCCTTCATGCGACACAACCCTTGTGTCGCATACAAATCCTTGTGTCGCAGCTTATGTCGCAGAAAACAGAAAACTTGGAAATTTTAAAGGATTTTCACTATAGAAAAGCCAAAGTTACTGTAGCAAAAAGTCAAATTTTACTGTAGCAATTCACTGTAGCACATTTACTGTAGCAAAGTCAACATTTTAGAATTTTTGCTACAAACCGTCACCAACGGGCCAAACATGTTTTCCAACAAACAAACAATTACAAACATACGGACAAACACTGGATATACTAGTTGTGTACAACTAAACGAAACGTCTCGTGAGACGCATACTTACATAACTTCATATGATTAGGCATTTGAAGGTTACGGGTTCAGAGAACCTACTTGCTTTACTTACTACTTGCTAATTGCAACTGATTACTACAAGACTCAGGTGAGTCTTACGGCCCCACTTTTACTGTTTTATCTTATTGGGGGAGATACATGCTACTACTATTTTCCTTGAACACAAGTACTAAACTGTTTACTATACCAAATGTAATTGCATGAGTTTACTTACAAACAGAAGTCTCTCCATCATATATCGTTAGTTATGGACTTAAGCGCGAACACTAGTTAATGGATCCATTAGGGAAATGACCCTCCCCACCCGGGGCAGTAGCGCTGCCACGTACTGATTTACACGTAGAAACGGGTGACTAATTATTCGTTACTGATGCTTGCTCATTTACGAGCATGTCACGGGAGCAAACTTATTACTTACGGGTTAAGCTTCGATTATGAGCCTCATGGCAACGGTATAAACTTACTTACTTACATTTGCGGATTGCAAATACTGGTTTACGATTTCTGGATTGAAATTGCTGATTTTACGCCTGCGGGCATTACTGATGAAATCTCGTGTTCAAAGCTGATATTGCTTACAAACCTGTGAGATTCACCAACCTTTTTGGTTGACACTTTTTAGCATGTTTTCTCAGGTACTCGGATGGAGTAGGATTACTCCAGGATTTTTAGCTAGAGTCGCATGATTTCAACACAACTGCATTAACGGAGATTCTTAGCATTATCTTTTGTATATTTTGATTATGTAATAGAATCTCCCGCTACACGCGCGGACTCTAGGGAAACTACATTTTTGTATACGAAAACACTAAGTTTTCAAACAATATATCTATGGAATGTAACTAATTTACAAACGTTGCATATAGATGTCGTTTACTTTATCTTTGTGCTGTGATATTTGATTAGTAACACCCCAAATTATGCTTCCGCAAAACAGTGAATTTCGGGGGTGTTACAGATTGGTATCAGAGCCTAAGGTTATAGTGAACTAGGTTGCATTTAGTGGGCCTAGACTATGACCGTTAGGCAGTATTCTCTTATTAGACATGACTGGTTCAGGAATTACAGCATACGACTTTAATTTAACATAGCCTGATCAACTATGTGCAATTAAGGAAAGATGATGTAAGGTCTGAAATGAATATGTTGAACGGGGATACGTTAGTTGACTCTGACCACGAGAGAACCGGACCATTACTTGATACGTGCTAGACACTAGGCTGGATATGATATATGTATATATATATTAGCCTCGTCTTACTTACACTCTGCCATAGGAATGGAAAACATACCACCTAATCCGTCACACTCTCACTCACATGGGTCACGGAACCCATGAGAAGCCAGGAGGAACACAAGGTCACCTCGAACCAGCCCCTATCCTGTTCATAACTCTCAGAACTCGGCACACCTCACGATGCCAGTGTTGGCTACCCAACTTCACCGTCAGGAGCAAAGGCTCGAACATCTCGAACGGGAACAACTCCGAATGACCTACCTGCTTCGCCAGGCACTTGATCACATATCCCAACTCCAGCGAGAACAAGAAGATACCAACCTCTCTGTAAGCATAATTCAGGACTCAATGACCGCCGAATTAGGTGCGGATGAACTTGTAAGAAACCGACTAGAGGAATGTGAACAACGTTCACAGGAGACTGAGGATCACTCTCGTGCACTAGCACAACGACTGGCTTTGCTTGAAGACAATGCCAGGCAGACCAACCGACTAGCAGAAACCGTGGACCGCCTTGTCGCGCTGATGGAACAAAGTAATCTACATTAAGACTAGTGTAGCCTTTATCTTGTAATCTTTCTCGTAATCTAATGACTATCTAGCGCTACTCTATAAACTAGTCGGATGTAACAATTCCCGACACCTTTTGTAATATCTCTGTAGGATGTAACCTTTGAACTCGCATTACCCATCAAATATTTCTTGATATTTCAACTCATAATAATTGTCATTTTTCCATGTTGATGTTATGTATTACTGCTTTTATACATGTACATCTGTGACAATTACAAGTTCCTACAAAATCTCATGTATCTTCATTTCTTTTATTGAAGAATCATGCCGCCAAAGACAAGACCATACACCGATGCCCAGATTACCTCCCTTATAACCCAGGCTATTACTGAAGCCTTGGCTCGGAATACTCCACCAAATTCCACGAGGAACAGCGATGCCGCTGAAACCCCTACTGCTAAACCCTGTTCATACAAAGACTTTCAGAACTGCAAACCTCTAAACTTTGCAGGTACTGAGGGAGCTATCGGTCTAGTACGCTGGATCGAGAAAGTCGAATCCGTATTTCTGATCTGCAACTGTGCGGAAGGAGACAAAGTTAAGTTCTCCGTTAGTACTTTTACTGACACCGCACTCACCTGGTGGAACACCTATGCCCAGACTGTGGGTGTTGCTAATGCTTACAAACTCCCGTGGGAGGAGTTGAAGGAGATGTTGAGGGGCGAGTACTGCCCCAGGGATGAATTGAAACAGCTGGAAATGGAATTCTGGAACCACAAGATGCAGGGTGATGACATCACCGGTTATACCAACCGTTTCCACCAACTGGCACTTCTGTGCCCAACCATGGTCGATCCTGAGTATAAGAGGATCGAGAAATTCGTTGATGGTCTTCCTGAGAGACTCCAAGACCTGGTAACTTCTTCCAAACCGGGTACTATTCAGAGCGCCATCCGTATGGCCCATGAGTTAACGGCAAATTCTGTCCGCCGCGGCACAACTTCAACCCCATCTGCAAACAACAAACGCAAGTGGGAAGGTAACCCCAACTCATCCAACCAAACCTCCAACAAAAAGCCTGAGTACATTAAGGCTTATTCATCGGGGACTTCGGAAAAGAAAGGGTACAGCGGGAACAAGCCTTACTGTTCCAAATGCAGCCGCCATCATGACGGTTCTTGCCCTTGCTCCAACTGCAAACAGTTCGTGCATCTAGCCAAGGATTGCCGAACCAACATTTCTACCCCCAACACCAATGCACCAAAGGCCTGCTTTGGGTGCGGAAATTCAGGGCACTTCAAGAAAGATTGCCCAAAGCTGAAAAACAACAACAACCCTGCTCGTGGTAGAGCATTCGTTATCAAGGCTGGGGAAGCCAGACAAGACCCGAATGTCGTGACGGGTACGTTCCTTCTCAACGACCTTACTGCTTCTGTATTATTTGATACCGGTGCCGATAGAAGCTTCATTTCTGAGAAATTTAGCCATTTACTTGATATAACTCCCACTGCCTTAGATGCTAAATACATTGTAGAATTAGCTAACGGCAAACTGATTGAGACTGATAGCATCATACACAACTGTACACTTAACCTCACGAACGAAACGTTTTCCATTGATTTAATCCCTGTCGAGATCGGCAGCTTCGATATTATTGTCGGTATGGATTGGTTATCCAAGCACCGAGCTGAAATCATCTGTCATGACAAACTCATTCGCATACCTCTTGTCTCCGGTGGAACCTTAGTCCTACAAGGGGAGACCGGTAGACGGAATCTGAATATTGTATCCTGTCTGAAAACGAGAAAATATCTACGAAAAGGGTATCAAGTCATCCTCGCACATGTAACGGAGAAGAAGTCGGAGGAGAAGCGACTTGAGGATGTTCCGATCGTGCGGGATTTCCCGGAAGTCTTTCCTGAAGACTTGCCCGGACTTCCGCCACCTAGACAAGTTGAATTTCAAATCGAACTTGTGCCTGGAGCTGCACCCATGGCACGAGCCCCTTACCGTTTAGCACCATCCGAAATGCAGGAGTTGTCTAACCAACTACAGGAACTCCTGGACAGAGGATTCATTCGACCAAGTTCCTCGCCTTGGGGAGCTCCGGTCTTATTCGTGAAAAAGAAAGATGGATCTTTCCGCATGTGTATCGATTACCGAGAGCTGAATAAGCTAACCATAAAGAATCGGTATCCACTTCCCAGAATCGATGACCTATTTGACCAACTCCAGGGATCGAGTGTTTACTCAAAGATTGATCTACGGTCGGGTTATCATCAACTCCGAGTCCGTGACAATGATATCCCAAAGACAGCTTTCCGAACTCGTTATGGGCATTACGAATTCCAAGTGATGCCATTCGGGTTGACCAACGCACCGGCCGTATTCATGGACCTTATGAATCGGGTGTGCAAACCATATCTTGACAAATTCGTCATTGTGTTCATCGATGATATCTTGATTTACTCTCGCAACGAGCAGGAACATGCGCAACATCTGAAAACCATTCTAAGACTCCTGAAACACGAAGAGTTATATGCCAAATTCTCTAAGTGTGAGTTCTGGATTCGAACCGTTCAATTCCTCGGGCACGTGATTGACAGCCAAGGAATTCATGTTGATCCCGCCAAGATTGAAGCAATCAAGGGCTGGGAGTCACCGACCACTCCAACCGAAGTGAGACAATTCTTAGGTCTTGCTGGTTATTACCGCCGATTCATCGAAAACTTTTCAAGAATAGCTGTTCCCCTAACCACACTGACTCAGAAAGATAAGAAGTTCGATTGGACTGATAAACAAGAGTCAGCTTTCCAACTATTGAAAAACAAACTTTGCAGTGCACCGATCTTGTCCTTACCCGAGGGCACCGACGATTTCGTAGTTTACTGCGACGCCTCACACCAAGGACTTGGTTGTGTGTTGATGCAACGGGAAAAAGTCATTGCCTATGCCTCACGACAACTAAAAATCCACGAGAAAAACTATACGACCCACGACCTCGAGTTAGGTGCTGTGGTCTTCGCATTGAAAATCTGGAGACATTATCTCTACGGTACGAAAAGCACTATCTTCACTGATCACAAAAGTCTCCAACACATATTCGATCAGAAGGATCTAAACATGAGGCAACGTCGCTGGGTTGAGTTACTTAGTGACTACGACTGCGAGATCAAATACCATCCGGGCAAGGCTAACGTAGTTGCCGATGCCTTAAGCCGAAAAGAACGAGTGAAACCCCTTCGAGTCCGAGCACTTTCTATGACAATTCATAACGAGCTTCCTGCTCAAATCCTTACCGCTCAACTTGAAGCACTCAACGATGAAAACTTGAAAAATGAAGCCTTGCGAGGCTTGGATAAACAATTCGAAATCAAACCCGATGGAACTCGATACTTCTCTAACCGTGTGTGGTTACCCAAATTCGGAAACTTGCGAGATTTAGTGATGGCTGAAGCTCACAAATCTCGATACTCTATACATTCTGGTTCTGATAAGATGTATCATGACGTCAAAGGGTTGTATTGGTGGCCTAACATGAAAGCTGACATTGCCTTGTACGTCAGTAAATGCCTAACCTGTTCCAAAGTCAAGGCCGAACACCAAAGACCCTCGGGGTTGCTCCAACAACCTGAAATTCCTCAATGGAAATGGGAACAGATTTCAATGGACTTCATCACCAAACTACCAAAAACTTCGAGTGGTTGCGATACCATTTGGGTGATCGTGGACCGTCTCACGAAATCTGCTCATTTTCTGGCCATCAAGGAAACCGACAAGATGGAGCGTCTGACTCGCATCTATGTCAAAGAAATCATCTCGCGACACGGTGTACCTATCTTGATCATCTCGGATAGGGACAGCCGTTTTACTTCTAACTTTTGGCAATCGCTACAAAAATCTCTTGGTACTCGTCTGGATATGAGTACTGCTTATCACCCGCAAACCGATGGCCAAAGCGAGCGAACTATTCAAACACTGGAGGATATGCTACGAGCCTGCGTAGTTGACTTCGGTACTTCTTGGGAAAATCACTTACCGTTGTGCGAGTTTTCGTACAACAACAGTTACCATACCAGCATAAAGGCTGCACCCTTCGAGGCACTCTAAGGGCGTAAGTGCCGATCACCTATCTGTTGGACTGAGTTAGGAGATTCCCAACTCATGGGTCCAGAAATCATTCACGAAACTACTGAGAAAATCATCGGTATTCAAAACCGGCTGAAAGCCGCACGTGATCGTCAGAAAAGCTATGCTGACATAAGACGCAAACACCTTGAGTTCCAGGTAGGGGACAAGGTACTTCTCAAAGTGGCACCGTGGAAGGGTGTCATTCGATTCGGAAAACGAGGCAAACTAAACCCTAGATACATCGGACCATTCGAAATCCTCGAAAGGATTGGTCCAGTGGCATACCGCCTGCAACTTCCTGCTGAACTTAGTAGCGTACACAACACATTCCACATTTCTAACTTGAAGAAATGTCTGTCTGACGAGACACTGATTATACCGCTCGACGAAATTCGAATCGATGATAAACTTCATTTTGTCGAGGAACCTATGGAAATCATGGACCGTGAGGTCAAACGATTGAAACAGAGTCGTATTCCCATCGTAAAAGTCAGGTGGAATTCTAGACGTGGTCCTGAGTTCACCTGGGAACGGGAAGACCAAATGCGACGGAAATACCCACATCTCTTCCCAGACAACGCACCGTCCGTGCACTCGAACTAATTTCGGGACGAAATTTCTTTAACAAGGGGAGAATGTAACACCTGCATAATTAGGATAATTAATTTTTCCTAATTATTTGTAACTAGTTGTAATTAGTATGTAATAGGACTAATTACAGGCTCTATTTGTATATATAAGGTGATTTATATATATGTGTACGCACGCGATTTGGTTAAATCGTACAAAGTAACCGGATGGAATTCCGACATAAATTTACTTGGACGTTGGTGACAGAAATTAACTTAATTAATGGAAATGTATTTTGTTATATAAAATACACAATTGAACGAACATTATTTATATTTATCGCGACGCCATTTAAATAATGCAACAAAAACGTATTAACGCAAATTAATAATTTAAATATTTCGACAAATGTTTTTATTATTAATTTCAAAGTATTTTTATTTAAACACTCCAGTTACATTTTTAAACATAACTGTTTGGTTAAGAACTAAAAACAAACGATTAATCAATTAGGACACGGAGTAAACACTGTAATTTAGGGAGCGTTTTTCCCCTCCCTTGTCTCTTGGATCAGCCAACCCCACCCACACCCACTTCTTCCTCTCATTTTCATTGTTTCCAAAATACACACACACATAAACTCTCTCAATCTCAATTCATACCAAATTTTCGGAATACAAACCGACCCACGAAATTTACATATTCGGAATCACCATCACGAGTGGAGTAAGAATATCAAGACCGTTTTCATCATTTCATCCTCCGTTTGGCTCGATTTGCAAAAGTAAGAAATTCCTAAAATCTTAGATCTATTCAATTTGGTGTAATGTTTTGATGTTTTGATGTGTACACAACTTAGATATAACCTAATACATGAAGAATACACGATTTTATAGCTAAAAAATGGGTTAGATTTGCGTTTTTGGTCGAAAATTCTTGAAACCCGAAAGTTTCTGGGCTGGTGTTCATACATGCGACACAAGCCTTGTGTCGCATGCTGTGTCGCATAAACCCGTTTTGTCGCACCTTGTGTCGTACCAATCCTTTAGTGTCGTAACCTTTGCGACACAATATTGTGTCGCACTCTATGTCGCATACTATGTCGTATTTAATACGACACAACCGTTCTGTCGCTATTGAATTAGCATCGCAAGCTTTTTGCGACACAACCACTGTGTCGCAGAGCTATTGTGTCGCATCCTTCATGCGACACAACCCTTGTGTCGCATACAAATCCTTGTGTCGCAGCTTATGTCGCAGAAAACAGAAAACTTGGAAATTTTAAAGGATTTTCACTATAGAAAAGCCAAAGTTACTGTAGCAAAAAGTCAAATTTTACTGTAGCAATTCACTGTAGCACATTTACTGTAGCAAAGTCAACATTTTAGAATTTTTGCTACAAACCGTCACCAACGGGCCAAACATGTTTTCCAACAAACAAACAATTACAAACATACGGACAAACACTGGATATACTAGTTGTGTACAACTAAACGAAACGTCTCGTGAGACGCATACTTACATAACTTCATATGATTAGGCATTTGAAGGTTACGGGTTCAGAGAACCTACTTGCTTTACTTACTACTTGCTAATTGCAACTGATTACTACAAGACTCAGGTGAGTCTTACGGCCCCACTTTTACTGTTTTATCTTATTGGGGGAGATACATGCTACTACTATTTTCCTTGAACACAAGTACTAAACTGTTTACTATACCAAATGGAATTGCATGAGTTTACTTACAAACAGAAGTCTCTCCATCATATATCGTTAGTTATGGACTTAAGCGCGAACACTAGTTAATGGATCCATTAGGGAAATGACCCTCCCCACCCGGGGCAGTAGCGCTGCCACGTACTGATTTACACGTAGAAACGGGTGACTAATTATTCGTTACTGATGCTTGCTCATTTACGAGCATGTCACGGGAGCAAACTTATTACTTACGGGTTAAGCTTCGATTATGAGCCTCATGGCAACGGTATAAACTTACTTACTTACATTTGCGGGATTGCAAATACTGGTTTACGATTTCTGGATTGAAATTGCTGATTTTACGCCTGCGGGCATTACTGATGAAATCTCGTGTTCAAAGCTGATATTACTTACAAACCTGTGAGATTCACCAACCTTTTTGGTTGACACTTTTTAGCATGTTTTCTCAGGTACTCGGATGGAGTAGGATTACTCCAGGATTTTTAGCTAGAGTCGCATGATTTCAACACAACTGCATTAACGGAGATTCTTAGCATTATCTTTTGTATATTTTGATTATGTAATAGAATCTCCCGCTACACGCGCGGACTCTAGGGAAACTACATTTTTGTATACGAAAACACTAAGTTTTCAAACAATATATCTATGGAATGTAACTAATTTACAAACGTTGCATATAGATGTCGTTTACTTTATCTTTGTGATGTGATATTTGATTAGTAACACCCCAAATTATGCTTCCGCAAAACAGTGAATTTCGGGGGTGTTACAGCAAGTTCATCATCCTCATCAACATCATCTCCACCATTTCACCATCTTCTTTGTAAGAACACATCTCCACTCTCACTCTAGATCTACTTGCATGTTGTTTGATTACATGTCTAGTAGCTCCATTAACAACATTATGTCCAAATTTATAGCAAAAACACGTTTTTCATAAATACACATAAATGACAGATTCTGCCCTCAAAAAGTCAGTCTACAAAATCAACCATAACTTGAGCTCTGTTAAGAGTTAGACAACGAATTTTTCTTTAAAAGTTGCGTATTGAAAATAGCTACAACTTTCGTGTTTTACACTTTTTCCAGATCCATACGTATTTTTGTATATATTCTGATCTTTGCGACTGCATGATGTTTGTTGAAAACCGAGTACGGTTCTTCCGTAAAATTTATTATCTATCTAAATGGACATTATAGATATTGGAAAAATCAGGTTATAAACTAGACACACACATGATCAGTTGGTAAAAATCATGGACATTAATTTGGACCAGAAGCTAGTGAAATCGAGTGGCGAAATAAACCGACAAAAACCGGAAAAATGAAAATCCTTAAGTTTTGACATGCGTATTAAAACCGACATCTCGAATGACTCCGACACGAACCGACACAGTTTATGAACTCTATGAACTGATAAATGACTTGGATAAAATCCTCAGGTCAAACCGTCATAGTTGACCACGTTTTTGACTTAGCCAAAATCTGACCAGACCCGAGTGACGCATGAACCAAGTGGTTTATGCGACACTCCATCAAGTGACGCCTGTTATGCCTAAATTCAATTGTTAGCGACACTTACCTTAGTGACGCCACACCTAAGTGACGCCCTTTACCCGACACTACGATAAGTGATGCCTAAATCAGAAATCAACATCATCCGACACTGAACCTTAGTGCCGCAACCTAGTGACGCCTTATGCGACACTTAACAAGTGACGTCAATAACTCACAGATTACAATTTTCTGCGACACTTACCTGAGTGTCGCTAATAGCCAACAAGTGACGCTATGAGTGATGCATAAAACAGAAACTCCAAAACTAGTTTTCACACTAAGTGTCGAACTCTCACAACTTCAATACTTAAAGACGATACAACACACGAAACATATACTTTGATAGTATACAATGATACAACGCATAATAATAATAATTTAAGATTATTATTACAAATCATCACCAACGGGCCGTACATGTTTTCAAAACTCAAACAAAACAATAAAACATTTGGACATAACTAGTTGATGGACAACTAGCATAGATGGTCTGTTGAGACATCTACTCTCTCATATAACCTTGCGCGTTTTGAACGCCCGGCAGGTTACAGTCTGCGGACACTCATTTGATACTACATCGTACTTGCTTGCTTTGCAAAAACACTAGACTCAGGTGAGTCTCATAGCCCCTCATTTTACTATTTTTAACCCAGGGGTGGGAATACATGCTCAGTTTTCATTTACATTTGAACACAAGTACTAAACTCGATATATTGACTGCATGAGTTGTTTTACCTAATCATGAAGCCCTCCACATCATAGTTTGTTAGTATGGATTTAGCGTGAATGTTAGTGGGTGGTACCATTTGGGATTGACAGTCCCTGTCCGGGGTAGTCGCGCTACCACGACTGCTGGTCAAACGGACACATTAGCATTTGTTCATAACGATTGTAGATTAGGCACTCGCAGGAGGCAACCTCGATCGGGCACTTGATTGTGATCCCGACACCTCAGTTAAGCTCAAACTATGAGCTCATGGCAGTAATATACACATTTTTATGATTGATTTCATACATTATTAAATCTTGTGGTTCATACATTATTATTACATCTTTACACCTGTGAGCTCATCAGCTTTTTAGCTGACCTTGTAGCATGTATTCTTAGGTACCCAGCAGTTGTAGGCTTGCACTCAGGATTTAGCTTAGCTCGAGTCAGCATGCAAACATCAGAGATTTTATTGCATTAATATATTTTGTATAAGTATTTATGAATAGAAATCTCTCTTATACAAACACGAGCTATTGTATTTGGTACATTCGATGTAAACTTTTAACGAATTAATGTATTTTGTTAAAATGACGCGTATAGAGTTGTTCATTATATCTTATGTGCTTGATTACCTTGATTAGTCGCACCCAAAGTATGCTTCCGCTAATCATGAATTTAGGGGTGCGACAGATTGATATCAGAGCCTAAGGTTTTAGTGAACTAGGTTGCATTTAGTGGGCCTAGACTATGACCGTTAGGCAGTATTCCTCATTAGGTATAACTGGTTCGGGAATTTCATCATACGAGTTTAATTTAACATAGCGTAGCTAACTATGTACAATTAAATAAATATGATGTGATGTCTGAAAGTGGTTATATCGAACAGGAATGCACTAGTTGACTCTGACCACGAGAGAAACGGGACTATTACTTGTTTGTGCTAGACACACTAGGCTATATGATATGTTTATATATATAGGCCTCACGATACTCACTCAATACTCTTGCCACAGAAATGGTGGACTCCTCTAACGTAGCATCACCTGGCACGAACAACCAAACTCAAACACTACCCACTACTGAGGAGATCATTACTATGTCTCCAACACCAAACTCTCCTGAACGACTTTACTACATCACTGGTGAAGCCCGAGTGATACGTACTCGCCCAAGGGGTACCGGATCGGCTCGAGCAAACCCTTACTCAAACCCCATCTCTAACACCACAACAGGTACTCGCCGTCCGGCATATGCCCGCCGATGGGACTGGCTACCCACAATGCTAAACACCTGGAAGTCTGAGGAAGCCATACAAATTCTTGTTGACCCCATGGATATCTCCCCATACACACAAGAACCTATCCACCATACTGTTCCAGTGCTAACTGCCCGACTCCACCGTCATGAGGCAAGACTTGAAAGCTTGGAACGGGAACAATACATTGTCCAAATGTATTGGTTGCGCCAATCACACGACCGCATTGCACAACTATTTCAAGACCAAGAAAACATGACAAGCACCCTAGAAATGATGCACCAACACGTCATTGACGACAGAGGCGCGACCGACCTCCTACTAGCAAGGTTGGAAGAATGTGAACAACGTTCACAAGAAGCTGAGGAGTATACCCGAGTCTTGGAACAACGACTAACCTTGGCTGAAGATAGCACCAGACAATCCAGCAGACTTGCGGGAACCGTGGACTGACTTGTCACTTTGATGGAACGAATAAACTTGCGTTAAGACTAGTGTAACCTTTATCCTGTAATCTTTAATTATCTACGTACAACTCATGTAATTCGACCGGATGTAACAATTCCCGGCATCTTTTGTAATCCTCATGTCCTGTAATCTTTTGAAACTCGTACCTTGTATCCAACGTTATCATCTAAATGAATTATGATTATCACTTGTGCTACTGTATATTACCTTCCTATATATACATGTGTGATATGTCATAACTTTATACAAACATCTCACACATCTTTTCGTCTTTGTTTATTCAAGCATTATGCCTCCGAAGCGAACGTTTAGCCAAGCTGATGTTGACCGGCTTGTTGCCCAAGGGGTAGCTGTTGAACTAGCCGCCAGACAACAACGCACTGATAGTGGCGAAACGCCAACTAACACCTCTACAGTCAAGCCCTGTTCATACAAGGACTTCCTAAATTGCCAACCTCTAAATTTCAAGGGCACCGAGGGTGCTATTGGTTTGTTACGATGGATCGAGAAGGCAGAATCTGTTTTCCGCATCTGCAATTGTCCTGAAGACCATAAAGTCAAATACTCCACCTGCACTTTCCTTGACAGTGCACTGACATGGTGGAATATTCATATTCAAACCGTAGGTATTGACACCGCGTACCAAACTCCCTGGGAAGAGTTGAAGAAAATGCTAAAGGACGAGTATTGTCCTAGAGATGAAATTCAACAGCTGGAAGCAGAGTTCTGGAACCTCACCACTCAAGGCAATGATATTGCCGGTTACACCGCTCGATTTAATCAGTTGGCACATCTATGCCCCACCATGGTTGATCCGGAATATAAACGGATTGAACGTTATCTCTGGGGACTTCCCCCCACAAATTCAAGGAATGGTTACTGCATCAAATTCCTCCACCTTTCAAGCAACTGTGCGCATGGCGCACAACCTCATGGCTCAGATTGTCCGTCAGGGGACACCTGTTGCCAAAAACACTGGGAATCAATCTGGAGATCACAAGCGAAAGTGGTCTGGAAACTCTAACCAAACTCAATCATCACCAAAGGGGTCTGACACTGTTAAGGCCTACTCATCTGGATCTGATTCGAAAAAGGGTTACACTGGAAGTAAGCCCTTCTGTTCCAAATGCCGTCGTCATCATGATGGTTCTTGTGGTACGCCTTGCAACAATTGCCAACGTTATGGGCATAACGCCAAGGACTGTAGAGCCACCAAAACCAACAACAATACCAACACCAGCACCTATTCCAACCAACCAAAATCCTGCTACGAGTGTGGCAATACTGGACATTTCAGAAATGACTGCCCAAAACTCAAGAACAAGGGCAACAACAACAACAACAACAACTCCCGAGGTAGAGCATTTGTCCTTAACTCTGAGGATGCCCGCCAAGATCCGAATGTGGTCTCGGGTACGTTCCTCCTCAACAACTTAACTGCTTATGTTCTGTTTGATACCGGTGCTGATAGAAGTTTCATATCTGATGAATTTTACCCATTACTCAACGTCACACCTATTGCCTTAGATGTTAAGTATATTGTAGAATTAGCTAACGGCAAACTCATTGAAACTGATAGTGTAATACCTAATTGCACTTTAAACCTAGCCGATGAACTCTTTCCCATTGACCTCATACCTGTTGAGATCGGTAGCTTCGACATCATTGTTGGCATGGACTGGTTGTCCAAACACCGAGCCGAAATCATCTGCTTCGATAAAATCGTTCGTATTCCTCTCGTCACAGGTGGTACTCTAATCATATAAGAGGAGACCGGTGGGATGAGATTGAATATCATATCCTGTATGAAAACCCGCAAATGCCTAAGAAAAGGTTATCAAGCAATCCTCGCACACGTTATGGAGAAAAAGTCAGAGGAGAAGCGACTCAAGGATGTGCCTATCGTTCGAGACTTTCCAGAAGTCTTTCCCGAGGAATTACCTGGCCTTCCACCGCCTAGGTAGGTAGAGTTCTCCATTGACCTTGTGCCCGGCTCAGCACCCGTGGCACGAGCACCTTACCGTTTAGCCCCATCCGAACTTCAGGAGTAGTCCACCCAGTTACAGGAACTCCTTGACAAAGGATTCATCCGACCGAGTTCTTCACCTTGGGGAGCTCCGGTCCTGTTTGTCAAAAAGAAAGACGGTTCATTTATAATGTGCATCGACTACCGAGAGTTGAACAAACTAACTGTCAAGAATCTTTATCCACTTCCCCGCATTGATGACCTGTTTGACCAACTTCAAGGGTCAAGTTTTTATTCAAAGATCGATCTACGGTCAGGTTATCATCAGTTACGAGTTCGCGACACCGATATTCCAAAAACAGCTTTCCGAACTTGCTATGGGCACTATGAGTTTCAAGTGATGCCCTTTGGTTTAACAAACGCACCGGCTGTATTCATGGACCTCATGAACCGAGTGTGCAAACCATACCTCGACAAGTTTGTCATCGTCTTCATAGACGAAATCCTTATCTACTCGCGCAACGAACAAGAACATGCGCAACACCTCAAAACCATCCTAGAACTGCTCAGACAAGAGGAGTTATACGCCAAATTCTCCAAGTATGAGTTCTGGATGCAAACCGTTTAATTCCTTGGACACGTGATTGACAGTCAAGGAATTCATGTTGACCCATCTAAAATCGAGGCTATCAAGTGCTGGCAAGCACCCACAACACCAACCGAAGTGCGCCAATTCTTAGGACTGGCTGGATACTATCGGCGATTCATTGAGAACTTCTCAAAAATAGCCCAACCACTCACGACACTGACTCAGAAAGACAAGAAGTTCGATTGGACTGATAAACAAGAGTCAGCATTCCAACTATTGAAACAAAAGCTTTGCAGTGCACCTATCCTTTCCTTACCCGAAGGCACCGATGACTTCGTGGTATACTGCGATGCTTCACACCAAGGTCTCGGTTGTGTGTTGATGCAACGAGACAAGATCATTGCCTACGCCTCTCGACAGCTCAAAATCCACGAAAAGAACTACACCACTCATGACGTTGAACTTAGAGCTGTCGTCTTTGCACTCAAAATCTGGAGACACTATCTCTATGGCACTAAGTGCACCATCTTTACCGATCATAAAAGTCTCTAGCATATCTTTGATCAAAAGGATCTAAACATGAGGCAATGTCGCTGGGTCGAATTGCTTACCGATTATGACTGCGAAATCAAATACCATCCGGGCAAAGCAAACGTTGTTGCCGATGCCCTCAGTCGAAAAGAACGCGCTAAACCTCTTCGAGTCCGAGCACTCAGTATTACAATTCACAATGATCTTATCATTCAAATTATTACCGCTCAACTCGAAGCATTGAAACCTGAAAACATCAAAAATGAAGCCTTGCGCAACATGGAGAAACAATTTGAAACCAAACCCAACGGAGTTAAACACTTCTCAAACCGAATCTGGTTACCCTGTTTTGGGAACCTACGCGACTTGGTGATGGATGAAGCTCACAAGTCCAAATACTCTATACATCCTGGATCCGACAAGATGTATCACGGCATCAAAGAGTTATGTTGGTGGCCAAACATGAAAGCTGAAATCGCATTATACTGTAAGTCCCCTAGTTTTAGGATCGATAACTTCGTTATCTGTAGTATTAAGGTGCGGAATCCCTCAATACGGTGTTATCTTACTAACAACGAATATGTTCGTATTGCGTTTTAACTAGACTTAGCTTTAAACAACGAATCGTCAAAGCCTAGTCGATAGGTTATGTTTTTCTCTGGTTTGCTGGAATCGCAGAATGTAAAAGTATCAAAAGTGTTATGTTTTTCACGATTGAAAAACATTAAATATGTCGTCTCAACTCGCTGCCGCTGGGCCTGCGAGTTGACTCGACTCGTTCTGCAAGCCCAAGCCCATTATGCTTCGGCTCGTTATGCCTATCTGTGTCCACGAGTTCAGTTCTCATCTCGGCTCGTTAGTCTCGCGACCTGAGAACTCGACTCGCAGCAAACGTATTTATTTCGTATTTAATTATTCGTCTAACTTAACAAAACAATATGTTTAACGAATATCACTAACAAAACAAATATTCTTTTACAAATCCAAACCAATATACAAACACAATAATAATTACACTAGTCCTATTTCAAGCTAGATCTGTTGTCACAATCTATGTCTCAACAGACTCCCCCTTGACAATAGCTCTAGCGTCTTTATCTTCACGCTTGTCTTTGGTCTTCATTTGTAAATCTTACTGCCTGCGTAAATCTTCATCTTGATACAAGTTTTAACCATCAACTGATAATCTCTTGCTAAATCAGCCCATTCAATAGTCGTCAAAATTCTGTTCTCATTTAACTTTAACAGATCCTTTCTCGACATATTCATCAGGTGTCGATGATCATAAACTCTGAAGATTTCTCTTTCACCACCTTCAACCTCATCATCAGCTTCAACCATAACAGCTTCTCCAGTTCCTGAATCCACGTGCCAACTCTTCATATTTCCCAAAATATCCTGTGGCATTGTCTTCAGTGGAATCTGCTGTATGCATCTAGCAGCTGGATAAACTTTCTTCCTTCTTCTTCTTCCTGTTCTTTGACTTCTCTCTTGTAATTTCACAGTCTTTCCCTTTCTTGGCTTAATCTGAACAAATTTATTCGTACCAACCTCATGTCTAATGATTCTTTCAACACGATCAGCATAATCATCACGACTTGGGTTGTTAATCTCTAATCTAGCCAAATCACGTATTTCATAACGTGGTAGAGAACTAAAAACTGCAAGCTTTCTTTCAAAATATTGAACTCCGTCAAACCTTTTGATTGCAAAAAGCTTTAGCTCAGAGTCAAAGTACCAACCAATAATCCCTTTACGTGGTACACGCTTTTTCGTAATATCAACTTCAGAAATTCCAATCTTCTTCTTCTTCTTTGGAAGTTTCCTAAGTACAACAGCAGGATTCTTGGTTTGAACAAGAACTTCTTCTTCTTCATCAGAGGTTGAATCATCAATATCTTCATCTATATTGACAATTGTTGGACCTTGTTCATTTTCAATAACAACTTCTGTCCTAGATGGGCTCACATGGTGTTCATCAATGTTTGCATCTAGATCTACACCCATGTCTTGCACATTCTCAGGTACAGCAGTCCAATCTGTAGGTGGTAGAAATTCTCCATCCTCAAGATCAAAATCAATGTCTTCATCTATCTCATCAAAAATATCATCTTCCGATTCAGATAGATCAAGCATCTCCAATCCTAAAAGAAAAACATAAATACAAATATATTAATAATTCAAATTCTTCATTGATTTCCCTGAACCAATCTAAGAATTTCTTTATTAATTCTTTTGTATATTTTAACCTAACATATAAACGCAATTTACATATAACTTATAAAATCTTTTATTGATTACCCTGAATCAATCCAAAATTTCTTAAGTCTACTTAACAAATATTAATTAATTCTAAATTCTAATGCATTGTGAATAATCACCAAACATTTAAATTTACTATTAATTAACTTATATAATTTCCAAGTGTTAATTGATCTAATTCATTATCAATTTAACCTTTAAATTATATATCATTTGTCTAGTTAATACGAATACATTTTTAACTTGTTAATTACTTATAAACCTTACGGTCTTAAGTCTATAATCAAATCTAAAATGCATATGTTATTATAAAATTATGACCGCCGAAATTAATCGGAACACGCCGCTCGACTACTCAATAAGTCAGAAGTCTTTCGATCACTATTTTATCTTAACATAATTTTATAAACTTAAATTACCAAACATATTTTACTTAAAATAATAATAACCCTAAGCCAAATATATTTACACAATAATTAAGTTTACACTTGTTCACTACAAACTATTACAAATATTACAGTACTAAGATAATACTAAGCTATCTTACCAGCTTCAGTATCACCCGATACAGTCTTATCTGCACTTGTACCCACTCCAGAACCACTAGCACCAGCACCAGACTCCCCCTGAATAGTAGCTTGCTCACTAGTCTTTGAAGGACCAGTCTGCTCACCACTCGGTGCATTGGGATCATCGTCTTTGTCTGAATCTCTCTTCCTCCTTAGCTCATCCTCTTTGCAAGACTCCAGATATACCAATATCTCCCCCTGAGCAGGCTGTCCTGAATGCGATCTCAAGACCAGACTCTCCAAAGAAGATAACTTCAGTCTCTGTACATTGAAGTCCGCAAGCAAAGTCTCATGAGTCTTCATCAACAGATTGTACGATTCACTCTGCTTGAGAATCTGTTGTGAAAGAAGAAGATTGCTCGACACCAGCTCTGGAATCTGAGAAGTAAGCTTCTCCAAATCCTTTACCCTCGACTCTAAGGATGTAATCCTTTCAGCATCAGTCGTTGGAGTAACAGGTATCGTTCTTGGTCCAGGCGGTGTAAGAGACTCAATATGCCAGTCTCTGGTAAGCGGTGTATGAGGTTGAGACAAAGCTTGCGTAAGCAAACTTGTCGCAAATCTAGCTGCTTTGTTCGTCGGAAAATTAGCTCCATGAACTAGATCAGCAACCTCATGCTGTAAAGTTAAACACAATTAAAATCAGTTATTGTTACAGATTACTCTGTCTCAAACTCTAATTAATTGCATAACACTCATAGTTATAGAATTTATATCTCATACTTGAAGCGGTAAAGACATCGATTCCGTAACCACCGGTGCAACCCTCTCTACCTGTGGTGTATCCTGAGAAACTGTATACAGAATTAACTGTCTCAGTTCAACTCCTGATAAACAACAAGTTAAGATTATTTAACTTTTATAATCAATACTAACCTTCTCTAATAGTTAGCGTTCTCGGACGCTTCATCAATTGAGCATCAATCTCCTCAATTTCATCAGTACCTTCCTCCATAACACTCTTACCCTTTCTCTTCCTTTCAGAAGCAGATGGAGGAGGAGAAGGTGTATGATCAGAATCTTCATCTGAAGCCGTCTTACCATCACGACCTCTAGATGATCTAACAGGATCCTAAATTTTAAATATATTAAACATTTATGATTAGCGTAAGCTCTATCATACAAGTTCTATATATTTAAGATTAATCAGATATAATACCTCAGTTGGTACAACAACTGATCTATCAAGCTGTATCTGCTCATCCTCAAGTAATATAACTTCTGGATGTGCAGCCTCAGCTTCAGCTTCCTGTTCGTATAATGATATTTATATTTTTAAAATCAGAAATAATATCCAATTTACTAAATATCTAATATCAGAATCATTATATAATAATATTATGCATCTATGATCAATAAAAACAATCTATCAACTAAGCATCTATATTATTACATAAATAAAAGATTACCTCAGGTGGTGCAAAATAACTATCAATATCCTGGAGCAATGGATTTGTCGCATCATCATTCTGCTCCAACACCTCTTGTACTACCTGAGCAGCAACATCTGGGTTCACCTGTTCCCCAGCATGTGCAGGTTGTGCCAAAACGTCCTCTAAAAGCTCTTGTGGATCTTCATGATGAACCACATCAGCTTCAGCAGGAGCAGCAGCAGCAGCAGGAGCTACGTCTAACCACCCATGATTTGGCGGTGCTACGTAGTTCGGGTCGACAATATACCCAAAAAGATCTTGCTCCTCAGGCTTCACAAGCCCTTCTCTTCTCACAGTCTGCTGAAACATAGCATTATACCCTCTGAGCCCAATAGTATCTACACGCAAGTGTGGCTCAGGAATAATAAGCTCTGGTAGACGAGCTCTAATAATCAGCATACAAAAACGTGGGTAAACCATAAATCGTGATCGAACAGAACCCGATATCTGTCTTACAATCTCTCCAAAAATGTAAGCACAGAAACTGTATGGTTTATTGTAAACCAGGGACAGTGCAGCCGATAGAATAGCAGGGCTTAACTCATCAAAACCACCCTTCTTCGGTGCAAAAACGGTATTCATCACGTGCCATAGAAACCTCCACTGACCAATCACAAGAGGCTTCTGGAATTGACGTCCGCGTCTATCTCCCGTATAACCCATACGTCCGATAGCTCCCTCTATGAAATCCATTGGATACTCAACATCCCCATTCTCTTGTTCCTCTGTACCAAACTGCAAAATCTCACGGAGATTTCCAGCACTGAACACAACAGGTTGTCCACCAACCGTTGCTCGAATCTCTGGTGGATTGACCGATTCGTCATGCTCTATACCCGTCCAGAAATCAGTCAAAATCGCCTGAGAAATAGGAGGATTTGCTGTAACAGCATACTGTATACGTGAACGTGCCAAAAATGAAAGCACCTGAGCTACTTTGCTAGCTCCCTTTGCACGTACATCCAGATCAACAAGGATGTTGTGACCTTTGTCAAATTGTCGAGCCATATCTGTAAAAACACAAATGACAACAACAATTCAAAGCAAATTAAAAATATTTAAACTATTACGTATTATGAATAGAGATTCATCAAACATCTTAGTTTAAATTTGAAATTATATATAACTTGTTACAAAAATAGTCTCAAGTCGTATATAAAAATTTAACTTATAACTAAAAGTCTTAAGTCTAATTTAAATCACGTTAGGTACTTGTTATTTTAATAAAAATCTCAAGTCGTTAACGTTAAAAATTATACCGCTAATGTGAAATTAGGACACGCCACTAATTTTCTTCTTAAATTAGTAGACTTTCGATATAATCATATAAGAATTAACACAAATCCATTTCATAAAAGTTATTACTTAAAAAGTCTTAACATTTATATCACTACTTTAAAAAATAAAATTTTTCTAAGTACTGGACTCGCATAAACTGGCCTAACGAGTTGAGTTCAACTCGTTTTGTTTATCAACTCGCTACATTGATCAACTCACTAATCTCATGAACTCGCTAGTCAACTCGCTGCGAGTTGAATCGAAATTTCAACTCGTTCGATGAACAGCCGTCGTAAGATTAAACTTAAAATCGATGATTTTGTTAGTTTTAACACGATCAAACGATACATTCACATCTATTACGGTTCGTTTAACATTAATCCTAAGGATTCGTGTTCTAACAATCCATTAATCATCGTGAATCGTTCAAAATTGAAACCGAAACCCTAAGTGCATAAAAACTTCGATTTCTCGTAAATGAAACGGTGAAATCCGTTGTATTTTACCTCAAAATGTTCGCAATCTAAAGGTGAATAAAATCTACGGATCAAAAACTCGTTCTCGTACTCGTAAAATCGAAATCAAACGAAAATAACTTTTTCGCCTCGTTTCGCCTGTAAGCGGATTCGCCAAGTTGAAGTGAACTCGCGAGTAATGTGAATTCGGTGATCTGTTGACTCGTTTGACCTTTTGTTTTATACCCTTTATCCGATCCGCAAGATTTCAAGTGGATCCGCAAGTTGATGTCAACTCGCAGAAACAATTAAAAACGCGAATTTAATGCTAAGTATAAATAAAAACCCGATATTTTACAAGTCTAAAATAAAATTATTTTTCACTTGTATTTGTCACGTTGTTCAACTCAAAAAGATACAGTATGATTTAATTCCGAAGGGTAAACATAAATAACACAAAAATTAAACATTAAAAATAAAACAAAATTACATAACCATTGGTATCAAGTACCATTTTATTAATCAATTGAAACAAAGTAAATATACAATGTAGATAAGATTTTATCTGCTTAGGGATCATATTAGAAAGAATAAGCAATTAATTATACATTTAAAAGTCTAAACAGATTGGTAGTATTCATACCTCATGAAATTCAAATAAATTACTGTAAAATTACAACTATATATATCATTTATACATTTATATTTATAAAACTATATCTTAGGTACCTTTATCCACATAGCATAATTAATAAATACATTACTCACATAAAGTGAATATTTTAATTATAGATAGTTCAAGACGATTACCGGTATTATGATCCACATAAACAAATTATACTCAATTTTCTAAGCAAACTCTTTATTGTTAGTATGAGTATTATCAAGTGCTTCCTATTATATGACATACTTAAGAATTCAAGTAAAACACATAACACTGCATCATTAAATTTTCAAGGTAGCGGTTACTAAATGATGTATCTTTTCGAAACATATAACATACACTTGAATTTTTACGGTTAGACAAATATCAAACATACTTTGAATATGCTATGTTATCTAAGTCTGTACGTAGTACAACAGAAGATTCCTTCTAGCATAATTCAAAATATATTTGAGAATATTAATTTAATTAAAGGTTTCAGTTCTGTACATAGTACAACATAGTTACCAGTAATTAAATTAATACCCATATTGCTACTATTTGTCACTTTAATTAAAATGCATGATAACAGTGTATGGTAATACCATCATTCAACATTTAAGACTTAATGTCATACATCATAGAATAGTTACACAAAATAATAAACAAGTAGTTAATTAAATTCTTAAGACTTAGAAAATTTCATATAATTTGCCTACCAGTACATCATATGATGAAGCCATCTAAAATTTTACTAAAAATAGACAAATTATAACTTGTGGATATAGGTGTATAATCAAATAAATATAAACACATACCTGATAGAACCGCTGTAGTTCTAAAGCAACTTTATTTGAACCTACTACCATATCATACTTAGGACTTAAGCTTTATTATTGTGAAGCTTATTCTCCTAATGTACTATCATTTCCCGTAGTTTTTGCAAATAAAAACTTAAATGAAGGCGATTCCCCTTAGGTAACAAGCAAATGAATGCCATACGCCTTTTTTTTTTTTTTTTTTTTTTTTTTTTAATAATAAACACATAAATACTAACTATTACAAGAATACCCTTGGAAGACTAATCACTCTGGATTTCTCATTCCGTTTAGTTGAACCAACGTCTCAAATCTTGCTCTGTCGAACGCCTTTGTGTATAAGTCTGCTAAGTTATCCAATGATGGAACCTTAACTAACTTTATCAATTTCTTTTCAGCACAATCTCTAATAAAATGATGTCGAATATCAATATGCTTAGTTTTACTGTGCTTTACTGGATTATTGGTGATCGACATAGTAGATTCGTTATCAATCATCATAGGAGTATTGGTTATATTTAACCCGTAATCCCGCAGTTGCTGTTGAATCCAAAGAACTTGCGAGCAACAGCTGCCAGCTGCAACATACTCAGCTTCACATGTAGAAATGGCTACCGAGGTTTGCTTCTTGCACTGCCAGGATACTAATCTACCTCCTAAGAATTGACATCCTCCAGTCGTAGATTTCCTATTCTGATTGCATCCTCCATAATCCGAATCAGTATAAGCTACGAAATCTAAGTCTCCATCAATCAGATACCAAAGACCCAGCTTAGGTTTCCCTTTGAGGTAACGAAAGATTCGTTTAACAGCTTGCATGTGTGACTCTTTCGGATTAGCCTGATATCTTGCGCATAAACAAACAGCAAACATGATGTCAGGCCTAGAGGCTGTAAGATACATTAGTGATCCGATCATGGCTCTATAAAGAGTTGGATCCACATCGCTATCACTCGATGTATCTGGACCTAATCCATGATTGACTGGAATTGGAGTATTGTAGACCTTACTTTCATCCATCTTGAAACGTTCTAATAGCTCATATGTATATTTAGATTGATGAATAAAGAATCCATCCTTCTTTTGATCAACTTGTAATCCTAAGAAGAAATTCAACTCTCCCATTGCAGACATTTCAAACCTTTTTCTCATGACTTTCTCAAATTCTTGACACATCTTTTCATCAGACGATCCAAAGATAATGTCATCAACATACACTTGTACAAGAAGAAAGTCTTTCTTTTTCCACTTCACAAATAGTGTACTATCAATTGATCCTCTTGTAAATCCATTCTCAAGTAGATACGTTGATAGTGTTCCATACCATGCCCTAGGTGCTTGATGTAATCCATATAGAGCCTTATTCAAACGATATACTCTATCTGGATACTCAGGATTAGCAAACCCTGGCGGTTGTGAAACATATACCAATTCTTCCACTTTGCCATACAAAAAGGCACTCTTAACATCCAACTGATACACTTTTATACCATAATATGATGCGAATGCTAAGAATACTCTAATTGCTTCTAGCCTAGCAACTGGTGCAAACACTTCATTGTAATCAATACCTTCTTGTTGATTAAAACCTTGAACCACTAGACGAGCTTTATTGCGAGTAACGATACCTTTATCATCTCTCTTACACTTAAATACCCATCTAGTTCCAATTGGATATTCTCCCTTTGGTAGGTCAACCAACTCCCATACTTGTAATTTAGAGAACTGAGATAGTTCTTCTTGCATTGCTTCTACCCACGAGTTTTCTTTTAAAGCCATTTGAACATTTTTAGGCTCGACTTGTGAGATAAAGCATGAATATAGACATTGATTAGGAATCCCTGTCTCTTTCATTGCAGTATACAAGCTTTGGTATTCAGAATTCTCAGACGTATTAGTTCTGGATTGATGCCTAGTTTGAACCGGAGTATTAATATCACCGATGATGTTTTCAACTGGATGATTCTTACTCGTTCTAGTTGTAGTAACTGGTTCAACTGGTATCTCATCTTCCAAATTAGTACCAATTTCTTCCAATTCAGGTACATCTTCCGTACGTGCTGAAGATATTCTTAGATGTTTCAAAGGAGTAAGTATGTCATCAAACTTTGTATGAAGATCATCAAGATCTTCTGTTTCTAGAGACTTATCCTCTGAAGGTTTTTGTGACTCACTTGTGGAAGCTTTATCTGAGTCAACAGTAGTCTTGATTCCAGACTGCTTAACACTCGATGTTGAAGCGGGACCAATATTCTCATCTTCAAACAATAAATGTTCAGCTATCTCTGAATCACTGACATAGTCACTAATAGGAACTTTAAATGATGCAAAAAGATCAGAATAATCAAATTGCCAATCTAAGCCCTTATGAACATCCGGTGAATAGCTTGTAACCTCAATATTATAAACTACCTCCAAACGTCCTGTGACTTTATTAAAGACTCTCTTATTTGGCGAATTGGGCATATAACCTAGGAAAAATCCTTCGTCAGCCTTCTCACCAAATTTTGCTTGATGTCCAGTCTTTAATATGGTGCATGAAACTCCAAAGGGTTCAAACCCTTTTAAGTTAGGTTTCTTATTGTTCAAAAGCTCATAACAAGTCTTGTTATGTCTCTTAACCGTAAGAACTCTATTAAGAACATAACATGCTGTATTCACTGCTTCTGCCCAAAAGATGACCGGAAGCTTTGAATCAGCAAGCATTGTTCTAGCAGCTTCAATCAACGTTCTATTCTTCCTTTCAGCAACACCATTCTGTTGAGGTTCATAAGGTGCACTGAATTGATGTAATATCCCTTTGCTTAAGCAATAGATATTCAACGTTGAATTCTTAAACTCTGTTCCATTGTCACTACGAATACGCTTAACTCTCTTTTTATAGACATTCTCTACTAGATCAAAGAACTCAATTAGAATTCCAGGAGTCTCATCCTTTGATCCCAAAAAGAATACCCATGAGAATCTAGAATAGTCATCTGTGACAACCAAACAGTACCATTTGCCACCTAGACTTCTCTTGCTTATAGGGCCGAAGAGATCCATATGTAGCAATTCAAATGGCGAGGAGATAGAGTTTTCAGTCTTAGGTCTGTGTGGTTTCTTGTGCTGCTTTCCTTTCATGCAAGGAACACACTTATCCTCAGACTCGAAACGTTTTTGTGGTACACCTAGAACCAAACCATTTTTGGTTATATAATTCATCTTTCTCCAGTTTAGATGTGCCATTCTCCTATGCCATAATAATGCGTCTGTTTCCGAAGCCTTGGATAATAAACATGTAGACACCATTGAAGAGTTAGGAACACCCATGTTGATAGCATAGATGTCCTTCTTCCTTGGCGCCCTCATCAATATCCATTCATCAGGAATTTTAAAACCTGGCTTCAGGACTAAGGCCTCCTATTCATTGAAATAAACTGGATGACCTTTATCACAGACTTGGGAAACACTCACTAGGTTGTGTGTAAGTTCTTCAACATAGTTCACATCCTCAAGAGTCAAAGTTCCATTTGAAACTTTTCCTTTTCCCGAAATTACTCCTCCTTTATCTCCTGCAAAATTTACTTTTTGCTTGAGACTATCCTTGAAGTCCTTCAGTAGACTTCTTTCACCGGTCATGTGCCTCGAGCATCCACTGTCTACATACCACCAACTGTCCTTGTTCACAGCATGCTCCTGCACATAACACAAAACACGATCAGTTATCAAGAGGGACCCAAGCCATTACGGTCTTGGTTTGTCCCTTATCATCAACAAACTTAAGCTCTTTAAAATAACCATTCTTCCCATCAGGAGCTTTGGTTACTTTCGAAGTAGCTTGAGTTTGTGGACGATCAGCCTTAAGAGGTGAATTTGAGGAGAACCTCTTAGGCACAAAAGTATGAGCTCTATTATGATAATTATAATTAAACTCATGTGATCGCGAAGTAGTGCCACTTTCATAATGACTATGGCCTCTACTTGGAGTTCTAAACCTCGACGGTGTCACATCCCTAGACTTATGGACATAATTATCACTTTGAGTATATGACCGTTTAGGTTTAGGTGGGGAGACACTATGCTTACCATCTCTTTTAAGAATGTTCACAGGTTTATTACCTAACTTAGGTTTGGTATCTAACCCGTCTACAGTCATATCAGAGTCGGTCTGTGTCTTTTCCTCAATCACAAGCTTATGTGGTGCTTCAGGCTTTTTGTTAGGACAACACGAAGCCACGTGTCCTTTTTGATGACATTTGAAACATGACATCTGCTTGCGTGATTTGCTCACTTTTGCTTTCTCATCCGGAGTCTTAGGCACTAAAGGTTTAAGCTGTTCCTTATCAACTTTATCATTAATCTTAGCATCGTTAATCACTCCACCCGATACAAAATGTATTTTGGTGAACTGAGAAGCCTTGCTATTATCTAATGATACGTTCTTAATAACATCTTTCTGTGCCTCTGACTGTTCAGGTTTATCAGCTACTAAAATCTCAGGATTAACTTCAGTCATCTCAGAGTCCTCAGGAATAGGAGTGTAATTGGCATTAAAAGGCGGGGATACATCATTGTAACCTAACCCAGTCTTGTCCTTTACACTACGTTGAGCATCTAACATTTTATCCATTTGAGATGTCCTATAATTCTCAAGTTTACGGTTTTGCTCAATTAACCTTAAATTAAGGTTCACTATTTCCTGATCCTTACTAGCAATCGTCTCATTTAAGTCTTTGATATTCATATAGAGACCATCTATGACAACAGATTTTTCACTTATGGTATCTCTAAGTTTTGTTCTATCCAACGCATCAGACTTAATTTTATCTTTTAAGACCTGTTTATCATCACTTAATCTACGAACATCCATAATAGCTTGATCAAGTTCAGATCTAACAGTCTTATAAGATTCCTTATCCATATTTAATTGTGATGACAGATTACTATTTGACACAGTTAAGACACTATTCTGAGACTGTAAATCAGTAACTAAGTAACAAACATCAGCAAGATTAAGAATATCTAAACATACCTTCTTCTTGTCAGTTTGTAATTCAGCCATACGTGCCACTAATTCTTCAGGACTCATATCTGGAGTTGAATCCATATATAGCACATCATCATCACTTGCCCTTTTTTCAGACTCAGCCACCTCTACTCTCTGTTCCATGTCAGTGGGCATGTAGGACACTGATCCAGCAGTTGTTTCTTCGATCTCGGCCATCAAAGCTTCTTCAGAATGAGCTTGCCAATCATACGAGCCATCCAACTGCTTCACCACTAAGGCTTTGGAAGCAAGAGTACTTCCCGAACCTTGTTTTCCTTGTGCTTCTACTTTAGGTCTTTGGCATTCTCTAGCAAAATGACCAATACCCTGACAGTTAAAGCATCTGACCTTGGTTTTATCAAACCCTGATCTATTGCCCAACACCTTTCTACCAGTTTTCTTGAGGAAATTCTTCACCTTTCTAGATATCAACGCTAGTTGATCTTGAAGTTCCAGTTCCTCAAGATAATCAGAATCTATCTGCTCATAATCCTCATCAAATAGAATAGGATCATTGATCTTTCCTTCTATGTAGTTCTCATATGATGCCACAAAGGAAGCAAGAACAGACAGTTGCTGTTCAGCAGATTTCACACTCATCGGCATCTTCTGATGCTCTTGAGGTGACTTCTCAGAATTCTTTCCCTTTGTCTCATCACCAGAGGAGGAAATAAAGCACAGATCTTCAGTGATCATTTCTCCATTTTCATTAGTATCACCAACTAACAGTGCAGTGGTCGAACTCGATGACGCAGTCGAAAGACTTGACTTTCCATGATACAGCCCAGGGTTCTGAACCTGATCAGAATCACTATCTCTTGACTTCTTGGAGAAATCATAACCTTTCAGCTTGTCAATGACTTGCTCTAAGGTCATAGTAGAATACCTAGTTTCGTTATCCTTAATCATAACACCATACATTTCCCATTTAGAAGGCAAACCCTCAAGGAACTTGTCGGTTTTAGATACTTCTTCTTCAAAAATTTCATGGTATTCTAATTCACTTAGCAGATGGTAGAATCGTGTAACATAGGCATCAAGATCTTCTCCTTTTAAAGCTTTAAACATAGTAAACTGCTTTTTAAGAAGACTCTTCTTGCCAGCTCTCACCTGTGGACTTCCCTCACCTCTTTTCTCTAAAGCTTCCCAGAGCGCTTTAGCAGTATGAAAAGACTTGAGTTGATGAGCAAGGGATTTAGGAAGACACATCTTTATGCAAGAATGTGATTTATTCTCATTTCTGTACGCTTCCTTCTCTTGATCACTCATGTTTGCATAGGTAAGAACTACAGTAGCATTTTGAACAGTTTGAGTAGGTGGGGTGTATCCACTCTTGATACACATCCAGATAGACAGATCATGGAATCTACAGTAAGATTCAAATCTGTCCTTCCAATTGTAGTAATCCTCGATTCTTAACAACTTAGGTGGAACGTTTGACTTTCCCACCTCGTGGTCCATTTCGATCATTCTACTTAAGTCAGACATCTTAAAAACGTAAAATTAAACTGTTTCAGCGAATTCAGAAATCTCAACTCGCAAGACTCAGCTCAACTCGCAATCTCAGCTCGACTCGCAGAATTTGTCGATTCGCAAGCCTCAGTTCGGATTGCTAAAAGATGTCGATTCGCAAGTGATGTCGATTCGCGAGAGATCTCGGTTCGACTTGCAAGCCTCAGTTCGACTCGCTAGTTCAACTCGGTTCGCAGGCGACGCTGGAACCCTAATCTCGACTCGCGAAACGGCTGTTAAACCCGAAAACGAATTTTTAAGGTATTTTTACGACCGAAACTGAGAAATTCGACTGTAAACTAACCCTAAAACTTCCAGAGAATGATTTTGATCGTTAGTATTGCAATAATGCACGTAAAAACGACCCGAATCAAAAACGCAATAAACTAAAACTCACGAACACACTCGTATCTAGCCCGAAAGCTCTGATACCAGATGTAAGTCCCCTAGTTTTAGGATCGATAACTTCGTTATCTGTAGTATTAAGGTGCGGAATCCCTCAATACGGTGTTATCTTACTAACAACGAATATGTTCGTATTGCGTTTTAACTAGACTTAGCTTTAAACAACGAATCGTCAAAGCCTAGTCGATAGGTTATGTTTTTCTCTGGTTTGCTGGAATCGCAGAATGTAAAAGTATCAAAAGTGTTATGTTTTTCACGATTGAAAAACATTAAATATGTCGTCTCAACTCGCTGCCGCTGGGCCTGCGAGTTGACTCGACTCGTTCTGCAAGCCCAAGCCCATTATGCTTCGGCTCGTTATGCCTATCTGTGTCCACGAGTTCAGTTCTCATCTCGGCTCGTTAGTCTCGCGACCTGAGAACTCGACTCGCAGCAAACGTATTTATTTCGTATTTAATTATTCGTCTAACTTAACAAAACAATATGTTTAACGAATATCACTAACAAAACAAATATTCTTTTACAAATCCAAACCAATATACAAACACAATAATAATTACACTAGTCCTATTTCAAGCTAGATCTGTTGTCACAATCTATGTCTCAACATATACGTCAGCAAGTGCCTTACTCGCTCAAAGGTCAAAGCCGAATATCAGAAACCCTCCGGTTTGTTACAACAACCAGAAATCCCACAATGGAAATGGGAGCAGATCACAATGGACTTCATCACAAAACTCCTGAGAACATCAAGCGGTTGCGATACCATTTGGGTGATCGTAGATCGTCTCACCAAATCTGCCCATTTCCTAGCCATCAAAGAAACTGACAAAATGGAATGCCTCACACGAATTTATCTCAAGGAAATTGTAGCACGACACGGCGTTCCCACCTCAATTATCTCTGATAGAGATAGTCGTTTCACATCTCACTTTTGGCAATCACTTCAGAAATCATTGGGTACTCGTCTGGATATGAGTACTGCATATCATCCTCAAACCGATGGCCAAAGTGAACGAACCATTCAAACACTGAATGACATGCTACGAGCCTGCGTAGTTGACTTCGGTGCAAATAGGGAAACTCATTTACCGTTATGCGAATTTTCGTACAACAACAGCTACCATACCAGTATTGGAGCTGCACCATTCAAGGCACTGTACGGTCGTAAGTGCCGATCACCTATTTGTTGGACCGAAGTGGGAGACAGCCAACTCACTGGTCCAGAAATCATTCATGAAACTACCGAGAAAATCGTTAGTATCCAAAACAGGCTGAAAGCCGCATGTGATCGTCAGAAGATTTATGCTGACGTGTGACGCAAACATCTCGAGTTCCAAGTTGGGGATCGAGTCCTTCTTAAAGTATCACCTTGGAAAGGTGTCATTCGCTTCGGCAAACGCGGGAAATTGAATCCCAGGTACATTGGACCTTTTGAGATCCTTGAAAGGATTGGTCCAGTGGCATATCGATTGCAGCTGCCACCCGAGCTCAGTAGCGTGCATCCCACTTTTCACATTTCTAACCTTAAAAAATTCTTGTCTGATGAGACACTCATTATTCCTCTCGACGAAATCCACATCGATGATAAGCTTCATTTTGTCGAGACACCAGCAGAAATCATGGACCGTGAGGTCAAACAGTTGAAACAAAGTCGTATTCCCATCGTTAAAGTCCGGTGGAATTCGCGGCGTGGTCCGGAATTCACTTGGGAACGGGAAGACCAAATGCGACTCAAATACCCACAACTCTTCACAGACTCCACTCAAAACACTACTTGAGCTAAATTTCGGGACGAAATTCTCTTAACAAGGGGAGAATGTGACACCCGACCAATTAGGGCTAGTTATTAGTGCCTAATCATTTTGTTAATACATTTAATTAGGATTAATTATATGTATCATTATGTGTATTGATATAGTATTATACACACGCACGCGATTTGGTTAAATCGTGCATTTACATATTCGGATGGATTCCGACATCATTAATACGGACGTTGGTGAACAAAATGTTAAATAATGTTAAATTATTTAATAAACTCAAAAATCTCTAAACATTATGTCGATAATATTTAACATGTAAAACGTATCGTATAAAGTATCACAAACGCGCGGAACGCGCCCGACAATCAAATGAGAACCAAAATATATTTTATAAGTTTAAAATATATCATTTCGAGTAAAACTTTCATTAAAAATATCGTATCTTGAATCGATATCAAAAACGTCTAGTTTAAATGTCACACGATTAAACCTCCGTAAAACGATCACGCAAATCGAGGTCAATCAATAAACGGAACATTTTTATTAATGTTTTTAAGTATTTTAATAAATACTTCAATCAAAAATATCGAAATTCGAATCGTTATTTAAACACGTGTATAAATCGTTAAACGTCTAAAAATACGTCAAAACGAGCGAGGAAACGAACACCGCACGGGGCACAAATTGGGGAACGAAATTTTGGGACTCCCACACTTTGGTGGGGCCCCTAAAAACCGGTTGCCCCCTCATACCCCCATCCATCTCCTTTTGCTTGTTTGAATAACCAAAAACCATACTCCACTTTCATTCTTCACTTACACACACAAACACCTTCCATCATTTCCTCTTTTTCTCTCAAACTCTTCCTCCTCTCCTCTCCAAAAATCAGTAAGAAACCCCCTTACATCATCATCATAATCGACATTCATCATCGTCAAGAGCAAGAACACAAAGGATTGGAAGCAAGTTCATCATCCTCATCAACATCATCTCCACCATTTCACAATCTTCTTTGTAAGAACACATCTCCACTCTCACTCTAGATCTACTTGCATGTTGTTTGATTACATGCCTAGTAGCTCCATTAATGATGCGTGTGAAAGCGTCTAGTTTATTAATTTATAAAATGGAAATACCTTATATATACTTCTCACACAACCAGGCAAGAATACCCGATCGAATGTTAGTATAGACTTGGTAAGTCCGAGTCGAACACAGGAACGGATGTCAAATTAAATAAATTGGGAATTGATACAAGTAAATAAAGCAGTAAGATAGGGTGCGTTTTAGTTCCGATCGAACAATTGAATAACAATTATAAAAGAAATGATTTATTAAATAAAACTTAATTATTAAAATGAAGAAATAATAAAATAACTTAATTTAAGAAGAGAATTAATTCAAATGGTAAAAGAAATGCATTTGCTTAGATTACTTTCCTCAAAATATGGAAATCACTTTATTTAGATTGCTCACGTATGGATTTTATTGTGCTATAACAAATGTATCAATTTTCCTTACAAGATAAATTGAATTAACACAATTAAGAAAGACATGAAGTTGTTTTCAACCCGCTAACAGTTCAATTTAACGTTGCCCACCTAATTGTGTTTTATATTACCTCAACACCGTTTATGTGATTTATTCTTATAACTTGAATCAACAAAGTCTATAACTATTTCTAGTTATCTTGTTCTTAAACAATTATTACCAATTATTAACCCTAACCCGTCAAACTCAATCTATTCGGTGATAATTCTCAATTAAAACCAAAAATCATCAATAATCTTATGATCGAAAGGAACTCAATCTCAATTAATCATAAAACACGTTAGGTAATTAACAATATTCATTCAATAACCAAGGTTCAACGAATAAACACATAAACATGAATAAAATCCAATACGATTCGCAATTTCAATAATCAATCCATCAATTAAGTATCATAATCTAAGCAAATGCAATAAAAACTCAGCCACTCATATTATGACAGAAAATCAGATTCAAAAGCAACATCATAATCATAATCGAATGAAATAAAATAATGAATTCGAACCGAAATAATGAGATAATGATTGAACGAATGAAAGTCTTTGATTCCTCAAGCTTCAATCCCTTCAAAATGCTCTGGAATAAGGGTTTTTTAATAGAGAATTCGTCTGGAGAAAACTGGTAAAGTTGTATGCAAAATGAGAGAAAAATGAAGTTTTTAGGGTTTCTGCCGAGGCAATCCATACGACGTATGGAATTCCATACGCCGTATGGATTGAAAAGCCCGTGGATCAGATCCGCGTAAACTGGCGGCCCGGCTCACTTCATCCATACGCCGTATGGAATCCATACGCCGTATGGATCAGAATTTCTAACTTTTTTCACCAGCGACCACCATTCTTCAATCTTTCTCATTTTTTACTTGTATGGATCAGAATTTCCAACTTTTTTTACCAGCGACCACAATTCTTCAATCTTTCTCATTTTTTACTTCTTTTCTTCAATTCTCTCACGTTTTCAGCTTCTTTTCCGATTCAAGCTCCAGAAAATTCCTAAATGCAAATATGAACGAAATGAGTATCGAATTCAAATAAAATGCATAAGAAATTAATCAAACTAAGGGGTAATTAGTACTATAAAATAGCACATTTTGGCGTTCATCAAACATCCCCCACTTGAATCCTACTTGTCCTCAAGTAGACTAGTAACTCAAAAATTCAAAACTTTAAATATGAACGGCAAACAATGCATAAAAGGACTTACAAACTACACAGCATTCGGCAAACCAAATTTTTATCTTAAAATCGATTCTACCTTAAAACTCAGCAATCAAGAAACTCTTCATGGGATGCCATTCTAAAATATTATTATTACACATAAAAGATAATTCACTCAGATTACCGATATTGTTGTCCACTTAAACAATCTAAATTTCAGAGATTGAGCTCAACTTATTATTATTCTAGCATGCCTTACCCTTGATTTTCTATAGCAAAATACTCTCATACAAATAACGTGTCACAATTCTCCAAATAATGAACATCCAAATAAATCAATCATTTTTCAAACCAAGACATTGGTGACAGGTCTGTACCTTAGTACAACAGAGCGACATAACTTGGCTTTGGTTTTTCAATTCATGAGTCTTTTGTACTCTTCATTATTTTCTTTTAATTTTCAAATATACTGACGGAAACCAGGTCTATACTTTCGTACAACAGAGGAGACAACACCCAGTATATTCCCAAATGATGATAACTAGGATCCCAAAATTATGGATTATAACACGCTATCATATAAGAATTAAGACTAAGGTCATACCTTGCTAAAAGATCCTCATAGGATAAATCCCTACTTAATTCATTACATTTCTTACTAGCTCAATAACCTTCATATAGATTGCCTATCGATACATCATAAGATGAACTATCTAATATTTAAAAATTAAATTTATTTCATTCTTTGCATTCCCAAAATGTGTTACAAGATTGCTAAACTTTACATAGAAAACAATTTTAAAACAAAAATTTGGGTTGAAAAATGACTAACACGTAGAATGCCTCTTAACCTCAATATTTTTCAATAGCTACCATTCATAAATTAAGGAATATTTCAATATTTTTCAATATTTTTCAATAGTTACAAGATGACTTCTTTTCCCCCATCCCCCACTTAGAAACATGCAATGTCCTCATTGCAAAAGAAAATAAAAATAAGGGAATAGAAAAGAAGTGAAACAGAAAACTCCCCTGATTTGAAGGCAATTTGCTTGAAGGACTTCGTTCAGAAATAAAATACAATAGCACACTTCCGTAGGCAACACGATTGCATTTAGCACATGCAATAAGCCTTTAAACCCTCGTATCCCGAGTGGACGAGTTGTAGTCTCGTGAGGGTTTCCAGAGAACACACCCACAAAGTTCAAACTTGAAAACAAAACAATAAAACAGAATACAAATTAACAAAATAACGGGTTGTCTCCCGAAAGCGCTTTTGTTTATCACGTCGGTAAGCTCGACATCTTGCTTCACCACTTAATTCAAATCCATCTCCAAATCACGCTTGGAGTCCCTTATATCACCATAGTACTTTTTCACTCTACTTCCATTGACCTTGAAAGTTTTTCCAGAATATCCTTGCAAATCAACAGCTCCAAACGAATAAACTTTCTCTACCACAAAAGGTCCTGTCCAGTGTGTCTTCAACTTACCAGGAAGCAAATGCATACGAGAACTGTATAGGAGAACCTTACCACCTTTTTCAAATAAACTCTTTGATTTAAAATGTGAATCATGCCATTTCTTGGTGCGCTCCATATATAATCGGGCGTTAACATAAGCATTCATTCCTAACACTTTCTCCAATTGTGCATTCGTAAGATGCGATTCAATATCACTGATCTAAACCTTCTTTCTTGAATATGGGATACTATGCCTAGTAATTCGCGTCTCCATTTTTATCGAAATTCCATTTGTCAAAATCGACTCTTCACTCTCCCTTAACTTAATGCCTTCATTTTCTAAATCTTTCTCGCACGTTGTCTCGATCTCCACAGGCAATTTATCGAACTTGTCGATGTCACGGATTGTCGCGAGGCTTCCCTTCCATCCTTCAAGAATCATTGGGTCTAAATCTACGTCATCCTTCAAACTTTGCAAACTCTCGTCATCCTCAGATAATTCTCTCATGCTAGCAAAGTAACAAGTCTCATCCACTGATTCTGGATATTGCATAGATTCATTCACATTAAATACAACCTTCTCATCCCCCAACCTCATGGTTAGTTTCCTATCAAAAACATCGATCAACGCTCTGGAAGTGGCTAGGAAGGGTCTACCTAAAATAATAGGCACCTTAGGATCTTCTACCATGTCAAGAATCACAAAGTCACAGGGAAACACAAACTTATCAACCTTGACTAAAACATTCTCAACCATCCCTCTGGGGTATTGAACAGAGTGATTAGCCAACTCGATGCACATTCGGATGGATTTAGGTTCTCCTAGCCCCAGTCTAGTATACATAGTATAAGGCATAATAGATATGCTAGCCCCAAGATCTGCTAGTGCATTCGCAATGTCCAAATTACCAATTTGACAGGGTATAGTGATACTCCCCGGATCCTTCATTTTTGGTGGCAACTTGTTTTGCATCATGGCTGAGCATCGCTCATTCATCATTACTGTGGTTGCTTCTGCCAACTTGCTCTTATTAGTCAAGAGCTCCTTCAAGTATTTCACATACTTAGGCATTTGGGCAATGTCTTCCACAAAGGGAATGTTGATATGAAGCTGCTTCAGATTCTCTAGAAGTTGATGATAATGAGCTTCATATTTTCCTCTCCTCAAAGCTGCTGGGTAAGGTGGGGGTGGCGCATGATCCTTCGCATATTGCTTATCCCTAGCAATTTGATCAGCTTTTGTGTCCACCCTTGAATTTCTGTCAACCTCAGCTTCCTTCTCCTTTTCAGGAAAAAGCTTCGACACATGATTCTTTTGAAACTTAAGGTTTTCATGAACATTTCCACTTCTGGTAGTCACTACCTTTGCATGATCTCGTGGGTTGGTTTCGGTGCATCCTGGTAAAGTTCCCGGGGATCTCTCTTGGAGAACTTTAGCTATGCTGGAAATGGTTCCCTCAATTTGCTTGATCGCCGCTCCTTGATTCCGAACTAATGCTTCAATGGCGTCCATCCGCTGTCCAGACTTAGCAATAAAATTCTCGTTAGCGATCAAAAACTTACCCATAATTTCTTCCAAATTGGGTTTCTTGTCAGGGAAGGTTGCCGAGGGTAGTTCCTTAGTGAAAAACTCTGGTTGAGCCTGGCTGAACTGGCGACCTCCTTCCTGGTATGGTCTTAGGAAAAATTCCCTTCTGCCTTGGCAGTAGGTTCCGTGAGTTTCCACACATTTAACTTCCTCTCTCATTTCTCCAGAATTCATTTCGGAACAATCCTTGACTAAATGCGTTCCTCCACAGTTGTCACACCCTACTTGGATTGCATGGACAGTCTCGGTCACTTTTTTTATGTCTCTTCCCATGCTGTCCAGCTTGGCAGTTATGACGGCGAGTCCATCATCATCGCTAATTGTCCTCTTTCTCCTAGAGGTATCATCATCCCATAACCGAGAATGCTTTGCTTGGTAGCGAATAGCTGCTAAGGCGTCCCTAGGAATCTTCTTCGGGGTATGTCCTTGAGCATCTAATTGATGTCTTGTAGCACGATCCACTCCTCTGTAGAATACCATTATAATTTGCTGGTTGTTTAGGTCGTGCTGTGGACATTTATGCATCAAGTCCTGGTACCTTTCCCACGCTTGGTGTAGCGACTCATCAACTTCTTGCTTGAAATTCCTAATCTCGTCGATCATCTTCGACGTTTTGAATGGCGGGCAGTACATCTTTAGAAACTTTATGCGGAGATCATCCCACGTGGTGATGGATCCAGCTGGTTCATTAGTAATCCATCTTTTTGCGGCTCCCTTGAGTGTTCTAGGGAACACGCGGAGCATGACTTGATCGCTTGTAATGTTAGGGATGCTGAACATATCGGCAATCTCCTCAATCTTTTCCACGTGCTCGTTAGCATCTTCTCTCTCCTCTCCTCGAAACGGGTTTTCCCTAAGCTCTTTTAGGAATTGTCCCTTTATCTCGAACTCGACGTTTTCTGCAATTGCGGGCCTCACAACTCCTGGGCCAAGGTCGCTACGCCTTCTGCTCGAATATTCCTCGAGAGTCATATTGGCAATGTCGTCTGCCATTTCTAAATCTGGTTCCGATTGATCGATGGGTGGTTCAAAGAGAGCTCGTAAATATTCTCCGAAATCGTCCTCCAAATACGAAGGGTAGAACAAGACTCTTAATATAACACAAATTATAAACTAACCCTATACACATATAATACAAATAAACAGGTAAATAAAGATTAAATTAAAAACTGATAATTTACAGAAAACAAATTCCAATTTATCCAATTGAATCAAACCGCTCCCCGGCAGCGGCGCCAAAAACTTGATGCGTGTGAAAGCATCTAGTTTATTAATTTATAAAATGGAAATACCTTATATATACTTCTCACACAACCAGGCAAGAATACCCGATCGAATGTTAGTATAGACTTGGTAAGTCCGAGTCGAACACAGGGAACGGATGTCAAATTAAATAAATTGGAAATTGATACAAGTAAATAAAGCAGTAAGATAGGGTGCGTTTTAGTTCCGATCGAACAATTGAATAACAATTATAAAATAAATGATTTATTAAATAAAACTTAATTATTAAAATGAAGAAATAATAAAATAACTTAATTTAAGAAGAGAATTAATTCAAATGGTAAAAGAAATGCATTTGCTTAGATTACTTTCCTCAAAATCTGGAAATCACTTTATTTAGAATGCTCACGTATGGATTTTATTGTGCTATAACAAATGTATCATTTTTCCTTACAAGATAAATTGAATTAACACAATTAAGAAAGACATGAAGTTGTTTTCAACCCGCTAACAGTTCAATTTAACGTTGCCCACCTAATTGTGTTTTATATTAACTCAACACCGTTTATGTGATTTATTCTTATAACTTGAATCAACAAAGTCTATAACTATTTCTAGTTATCTTGTTCTTAAACATTTATTACCAATTATTAACCCTAACCCGTCAAACTCAATCTATTCGGTGATAATTCTCAATTAAAACCAAAAATCATCAATAATCTTATGATCGAAAGGAACTCAATCTCAATTAATCATAAAACCACGTTAGGTAATTAACAATATTCATTCAATAACCAAGGTTCAACGAATAAACACATAAACATGAATAAAATCCAATACGATTCGCAATTTCAATAATCAATCCATCAATTAAGTATCATCATCTAAGCAAATGCAATAAAAACTCAGCCACTCATATTATGACAGAAAATCAGATTCAAAAGCAACATCATAATCATAATCGAATGAAATAAAATAATGAATTCGAACCGAAATAATGAGATAATGATTGAACGAATGAAAGTCTTTGATTCCTCAAGCTTCAATCCCTTCAAAATGCTCTGGAATAAGGGTTTTTTAATAGAGAATTCGACTGGAGAAAAGTGGAAAAGATTTATGCAAAATGAGAGCAAAATGAAGTTTTTAGGGTTTCTGCCGAGGCAATCCATACGCCGTATGGAATTCCATACGCCGTATGGATTGAAAAGCCCGTGGATCAGACCCGCGTAAACTGGCGGCCCGGCTCACTTCATCCATACGCCGTATGGAATCCATACGCCGTATGGATCAGAATTTCCAACTTTTTTCACCAGCGACTACCATTCTTCAATCTTTCTCATTTTTAACTTCTTTTCTTCAATTCTCACACGTTTTCAGCTTCTTTTCCGATTCAAGCTCCAGAAAATTCCTAAATGCAAATATGAACGAAATGAGTATCGAATTCAAATAAAATGCATAAGAAATTAATCAAACTAAGAGATAATTAGTACTATAAAATAGCACATTTTGGCGTTCATCAATTAACAACATTATGTCCAAATTTATAGCAAAAACACGTTTTTCATAAATACACATAAATGACAGATTATGCCCTCAAAAAGTCAGTCTACAAAATCGGCCATAACTTGAGCTCTGTTAAGAGTTAGACAACGAATTTATTTTTAAAAGTTTCGTATTGAAAAGAGCTACAACTTTTGTGTTTTACACCTTTTCCAGATCCATACATATTTTTGTATATATTCTGATCTTTGCGACTGCCTGATGTTTGTCGAAAACCGAGTACGGTTCTTTCGTAAAATTTATTATCTATCTAAATGGACATTATAGATATTGGAAAAATCAGGTTATAAACTAGACACACACATGATCAGTTGATAAAAATCGTGGACATTAATTTGGACCAGAAGCTAGTGAAATCGAGTGGCGAAATAAACCGACAAAAACCGAAAACATGAAAATCCTTAAGTTTTGACATGCGTATTAAAACCGACATCTCGAATGACTCCGACACGAACCGGCACATTTTATGAACTCTATGAACTGATAAATGACTTGGATAAAATCCTCGGGTCAAACCATCATAGTTGACCACGTTTTTGACTTAGCCAAAATCTGACCAGACCCGAGTGACGCATGAACCAAGTGGTTTATGCGACACTCCATCAAGTGACGCCTGTTATGCCTAAATTCAATTGTTAGCGACACTTACCTTAGTTACGCCACACCTAAGTGATGCCCTTTACCCGACACTACGATAAGTGACGCCTAAATCAGAAATCAACATCATCCGACACTGAACCTTAGTGCCGCAACCTAGTGACGCCTTATGCGACACTTAACAAGTGACGCCAATAACTCACAGATTACAATTTTCTGCGACACTTACCTGAGTGTCGCTAATAGCCAACAAGTGACGCTATGAGTGACGCATAAAACAGAAACTCCAAAACTAGTTTTCACACTAAGTGTCGAACTCTCACAACTTCAATACTTAAAGACGATACAACACACGAAACATATACTTTGATAGTATACAATGATACAACCCATAATAATAATAATTTAAGATTATTATTACAAATCATCACCAACGGGCCGTACATGTTTTCAAAACTCAAACAAAACAATAAAACATTTGGACATAACTAGTTGATGGACAACTAGCATAGATGGTCTGTTGAGACATCTACTCTCTCATATAACCTTGCGCGTTTTGAACGCCCGACAGGTTACAGTCTGCGGACACTCATTTGATACTACATCGTACTTGCTTGCTTTGCAAAAACACTAGACTCAGGTGAGTCTCATAGCCCCTCATTTTACTATTTTTAACCCAGGGGTGGGAATACATGCTCAGTTTCATTTACATTTGAACACAAGTACTAAACTCAATATATTGACTGCATGAGTTGTTTTACCTAATCATGAAGCCCTCCACATCATAGTTTGTTAGTATGGATTTAGCGTGAATATTAGTGGGTGGTACCATTTGGGATTGACAGTCCCTGTCCGGGGTAGTCGCGCTACCACGACTGCTGGTCAAACGGACACATTAGCATTTGTTCATAACGAGTGTAGATTAGGCACTCGCAGGAGGCAACCTCGATCGGGCACTTGATTGTGATCCCGACACCTCAGTTAAGCTCAAACTATGAGCTCATGGCAGTAATATACACATTTTTATGATTGATTTCATACATTATTAAATCTTGTGGTTCATACATTATTATTACATCTTTACACCTGTGAGCTCACCAGCTTTTTAGCTGACCTTTTAGCATGTATTCTCAGGTACCCAGCAGCTGTAGGCTTGCACTCAGGATTTAGCTTAGCTCGAGTCAGCATGCAAACATCAGAGATTTTATTGCATTAATATATTTTGTACAAGTATTTATGAATAGAAATCTCTCTTATACAAACACGAGCTATTGTATTTGGTACATTCGATGTAAACTTTTAACGAATTAATGTATTTTGTTAAAATGACGCATATAGAGTCGTTCATTATATCTTATGTGCTTGATTACCTTGATTAGTCGCACCCAAAGTATGCTTCCGCTAATCATGAATTTGGGGGTGCGACAACGGTAGAATTGAAGCAGAGCTCATTCGGATAACTTAGTAATTAAGATGGGTTTTGGATAGTTGGATTGGTTTTGTATTTGGTTTTCTAATTTATTAAACTACTAAAGCATGAAATAAAAGGGAAGCTAGCATATATGTAACACTTAAGGATGACGGAGACGTGGTTCACCATGATTTGGGATAGTGCATTACTGGGATGATGTTCATTATGGAACACATTTAGCTAACAGGCAAGTAAACTATAGGTATAAACACTAGGACCCTACTTCTTTAGATAGATTCTAAATCAGTATGTCATTGAGTACCTAGGCTATCGTGATTCTGATCAGAACAGGCTGCTCAACCCCCCACACTGTCCGATTAGGACCAGTGACCCATTAAGGGTGCAGGAATAAGGTAACAGACTGCCCTTGGGTTATTCTGACATTTCTTAACACCTAAGTCTAAATGTTATTATCTAATCGTGTACTGATTATTAACTTTGTATTCTAAACTATCAGTTTTGTAGAGTCTAGGGGTTTTAAGAATCCTGAACCACTGATGGGCTTGACTTTCATCTCTAGACTCATTCTCTTAGGTTTTATTAGCACAATTACTTCTGTCATGATCTAGAACTCTCCTTTGCGATTAGTCATTCATCCCTAGGAACACTAGCGGTGTACAATGCATTTATTTCCACAGTTTGCTAACCCTAGGTACAGCTACGGTGTACTTTAGTTAATGTATTTTCACAGATTTGTAACCAGAGGTAGACCTACGGTGTACTTAGCATTTCAACAGCTCTACGGTTCCTAGACCATATTCTAGGGTTTCTAGGTAGGTCACAATGTCGGTATCAACGGCTGTTTCCGGGGTTTCCAAGTTTGTACTACACCAGTGGTGTTTCCACCTCTATACCCAGTACTTTAGCCGAGTAACAAACATTGATTCGTACGAAAACACAGATAACAATCAACCATAACTTAGGCCTACAGCTAAGGTGATAGTCACGTGAAGGACTGGAAATGGTGATCCGTAAACTAAGTCTAGATGCATGATAAGTTTAGACATATACAAGGTTTAACAATTCCATTAATCATACCTAATTACAACAATCCAAATCATGGCAAACAATCAAGTAACTACTCACAAAGCATGGCAATAAACATTTCCAACATTAATAAATCACAAACATCAAACAAGAACATTATGACAAATTAATGTAAGAAAGGATAGATATTACCCGTAAATAATTGCGAGCAGAATAACACTTGTATTTCGCCGAATAGTATCCCAAGTATTATAGATGCTAGCTTCTACGAATTAAATTACATAGCTACTCCTAAAAGTGACGGATTCTCCCCCTAATCTTCCCACTAGTTTCTAGAGAGAGAAACTAGAGAGAGACTAGAGAGAGAACCTAGAGAGAGAAATAAAAGAAACTAAATCTAGAGAGAGTAGTGAGAGAGTGAAGAGAATGGAGTGAATGAGATGATCAAAATGAGGAGGTGGTGGTGAGTATTTATAGATTTGGCTCAACCGTTGATGCGCCCTCAGCCGTCGGTGTCGTCGGTGCTGTTGTAACAACCGAGGGTGCGATCAGGGTGTTTTAAAATTTATTTTGCTCGGGGCCTAAACCTCCGAACTACCTACTGGTACTAGGCACAAGTACCTGATACTAGTACGTGGTAAGGATGATCAGGGTCGTCTCCAGACGGTCGAATTTGAAACGGGGCTCGTTTGGATAATTCAGTCCTCAAGATTAGGTTCAGATAGTTGGTTTTGTTTGGTTTTTATCTAATTAAAATAACTAAAGCAATAAAATTAAAAAGAACTAGCTAGCATATAAGGAACAACTAAGGATAGGGAAGACGTGGTTTACCATGACTTGGAATAGTATAATATCGGGATTGTGTTTATGATGGGGACACTTTCAGATTAATAGATTGACAGACTTTAGTGTAAACACTAGAACCCTACCAATTAAATTCCCATTGGCATGTCACTAGGAACTAGGTTATCGTGATTCTGATCGGAGCAATACGCTAAACTCCCAATACTTACCTAGTTGAAAGATAAGCAACCTATTTTGGTGATTAACCGAGGTACATGAATAAAGCAGCATATCGTCTCATAGGTCCGACCGTTCTTAACACCTAAGCTTATCTCTCATTCTTCTAATAGTGTTTCTAATTATTAACTTGTTATGTTTAAATAATCAAATATGTAAGATCTAGGGGGATTGATGTATCTAAGTCATTTGGACTTTCCTTCCTAGAACTTGTTAATACTTTTGTTAAGCTCTAATTACTTTGATTTATGACCTAGACCTCTCCTTTTCAAACAGTTATACATCTCCAGATTATTCACAGTTTGTTAAAAACATGTTTCATATGAGGACCATGCCTTTCAGTAATAGACAGTGTACTTTACAAGGTAGTTCCACGGGTTCTTACGTCTAACATGCGGTCGAGAGTAATTGACAGTGAGGGTGACACTCTAAACTAACTAAATGTAAAGCAGTGCAGAAATGTAAATCTAATATATACAACGAGTGGTTTCACTGTGTCTTACTTATTGCATGTCATAGGCACAAATAACTACTTACCACAATTAAGGTTCCGGACTCCCTAATATCTAGGTTGCAGTCACGTGGATAACTGGAAAGGGTACTCCATAAATTAGGTCAGGTGCCATACATTTAAACAATAACAAAGTATAATAATTCCCAATCATATAAATTTCTTTTTATGAATTTAGACTATGTTGGAGTGAGTTGTTTTTACGATCCTATCAACTAACTAACGTAGAGTTGTCCGCAATCAGATAGAAGATATGTCACATGGATAGTAAACACAAACAATTACAATACACCGGAAGTTCTCCCAAATGTACTGAACATATTGGCTAACAACTACCCTCGAATCCTATTCCCCAATCTCGGTCGTCAGAGATGTCCGTATCATGGCATGGTCTATTGAATAAATAGTCACATAAACAGGTTTTACCCTACCGGAATAAGTTGGGGTAGTCTAGTCATAAGCGGTTGGCCAAACATGCCATCATTCGTTCATAATGTTATAATTAAACTATAAATAGAAATTCATTTAGCACATTTAAAGTATTGGTTCGTAATATAACTACCTTCGGTCGTTCTCAGACTTCCGTACGTTTGTACTCCGCCTAAAGCGTTTCCAGCACTATATCCGAGAACAGTCGAATAGGGGCCGTCATATTACTTCACAACATTTATTATCATCCCATTATAACTATTTAAATCATGGCAAACATATAAACAACTACTCGCATATCATGGCAATAGACATTTCTAATATTAATAAATCGTAAACATCAAACAAGAACATTACAATTAATTAATAAAGGAAAATAAAGATATTACCCGTAATTATTGCGAGCAAACGATGCTTATATTACTTCCGAATAATCCAAAGCGTTACATTGATAAGCTAGCTACTACTAACTATTACATAATTAATCTCATACTTATCTCTCTCCAAATTAACTTAGAGAGAGAAAGTAGAGAGACCCTGATCTTCTCTCTAGTTCTCCTCTAACTCCTAAGAATAGTGCTAGAGAGAGAGACTAGAGAGAAGAACTAACTATAAGAATAATTCTCCTCTAACTCCTAAGAGTAGTGCTAGAGAGAAAATTCTAGAGAGAGAAAGAGAAATATGCAAGAAAGGAGGTGCATATGGTGCAAGTTGAAATGAAGCCTCAAGCCCTCTATTTATGGGTAAGCTTTGGCTCACATTAGCACCATGAGGTGCATGTTAGAAAGCTTTCCAAAAATGATGTGTACAACACGAAAAGTAGGCGCACCGGGTACCGTACAACACGAAAAGTAGGCGCACCAGGTACCAAAAGTTACCAAAAACGGAAAGTGGGATGGGTACAAGGTGGCCGGCGTTGGGGGTCTGGTGGCCGGCAGTGGGGACACCCTGGCCGGCGGTGGGGACACCCTGGCCGGCGGCTGGGGGCACACCCCTGCCCCATTCGTCGTCTTTTACTTCGTTTCTTAATTCGCGCGTATCTTCTTCGTTATACTTCCGTTTGAGTTGATTCTTTTTTTGTTGGATTCGTAATTCAAAAACCAAGATTTTGACATAGGATAGTCCCTGAGATGAGGTCCCTAGATCCAGATATTACGTATGGATCATTTGGATCTTCCGGCGGGCGCGAAATCTTCATTTTTTACCCGTTTTGGTTGATTCTTCTTTTGTTGGATTCGTATTTTGAAAACGAACATCTCGGAAATAATGGATGTTGATGGAGGGAACTTTAGTCTTGAAATTTTGTTTTTATGCCTTGAATCTTCAAACGCGTGTGGAATCTTCGTTTTACATCCGTTTTGCTTGATTTTTCTCGTGCAACCTTGTTTTGACCATCTTGGCATAATGTCACTGATTTGTGCTATATTTGAGTTATAATGCCAAGAATCGTTCCAGAATGAGAGAGATATCGGTAGTAAAAACACGACTTTTTACGCGATATCAAGTATCCCACACTTAGAACTTTGCTTGTCCTCAAGCAAACTCATTCATAAAAGGCCTTTAGAAAGATTCTAGATACACATATCTTTTAGAAATACTATTTCCAAAGAATATAAAGTTACAGTTGAGAGAGTTCTTATGAGAAACTAAGGGTTTATAGAATTTGATACTTTCTTCAAGCAACTTGGATGGTAATCATGACTAGGCAATCCTTGCAGTGGGTCACTCAAATCACTCAGGTGTTTAGGGTTTCCTACTTTCTAGTGTCAATCACTCAGATAGCCAGTCATGCAGCATTCTCGTCATTGGCTTGATCAAGAATCAAATCTCCATCACTTTGGAAGAGAACGATACTAATCTTTCAAGACATCTTAAAAAGGAATCAGGTTTTTGGTTTTGAGAGATGAAGAAGGTGTATGGTGAGTAAGAAGGATAGTATTTTTGAGTTTTCTTTTCTTGTATCTTCTTGAAACTGGGTATTTTTCCGAGAAAGTCTCTTTTGAAATTTCTCAAATTTGAAAAAGACTTAATGTTGCAATCCTTTTTGGGTTTTAATTTTTCCTTTTCTGGACTTTCTTGAGTAGTGTCGGCATGTATATTTTTCTACTTTTTCTGCCGGTTTTACCAAGGAATATTTTTCTGGTCCGAAGAGTTTCTTTTGGCATTGGGTTGCGAAATTGTGTTGGCTTTTCTTGTGGAAATTTGGGAAATTGAGAGTGTCTATGAAAAGTTTGGAAGACATGACTTCCGTGGTTTCGGGATGAAGGTACAAAAGGGAGGTTTGGTTGGATAGTGCGTGTGGAGAGTGAGTGAATATTTGGTGGTAAGAGGGTGTTGGGATTCCTTAGAAAGTATCGAGATAGGTTGTACCTATGCCACGTATGGCACTCATTGGTGTGATCTCGAAGTGTATTGCAAGAGCAAGTTCTAATTCAAATGCATACATCGGCACACACATGAAACGAAAAGTGATGCATTTTAAAGATGAATGCTAATTATGGGCTGAAACCTCACGAATCGAATGTTTTGGTCTGTGTGCCTAGCCATGTGTTGCCTTTTTCGTCCGTATCTTATTCTAAGAGAACCATTTTGTTTCTTTGTTAAAACTCAATTCTTTCTGTAATTTATATTTTCGGAAAATAGAGGTTCTAAAGAATGTTGCTTTTGAATCAAAAATTTTGAAAACTTCTTCATTTTTAGCCTTTTAATGAAAATGTTGTTTATTTTACGGACAAGAGGTCAAACTTGCGGTTGCAGACCGTATATCCCACACTTAGAGGAACATTGTCCCTAATGTTCGAATCTATGTATTGAACACCTCTTGTCGAAGTATCCCACACTTAGAATTTCTACTGATTATGGAAACTATCTCTTAGTATTTTGTGGATTCCAAGGATCCCACACTTAGTGTTTGGGATATAGGTCGATATAATCTTGCAAAAACGGATAAATAAACTAGAGAAAGGAACGCAGAACTCCCCTATGACTGTGAGCTGAGGATCTGAGTGGTTGACTGTGTCCGCTCCAATGTTTGTTGAACTTGGTTGGCATCAGCCTTCATGCATTGAACTCAAGCTCCAGTAGTATAGCCTTTCTTTAACACCTCAACTATTTTTCTCGCGAAAATAACTAAGAACTAAAGGATAGATTGCAGAAAATGAAGTGATGTCGCCCTCCGGACACAAGCTTAATTAACCAATCAACACCAAATGTTGGATAGAGGTTTATGGACAGAGATCCTGATCTTCAAGAGCCGCTGCTGTAACTCAACTGCTCCTAATGATCTGAAAGTGTTGAATCCAATGACCATGAATCTTTATGACCCGAGATCTTTTGTCGACTACTGATGTAATGAATCTGATGTTGTTTTTTTATCGACTGAGATCTCCAGTTTCCAAATTGTCCCTGTATCTATTCCTTTGTATGAATAGTCCCTAAGGGTGATGATTGTATGTGTTAAGGGGTGGATGGATGGGTGAATGTGGGTGGATATGGTGATGATGGTTTAGGGTTCTATTATGTGGCAAGGTTTAGCTATAGGACTTGGAATTTGTGGGCACATATGATGAGTATTGAGTTGGTCAACTTGATGAACTAGTCTTAGACAACTAGAAATCATCTTCATATCTAGAAGTGTCATCACTTGTCCCCTGCAAAGCAATGCTCCAAATATTCTCATACTCAATGAACTGTAAGCTCCTCTTGTCGTCTTTCCATTATCTTTAAAGATTCTTTATCCATAGGCGTCAGTCCCTGTCTGTTACAAGTAGATCAAATAAACATGATCAAACAAGTGATTATCCTCCAAATCATAGATTCAGTGGTTTACGAAGAACCTATCAAAGTGAGTGCTTTGTAGATGAAACAAACCAGTGTATGACTTTGATTTTAATCTTACACAAAAATGTTAGTTCCCCTAAAATTTCACCGCAGCACAAATAGCAGACATGGAAATACCAGTATTATTAGTTGAATCAGGTAGCCAAGTAAAGATATTCAAAGCATATATTTTTAAACGAGTTCGAGCATAATACACATATTGACATACAAATCATGTTATCAGATTAAGCATTAGTATCTCATGTATGTTCACAATAATATATGTAAGTACCTCAAATGCTCGAAACATGTCAGTGGGTGTTTAGAATGACTAAGGCTCCTAACTCCTAGTAGGCTTCCATTTTTGTGAGTGAAAGGGATAACAAGAACTTTAGAAAATGGTGAAAAATAGATGTTGCAATAAATTCCAAACGATTGGGAGTAGGAAGTATTAAGGTTTGACATTTGACTTTTAACGAAGTAATTTCGCAAACCATCCATTTTTGTTCATAAAGATAGAAAACTTGAAACATTCATTTTAGGGTTTCATTTCTACTTATTGGGGTTAGTTCACTACTTAAACTACTTTAACTACTAATGATAATCCTATGTTAGACACGGGTTGCCTCCCGAGAAGCGCTTGTTTTTGTTCGAGTCACTAGCTTGACTCCAAACCTATTTCTCAGGAAATCTAGGGGGCTCCCTTGCATCCATCAGTAGATACAAGCGGAAGTATTGGTACATACCTAGGGGATTAAAGTGGAATATGGTCAGGGTATGTCCAATCAGTGGAAGAGGCATGGTAAAGTGAGTGATTTGTTTTATTTGAGGTAAAACAAAGCTCTCGACTTTTTCTACCTCTTGAGTTTTGGGTTGTTCGGGTTGGTCAAAGAGTTTCTCATCGAGTGACGTGTACGTCATTATGTAAGGGAGAGATGGTTTGTAGGGTGCTCTTGATGCAAAACCCACCTTGCTTCCTAAAGCCTTTGGTTGGATGATAACGTTGTACTCTGGGCTTGGAGGAGGGACAATGTCCATCAGTGTCTCCAATCTTGTAGCAACATTATCATCAAATACTTGGGTGTTTGTCTCTTCTAAGGTACTAGTGGAGTCAATTAGATCAGGAAGTGAATAAATCAAAGGGATTTTTGGGATACAGTCAACCACAACTGGTTGGGGGACGTGTTCAACCATATCAGTTTGAATGAGTTCACTACTCAGAGTCGGTATGTATTCCTTCAGTCCATGTGAAGCCGAGTCTTCTATGTAAATCTCCAGATTCGCGCTTTCCATCTCGATCTCTTCGTCATCCTCGTCACTCTGGCCAGAAGTTTCGAGTTGCAGTGGTTCGGAAAGTTCTTCTAGAACAAACCCTCTGTCGATCTTTGACGTTGATAGGTCGGGAATAGGTGAGATTGTAGGTTTAGAAGATTGGGTTGGTGTGGGAGTCGAAGGGATATTGAAACCGAACTCATGAAAATGTAAGTCTGTATCTGGTGTGCTAGGTGTTCCAGCTTGATTTCTACTCTCCTCACTACTCTCTTGGGCTTGTGTTGATAGTTCAATAGAGAATTTAGACATATTATAAGTTTGACTTCTAAGTATGTCTTCTTGTTCTCTAATCATTTCTTTAAGTGATTCGGAAGGAGGTGAGAAAGCAGCATTACTGCTGAGACAGGCTAAGGGCATATCTCTCAAGTCAGGGTTCTCATAGGGTTGTGGTAGGCTTACAGGGTGAGGTGATTGTGGGTAGATTTCGAATGGTTGGGGATAAAAAGGTTGGCATGGATGTGGTTGGAAAGTGTTTGGGTTATTTTGATACAGTGTTTGAGGATCTAAGTACCCTAGGTTATCCGAAAACATCATACTTTGGCTTTGGCATTCTCCATCTAAGTGGGTATTACCGCACATCCTACATCTATTTTCGATTGAATTAGCAAGACTTTGCATTTGATCTAAGCGTTCCCATTGTTTTAACATATCCCAAGGGTCAATAACAGGTGGCATAGGGAGAAGGTTTCAGAATTAAAGTTGGGGGTGAGAAGGGATCTTACTCTAAGCTAATACTAAGGTAATCCTAACTACGCTAAACTACGTGCAAAAAGTAACTTCTGATAAGGATGGTGGTTCCTAGCCAAAAGGATCTCTTAAAAACTAACTTATCTAAACAGGCTCCAAATCGTACTACCGCCCCCGGCAGCGGCGCCAAAAACTTGATGCGCCCTCAGCCGTCGGTGTCGTCGGTGCTGTTGTAACAACCGAGGGTGCGATCAGGGTGTTTTAAAATTTATTTTGCTCGGGGCCTAAACCTCCGAACTACCTACTGGTACTAGGCACAAGTACCTGATACTAGTACGTGGTAAGGATGATCAGGGTCGTCTCCAGACGGTCGAATTTGAAACGGAGCTCGTTTGGATAATTCAGTCCTCAAGATTGGGTTCAGATAGTTGGTTTTGTTTGGTTTTTATCTAATTAAAATAACTAAAGCAATAAAATTAAAAAGAACTAGCTAGCATATAAGGAACAACTAAGGATAGGGAAGACGTGGTTTACCATGACTTGGAATAGTATAATATCGGGATTGTGTTTATGATGGGGACACTTTTAGATTAATAGATTGACAGACTTTAGTGTAAACACTAGAACCCTACCAATTAAATTCCCATTGGCATGTCACTAGGAACTAGGTTATCGTGATTCTGATCGGAGCAATACGCTAAACTCCCAATACTTACCTAGTTGAAAGATAAGCAACCTATTTTGGTGATTAACCGAGGTACATGAATAAAGCAGCATATCGTCTCATAGGTCCGACCGTTCTTAACACCTAAGCTTATCTCTCATTCTTCTAATAGTGTTTCTAATTATTAACTTGTTATGTTTAAATAATCAAATATGTAAGATCTAGGGGGATTGATGTATCTAAGTCATTTGGACTTTCCTTCCTAGAACTTGTTAATACTTTTGTTAAGCTCTAATTACTTTGATTTATGACCTAGACCTCTCCTTTTCAAACAGTTATACATCTCCAGAATATTCACAGTTTGTTAAAAACATGTTTCATATGAGGACCATGCCTTTCAGTAATAGACAGTGTACTTTACAGGGTAGTTCCACGGGTTCTTACGTCTAACAAGCGGTCGAGAGTAATTGACAGTGAGGGTGACACTCTAAACTAACTAAATGTAAAGCAGTGCAGAAATATAAATCTAATATATACAACGAGTGGTTTCACTGTGTCTTACTTATTGCATGTCATAGGCACAAATAACTACTTACCACAATTAAGGTTCCAGACTCCCTAATATCTAGGTTGCAGTCACGTAGATAACTGGAAAGGGTACTCCATAAATTAGGTCAGGTGCCATACATTTAAACAATAACAAAGTATAATAATTCCCAATCATATAAATTTCTTTTTATGAATTTAGACTATGTTGGAGTGAGTTGTTTTTACGATCCTATCAACTAACTAACGTAGAGTTGTCCGCAATCAGATAGAAGATATGTCACATGGATAGTAAACACAAACAATTACAATACACCGGAAGTTCTCCCAAATGTACTGAACATATTGGCTAACAACTACCCTCGAATCCTATTCCACAATCTCGGTCGTCAGAGATGTCCGTATCATGGCATGGTCTATTGAATAAATAGTCACATAAACAGGTTTTACCCTACCGGAATAAGTTGGGGTAGTCAGGTCATAAGCGGTTGGCCAAACATGCCATCATTCGTTCATAATGTTATAATTAAACTATAAATAGAAATTCATTTAGCACATTTAAAGTATTGGTCCGTAATATAACTACCTTCGGTCGTTCTCAGACTTCCGTACGTTTGTACTCCGCCTAAAGCGTTTCCAGCACTATATCCGAGAACAGTCGAATAGGGGCCGTCATATTACTTCACAACATTTATTATCATCCCATTATCACTATTTAAATCATGGCAAACATATAAACAACTACTCGCATATCATGGCAATAGACATTTCTAATATTAATAAATCGTAAACATCAAACAAGAACATTACAATTAATTAATAAAGGAAAAGAAAGATATTACCCGTAATTATTGCGAGCAAACGATGCTTATATTACTTCCGAATAATCCAAAGCGTTACATTGATAAGCTAGCTACTACTAACTATTACATAATTAATCTCATACTTATCTCTCTCCAAATTAACTTAGAGAGAGAAAGTAGAGAGACCCTAATCTTCTCTCTAGTTCTCCTCTAACTCCTAAGAGTAGTGCTAGAGAGAGAGACTAGAGAGAAGAACTAACTATAAGAATAATTCTCCTCTAACTCCTAAGAGTAGTGCTAGAGAGAGAATTCTAGATAGAGAAAGAGAAATATGCAAGAAAGGAGGTGCATATGGTGCAAGTTGAAATGAAGCCTCAAGCCCTCTATTTATAGGTGAGCTTTGGCTCACATTAGCACCATGAGGTTCATGTTAGAAAGCTTTACAAAAATGGTGTGTACAACACGAAAAGTAGACGCACCGGGTACCGTACAACACGAAAAGTAGGCGCACCAGGTACCAAAAGTTACCAAAAATGGAAAGTGGGATGGGTACAAGGTGGCCGGCGTTGGGGGCCTGGTGGCCGGCGCTGGGGGCACCCTGGCAGGCGGCTGGGGGCACACCCCTGCCCCGTTCGTCGTCTTTTTCTTCGTTTCTTAATTCGCGTGTATCTTCTTCGTTATACGTCCGTTTGAGTTGATTCTTTTTTTGTTGGATTCGTAATTCAAAAATGAAGATTTTGACATAGGATAGTCCCTGAGATGAGGTCCCTAGCTCCATATATTGCGTACGGATCATTTGAATCTTCCGGCGGGCGCGAAATCTTCATTTTTTACCCGTTTTGGTTGATTCTTCTTTTGTTGGATTTGTATTTTGAAAACGAACATCTTGGAAATAATGGATGTTGATGGAGGGCACTTTAGTCTTGAAATCTCATTTTTATGCCTTGAATCTTCAAACGCGTGTGGAATCTTCGTTTTACATCCGTTTTGCTTGATTTTTCTCGTGCAACCTTGTTTTGACCATCTTGGCATAATGTCACTGATTTGTGCTATATTTGAGTTATAATGCTAAGAATTGTTCCAGAATGTGAGAGATATCGGTAGTAAAAACATGACTTTTTACGCGATATCAACCGTATTCCTCAATCGTATTCCTACCTCCAAAATCTCAACCGTATTTCTCAATCGTATCAAAATCCTATTTTGTACGGGCAAGACACACAATACGGGAGGTCCTGGCCTTATTTCGGGTGAGATGTAGGGGTTACGGGCGAGCACCAACCGTATACGGTTGAGCTTGGCTGTATACGGTTGGATCTAGGCCGTATACGGTTGGGCTCAGCCGTATACGGCTTGTCTCGGCCGTATTACTACCTTTCCCAGTCGTATCCTCACTTGCCCAGCTGTATTTCCACCTTTCCCAGCCATATTGCCCAGCCTATTTCCCAGACGTATTTCCCAGCCGTATTCTCACTTGCCCAGCCGTATTGCTCAACCGTATTCTTCCCAACCGTATTTCCTTGATTCTTTGATTGGGCGTATCTTCTTCGTCGGTTGTCCATTTTGAGCGTTCTTTATATCCACACATTCGTAATTTCCTAACGAAGAAAATGACATAAGTTAGAGGTCATAATTCTAAGTAGAACTCAAAAAGTGCTAAAACACGTGAACGAGAATGCTTAAGAACGTTTGTGCTTTATTTTATTCGTTTTTAGGCCTTTTTGTTGATTCTTGAAGCATTGTCTATATTTTAGCCTTCATAATGAAATTTATTATAAAGATGTATATTTCAAATGTTTTCATCCATAATCGGGCTAAAAAGGTGAGATAATAACACATAAAAACATGACTTTTTACATGTTATCAACGAAACACAAAACAATTTATCAATCAAAAGCTTCTGATATATATTGATATTTTCGTATAAGTATCACAGAAGAACACTCAAATATTGCCTAACACTATCAGGGTTTCATCACCCTTCAACTGAAACCCTAACACCCTATTTATACAATTATGTCCAGACCCTTGCGACACTTGCCTAAGCCGACGATTACGACACTAGGCTAGTGTCGCAATTGCGACACTGGGTAAGTGTCGCAGGACAACACTTATGTATTTTCTAAATTCACCTTTTTATTACAAAATTTGATATTTACAATTTCGACACGTACAGACTCTGACCAACTGACTGACACACTAATATGCACCAACAAGTCCTCCAAATATTTAATACATATAGTTCATCTCTTCCAAGAAAAACATCACCTAACTTTTTCATCTCTCTCCAAAACACACTAACACATTTAACCCTCACTTCTTTCACCTTTCTTCTCAAAACACCACTACACCATCACCAAACGCCTCACCAACCTTCAATTATATCATTTTTTGTTCAGCCAGAAGTTAATTTTACAACGTAACCAACGGATGAATCGGTGATACAACCAACGAATATGAACAGAAACATACAGGTATCTTATTGTTAAGTGTAAAGATCTTATTTTGGATCTAAGTTTTTCTCATGTCTAATATTTTTTTTCGTTCTCAAATTATTCTTTATGTTTTCTATACAAAAATCTCAATTTCACAATCGCATATTAGTGTGACGATGACGACTTAACTAAGTTGTATCGATGATTAAAGAGATGAGACAATGGTTTTTGGATGAAGTGAAAGTGAAGATAAAGAGATTCAATAAGTATCTTTTTTAATAAAGGATCTTTAGTTTCAAGCATCCAACTTCTTCTATTTCTAATCTTTTATTTATTTGTTTTGAGATTTGAATCTATGTATAGCAGTAGGTGATTTCTGGCTTTTTAACCCATTGTAATTACTTTAAGATGTAACTTTCCCATGTGGTCTCAACTATTTGTTGAAAATAGGCGATGGGGTTATATATTGAAATTGATTACTCTGCATTCTAATTTATGAATGATGCATTCGTTTGTATGAAGATCATTGTTAAACTATTTTTATGCATAAAATTGTTATTTGGAAAGTGTAAAAGAAATATTTTGCTTCTTGTAAAATATAAAAGAATAATATTGAAAATATAATTATTAAATTTGTATTAATATATTGTCTATGGCGTTTTTTAAAGCCTCTCCATTAATGCCGGGAACCAAAAATACACCGCCTCAGCGAATGTTCAACCGCCTTAACAAGTGATTTAATATAGTGGTTATTTGACCGCCTTAAAAAATGATCTCATTTTAAACAGCACCCACATAAAGGGTTCGCTTCACCGCCTTAAATGGACTTTTTCACCGTCTTAACTAATCATTTGTGTAGTAGTGCTAATTGTATGCTATGTATGTTAAGCTGTCGGTTATGTGGAGTTAAGCGTTTTAAGCATCTTTTACTACATCCGAGTATTTGCTTTCTTTTCAAAACTCCATTTTCAGTTATTCCGTCATTAATTAGACCCTCCTTTGCCATCAGGCGTTCATCCCAAAGAATACTCACGGTGTACAGTGCGATAGGCATTTTCACAGTTTTCCGACTCAAGGTATAATCACGGTGTATAATACGATTAGTATTTCCACATCTCGTATTTAAACCTAGGTGTACTTACGGTGTACAGGGCAGCGAGCATTTCCATAGCTTTATTGTTCCTAGACCCATGTTCTAGAAGGGTAACTTCTAGGTAATCCACAAAGAAATAATCCCACGGCATTTCCTTAGCATCCACATGTTTGTACTCCACGCGAGGTGTTTCCAACACTATACTAAGTACAGGGCCACGGAATATTCATAGCTTCATACTGTAACAGAGATGACTATATTTACGTAGCTAGGGTTGATCAAGTTCTATAACTAAGGGCAATAGTCACATGAAAGACTTGAAAGTGTGGAAACTTGATTAAGTTTATATTCATGAAAAGCTTAACCAGATACACAGCATAACAATCCCCAATTAGATATATGAAATTTTAATATAATATCATCCCTAATCCTAATATCTACATTCCAAAAATCACAGTATCAAACTACGTAAATAGCATGGAAAAATTCACAACACATACAGATATATCACGCAAACAAGACATAATAGCAGTAAGTAAAGGAATAAGAATTAACCTATATTTATGCAGCATAATACTGAGGATTACAAAAGTCTGAATCTTGAAAACTCTTTACAATAAGATTACCAAGCTACAGCTTTCTTCCTTACTTGAACCGTTGCCTACGTCTCTCTAGTTTCTAGAGAGAAAAACTAGAGAGAGAAACTGAAAACTAAACCTTGAGAGAAGTGTGTGAAATAAAGGTGAGAGAGAAAGTGAGATGTGAAGTGTGAAGGTGTGTTGAAATGAGGAGGAGGTGCCTCCTATTTATAGGCAAGCCTTGGATTCAAGAGTACAAGCACCAAAGCACAAGGTACAAGCAAATAAGGCACAAGGGAGAGCACATGGCCCCCCATAGACTAGATACGGCCTCTATAAGACTATATACGGACCTAAAAGGACCGTATACGGCCCTCAGGAGACCATATACGGTTTCCTGAGGTACCATGTTTGGCTTACGCTTTTCTTCGTCGCTTAGAACGGCTGTAATTCCTTCGTTTCTTGCGCGTTTGATTTGATTCTTTCCCCCACGATCTCGTAACTCCGTTACGCTCGTAATGATACCAATTTGGTGAAAATTGGTTGTTTTAGCCCAGGCATCTGTAGATTACTTCTCAGGATCTTTGGATGCGTTGTTCAGCTTGTATCTCTCTCATCCTTATTCCATATTGAGATTGCTTTATATTCACGTTCTTGTAATCTCTATAGCTACAAAATAAGACAGTTATGAGGCTTTGGTATGGAGTTTATAGTATATTTGACGTGTTCCTTAATTTGGTGCTTATTTCAGTTAGTTTTCTACCCTTTTTGTATGATTTTCGAAAGACCACCAAGCTTTTACCTTTCTAACAAATTATGATGAATAGTGATCATTTTAAAATGTTTTTGTTTGAAAAGTGCTTAATATGAGTTAACTAATGTATTTAAAATGTGACTTTTTACGTTACAACAACGATGCAGGCCTGAGCTCGGCTCGAAAATGTTTCAGAATGGCTCGATTCGAAAAGCTCGAAATCTTATACAAAAATAAATTCTAATGTTTAAAATTGTCTTATATTTATGTAAAAAATAAAGATCAATAATAAAAATCATTTCAAATATACTATAACACAAATAAATTGTGAAAAAAAAAAGTCAAAAACTATGTAAAATTGTTTAACAAATTCAAAACATAATATTAACATCATTTACATATAAAAAATTACATATATATATATATATATATATATATATATACACACACACACACATATAGATATTAATTAGGATTTGAAAAGCTCGATAACAGCTCGAGCCGAGCTCTTAAAAGTTCGAGCTCAGCTCAATATATATTTCGAGCTTATTTTTTAGCTCGAACTCGGGGCCGAACTCCATAAAAGCTCGATTCGATCAAAGCTCGAGCTGAGCTCGAGTTGCTCGATAAAAGATTGACTCGTTTGCCGCCTTCGTAACGAAACATAATAGTTTAATCTAGTCAAAACATGTAAACCTTTGAAGATTATTTTCTCTAGTCAATGGTTGACTAAGGTGAGTACCAACCTTTTTTCTGACTCGATAGCCAATTGATTTGGACTTGTGTTTCAAGTAAATCTTTTTCTAAAATCAATATTCTAATCTACATGTTTTCCGACTTTGTTACATGACTTTTCCTAATTGGTGATATGATTCAAACTTATGTTTTTACTATAAATTTTATTTGATTCAAATAAAAATATGAGTGTAACAAATTATAAATGATTTATCCTTTCACATTTTTAATTTAGATATTGATAGAACCTCGATAATTTCCATTACTCAATTGAGTTCCGTTATTTGTTACATAAGTTATACACACGTTATTATAACTAGTAGGTAGCCCGCGCAAAGCAGCGGGTAGTATCATTATAATTTTCATTATATAAGCAAAATATTATAGATATATAATAGTTTAATTGGTTAGATCTAATTTAGTATTTAACCTATAGATTGTTAGACTAATCTCGCCCAGCAAAGTATAAGGGCCATATGTGTAAGGTTAGAAACTTTGGCAACCGGTGGAAACAAAACACAAACATCACGATGGTTGATTTACAAATGCAACGTTTCAAGGCCACATAAGTGAAAGGATACAACCGCAAATTGAAGCATCGTGATGGTTGGGAATAACCGCACCAAAACACTAGTATAAATAGGGATTTTTATTTTTGTTTTTATACAAAACAAATTGTACAAATATTCAAGTATCATATTTCTTTGATTCAATAAAATACAAAGTTTGAATCATTTACTTTTGTTATTACCTGATTCATGTTTGATTGAAAACCCAATGGGCAACAAATTGGTATCAGAGCCTAGGCTTCGATTGGCGCTCCAAGATCGGAAAGAAGACCGAGCAATTCACCGGAATAGAATCGAAGGAATTTAGGGGCATTTCCGTATATAATCTTGGAACAAAAAAAAACACAATCGGTGTTGATTTGTGATTTGGACAGAAACAAAGAAGAATAAAGAGATTCTTCGGGCAAATAGAACAGGGGCGAAAGGGACGAACACCAGGGGTGTGTTCGGGTTTGTACAACAAAGGAAGAAGAACACGATGTGTGTTCTTGTTGGTTCGAAAAGAAAAGGAATACCAGGGGTGTATTCGGATTTGTACAAGGAAGAGAAGAAGACGTCTGTGTGTTTTCTCTTGTTTGGTGCGAATGGCGAAATAAAAAAGGAGAAGAACACTGTGTATTCTTGTTTGGTTCGGAAGACACAGAAAGGAAGAAGAACAATTATTGTTCTTGAAGACCACACAAAATTATATATTATATATATAAAGAAAAGAAAGAAAAAAGCAGTAGTTTTTTTTCGGATTATTCTTGTGATTCTCGAAGACACCAAACACAAAAAAAAAAAAAAAAAAAAAAATACAAAAGTTATTTGGGAAATTTTTTTTAAAAGATCAAAATTTGGGTAGTGCGCGTTAGTTTGTATTAGCATTTGAATATCAAACGGATTTGGTATTTGGGGGTGAGATCGTTTTCAAGGAACAAAGAAACCATCGAAGGGGTTTCGTGTTTAAAGAAAAAAAACCAAAGGAAGGTTTTGGGAATAGTGAAAGTCCCTGAATCACTATTGCTTAGTGATTTGGAATCTCAATAAGTAAAGTTTAATTGTAAAAGGGGGGTTTGAATACAATTAAAAACTTTTTCGATTTTATCTAAGTTGATTTATCAAGTTTTTAATTAACTTATCACAAACAGAGTATAATAATAACTTTAAAGAACAAACACGTAATAATAGCTGAACTGTGAATTTTATTGATAACAAAACTCACTGAGTGTTGATTGCAGAATAGACTAGCCTAAGCTAATGTAAATCAAACACTTAAGCTAATTATTACAAGAGATGAACAGTAGTGGACAAACACGCTAACTGCTCACTCGCTGATCGCTGGTACGTGCTTAGACAGACTACTCACTGACATACAAGTGATTAACACGTACACAACGGCAAGTTTCTAAGTACAACATACTACTCTATATATACTACAAGTATCCCGTAAATGTCTCCTATAAAATAGGATCTGGAATGACACATGTCGCTGCTTGATTGGCTTGATCTCTGATAAACCGACATTCTGCGGGTCCTAATTCTGTTACCTCAAATATCTCTTCTTCCTTAAAACCAATCACTTGCTGCCACGTAACTCTTCAGATATTTCAAGTACAAGGAACACTTGCTGACGTACATTGAAGAACGACTTGTACTTGTAAAGAAACTTTATTGATATAGTCATTGAAGATGTAATAATCCTCCTCATTCATTGCGAGCTATCATGCTCTTGTAGAGTGACTTGAATTATATGTCTTCTGCAACTAGCTTTTATTAGGGCAGTGACTTTTGCCTTTATTCATTTGAAGATGTAAAACTCTCGCTGCTAGTCTTGAAGTCAGCAACACACCAAGTTGAGTTTTAATCTTCCTCAGTATAACAGTTTTCCTTAAGTAGCACGAACAACAATCAGCGAGTACAAACATCAGCAACATCAGCTTTGACTTAATAATTTTCTTCATTGAGTTTGATATCATTGAGTTGGTCAGCAACCAGCGACTCAACAAATAGTTTTCTCAAGGAGTAGAAGTAAAACAGAGACAAGCCGTAAGAGCATTTGTCTAAGGACCGATTCAAGGAAGGAAAGCATATCTCACCAGAGGAATCATCAAAATTTGGGTTCTTTCGTTCTAACAAAAATCTGAATTTATTTATTTTAATTTTATACATAGATAAGGTTAGAAATTGTTTTGATTCCCAGTTGAACCTATAAATTTCCTAGATTCCTATTTTAAGGCAAACTTAGAATTAGGTATAGTTTTTTTTTATAATATGGCTAAAGGAAAAAACAAGGAAACTATAGTTCATAAAGAGGTTATGTCATTTTCTCAATTTCAATGCCCCATTTTACAACCTACAAATTATACAGTATGGGCTCTTCGTATAAAGACTATACAAAAGGCAAATGGACTTTGGGAAATGATAGAACCTGAGAAAAATACAGAACTAGATGTACAGAAAGATATGGCAACAACTGCATATCTTTACCAGGCATTACCAGAAGATATGATTTTACAAGTTGCTAGTTGCAAAAGTGCAAAAGAAATTTGGGAAGCACTGCAAACTAGGCACATAGGTGTAGATAGAGTGCAAAAGGCACAACTACAAACTCTCAAAATAGAATTTGAGATGTTAAAGATGAAAGAAGATGACAGTATTGATGCTTTCTCAGCAAAACTCAATAGTATTGTCACAAGGGCAAGTGGCTTAGGATCAACATTTGATCAGCAAACTCTAATACGAAAACTTCTTAGTTCCGTACCGAAGAGATTTATACAGATTGTGGCAGCCATAGAACAATTCACTGATTTAGAGATTCGAGAATACAACCTTAGATGAGACAATTGGTAGGTTCAAAGCTTTTGAGGAAATAATGAATTAGTTAAATGGAAGCCCGACTGATAATCAGGATAAACTTTTGTTCACAAACCATGAAAACAATTCAAGCCATGAGAGACGCTTTAACAGTGAACAAGAAAAGTTTAGGTCATCTCACGATTACAAGCAAGACGGAAAAACCAAACAATTTAACAATGTGAAACCCGAAAAATTAGGACTAGTAATTAGTGCCGAATCATTTGTAAATACATGTAAGTAGTGATATATTTGGCTAATTGTATGTATCATTATGTATATTTGAAATACATACACGTACGCGATTTGTTTAAATCGTGCATTATCATAATCGGATGGATTCCGACATATAATCATACGGACGTTGGTGAACCAAATTATTAAATAATATGAAATTATTTGATAATCTCATTAATTATTAAATATTATTTTGATAATATTTAACACGTATTTCGTATCATACAAAACTAACCGTACGCGATAAAAACCCGTGATTCGCGCCCGACAAATGAAATAATCTCAAGTTATATTTTTATAACTCAAAACTAAGTATTTTGATAAAATACTTCAAGTAAAAATGACGCGATTACACGAGTATAATTATAACGTTTGCAAATGTTACACAATTCGAATAAACCTACAATTTGTAACCGACGACCAAACAAAGAATCAAACATTATTTTAGTAACTTAAAACATCTCATTTTGGGTGAAAATACTACTTTAAAATATCGAGTTTCAAAACGATATCGAAACGTATATTATAAAACATTTAACGTTTAAACGAACAACTAAACGATCGGGTAAACGAACACCGCACGGAGCACAAATTTGGGGAACGAAGATTTGAAACACTCACATCCCATAGGGGTCCCACCCCAGCCGGTTACCCTTTTCCACATTTTGTGGATCTTGTTTGTTTTTCTTTTTGACTAACACACATACATACATGTACAAAATTACATCTATCTACCTCTCTCTCTCTCTCTCTCTCGGTATTTTTCTCTCAAGAACCACCATCCAAACCGCCACCATCATCACTAAAAACAACCTCTCAAACCTCATCAAATCACAAAGTGGTGTGGAGCAAAAACGATCACGAGGACGCGAGCTAGGTTTCTATCTTTTCGGTTTCTTCATACGATTATTGTAAGGTTTCACAACCCATGTATTTTACTTGCTATATGCTCATTAACATGTTATGTTGTCCATCTAACAAGATTATGTCTAAATAACATATTAAAACTCGTTTTTGAAGCACATATATATATATATACTAAATCTGGCCAGAATTTCATGTTTAGTAGAAAAATCATATAAAATCGTAGACATAGAATTTATCTATGAAAAATATACCAAAATCTTCGTATATTCGTCGTTCACAACTTTCATGTTGAACATTTCTTCAAGAAACTCACGAATTTTTCTCTAAAAAACGATTTATACACGAGACTCAGTTTTAGCCGAAAAAGGAACTTGGTTGTTTCTTGATTTTATTTACCAAAGTTAGATACCTCTAAAAATCATGAGAAAAATTGGTAGAATACTAGACATATAGTAGAATATGTGTGATTTTTTTTGGATTTGATTTCGGGCTAGAACATGTCGAAAACAAGAGGCGAAACAAGTCGACAAAACCGAAAACATAAAATAGGGACTGATTTTGTAAGTTTTGTAAAACCGACACTTCGGGCTAACCACGGAACGCAACTGTTAAACACCAAAATGTACTAAATTATAGTACTAATTTACCCCGTGTTTGATAGATTTTTAATGCATTTTGTATGAATAAGATACTTATTTCGTTCATATTTGCATTTAGGAGTTTAATCGGAACTTGGATCGAAAAGGAACAGAAAACGAGCTTATTGTGAAGAAAAGTAGCTAAGAGAGTGAAGATAGAAAAGATTGGATTGGATCGAAGTATAAATGAAGCTCGAATCGGAAAAAGAATGAAAGATGAGCTGAAAATGAAGAAAAGTGTAAAAGCTGAGTTTTCGGATATGCCGTTAGTATTTTGGTCATAACTTCTTCATACAAACTCCGATTGAGGTGATTCAACTTGGAGAATTTAGCTAACAGACGGGGCTACAACTTTCATTTTGGACACTTCAACTGAAAATGCATCCATCCGGCAGATGGATTCATCCATCCGGCGGATGGATTGAAAAATGGGCTTTCAGGCTTCGCGGGCTGGACTTTTGGGCCAAATTCATCCATACGGCGTATGGATTATTCCATCCGCCGTATGGATCATTTTTCCAGCCATTTAAGTCCGATTTTAGGATTTTCAATTCATAACTTCTCACAACTTAACCCAGACGAATATCAGCCGACAAAGAGGGGTTTTTCCCCATTTTGGGAGCAACTCGATGGCGGTTTGGAGGCGGAAAAGGCTAGGATCATCCTATTAATTCTACTTCTTTCGGTTCATGATTCGGTTTGCGTATATTTCTCCGATTTCAATTCAACATGTCTATGTGTTTTGTTTTGAGATCATGAATCTGATTTTGTACAATTGAATCATGAATTAGATTTTGTATATTGTTTAGTTTAATAATCTTGGATTATGATTGTTTGAAGGTTATAATTGTGTTTTGGATTAATTGTCTGATTGAATATAGTTATGTTATCCGTGAACCCTTATTTATTGGTTATTGTTAGTCATTATTTCTTAACATGGTTGATAATATTGATGAGATTGAGTTCCTTTAATATTATTGATTATTGATGATTACTAATTTTAGAGTTTTTGACCATTGCTAAATATATTGAGTTTGATAGGTTAAGAAAATAAGAACTATACAATCTAAAATGAATAAGACAATAAGAAATTATTGGGTATTGTTGAGTCATACCATTAGGGTTAATCATAACAAGTTGTGAATACTTAATGCATAATCTAGGGAAAAGCACACAATAGAGCACCATCCTTGTGACATCGGATCGATGTTTAATGTGGAACCCTAGATTGTAGATATTAGTTGGACCCGGAACGTTGGCTAATATACATTTAACTTGGATTCTTTGATTAGTATTTAAGTTAATATGAAATAAATCACAATCAGACAATCAAAACACATGAACCGGATAATATGAATCTGAGTGTGAAGACTCTAAGAAATTACATGTCTATCTCCAAATTGTTTATTTTTTCCTCTTTATCTTGTCTTATGTTGTTTGGTTTAATTATTTAGTTCATACTGAACGTTCGTACGGAACTAAAATGTACCTCCCTATTTTACTGCTTTCTGAATAATTCCAATTTAATTGAATAACATTGTTCATGTGTTCTTGTGCTCCTGTGATCGACCTGGACTTACCATAGCTATACTATTCCGATCGGGTATTCTTGCCTGGTTGTGTGATAGTAGAGATTGGTATATCATGTACTTTATAAATAAAAAAACGAGACGCTTTCACATGCATCAGCACCGATAATTTTCTCGAGCCTTAGAAACATATTTAAGACTACCCTATAAGTCTCCGGTCAAATCGAGGTCGTTTGACCACAAAACCGAACTTGAAAATCATCACAGCCTTAGTGTCGCTTCGGGCTCAATCCTATTGCGACACTAAGCTTGTGTCGCACCCTTAACCCAACTGTCGCATACTGCGACACTATAATAATGTCGCAACGATTTCAATCGTCGCACGTGAGTCCCTTGCCAGCTTTTTTTCTTTCTTTCGAGCTACGGGGCATATAGCGACACTGACCCTTGTGTCGCACTTAAATGTCGAATGTCGCATATAGCGACACTAATACCTGTATCGCCAAATTATTGAATGTCGCACACTGCGACACTAACCCCAGTGTCGCAACACTTATGAATTCATCATCATGCGACACTGTCCTCAGTGTTGCAACCTGTACCCAGTGCCGCACCCAGTGTCGCAAGTTACAGCAAGTTTGAAAATACAATTTTCACTAAGTGTCGAACACTTACACACAACAAAACCTATACGATGATACTCGTACAAGATATACATATACTTTGATAAGTATCCAATACAATGAAACATATAATAATAATACTTTAGAATTATTATTACAAACCATCACTAACGGGCCGTACATATTTTCAAAACAACAAACACAATCAAATAATCAAACATTTGGACATAACTAGTTGAATGAACAACTAGCATAGATGGTCTGTTGAGACATCTACTAATTGTTATAACCTTGCGCGTTTAGGATGCCAGCGGGTTACAGTCTAAGAACATCATATCATTGCTTGTTGCAACATACACATACTCATCAGACTCAGGTGAGTCTCACAGCCCCGTATTTTTACTGTTTTTACTCCCGGGGTGGGAATACATGCTCATTTATTTTACATGTGGACACAAGTACAAAACATCGATATATACTGCATGAGTTGTTTTACTAATCATGAAAGCCCTCCACCACATAGTTTGTTTATATGGATTTAGCGTGAATGTTAGTGTATGGTACCATATGGGATTGACAATCCGCGTCCGGGTTAGCAAGCACTAACTGGTCAAACGGACGCATTATCATTTGTTCATACGAGTGTAGATTAGGCACTCGCAGGGAGGTACCCTTGATCAGGCACTTGATTGTGATCCTGACACCTCAGTTAAGCTCAAACTATGGGCTCATGGCAGCGATATACACTTATTTGATTGGTTTCAAACATATTAAATCTTGTGGTTCATACATTGTGCTTTATTATTAAACATGTGAGCTCACCAGCTTTTAGCTGACCTTTAGCATGTATTCTCAGGTACTCAGCAGTAGTAGGTCTGCTCAGGATATTATATAGCTCGATTCGCATGCAAACATCAAGACATTTTCCTACATTATTATATTTTGTAAAAGTAGTAATGGCATAGAATCTCTCAGATAGGTTACCGAGCTTTTGCAACTTACTAACTATTGTAAACTTTAATACGATTAATGTATTTTGTTTAAAACGATGCATATAGAGTCATTCACTATATCTTTGTGCTATGATTACCGGATTAGTCGCGCCCCGACCCGAATCGCTGGGTGCGACAGACAAGGGAAAGAAATCATCTTACAAGTTCAAGAAGAATAACTTCCAGAAAGGTGCAAAGGATTCAAGTAAAGTTAAATGTTACAAATGTAACAAGTTTGGACGCGTCAGGAGAAACTGTAAACTAAATGATAGTGGACAAGAGCAATCAAATTTGGTTCAGGAAGATATGGAACCAACACTCTTGATGGCAGTTCAAGGAAAAGGAGATAAGGTTGAGGAAATCTTCTTAAATGAAAAGGAGATTGAACCTAAGAAGTACATAAGCACGGATAAAAGCTTATGGTACTTGGATAATGGACCTAGCAACCATATGACCGGGGTTAGGACACACTTTAAGGAGATAGACGAAAAGATCTCGGGAAGAGTCCGCCTTGGTGATGGGTCATATGTGGAGATTAAGGGTAGAGGCTCTATATTACTCGAATGTAAAAACAAGGAACAAAGAGTAATTCCTAAGTTTATTACATTCCAAGTCTGAAAAGTAATATTTTGAGCCTAGGACAATTAACAGAGAATGGTTATAAGATCGTTATGCAAAACAACATATTATTGCTATACGGTCAGGATCAAAAACTCCTTATGAGAGTTGAGAGAACCGACTTTACAAGATCAATTTGAAAGTAGGTACACCTATCTATTTATTGAACAATTTGGAAGACCATGCATGACATTGGCATGCTAGGTTGGGTCATTTAAATTTTGATTCAATTAAAAAAATGACTCAGAAGAAATTAGTGGAAGGGATACCCAGTATAAGACATAAGAGTCAAGTGTGCAATGCCTGCTTACTAGGAAAGCACAGTAGAGCTCTGTTTCCTAACGAGACAAACACTAAGTCAATAGAACCTTTGAATTTAGTGTTTGGAGATTTATGTGGACCTATTTCCCCAGCAACATAGTCAGGAAAGAAGTACATGTTTTTGCTAGTAGACGATATACTAGGTACATGTGGGTGTACTTCTTGAATTCAAAAGATGAAGCATTTGAGACTTTTAAGGAATTTAAGTTGAAGGTGGAAAATGAGGTTGGGAAAAAGTTAAAGACTTTCAGGACAGACATAGGAGATGAATTCACATCAAGGGAATTCACAGGGTACTGTAAGGAGAATGGAATACTTAGACAACTTACAGCACCATACTCTACACAACATAATGGCATAGTAGAGAGAAGGAATAGGTTTGTAATGGGCATAACAAGGAGTATGTTCAAGGCTATGCATATGCCACAAAATTTTTGGGCTGAAGCAATTAGACATTCGGTATATGTCTTAAATAGAGTACCTATGAAAGAACTGAGGGATTCTACACCTTATGAAGCATTAAAGGGTAGAAAACCAAATATGAGACATCTTAGAGTTTTTGGATGCAAAGCTTATGCAAAGGTAACCAAGCCACATCTAAAGAAGTTAGATGATAGGAGCACAGAATTGGTTTACCTAGGAACTGAACCAGGATCAAAAGCTTATCGATTATTAGATCCTGTAACACAGGATATTCATGTTAGTAGAGACGTAAAATTCAAAGAAGATGAAGGATGGGACTGGAAAGGTTACTTGGATAACGTTGATCCAAGGGAACCAGAATGGAATGAGTTTATTATAAATGATAGCCGAATTTCAAGTTCAAGGATCATTAATGAAGTTAGCACTCAAGATTCGGAAATAAATGATGAAAAGAGTACACAAAGTCCCATGCACAATAATGCTCAAGGTGATATATATGATGATGAGATTGTGCAACCAACACCATATACCTATGAGCCTAACTCAGAAGAATCTATTGGATATACATCATCAATAGCAATTTCATCGAGACCATATGATCATACCCCAGTTCGAGGGCTCAGAAGTTTATTTGAAGTCTATGATCGAGCACCAAAAGTGCAAAGTGATGAATTGCTACTACTAGAGGAAGAGCCTAGAAACTACAAAGAGGCTGCAAGAGTTAAGAAGTGGATTGAGGCAATGCAGACAAAAATTGACTCAATCAATAAAAACAAAACATGGAAGCTAGCCACCCTACCAGACAATCAGAAGGCTATTGGTCTGAAATGGGTATTTAAGACAAAAAGGGATGTAGATGGAAAGATTATAAAACACAAGGCTCGATTAGTAGCTAAGGGATACGTACAATAGCAAGGAATATGTCGCACCTCCAAATTTGGGTTGCGAAAACGGTTCGGGTCAGGGCGCAACTAATCAAGTATCAACATCACAAAGTATACAGCAAACGACCTCTAAATGAGACGTTTAAAAATAGTTTCATTTCCATATATGTAATGTCTGAAAACATAGTGTTTTCGGTTACAAAAATGTAGTTCCCTAGAGTCCACGCGTGTAGCGGGAGATTCTATTACATAATCAAAATATACAAAAGATAATGCTAAGAATCTCGGTTAGATGCAATGTAGAAATCATGCAACTCTAGCTAGTGTCCTGGAGAAATCCTACTCCGTATGTGTACCTGAGATACAATGCTAAAAAGTGTCAACCAAAAAGGTTGGTGAATCTTACAGGTTTAGTAATAAGTAATCGTTATGAACCACAAGTATGTACCAGTGTTGCGGTCAAGCAAAGTAAGTAAGCAAGTATATTAGTAGGTCAGCACAGTTGCCATGAGCTCATAAGTTGAAGCTTAACAGTGTGTAAGTATGATTCAATCAAGAATCATATAATGTACCCCCGTGAGTGCTATCCCGGACACTCATATGTAACAAATACTAATATGCCAGTTTCTACGGTGAATTCCGGGGTAGCGCTACTACCCCAGGCAGGGATTGTCAGTCCCAAATGGATCCATCTACTAGTACTCGCGCTTAAGTCCATAACTAACAACTTACGATAGGAGGCTTTCAGTGTGTAACACCTCAAAATCTAAAAGTATTATTGTGACAAATAAATTTATAGTTATTTTAAACTATTAAATATGTAAGAACAATAAAATAGTTAAAATTGCAAATGGTTTTTAAGTTCCAGACAATAGGTATTACGGGGAACCGACTTATTAGGAAAGTATGGATATATATACTCTTTTATTTCTTCTCATTTGTTCTAGTAACAAACAAAACACACGGAAAACATGAATCGTCCCTGGGTTGTTTGCGATTGAAGAGAAAACAAGATACCATCAAATTGAATCTTTAATTCAAGTTTAGAAGCTGGAAGTCTTCATCCTCCTCATGTTCTTAATTTAATTGTAAGTTTAAATTCTTCATTTTAACCTAAAAGGTTGATTATGATGAGTTTGATGTGGGTTAGTGAATTAGATATGAAATTGAGTTAGAAAAAGGATTGATTGATGTTTATTAGTTGTTATGAAGATATAGAAACACTGATTTTGATGTTTTAGTTATAAAATTCGAGCTGCCATGCTTGAACAGAAAATACGCAGGTCTGGAACAAACCAGGTCACGACGCGATCCTTAATGGTCGCGACGCGAAGTGTCTGGGATCGCGACGCGATCCTAAGTGGTTGCGATGCGATTGTGTACTGATTCTGACCTGTTCTCAGTCTTGTGTAAATTGGACTGTTACTAATGTCAAGGTATAAGACAGAAAGTAATAGCAGATTATAAAGTGAGGTGAAAACTAGGATTTGAGTGGAAATTTACTTGAGTCGTTTATGGTAATAAATTTATGGTTTTATCGACTAGCTAAAGAATTAAGTAACAAAGGAACGTGTTATAGTTGATAAACCATTTTATGATCAATTTGTTAAGGATATGTGTAAATGAGACCATGTCTAAAGTGATAATTAAAGTAATGAAAGAGTTAAGTTAATAACAATACCAGAAGTCTAGTTATTTGATTATGATGAGTATTAGAGACTAAATGTATTGTTATGATTATGTGTTATATTATAGGTGACCCGAGACTCAAGACGTGGCACCTTCAGACTTTATGTTTATTTGCTTCCGTCTAAAAAGCAAAGGTGAGTATTATGGGGGTTAAATGGGTAATGGTTATGTAATCCATATTGCTTACGAGCAAGAGGCTTACATAATCTGATGAATGATTAATTGTGTATAATTAGGTTACAGACGGGAGTATGATTATATATAGATACATTGTTTATTATGTTGTGGCATACAGATAATCGATAAGTGTGGATATGAATGATTTCCATTATTTATGTGTTATAAATAGACGGAAACGATATATTATATGCTATGATAATAGCATGTGGATATTGTTGATATATGGTTTGTAATAGACTGTGTTGATTGCTAATTGTATATAATTAGCATGGTTTAATACTAAAGATCCGTAACGATAAAATGAATTGTTATGTGAATATTGATTGTGGAAATTTCTAATGGACTTGTGTCGGGATTACTCCATCACTTCCGCGCGGTGGATGGAAAGTCTCAATTAATGATATTCAATACGCGGGCAATAAGTGGGAAAAAAACTGTAAGACTAATTGAGGATAATTAGCATGAAATAAATACTTAGTATGCTATTACCCGAGAGGTGGGATACTAAGGGGCAAAGTCCATGTAGAATTTCTATGATTGCTAAATAAATAATTATGTGCATATTGATATGGAATTGTGTAGAAGTATTCAAATATTTGATATTGGTGTCCAGGTATGGCTGCGGTCATCAGCTGGATGATTATAATTGGTGCAAGCAATGGTTGCGATCATTGGCTTGTGGTATTTGCTGGTAGCATACTATCTGTATGGAAGATTGTGGATCCTTAGATAATAATAATGGGATGTAAATAGTATTAATTATATATATATGAAATCATACTTGTTATATCATAATGTGTGATATATTATTCATTTAATTACTCATAGTCTCACTAAGCTTTGGCTTACCCCTTTCAGTTGTTTATGTTGTAGGTTTGGTTCGGTTGAACCAATATGATTGAAGATATGATTGTGATTGTCAAAAGTTAACGTGGACTGGAGCTTGCTGTATGGTTAGACAAGCTTCTCTTTCTTTTAAACTGTTGTAATGGACACTTGTATAAGTCGCCCAGTTTTATATTATTAAAGTCGAATGTTTAGGGGAAAAGAAGTTTATAAACTGTGGAAATTTGTATATGGTTGACTTACAAAGTCATAAAGAGGAAAGTAAATATATGATATTACAATTGTGATGGAATGAAACAGGAATAAAATACCGTTTTATAAAAAGAAATAATTTGGGGCGTTTCACAGTGGATAAAAAGTACTCATGCAATGTGTGTAAAAAGTAGTATAGGCAGTTCAGTACTTGTGTTCTTGCGTAAAACAGTAGCAAAGTATCTCACCCCAAAGTAGAAAACAGTAAAAAGTGGGGCTGTAAGACTCACCTGAGTCTAGCAAGTATGATGTGTTCGTGAAATCGAACAAGTAAAGCGGATGTAAGTCCGTAGGCGTGTCTGATGTAAGTCCGTAAATCGGTTCTCAGAACCCTGCAACCTTCTGGCGTCCGAAACGCACAAGGTCGTAAGTAAATAAGTTGGTGTCTTGAAAGATGACCCATGCTAGCTGTCCACTCAACTAGAAAATGTCCAAGTGTTTGCTTAGTATTTCGTTTGTAGTTTGAAAACAAGTATGGCCCGTTGGTGACGGTTCGTAATAATTTCAAAGTATTGTTATCCTGTTTGTTTAATTGTATCCTTATAAAAGTATTTCCAGTATGTTTGTCATGTATGTCTAAGTGTAAAAATATCGTACGTGGGTCCGGGGGCAGCGCCCCTGGTAGCGGGTTCCAAGGGGTGGCAACCCCTAGCAGGGTCCAAGGGGCTGAGCCCTTGGCTGGGATCGAGCTGCCAGGTCAGCGCGAAAAAGGTTTATTTCTACTACATTGCTTTGGTGAAAAATGCATCAAAAATTCAAAATCGGGAAAATTGACCAAGGTTGGCCGCGGACTGAAATTGTGGTGCGGACTGAGTTCGCGATGCGAACTGAGATTGAGCTCGTAAGACATAGTGGGTTCGCGAGTCTCGACTGGTAGGTCTCGACTCGCAGGACAGGTCGGTTCGCAGGTCAGGTCAATTCGCAGGTCAGGTCGATTCGCAGGTCAGGTCGATTTGCAGTACGAACTGAACTGGGATCTCGGTTCGCAGGACGAACTGATCGTATTTTTAAACTTTAAAATCTCATTTTAATTCGGTTTTTGGACATAATTTCGTTGTGTAAACGTTCTAGCATGTAAATAGAAGCTTTATAAGTAATTTAAAAGAGTTAGAAGGTTCCATACCACGAAATCGAAAACGAAGAAGATGAAGATGAAGAGCTCGAGTTGGTGATCGTGTTTTCTTGAATCCACTCCGTGAAATGGTGCGTTTTTTATGATGTTTTGGGATGATTTTGGGGCTGCGATTTTGAGAGGAAAAAGAGAGAGGAGAGAGTGTATGTGTTTGGGGAAATGAAGAAGAAAAGGGAATAAAAAGGGGAAGTTGGGTCGCGGGTCGGTTGGGTTGGGTCCGCGGGTTTGGGCTGACCCTTTTGGGTCTTGGGCTCGCGTGTTTGTGTTTCCGAATTTTTTTGTGTCATGACTCGTAGTTGGTTAAATCCCGTAGTCGTTTAATCGCAAAAAATCTTTTTAAGATTTATAAATATGTTAAAGTATATCCGAAATATTTTTAACCGAAGTATTTTATCAAATTACTTTATTTCAAGTTATAAAAATTATAAGAGTATAATTTTGTTATTAATCGCTCGTTGGGGTGCGTTTCTCACTGTTTTATCGCATAGAATATGTTTTAAACAATATGAAATTCGTGTAATATATTATCGTAATATATTATAGTAGATAACGTTTGTTTGGATCATTCCACATTATTCATAAAGCTTGTCACCAACGTCTATAGTAAAATAGTGTCGGACCTCGTCCAGTACATAAGTGCACGATTTAAACAAATCGCATACGCGTGTATGAAATTACACAAAATGTCTCATATATTTAGCCTATAACAAAACTAAATACACGTAATTTCAAGTAGTTTAAGCACTAATTAAAGTCTTAATTTGGCGGGTGTCACAGAATAGACTATGATGAAGTCTTTGCTCCTGTAGCAATAATGGAGACAGTTAGACTAATTCTTGCATAGGCAGCTTATCATGGATGGCAAGTTCACCACTTAGATGTCAAATCAGCATTCTTACATGGTGAACTTAAAGAAGAAGTATGTGTTACACAACTAGAAGGTTTTATGAAACCAGGAAATGAAAATAAAGTGTATAAACTTGTTAAAGCACTTTATGGGTTGAAGCAAGCTCCACGTGCATGAAACATGAAGTTAGATCAAACTTTGAAATCACTAGATTTCAAGAAATGCACATTAGAACAAGCAGTCTATACTAGGATAAGTAGAGCCTCTATATTGCTTGTTGGAGTTTATGTGGATGATTTAATAGTTACTGGAAGCAGTATGGAAGACCTTCAGAAGTTTAAGTCACAAATGGAAGATAAGTTCGAGATGAGTTACTTAGGTTTATTAGCTTACTACTTGGGAATAGAGGTTACCCAAACAGGGGGTGGAATTTCAATAAAGCAATCAGGGTATGCCAACAAGATTCTTAAGGAAGCAAGAATGTTAGATTGCAATGAAACCAAGATTCCCATGGATCCAGGAACAAAGCTAATAAAGACAAAGGGAGGAGAACTAGTTGATGCCACAGAGTACAGAAGTCTAATTGAGTGTTTATGATATTTACTTCATACAAGACCGGATCTCGGTTATTCAGTTGGTTTGTTAAGCCGGTTCATGCAAGAACCAATGGAACAACATATGAAGGCAATTAACAGGTGTTACGTTATATCAAAGGGACATTAAATTTTGGTATAACCTACTACAATAAAAATGGATGCAAGTTACTTGGATATAGTGACAGCAGTTACGACATCAACATAGAAGAAGGCAAAGGAACGACCGGGATTATATTTTACCTTGGGAACTCACCAATAAGCTGGAGTTCTCAGAAACAACATACTTTTGCACTATCATCATGTGAATCAAAATTTATGGCGGCAACAGCAGCAGCTTGTCTGGCACTATGGCTACAAAGACTATTGAATGCATTAACAGGCTGGAAGGAAGAAAAGGTTACGATCAGAGTCGACAACAAATCGGCGATAGCACTTATGAAGAACCCCGTGTTTCATGGAAGAAGCAAACACATTGATATACGTTATCACTTTATCAGAGAATGTGTTGAAAAGAATCAGATCGAAGTCGAGCACATAAGTGGAGACTTACAACGGGCGGACATACTTACTAAAGCCTTAGCGAGGATCAAGTTCGCAGAAATGAGAGAGTTGATTGGCGTGAAAGATCTACAAGAGCAGGAACGAGATTTGGGGGTGAATGTTAGACTAATCTCGCCCAGCAAAGTATAAGGGCCATATGTGTAAGTTAGAAACTTTGGCAACCGGTGGAAACAAAACACAAACATCACGATGGTTGATTAACAGATGCAACGTTTCAAGGCCACATACAGTGAAAGGATACAACCGCAAATTGAAGCATCGTGATGGTTGGGAATAACCGCACCAAAACACTAGTATAAATAGGGATTTCTATTTCCGTTTTTATACAGAACAAATTGTAAAAATATTCAAGTATCATATCTCTTTGATTCAATAAAATACAAAGTTTGAATCATTTACTTTTGTTATTACCTGCTTCGAATTTGATTGAAAACCCACTGGGCAACATAGATGGTAAATTGATTTAGAATTGATTGTACATATTCAGAAACTTATTTGATTATGGAATATATAATAAATACTTTGAGGGACATGGATGTAATTTTCCATTATGAAATTTTAAGAAATCATAGAAAAATAGGTAAACCCTTTATAAGGTAACTTGAAGTATAGACAACATGTTTCTTAAACAAGTGGTTGAGAGTTCAAATCTTCTTTGTGATCGACGACAGTGTATTTGATGAAATGCGGGAATACATAGAGACGTTATTCGTGAAAGACAACCTTAGATTGAGGGTTCTACGTACTTAAATACAGCATTCAAGTAAGTATGCATGTGTACATGTATAACAAACATCAATATGAAGAAATCACATCCTTTCAACATACTTTTTCTAATTGTTTTTTCGTGAAGTACGAGAATTTTTATTTGACGCGGAGTATAGATGCTAAACTAGTACGAGTTACTATATACTAGCTTAGCTGCTTATGCTGTCTTGTACCTCAATTCGACAAACACTTAACCGTGTAGATCCTTTTTCTTTCAGTTCAAGATGCGGAGAAGGATGTAGTAGCACACAGTTATGGGTACCGTTATTAGCATTCCGAATATAACCCTGAAACAGCAAAAAAATTTATGAATTCTTAAATCATAAACAAGCATGTGAGTACCCAAAAAATTCAACACTAGCCAAGTGACGATAACAAGTTTATACTTACGCAGTACTAAAAATTGTTGGATGAAGATTGTACTCCTTAGCATAAACAAATGGTACAATCGCAACAGATAGTGTAGCCTGTATGAAAGCAATCAAAGACTAATATCAGAAAGATACAATATTGAACTATACAAACTTAGAGTACCTTTATATACGAAAGGAATATGATGTGGATGAGTAACATTTACCTGAACCACGCAAACATTGAGGAGAGTACCACGAAGGCCAACTATGACACTTGCTATTAATATTACCGCCGGTCCTAATAAAAACTTCACTGCCATACCAAGTATTGTCTTCAATCTCCCGCATGCTATTAGCTTAGGTTGAAGTGCCATAAATAAACCTTGAATTACACAAATTAAGCATAACCTTAGTAGGTTAACCATGATATTATCACTTCTATTTACTTAACTGAAGCCAACCCATTAAATATTTAAATTGTATATACGATTTAAATTATTCTTTCCGATTTCACAACTTCACAAATATTGAAGCATGACAGAAAAGCGTATCGCAGCCTTTGTATCTATCAAATTAGTCCGATGCTAAACTGTTTTGTGTATAACAAGCGAAGCCTTGATCTTATTATATTCCACCGCTGATAAATATTTCAATTATCTAATTGTTTTCAACACAATAAGAGTGATCGATATCGAAAACTTTTACCTAAGCTAAACGTAGCTATTCCAAGACTACCATCTGCGATCAACAAGATTGAATTCCATATCATTTTTGGCATTGTCACATCCCACCTGTATGTTGTTCGTTTTTTCATTTTAAAAAGTTTTACAAGTATAATTTATAAACATTTTTTTCATGAATAAATAATAGTAGGGTTTACCTGAATGACACAAGAGACCAAATTAGACCAATGATGCTGCTGTACGTGTTAGGGTTCCTAATCAGTTTCCGCCAAACCATTATCAGTATCAAGCGGCTCATCACTCCGGCTGACGGCATCTGTTTTCCGGTACTCTCAGCCGGAATATCCACGCCATTACCATGGTGCTCCGTCACAGTGTCCAACTGCAGTTTGATCATGTCCTTATCTCCTCCCATCTCGCTCCCAAATACTTCCGTATCTGTACATACCCATATTCAAAAGGGTAGTGATATCCACCATTACTTATGATTTATCACAAATGTATTCAAAACCATCAGTAATTCAACATGCATGTATATATCAAAAAGATTGGTAGAAAACACAACAATTTTATTACCTGTGGCTTTTGGGATAAAATCTTTGGCACCATTTTGATCTGATCCGGAGGATTGCCCGCTTTTTGAAACTATAGGTGCACTAGTGGTGCGAGAAAACATGTGGACGTCATTTTGTGATGATCGTTGGCTTTTTGTAGGTTTTTCTGTCATGTTTTGAGCTACAAGATGCGATCCAGATCTCACAGGATTCATGTTGAGAGATATCGGATCTGGGCCAAAGTTTGATAACTGGGCACCGGCTCGGGCACTGGGAAACCCCATTATGGAGTAAAAACCTGGTTGGTTGAAACTAGAACATGTGGGAGTTTGGATGGCTGATGAGCTTAAACTATAAATTTCCATCCCTGAAAGAGAACCAACTCCAATTGATCTTCTTGAGGCATTTGATTTCCTCACCGTGACGTGAAGTTTTCCATCATCTTGGATCACTGATGTGGTTTCAAGAAACTGTTGACCGTCAAGCGAAACAACATCCGAATCTACCTTAATTGAAGCAATATCTCCTCCGGTTTTGGGGAACTTTTCCATTATCAAGTTCCTTGCGCCACGAATCTCGAATAAGAAAAGAAGCAAAGTGTACCAAACAAGGCATTGCATCACCACAACTTGAACCATAAGTGACTCTGAAAATTCACCATACATGGCATTCAACAATGGAACTCCTATAACAAGAGTGTTAGGGAGTGTTGAGAGTGAAAAGATTGTAATCATCCAATCAAAGCTTCCGGTTCTTGTGAATTTAGACCAGAGGCCGAGTACTAGAAGCATGATGATTTTCTGGAGAGTGTCGGCCGCGAGGAAAGGTAAGTTCATGGTGTAAGGATTGTTCATGGAAATGAATACAAAACAGAGGAAAGGGACGGAAAAAATGGCAACGAAACGGTTGATGCCGGAGCATTGGTCAGTGTTGAAAATCTTCCACCACTTGACGCTGCCATAGCCAAGAAACATGGCCACGTATAACGGCATCATGGCCGTCACTGCGGCATAAAAGTGATTTCCCTCGATCATTTGTATTTACAAGGAATGTATTTATTGAGATTTGAGAGAGATGGGCATCAAAGCTTACCAATATATGGGAAGGGTGTAAGAACCTCACATAATATATATAGGATTTTGCTAGGGCTAGCTCGAGTACCTAATTTATATTTTTTTCATTGCAGTTGTCCAACCTCGAAACGTCAACTCGATACCCGTCAGGTCAATGGCTCTTTTGTATAATGTGCTTTTAAATAAGAAAAAAATAAATTCAGATATAGTTCTATTTATTTATTTTGATATCAATTAGTGTCTATAAATAGAGAAAAATGGCTATAAAAACCTATATACGTTATTCATCTGTTAAACACATAAGTATATATTACTACAGAACCGATCCAATTATACAATCACGTACGTATACGTACGGACATTTTACATATATTGTTTTACAAAGACGCAGCTACCTAAAATTAAGAAACTCATTTAGCTAGCTAGATTCAAACATGATAGAAACAGACAACTGGATGCAAGGATATGATAGATAGATAGATTCAAGAAAACATCGAGATGGGGACTACAAATTGTAAATTCTGAATATTAATAAAAAATTGGAAGTCATTATAAAAGGTTTAAAATCATAGAATGTGACTACAAATAATAATCTTAGATAATAAAAGTCGGGCTATAAGAAACCAGTACCAAAAACAAAAACCAATTGACACCAAAAACTAACTTCTCGATGTTGACGCAAAATTATCATCGAATTGAATAAATTAAACACTTGCACAATTTTCATTCATCCAATCACATGACATTCATCAATGGGTTTTGATAATAGCAAAATTACATATATATACCCAATTTAAGTCGAATAATATCATATTTATACAAAGCATAAGTATTCAATGTATCAAGTAAAATAGCTTTTAAGCATGTTTGGGAAAATATGTAATTATCCAACTTTAATTTACTATATTTATCTTTCAACTGTTTAATAAACGCTAAATTATCATACTTATGATACATATCAAGTAAATATCATTATGATGGTAGTTATTTATAGATTACATGCATTATATATATGGTAAGTAATTGTTCATTAAATGCATTGTGATTAAATTTAGTAGCCTTATCCAATGCCCTAAGGCCTATCACTATGGTACTTCGGTTACTACGTCAGTTCCTTACTGATGTTCAAAAACAAACTGACGCCATAGGCACCAAAATGTCAGTTGAGCATCGGTTCAAGAGTCGTCGCTTTGGTGAAGAACTTCGGTGGTTTTATGTGGGACCAACTTTTTTTTATTTATTTGTTTAGTGTATAATAATAAAGGTATATTGGTAAATGTGGGTCCAGAAAAACTGAAATGATGTTCACTGTAGGTAATGAAGCGTCAGTGTGTGTCAGTTTTGGAAAAAGCTGATGTGGCACAAACTGATGCGTCAGTTGGTCACAACCATAGTGAGTGCTCTAAGGGCACTTCTTATCAAAATCCTTTCATCAATTAATTACATGAGGTTCATATGAGAATGAAATTTTTGGTGAGAATGGAGGAACCAACTAAAACGTGCCACGTGTCACAAAGCCCACTTTCCCCCATTTTTTTTAAACTTAAATATCTCTGAAACGGTAAGTCGAAAAATAATAAAAATTGCACCATAAAAATCGGCATTTTTTCTCTTCGATTTCCCATCTCACAAGGTATACTTTAGACGAACTTTTTTTTTTTGGTTTTACAAAATTAGTAACACATGTGTTACTAGCCGATAACACATATGTTAGTTGCTGTTAATACATGTGTTACTCGCTGGTAACACATGTGTTACTAGCCTGTAACACATGTGTTACCAGCGTATAGCACATGTGTTACCACATTCTAACACATGTGTTACCAGCTTCTGACACATGTGTTACCAGCTTCTGACACATGTGTTACTCGATTTCAAAACCCACCAAAAAACCGAAAGAAAAAAATTCGTTAAAAGTATACCTTGTTTCATCTCTAATCGAAGAGAATAAAACGCTAATTTTTATGGTGCAATTTTTATAATTTTTTGACTTACCATTTGAGAGATATTTAATTTTAAAAATTTTGGAGGAGATAGAGTAAAGTGACACGTGGCTCATTCCTATTGGTTCCCTTATTCTCACCAAAAGTTGATGTACTCATTTGAACCTTACTCTTTAGACTATATATATTTTTTAAAGTTAAATAAATAAGTTTTTGTTAAACAATTAATGTGTTAGCTTTTAATTTATTCTATTTAACATTTTAACCTATCAATTCACTAAAAACTTGAAGTGTGTACAGCAAACCGTCAATTACTAATTCTATACATCCAACTTCTCATAATGACTTGTAAACATATCGAAGTTAGCTGATATAAATCTTTTAATTAATTTCATTTCACTAAATAGAGCGCTCTCGAGTTTTTGACAAGAAGAAAAGAAAAGAATGGAAAATAAAATGGTAGAAAGGAATAAAAGAGAAAATATACTTTTTATAAATTTTGTGTTCTCAAGTTGTAAAGAAAAAAAAATTACATATTATGTTTTGTTCAGACAAAATTGGAGAGAAATTAAAGAAATTGACATTTTGATAACTTATTCGGTCTTCCTTCACCTTCTTCCAAATTTTGAATAGAAAATTATAAGAGAATATAATAATTCTTCTTCCGCTTCTTTTCCTTTCCATCCACAAAAAAAAGCTCAGGAAAATAGACCCATTTTTTTCCTTTATAGTTCTCTTTCTCTTCTCTAAAAAAATAAAAACGGGAGCGGGCTCTAAAGTGCCACTTGACATCTGCAGAAGTTGGCACATCATCAAAATTACTATATAATAAATTAAAACACATTTTTTGAAAAGTTGAATCTATTAAAAGTAGCAAACATGAACTTTGTACACACAATAGACATCTGATACAAGTTGGATGCATGTATTCTCAGACACAACTGATCCCTTTACATTCTTAGGGTCTCTTTAAGTATTGCACGTCACCATGTTTATCAGAAGTTTAGATACTTAATCATGATTAAAATGTTTATTGATAAAAATTGTAAGCATACCCAACTACCCAACATCCTATCTAAGTTTATCGATGTTTCGAATTTAATTCAGTTTGGTTTGGAGTTCATGTGAGTACGCTAAACGTGGATGAAAATAGTTAACGATGAGACTAGGCACCGTTAAACTTGTATTAATGAAATTAACGTTAAGTGTAATATATTAATGGTCGTCATTGTATAGTAACATCTAAATTAAATGCTTACCCGTTAAAGTCACATCATACACAAATGCTTTATATAAGAAATACTTGGCTACTCGATTATATAATAATAATTTGTTCACTACATTTTTGGTATAGTAACTAATCCTCTTAAATGATTTTTGAGTTGCACCAAAATGGATTACGGGAAGCTGTCATAGTTTACGACGTATAAACGTGTATTCGTCGTTCAACACTGACAACTCATTAAGCGTATGTATACATATTACAATTACAATTACAATTACAATTCTTCTGAAGTATAAGTTGTTTTCACACCCAAACTTATTGTTGCATTAGGGTATGTTGAAAAGTGTGTCGATGAAAGAATCAACAAAATCACTTCTTTGACATTCTTTTACTTGGCATGTTTGATTGAGTTATTTATGAAAGTAAAATCCATCAAATTCTTTTGGTTAAAGGGGTTAAATGAATTGAAATTCCTTTTGCTTTGATTGATTTCAGTTACTACGAAAATATTGACGCAACGTAAGTTTCCAAACTTGTAATTAGAGGCAAAAGAGACGTCTTATTAAACATATCATAAATTTCTATTATAACTTTTGACTAATAACCAAAGAAATGATTTTAAAAAAGGTTTAAAAACACGAATATTATCAAATTATATTATATTTTCGTATGTAAAAAAGGTTTAAAAACATGAATATTATCATTTATCTTGATGTTTATAATAACGTAGGCTTTAGGATTCGGAAATAACTTCGAACCATGCCCAATTGCCCAAATGTCCAATGGGCCTCTTCTCTTGAATGAAAAATCAAATTAAGGCCCGTTTCATTTACCCAAAAAATAGCCTTAACCACTTTTGGGCTTACAATAATTATTCTCAACGTCAAAGTTGTACGTTAGCAATTTTGATTAATCACGACCATTCTTTTACGACATAAGATTGAAACTGACTGAAACCGACGTATCACGTTTGCACCATGTCAGTGCACATAAGTTTTTTTCAAAACTGACTGAAACAGACGAACACCTGCCATCAGGCCATCAGTGACACCGTCATTTTAATTGTTGGATCCCACATTTACCAATTTACCTTTATTTCTGTACACCAGACAAACAAGAAAAACAATTAAATATTATGCTGACCCCGCGGAAAAAAACCGATCGAGTGTCAAAATTCCAACGGAACCAAACCAACGGACCGTGCAATCCGTGTCAACTCCGTCGGTTCCAACCGACGAGAACCGAAGTTGCCCGTTGGAAATGCTCTAAGTAGCCTACCAATTTTAATAACAAAGGGTTTTGTACTTTTGTGGAAGTTTATTAACTTTTGAGTAAACGTGTTTTAGCATCGTTGTAAGTTTTTGGGTAAGTCGGTCACGTAACTTTAGAAACGGTTGGAATCGGGATTTTGGGGTCGATATAATTTCTACCTTCTTGCTAGATTATCTATGAATCAACATAATATAATGTTGTCTTAAAAAAAAGTTTTGTAGAAGAGGTTTGTACCGGTCTATTATAATAGTAATAGTAATAGTAATAGTAATAGTAGTAATAATAATAATAATAATAATAATAATAATAATAATCTTATATAATATTTATTGGAGGAGTTTAAATGTGTATACATTTTTAAAATAATTTCAAATGATTTAATCCTACCCTTTAAATGATGTTCATAAATTGATCTTAACCGTTAATTTAGATTAACAACAATGTTTACGTAATATCTTATATTTGATTATCTTATTTTACCATTGTACCCCTAACTAATCAGGATTTTTTGCGAAATTAGTGGGACATAACTTATTTGAATTTTAAATTTTAAATTCAGATGTTTTTAAATTCAAATAGGTAAATGTAGATTGACGTTTTAAATTGAAATTCGAAATAGCACAAATAAAGCAGTTTGTTATCTAAGTCAACCATTTGAACTGAGCAGTCATCTCACCAAACACAACCAACAAACAAAGGGTTCAGATTTTTGAAATTGCAAGCTACATACCCGAGGAAACCACTTCTCCATTAGTAAAGATCAAATCATCTATTCGTATAAACACTAATTGATCTCCCAACAAACACCACATTAATAGAATAAGTAAATCAACTATGTTGACAGATTTCAGGAAACAAATTAGGGATTTAACATACAAAATTTCTGATCATCTACTGCTTACTTTTCAAAATCGAAAAACATCCCCCCCTCCATCGAGAAAAATATCACCTGATCATCTACTCTTATCAGGTATAGATATTATCTTTTCCAAATAAAAGTTAAATTCAAATACAACGATGGATGCACAAGCAGGATTCACGGCATTAAATCTCATCCATGGTGGAAGGGACGATTGGATGATCTGTGTTACACGAACAATCTCACTCAAGTTGCTTCAATGGAGATCAACAGGTATACACCAACTGTATTATCACTTTTGATTACATTATATTTGATTATAAAATTATGAATCCACACTTTCGTTAATAACATAAAGCTAATTTGACTTCAAACGCTTTCCACCATCGAATTTATTTTACGAATTGAAATATTTAAGAATCAAAAGAAAGATTTTTCATTTGGATACAAAAGTTGTTGAAAAGTCTTTTTTTTTTTTTTTATCAAGATTGATTCTTTAAGAGGAGTAGTATTTTATCATGTTCACTTACTAGATGTGTTACCATATATTATTTCTACTTTTTATGTTTTTAACTACAATTTTTTTTGCTGGCAAGTATATATCTTCATGTCTACCCAGATTAGATTGCTTGATCTATTAAATTGTTTTATTCCATAACAATAGGTTAACTTCTAGCATTAAAAGTAATAAAACCGATTTTATATTGGTGATGAATACCATGTGCATGTTTTGATAATCAATTCTTTCATGGATCAATGCCCACTAAGTGTTAAGTTTGTATGATTTAGTCTGTAGTTGCTTTTGATTATTAAGTGTAAAATGCAATTGCTATTGATTATTAAGTGTAGAGTGCAACACGGATACATTGAAGAAGCTCAATGATGTAGACTCAACATAGAAGAAACCTGGAGCAATGATGTAAGTATATGATCTCAACAGGAAAACCATGATAAAGTATTTGATTGTAAAAAAAAATCAACTTTTTAACTAAAACGGGTCAAAGTTAATACCTTCTTTGGTTTCTGTTATTTTTCTTTGTTTTTAATAATATGTTATCTTTGTTTTCTACATGACATTATGCATTTGTGGAATTAGTCAGAATACATATTTAAAGTTTCATGTGCTAGAAGTTTAATGTAACTTGATGATTATTTTTTTGCGTTTACTTGCTGAACTATATTCAAAGTTTTCTGTTTATTTTTTGGCATTTATAAGTATAGTATCAATGGATCAATAGTCGTTTGGTAAAGGACTAAAAGTGTCATCTCCATTTTATCGAATAATGTGTAAGAGATCCCCAGGCTAGGTAAGTAAATCCAAAGTCTTTGCTTAAATATTGTAAAGAATTAGCACCAAAATCACAATTTTGGTTCTTAGATATGCATAGAGTTTATCGGTTCTGAAACATGCTACGTTTAGTTAGGAAGGGTTGATTACTAAAACTTTAATAATGTTGGGACCTGGAGAATCGGATGATGAGCTAAGCACAGTTTTAATAATAGTAGTTTTATTTTGGGTTCATCGAAAAAGGTTCTGTTAAAAATCTCAGGGATGACTGTGTTTTGGTTCATATAGATGATGAGAAGATATGTTCACTGCTAGGTAATCTTGGAAGGGACTTAGATGCTTTTGTAGGTTGAGCTTGACTGATTAAGATTCTGCCATTTACTAATAGGCAATAGCATTATGGGAGCTGAGGTCAGATAGACTGTAGGATAGAGCTAACAATTTGACCCATTTACTAACGACGAGTCAATATAGGTTGTTTTTTTTATAATCTCATATAGGTCAAATGGATCAATTTTATTTATTAGTTAAAAGGGAATAGGTTCAAATGGTCAAACTGGGTAAAAGTAATTTAAGGTCTAATTCTTATGAATGCAGCCATTTATATTGTTTTATTTTATATTTTATATCATTCATGTAAAAATGTTTCTTTCGTAAGCATTTTCAGTATATTAGTGTCACTCCAGCCTGACCCAATATGTCTTTCCCTGACCTGGTTTTGTTCAAGTAAAAAGAATATTAGAGGTGAGACTAGGCAGTCTAGCTATATGATCTTGTGACATGTTTTTCCAAAGTATGATATATTGATATGTGACATGGACAGACTGCTATTACAACTTGTCATTCATGTACACTTTTCAATGGTTATTAAAATCCATGTCAGCAAGCTCTCCAAAAAGCAAACATCATTGTACACCTCACCCACATGACTGCCGCTATTTGCCCAACAGATTTTTTGAATTAATCTGATGCAATGAGAAATCAAGGGATATAACTCCATGTTCTGTTCGTAAGTTATATACATGTATATTGTGGCTACCACATTAAAAACAGACTCATGGGCAGTATTTACAGGCAAGTTTCTATTATATATTATTTACTCGTAATTATTGTAGTAAAAACGAATCGGTTCCTGATTAGCTGTCTTAAAGGGTGGGTTTGTAACCTTGGATAACGACAATGGGTGGATTGCTTTTGTGCTTTACACCTTAGTCGGAATCCTTATGTAAATGTAATGATCTAAAAGAATAACCTTTGGGTCTATGTGTGAAAGATTATAAATAAAAGATTACGAAAATAAAGGAAAGAAAGACTAAGGGAGTAAAGTGACGCATGATTGACTTAAGATTATGATAGGCACCACTTTAGATGCGCATTGCTTATCTTGCGTTAAATGTGTTATTTAAATAATGTGTTCTATTTTTTTGATTCTGACCCGTTGTATCTCACTTAGCTTTATTAGATAACACATGGTTTTTGAAATGTTAGATGCTCAGTGAGGAAAGGGTAGATGCTTATAGGGAATGGAACTAGCTTATAGAATCTTAGCTTTTTTTAAATTTTATGTTTTAAGACGGGACTTTCACTATGTTTGTATTTATGTTTGAATTCTTTTATGAAAAAATAGGTGCCATTTTTTAAAAAGTTTTTTTTTTTAATATAAATGACCATAATTGTTGGGGAAGACCAGAGTACATGGACACTGCTCAGACCGTGCACATAGTTTATGCACCAAAGCAGCCTCAGATGCGGCTGGAGAGACAGCAGCAGCTTTAACAACTTAATCCCTTCCACTCATCTCTTCTGATCCTGGCTACTCAGAAATGCTTTTAGGAACAACCACCTGAGTTTTTTCGATATGCTGATACTTACAGGGAGCTTATCGAGGTAACGAAGACATTAGCGGTGTTTGCCCATTTTACTGTGAATTTTTCGAACATCTCAGGCAAGCAATTTTATATATTATCTTTGATGTGTAGTAGCAATACTCTTGAGAAATTATTACTCATAATACTTTATTTCTTTGCTTATCAAAGCGGTTCTAATGGTTCAAATACTACTTCGATATACATTGAATTTGTAATGATCGGCTGCAGATGAATTTTTATTGGGAGTAGAATGGTTAAGAAAGGCACCTAGGGATGAAAACTACCTGCATTACATACAAAACAATTTCAAAAAATTTTGTGCTGATAGACACTTTCAATGAGTTTGATGGGATAATATGCATGCTGGCCTCATCTATACATAAATTGAATTAAATGAAAACTAACACTTTATTATTATTATTATTATTATTATTATTATTATTATTATTATTATTATTATTATTATTATTATTATTATTAAAAATACAAATTACTACAAACTTTAATTAATGTATTAATATCCATTTTCAGATGACATATTTGATATCAATAGTTACCAATAATATTCAAATAAAACTTACATAAACATATATATTCATTTATATTTATATTTATATTTACCACGAAAAATACATATGATAGAATAAAATAAAAAAGTTATCAAATTCTAATTATATTCATACTTGTATTTACTGACATTTATGTTTTATAATGTTAAAATTTATAATAAAAAACACAAAAATATGAATATATATTAAATTATTTAAATATTGTATACACAATCAAATCATTTGAAATTTTAAATATACATGGAAACAATAAATAAAGTAGTCACATTCATATGTAACATATACTATTTGTCTTCAATAAAGTAATCGTCTTCATACTCTTAATTATCTTAATCGCTGGAGGGGCCTTCTTGTGTTCAAGTTCCTTTATCAGTATTTATGTCAGAACAACCTACCATCCGCATATTCCTGTAAATAAATTAGTATCATTAGGTCTATAATTAGGATAAAAATATATGATATTAATTTGTTTTGACATTTTTTACATCATCATCTTCACACGTATCATATATGTTATTAAATTCATCAATTTGTTGATAATTATACACAATTATTTGGCATAATAAGCAGGATTAATATTGGTTCAATCCTTAAAGTTTTATTTTTTTTTTCGTTTTAACCACTCAATTTTTTTTATTATGATCTAATATTTCATATAAACCTTATTAAGCATCATCATATTTCAATATAGGAACACATATGAGATTAAAAGTATAGTAGTCACCAGGAAATGCTGATTTTAACAGACATTTAGATTTATTTGATTGTATATTTCATATATACTATTTCATATTCGATATAATTTGTTGTAAGATTTTCTTGATGTAGCCCGCGATTTTCGCGGGTTTTGAACTAGTAATAATAATAATAATAATGATAATAGTTATCAATGGTTAAACCCTTCCAAAGTTCAAAAAATATTGAAGATAATTCAATGAATTTCTGAGAACAAAATATGTATGGAAATATTGATCGATCTAAACCTTAACTAAATCCCTATGACATATACCAAGTTATTAAAGTGAACCTAACATCTTTTAATTACTTCTATCATTCAAATTGTTTACTCAAAGGAAGGAATCTTTAAGAACATATTTGGCTTCTTGTATCCACGAAACAACTTATTTAGTCCATTTTTGTTGCAACCAAACATGAATTAGGATACTCTATGTTAAGGAAAGTTTTCCCCCTAACCCCTAAACTATGATTTTTGACCAAAAACACCCCTTAGAGACCATGTGAAATCACATGATGACATTAAAAAATTAAAATAAAAGAGTATATTATTTGTGTCACATGGATAGCCGCGTGACACGGGTCATACTACACACGACCTTTAACAAAAGGTGGTGATTTGTACACCATCAAAAATTAGTCATACACCACTAAAGCTGCTTTACAGTGTTGTACAGTACAACACGATAATGCATAAAAATGTTGTATAGTTAATTTTTGATGGTGTACAAATCACCACCCTTAACAAAAACCGGCTATATTTTTTTCCAAGCTTGCCCACTAATTTAAGCAACACGTCATTTTTTGGTTGATCAATTGTAGATAACTTTTATAAACGATTAATCTAACTTATATTACTTGTTATTATTATGATCTAGATAATAACGCTTTAATATATGTTGCAATTAATTTATAAATTAAAACTTAGGCCAGATCAAGGGATATATTGTTTCGTTCAAACACATATAATCCATAGGCTACTCCTTCTATCTCAATTGTTCTTAAAGTGGAACCTGAATGGGCTTATACGTTTGACATGTTGTTGGATTAAGACCGGTCCTAACAAGTGGTATCAGAGCTATGGTTGTTTCTCGAATGTGGAAGGTGAAGTGTGACCTAGCACGTAGTGGCGTATGCCCCCTCGGTTTGTGTGACACCCGTCAAATTAGGACTAGAGATTAGTGCCTAATCAAGTTTTAATACATGTAATTAGTTTTGTGTTAGGCTAATTGATGTATCGGTTAATATATATATTGTTGAATATATACAAGTATTGCGGTTTAAATTAAATCGTACAAGTTTCAAATCGAATGGATTTCGATTCAATTAAATACGGACGTTGGTGAACATTTTTTATTAAATAATGATTTTCCAAAATACAAGTATTGTGGTTCCTTTTCAAAATACAAGTATTGTGGTTCCTTTTCAAATCGAATGTTCACCTTCCACGTTGGTGAACATTTGATGACGCTACTATATCCAAAATATTATTTTATTAATGATATTTCGTATACAATTCGTATCGTACAATCAATAATTACGCGATTAAAATATTAAACGCGCAAATAAAATAAAAGAGGTTAACATTATAATTTATAACGCGATTATTAAGCAATTGGTAAATACTTCAACAAAATATTGGGAAATTATTAGTATTTTAAACACGTATTTAAATGTATTAAATATTAATGAAACGTTTTAAACAATCGGGGAAAACGAACACTGCACGGAGCGCGAACGCAGGAGACAAAAAATCGGAGCCAACCACACATGGGTGGGGCCCATGTGGGCCGGCCCCCATGCCACAAAATGGGGATTTCCCCCATTTCCCTTCCTACTTCTCATTTTCATCATCCATCTTCACCATTCTCTCTCTCTTTTCTCTCTAAACATTTCACCACCACCACCTCACTAAATCACCAAACAACAACCTTAAACGACCTCGGATCATCAAGATTTTTAGAGAAAAGGAACCACCACGCAACGATCTACAACCTCATCTTTTCGGATTTTTGATTCGACACCACGTAAGTTTCCGACAAAAACTCGAAACTCTCCGTTTTTACTCATTTTTTACATGTTTATTGTTTATATAAGCTTATAACGTCCATATATGGGTTGGGTAAAAGTTTTGGATCAAACGGAAACCGGAAAACTCGTTTTCGACACATTTTCCGGCCATCAGACCGTAACGTCGTTTTTGGACCCAGATTTATGCGACGTCAACTTCAACGTCGCAAAACCCCTCGTGACGTCGCATGGTGCGACGTCAGTCACAAAGTCGCATTAAATTGCGACGTCGCATATAGCGACATCAGCCTTAACGTCGTTAATACCTCACAACGTCGCACTTAGCGACGCAAGCCCTTATGTCGCAGACATCAACAACGTCGCATACAGCGACGCCACGCACAACGTCGCATTAAATTACGAAGGTCGCACATAGCGACGCCATTCTCAACGTCGCAGTCTGGACCTGCGACGTCGCACCCAACGTCGCACAAACCAGAAAACACAGATTTTCACTAATTGTCGAGACCCTAAATTTTATCACTTGATTTCACCCAATTTCAAGTCCATATGCGTTTTTCACCAAAGCAATATAGTAGAAATAAAAATTTTTCAAGCTGACTTGGCAGCTCGACCCCAACCAGGGGCTCTGCCCCTTGGACCCCGCTACCAGGGGCGCTGCCCCCGGACCCCCGTCACTTAGAGTTTGTAACGGCTTCAAAGACACAATCAAAACACATTTTTCAAGTAAAACACCACGAAATCAAAATAATAATAGTTGAGATTATTATTACAAATCCGTCACCAACGGGCCGTACATATTTTCAAACGTTCGAATCAATCAACCAAATCGTAGTAATTTGGACAAGTCAATCCAAATCGGGGTAATTTGGACAAACAACTGCAAGGGTAGTCTTTCGGGATGCCTAATCAATTAATAACCATCGCGTGTCATGGACACCCTCAGGTTACAAGTCTTTGGACTCCACTACTCGGCTAATCAATCAAAGTTTATTAAGTTAAACTCGCTAGACTCAGGTGAGTCTCATAGCCCCTCTTTTTACTATTTTACTCAGGGGTGTGATACATTGCTTATTTTTAACATGTGAACGCAAGTACAACTTTTACATATACTACATGAGTTTTACACAACTAATCATTTCAAAGCCCTCCGACAGCATAGTTGTTAATACATTGTAGCGTGAATATTAGTATATGGTACCATATAGGATTGACCCTCCTCGTTCGGGTTAGCAAGCACTAACCGGGTAAACGGACGTACTAATATTTGGGAAGACGAGTGTTGATTAGGCACTCGTGGAGGTAAAAACGCTAAGGCTGTGATCCTGACCCACGAGTTAAGCTCAACTATGTGCTCATGGCTGTATACACTTACATTACCAATTGCTGGATGCAATTCAATTACTTAAATCTTGCGGTTCATACAACTTATATGTTATTTCAAACATGTGAGCTCACCAGCTTTTAGCTGACCTTTTAGCATGTATCGCAGGTACTAAGCAGTAGGTCTGGACTGCATCAGGGAATCAATAGCTCGAGTCAGCATGCAAACAATTGAGATTTTCTTGCATTAGTATATTTTGTACAAGTACTTATGTACTGAAATCTCTCATTTAATCGAACACGAGCTATGTATTGGCTGTAAATGTTGTAAACATTTTAATATCAATATATTTTGTTAAAACGACGCATATAGAGTCGTTTGCTATATATATCTGGTGCTTTGATTATTGATTAGTAACACCCAATGTATGCTTCCGCAAATTATTAAATTTGGGGGTGTTACAGATTGACCTTTTTCAAACAATGAGTAGATACTGGAGTCTTTTACCGAAAGTCTCCCTGATGCGAACCTAGTCAGGACTAGTACCGAGGAATAAGATTAGATCAGATGGACTATTGTTGGAGGGGAGACCCAATGGAATTGAGTTTTTGATGAGGATTGTTCGTCGGGTCGAGTACCGAGCTTAATTTGCAGGTTGGATCAGATGGACTATCGTTGGAGTGGAGGCTTAATAGATTGGGGTTTGAAGGGATAATTGTTGCGTACAAGTTCATGTCCTACACTGAAGAATAAAAATAATAAGATATCTTCATATAAGCTCGTGGGCTATCAGAGTATCACCAAAACTTCCGTGAGCTTGCATGTCGAACATCTTGGGTGCAGTGGCGGATGTATGTATAGAGAAGGGTATGCACATGCATACCCTTGGACCAATCTTACTAGTGTAAAAAAATTTAGTTTTCATGTAGTTTATAAAATGGATACACTAGGTGCATACCCCAAATAAAAGTCATGCATGCCCTATTGGACTCTCTCTTCTCCTTTATGAAGTAAAATACACAAACTCACTTTTATGTATGTAACTTATTTTCATTGTCAATTACGAGTACTTGCTGTATTATTTTACTTTGCATTAGACTTCAATTAATATGTCTCATCACTATTATTAGCTGATTCTATAGTTAGAATCCTTTAACATATTTACTTTCAAAAATTCATTATGAATTTTAATTTTAAGATTACTCAATTAAATAAGCTTTGTCGTTCAAGTGGATCTTTAATCTTCGATCTAGCAGTATTTGGTTAAATAACAGTCCGGCAGATGATTAAAAACACTAAACGAGCTGAGAAATCGACCCGAAAAAACTTGACCCGAGAAGAATCGTACACATTTTTTTTGGTTATCGTGATTAAATAATATTTTGGCATGCAGTTGTGCATACCCAACGCTCAATTTCTAAATCCGCCACTGCTTGGGTGAAAATATAATGAAGTCAATGGTTGGACAAGTGATGTGCCACTTTCAACAAACATCCCCATATTCACATCCCAGTTTGATAGAGAGATCATGGAATATAGCACATGATATTCCACATGGGTAGGGTACGAATTAAATAGCAAATTAAATCTATAATTTCTAAATTTCCTCCAAGGATACATCTCCTCTTAAGGCTTTTTTAATTGTTCTGTTTTTTTGTATGGCTTTGATTATATATATATATATATATATACTAGGCAAAGAGCCCGTGCGATGCACGGCCATTTACAAAATACAATTATATTGATCTGTAAGTTCAATATTGTTAATTAAAAGATGCAATTATAATTGACTAATTAAAAATAAAATAATTAGTAACATAAATTAAATTATAATTGATGGGCTTACATTTATTTTTTTAGCATATGATATATCAAATATGACGTAGTCTCTTTCTTTCCTTGAAAACGGTTAAAACTTTGGTTTCTACTCACTTCTTACGGTAATACCGATCTAGTCACCGTGTGAATGACAAAAGTAACAACCATTATTTGCAAAATTTATGTTAAGTTTTTAAATATTTATTGAGCCATTGCAATGCACGGTAATTAATAAATCAAAATTAATCATATGCTTTATTAAATTTTCAATTGTATTAATATTGTTGAAAGTTGAAAATTTTTATTATTGAAACTTAATAGTAACATATACCAAAATGCACATAAAATAATCAATTTCATATATTTTATTAAACTAACTTTTCTTAAAAATGGTAGTTGATGATGATAATATTAGATAGATTGCAATGCATGGGATATCAATGATAAAAATCATTATTAATTAAATGTTTTGCAAAAGTTTAAATAGGTATTATAATAAAACTGAATTAGTAGTCTAAAATAGAAGGTAATAGTTTGTTATGAATTACAAATTTTTAAAAAGGATGAGAGTATTAGAAATTATGAATATTTTTAGGAAAAACTAATTTGATTATGTGACATATGTCACACCCCGCCAAACGGTAATTACAATTACATAGAGTGGTTTGCGGAAGCTTAGTGACGTGGCGGGGGTGCGAGCAGTAAAAACAACCAACAGATACATACATACTCAGAGCATATGGTTATCGCAGAACGGAATAGGTTAAGATGCCAATAGTTAAAGTTTTACAAAAGGTTACCACTTGAAAAGTAGTAACAGTAAGAGTAGTGGTTGAAAATCAGTATTTCATAAAATACATAATATCAAAAGTAGATTTCATAGGTATGACTGCAGTATTTGCAGTTATACAGAGGAAATCCAAGTGTCCTAAAAGTAGTGGCATCCTAACAAGTCCAGGGTAGTCTGTCCTGATATGCATGCAGATCTTACTTACGCTGCTAATTCCCTGAAAAACATAGAGTAAATCGTCAACAAAATTGTTGAGTGAATTCACAGGTTTGTTTGTTATGTAGGAAACACAAGTTAATCATTTAAGAATAACATTTCCATATAAGCGTTGTTTGTCAAGTAGGAAACAAAAGTTATTCACAAATAACATTTCCCAAATCAGTTGTAGTTGTAATAGGAAACACAAGTTATTAATCAAATAACATTTCCTAAATCAGTTATCAGTAGGAAACACAAGTTAACCTAAATAAAGATTAACATTTCCAAATCAGTGTACGTAGGAAATCCTTTCCTAATCAATAGTTTAGTGGGAATATTTAGACGGTGATCCCTCGAAAGGTGAGCTAAACCTGTCGAGTAAGGTAACCCGATCTAACCCTATAACCAAACCACAACCCTAATCTGTTATTGTTTGCCATGCTGGACAATTAAGTATACGCTCCCAAATCCGTAGGAGGGTCGTCACGGCGATAGTACTATCCGTATACTCAGTGGCTAGAGTCACCTAGCTAATGGTTATAGTCTGTAGCCATAAGGTCTTTTTTGCACTACATCGTTCAGCCTAGATCTGTACCAAGATTCGTTGCCTAAATTCCCAAAATAGTTATGAAAACATTTCATAAAACATAGGTCAAATAGTTGTGTGAAATACCCTTTCACAAACAGTTCAAGTATGAAGTACCCCTTCATAAAGAGTTCAAGCAAATACATACAGTATTTAAAGCAGTTGTCGCATGCGGTTATACATACGATTTCTATGTTTTCCACCCCGAGTTTTAAAACATTAAAACAGTGAAAAGGGGTTTGTGAACTCACTGTGAGTGCTCGGATGTGAATGCTAGCGAGATATGATAGCGTAGCCCAAACGTAGTCAACCTATACACAATATTGTATTAACCATAAGTACATAGTTTACTTACGTTAATAATTCGTTTGTTTGAAAAAATTATCAATTTCTTAAGTTTGTGTAAGTCGTTGATGATTGTTGTTGAAAATAAATAATGTTTTTCCCAAGTTATGTTTGTTTGTCGAATCGTCCGAAATGTGTAAGCATATATACTTATATAGTTAAATATATATATTCGTGGATATACATATTATATTGTCTGTAGTCTCGTTTACACACATATATATATAGATATATATAAAAGTTTGTCGTTTAAGTTTCCAAAAACTCACTTTCGTTCGTTTGTTTGTTTCCAAATTGTAATCTCGTTTTAGTCCCATCGTACATCACATTCATTTGTCATAAGTCCGTGTATATATATATATATATATATATATGTATAGAAGTGGGTTACTCGTATTCATTTTCGTTTAATAAATACCTTCACACTTCTAAATTCGTCGTATACGTTTAATTAAATCATTGTTAATGATTTTAATTCAAGTTTTGACAATACAAATAAACGTATAAAGTTTTGTCGTCCATATATATAAGTATATATATATTGTTTTGTTAACGTGAGACTTTTTAAATCCAAAGTTCGAGTCTTAAAACTATCCCATTTTATGTAATCAATACGTCGTTATGTTCTAATCATTGCTAAATCCAAATCGATAAGTGTACGTATTTACGTGTGTATATATTTATAAGTTTGTTACTCGTTATATATATACAAAATACGTTTACTTGTAATCCTCGCTTTCAAAACGTACGTGTTTTGTGGTTAATCCGAAAGTATCGTTTTGTATATATATATATATATATATATATATATATATATATATATATATAGACATATATATAATGTTAATGTTTTCAGATTTAGCTATGTTGCACCGTTTTGGCCATAACTCTCTCATACGGACTCGGATTTGGGCGATCAAGCTGGCGAAACGATCGCGACTCAGAGGGCTACAACAAGAAGTACGCGCCGTGTTCTTTAGTACGCACCGCGTACTATGCATTTTGCAAAGAACGCACCGTGTGGTTTGTACGCACCGTGTGGTTTGTACGCACCGTGTACTATATATATATGCAAAGTACGCACCGCGTACTACCTATACGCGCCGTGTACTATGAGTTTGCGATGTACACGCCGCGTGGTACATGGACACACCGCGTGGATCATAAGTTTGCAAAGGACGCGCTGCGTAGTCTTAGGACACGCCGCGTCCTCGTGTTTCAGTCCGACCATATTCAACCAAACTCGAGTTTTGGGTTTTAAATCCTTGAATCTTGTTCTCATACGTTTATAACAAGTGAATACAACCTTTTTACAGTACCCTTACTCATTTTACTTACCAAATTTCGGATTTTAAAGTTTGGTTTTTATAAAACCCATTTCGTGTTCATCAACCAAATCATCAATCTTTATGTGTTATTTGTTTAGATTATGATGTGTTTACGTGTTATATAACGAAATCAAAGTGTAGAAATCAAAGAGGAAAAAGTTTCCTTACAAAGATTAAAATGATGAAAATGATGAACGAGTGATGATGATGATGGTGTTCCTGATCTTGCTGTTCTACTGCTACTCCTCTGCTGCTGTGGTTTGTTGCCTCTAACCTTGTTACTTAATGAAGAAGAAGAAGAAAATGGTGATGATTTTTGTGTATGTGTGTGTGTCGTATGAGATCACAGAGAAAAGAGGAGGGAGCAAAGAAATCAAACGAGTATGGCTCCGGTTCCTCAATTATTGATGTTAGGTGCCAAATTTTGGTACCTCAATTTCGAGTACGGGTATAATTATAACAATATAAAATTTAACATTTTATATTTTTATTTTGTAGATGCTCTCCTGGTTCATAATATATTTTCAGAATAATGAGATTTTCATTATTTTAGACTGTTGTATGTTTTGTCCATTATAAAAGTTCTGCGTTATTAATAGATGCTTAAAACGCATTATAATTCAGTTCTGAAATAATTCTCGCATATTATTTTAGTTAAATAATATTTTGATACAATTTGGGAACATTTTTGGAGACGTTTTTCGAACACATTTTTGTCAGTCCAAAACGTATATAATATGTAATTATATACTTATAATTTATGTAATACTCATCGTATTAATATTTAGGGCTTCGCTAGACTTATATCACATCAAAAGTTTAGTTTAGTTGTTTTTCAGCAGGGAATTAGCGTAAGAAATGCATGTAATTAAGTATAATTATATACCTAATTTGGAGGAGTGTCACAACATAATTAGAAGGTTTTCAGGAAAAGGTACAGAGATGATATGACATAGCTAAAAAACAAATGAGGATTATATAAGAAAAATTATTTTGATGATGTGGCATAATTAGAAGGCTATTAGAAAAAGGTAAGGAGATGATGTGGCCTATCTAAAAATCAAAGAAAAAACCTTGTTATATAATTAGCCCGTACGATGCACGACCATTTATAAAATACAATTAGATTAATTTGTAAGTTTAATTTTGTTAATTAAAAGATATATTTATCATTGAAAATGAAAATAACTAATAACATAAATCAAATTATCATGGATAATTTCATTCTTTTTTGAAATTTGGGTCTCTACCAATTTCTCACGGTAACACCGATCTTATCACTTTGTGAATGACAAAAGTAACAACTATCAATTGTAAAATTATATTTTGTTTTAATGTATGTTGAGCCCTTGCAAAATAAAAATTAATCATATGTTTATAGGTTTTAAGTTGTATTTTAATATTGCTGAAAGTTTAAAATTTATTATTAAAAGTTAATGTACAATCAATGTCATATAATTTATTAAAATTTTTTTAAAACATGGTAGTTGATAATGATAATATTAGTTAACTGCAATTTATGAGGTATGAATAAGAGAATAAATCTATTTTTTATGTTGGAAAAAATTATTATATATTTGTAATATATGAATTTTAAGGATTATTATAATAAGTATATAATTGATAAATAATAGTCTTAGTAAATATTAAGGTTTTTAAGGAAAAATTAATATGATGATGTGGCAATTTAGGAGACTTTGAATAAAAAGAAATGTGATGATGTGGCATGTCAAAAAATTAAGAAAAAATATTTGTTATAATGATGTGTCAAATTAAGAGAGTATAAAGAAAATGGCAATTTGATAATGTGGAATGTCTAAAAATTAAGAATAATTATTTGTTTCATAAGTATAATATATATATATATATATATATATATATTACACAACATAATATAAAAATGAGCGTAAAATAAAGAAGTATTGATCTCTTATACAATAAATCGATATATTCACTTAAAACTATCAATGTAATGACTCAATTCTTGAATCTCAAGTCTCAAATAAAATGTTACTCTCTACACATTGTTTATCAATGTTTTTAAAACCGGAATTCGAATCGGACCGGTAAGGGGTCCGGTTCTGGTCGGACCAGACCGGCCCAATTGGCCCAAAACGCGTTTTAAAAAAAAAAAATCAAAATCATGGTCCAACCGGTCCAGTTCCTAGTTGAACCGCCCGATTTTGACCGAACTGTCCGGTTCGTTGACTGGTCAAACCAAGCCCAAAACCGATTTTCAACCGGCCGGATATCCTTTTTTCCGATCGAACCAGTCGGACCGGACCGGTTCAACCGGTTTTCAAAACATTGTTGTTTATCACCACCTATTTTATTCTAAATTGTTAAATCTTATACACCTGGTTTATTATATATCCATTGGCTAGTTAGATACAACTATGTCAAAAACCATTTGATATATCTCTATTCCTTTTATGGTTTATGGTTTTAAATGTATTAAACTTTACGTTTTTTATTGTTCTATGAGCTGAACCTTAAAAATTCATATTATATGTATTTAAGTTATAAAAACGTTCATTGTATGCATTTTCATTGTTTTTTACTACATAAAGAGAGACATTTTTTAAAAAAAAATTTTGTAAACTTTTATACATACCCAAGTAGGTTAAATGTATACAATAGTCGATTATACAATAATAATTTTCAAAGTTCGCTTTATATAATGGTAAAAGGTGTAAATCTTAACGCATTTTATAGGAATAAACCCTTCCTTCTATGTACTCAGAATCTATCTATATAACTAAGAGAGGAGACCCTTAATTATGTGTCAAATATTTACCAATGCCACATCATACAAATCCTATGTGTCATCACCACATAAAAAAAATTGATGATGTGGATTTTCCTACATCCTTATCCCAAATAAGGTAATATTCAATTAAAAATTATATTATAACTATTTTCATTTAATAAGGTAATTAGTAAAATTAAACTATAACCATTTTAATTTACAATAATGTGTCATGATAACACTTAGTATAATTTTTTATTATAATCCAAACTCATGACATCCTTTAATCTATTTTTTCCTTATAACTTTGTTTATAAAATCTTTTAGTTTTTTAATCTTAATCTTAACTCTTCTTTCTCTAACTCTCTTTTTTTTTTTTTTTTAAATAAACTTTTAGTAAGTTATGAGAACTTGCTTTTAATGTAATTATATCTTTCATTAAAGTTTTGTTAATTTGAAATTTTTTATTATCATCTTACATAATAAGAAAACTCAATTTTCATTATTTAGTAAACTGAATACAAGCTTTATAGATAGGCAGATCAAGTTCATCATCTCTTTTTTAAAAAGTTTTTTTCTATTTTTTTTGTAAATCACACAACTCATATATATGTAATTCTATTAATTTTATATTAATTTTCAAATCTATATAATGTATGTATATATTTGATTGTTGTAGAATGATTTATGTTTTGTACATATATATATATATATATATATATATATATATATATATATATATATATATATATATATACACATTAGTTATTCAATAAAAGATCTAAATTGTTAGGGTGATGATATATCCACCTTGTTTTTTGATAAATCCACCACAAACACGTATTACATGTATGTACAGTACAAACAGTTAATACATAATATTGGTGGATTTATCAAAATTAAAGGTGGAAATATCAACACCCAAATTGTTATAGTAATTGTTACAATTTATTTTTACCAAGACTATTAACATACACATTGTTTATTAGATTGTTGCAAGGTTAACATATTATAACTACAGGAAAGGAATAGGTCACAATGACTAGACAATTTTTTTTAACTAGAAAAATGTCAATTTATAATATACACATCTTTTTTAACCTTCCCATTTAATTGATATATTGTGGGGAAAAAATGTTGTTATTATTTTATTTTTGAGAGTTAAAATTTATAAAGCATCACTAATAACGTTAAAAAAAATTCTTTTATAATCTGAAAGTTTCCCCCATTTCATATACCATTTTGACTTATGATTCACATATTACGATATTTTATAATGTTAGCCGTGCATCGCACGGGTTTAACACTAGTACACGAATAAATGAATAATTACTTTCACTTTCACTATATAAACGTCCTAACATCTTATAATTACTTTCACTTTCACGAATAAATGAATAATTGTGGTGTACACCTGCATCATGCATATATGACATGACTATGAGTTATTAGACATAAAAGAGTACGAATTAAGTGCAGGCATATGATGATACGTGCTCATGCACGCATTAATTCTCATTTAATTGAAGTTGGAAGTGGTGATCCGTAATTACTTTTTGTTAATTTATCCATTCTCATTCAATATTTTTTAAAATTGATTTAGGAATATAAACCGATTAAGTTGATATGTTACTTATAAAAATTAAATTAGGTAATAATCATCATTAAAGTAATTTCACGTAAAACACATTCATAACTTGATTAAAATATGAAAGTTTAATAACTTAAATTGAAAATATGAAGTTATATATCTTTCAAAAAAAGTATAGTAACTTTCTTATACTTTTCTCTTAATAATCAAAAAATATGGTGGTCAAAACAAAATCTATTGTACGCAAAATAGAAATTTGTCAAAAGTGTGTCACGGTGTCACCTTAATCATTTGGTCTTATCAAAACATGAATGAATGTGATGGCAAAGTATAATAAATAAAATAAATAAATAAATATCCATATATGTAAAAAGCAATACATCATGATTAAGTTCTTTTTGCATTGAGACGACACAACTTTTGGGATTCCTATAATATTTATAGTTTTATCTTCTATAAAGTCTTGTAATCTTATATAATATTTATTGGAGGAGTTTAAATGTGTATACATTTTTAAAATAATTTCAAATGATTTAATCCTACCCTTTAAATGATGTTCATAAATTGATCTTAACCGTTAATTTAGATTAACAACAATGTTTACGTAATATCTTATATTTGATTATCTTATTTTACCATTGAACCCCTAACTAATCAGGATTTTTTGCGAAATTAGTGGGACATAACTTATTTGAATTTTAAATTTTAAATTCAGATGTTTTTAAATTCAAATAGGTAAATGTAGATTGACGTTTTAAATTGAAATTCGAAATAGCACAAATAAAGCAGTTTGTTATCTAAGTCAACCATTTGAACTGAGCAGTCATCTCACCAAACACAACCAACAAACAAAGGGTTCAGATTTTTGAAATTGCAAGCTACATACCCGAGGAAACCACTTCTCCATTAGTAAAGATCAAATCATCTATTCGTATAAACCCTAATTGATCTCCCAACAAACACCACATTAATAGAATAAGTAAATCAACTATGTTGACAGATTTCAGGAAACAAATTAGGGATTTAACATACAAAATTTCTGATCATCTACTGCTTACTTTTCAAAATCGAAAAACATCCCCCCCTCCATCGAGAAAAATATCACCTGATCATCTACTCTTATCAGGTATAGATATTATCTTTTCCAAATAAAAGTTAAATTCAAATACAACGATGGATGCACAAGCAGGATTCACGGCATTAAATCTCATCCATGGTGGAAGGGACGATTGGATGATCTGTGTTACACGAACAATCTCACTCAAGTTGCTTCAATGGAGATCAACAGGTATACACCAACTGTATTATCACTTTTGATTACATTATATTTGATTATAAAATTATGAATCCACACTTTCGTTAATAACATAAAGCTAATTTGACTTCAAACGCTTTCCACCATCGAATTTATTTTACGAATTGAAATATTTAAGAATCAAAAGAAAGATTTTTCATTTGGATACAAAAGTTGTTGAAAAGTCATTTTTTTTTTTTATCAAGATTGATTCTTTAAGAGGAGTAGTATTTTATCATGTTCACTTACTAGATGTGTTACCATATATTATTTCTACTTTTTATGTTTTTAACTACAATTTTTTTTGCTGGCAAGTATATATCTTCATGTCTACCCAGATTAGATTGCTTGATCTATTAAATTGTTTTATTCCATAACAATAGGTTAACTTCTAGCATTAAAAGTAATAAAACCGATTTTATATTGGTGATGAATACCATGTGCATGTTTTGATAATCAATTCTTTCATGGATCAATGCCCACTAAGTGTTAAGTTTGTATGATTTAGTCTGTAGTTGCTTTTGATTATTAAGTGTAAAATGCAATTGCTATTAATTATTAAGTGTAGAGTGCAACACGGATACATTGAAGAAGCTCAATGATGTAGACTCAACATAGAAGAAACCTGGAGCAATGATGTAAGTATATGATCTCAACAGGAAAACCATGATAAAGTATTTGATTGTAAAAAAAAAATCAACTTTTTAACTAAAACGGGTCAAAGTTAATACCTTCTTTGGTTTCTGTTATTTTTCTTTGTTTTTAATAATATGTTATCTTTGTTTTCTACATGACATTATGCATTTGTGGAATTAGTCAGAATACATATTTAAAGTTTCATGTGCTAGAAGTTTAATGTAACTTGATGATTATTTTTTTGCGTTTACTTGCTGAACTATATTCAAAGTTTTCTGTTTATTTTTTGGCATTTATAAGTATAGTATCAATGGATCAATAGTCGTTTGGTAAAGGACTAAAAGTGTCATCTCCATTTTATCGAATAATGTGTAAGAGATCCCCAGGCTAGGTAAGTAAATCCAAAGTCTTTGCTTAAATATTGTAAAGAATTAGCACCAAAATCACAATTTTGGTTCTTAGATATGCATAGAGTTTATCGGTTCTGAAACATGCTACGTTTAGTTAGGAAGGGTTGATTACTAAAACTTTAATAATGTTGGGACCTGGAGAATCGGATGATGAGCTAAGCACAGTTTTAATAATAGTAGTTTTATTTTGGGTTCATCGAAAAAGGTTCTGTTAAAAATCTCAGGGATGACTGTGTTTTGGTTCATATAGATGATGAGAAGATATGTTCACTGCTAGGTAATCTTGGAAGGGACTTAGATGCTTTTGTAGGTTGAGCTTGACTGATTAAGATTCTGCCATTTACTAATAGGCAATAGCATTATGGGAGCTGAGGTCAGATAGACTGTAGGATAGAGCTAACAATTTGACCCATTTACTAACGACGAGTCAATATAGGTTGTTTTTTTTATAATCTCATATAGGTCAAATGGATCAATTTTATTTATTAGTTAAAAGGGAATAGGTTCAGATGGTCAAACTGGGTAAAAGTAATTGAAGGTCTAATTCTTATGAATGCAGCCATTTATATTGTTTTATTTTATATTTTATATCATTCATGTAAAAATGTTTCTTTCGTAAGCATTTTCAGTATATTAGTGTCACTCCAGCCTGACCCAATATGTCTTTCCCTGACCTGGTTTTGTTCAAGTAAAAAGAATATTAGAGGTGAGACTAGGCAGTCTAGCTATATGATCTTGTGACATGTTTTTCCAAAGTATGATATATTGATATGTGACATGGACAGACTGCTATTACAACTTGTCATTCATGTACACTTTTCAATGGTTATTAAAATCCATGTCAGCAAGCTCTCCAAAAAGCAAACATCATTGTACACCTCACCCACATGACTGCCGCTATTTGCCCAACAGATATTTTGAATTAATCTGATGCAATGAGAAATCAAGGGATATAACTCCATGTTCTGTTCGTAAGTTATATACATGTATATTGTGGCTACTACATTAAAAACAGACTCATGGGCAGTATTTACAGGCAAGTTTCTATTATATATTATTTACTCGTAATTATTGTAGTAAAAACGAATCGGTTCCTGATTAGCTGTCTTAAAGGGTGGGTTTGTAACCTTGGATAACGACAATGGGTGGATTGCTTTTGTGCTTTACACCTTAGTCGGAATCCTTATGTAAATTTAATGATCTAAAAGAATAACCTTTGGGTCTATGTGTGAAAGATTATAAATAAAAGATTACGAAAATAAAGGAAAGAAAGACTAAGGGAGTAAAGTGACGCATGATTGACTTAAGATTATGATAGGCACCACTTTAGATGCGCATTGCTTATCTTGCGTTAAATGTGTTATTTAAATAATGTGTTCTATTTTTTTGATTCTGACCCGTTGTATCTCACTTAGCTTTATTAGATAACACATGGTTTTCGAAATGTTAGATGCTCGGTGAGGAAAGGGTAGATGCTTATAGGGAATGGAACTAGCTTATAGAATCTTAGCTTTTTTTAAATTTTATGTTTTAAGACGGGACTTTCACTATGTTTGTATTTATGTTTGAATTCTTTTATGAAAAAATAGGTGCCATTTTTTAAAAAGTTTTTTTTTTTAATATAAATGACCATAATTGTTGGGGAAGACCAGAGTACATGGACACTGCTCAGACCGTGCACATAGTTTATGCACCAAAGCAGCCTCAGATGCGGCTGGAGAGACAGCAGCAGCTTTAACAACTTAATCCCTTCCACTCATCTCTTCTGATCCTGGCTACTCAGAAATGCTTTTAGGAACAGCCACCTGAGTTTTTTCGATATGCTGATACTTACAGGGAGCTTATCGAGATAACGAAGACATTAGCGGTATTTGCCCATTTTACTGTGAATTTTTCGAACATCTCAGGCAAGCAATTTTATATATTATCTTTGATGTGTAGTAGCAATACTCTTGAGAAATTATTACTCATAATACTTTATTTCTTTGCTTATCAAAGCGGTTCTAATGGTTCAAATACTACTTCGATATACATTGAATTTGTAATGATCGGCTGCAGATGAATTTTTATTGGGAGTAGAATGGTTAAGAAAGGCACCTAGGGATGAAAACTACCTGCATTACATACAAAACAATTTCAAAAAATTTTGTGCTGATAGACACTTTCAATGAGTTTGATGGGATAATATGCATGCTGGCCTCATCTATACATAAATTGAATTAAATGAAAACTAACACTTTATTATTATTATTATTATTATTATTATTATTATTATTATTATTATTATTATTATTATTATTATTATTATTATTATTATTATTATTATTAAAAATACAAATTACTACAAACTTTAATTAATGTATTAATATCCATTTTCAGATGACATATTTGATATCAATAGTTACCAATAATATTCAAATAAAACTTACATAAACATATATATTCATTTATATTTATATTTATATTTCCACGAAAAATACATATGATAGAATAAAATAAAAAAGTTATCAAATTCTAATTATATTCATACTTGTATTTACTGACATTTATGTTTTATAATGTTAAAATTTATAATAAAAAACACAAAAATATGAATATATATTAAATTATTTAAATATTGTATACACAATCAAATCATTTGAAATTTTAAATATACATGGAAACAATAAATAAAGTAGTCACATTCATATGTAACATATACTATTTGTCTTCAATAAAGTAATCGTCTTCATACTCTTAATTATCTTAATCGCTGGAGGGGCCTTCTTGTGTTCAAGTTCCTTTATCAGTATTTATGTCAGAACAACCTACCATCCGCATATTCCTGTAAATAAATTAGTATCATTAGGTCTATAATTAGGATAAAAATATATGATATTAATTTGTTTTGACATTTTTTACATCATCATCTTCACACGTATCATATATGTTATTAAATTCATCAATTTGTTGATAATTATACACAATTATTTGGCATAATAAGCAGGATTAATATTGGTTCAATCCTTAAAGTTTTATTTTTTTTTCGTTTTAACCACTCAATTTTTTTTATTATGATCTAATATTTCATATTAACCTTATTAAGCATCATCATATTTCAATATAGGAACACATATGAGATTAAAAGTATAGTAGTCACCAGGAAATGCTGATTTTAACAGACATTTAGATTTATTTGATTGTATATTTCATATCTACTATTTCATATTCGATATAATTTGTTGTAAGATTTTCTTGATGTAGCCCGCGATTTTCGCGGGTTTTGAACTAGTAATAATAATAATAATAATGATAATAGTTATCAATGGTTAAACCCTTCCAAAGTTCAAAAAATATTGAAGATAATTCAATGAATTTCTGAGAACAAAATATGTATGGAAATATTGATCGATCTAAACCTTAACTAAATCCCTATGACATATACCAAGTTATTAAAGTGAACCTAACATCTTTTAATTACTTCTATCATTCAAATTGTTTACTCAAAGGAAGGAATCTTTAAGAACATATTTGGCTTCTTGTATCCACGAAACAACTTATTTAGTCCATTTTTGTTGCAACCAAACATGAATTAGGATACTCTATGTTAAGGAAAGTTTTCCCCCTAACCCCTAAACTATGATTTTTGACCAAAAACACCCCTTAGAGACCATGTGAAATCACATGATGACATTAAAAAATTAAAATAAAAGAGTATATTATTTGTGTCACATGGATAGCCGCGTGACACGGGTCATACTACACACGACCTTTAACAAAAGGTGGTGATTTGTACACCATCAAAAATTAGCCATACACCACTAAAGCTGCTTTACAGTGTTGTACAGTACAACACGACAATGCATAAAAATGTTGTATAGTTAATTTTTGATGGTGTACAAATCACCACCCTTAACAAAAACCGGCTATATTTTTTTCCAAGCTTGCCCACTAATTTAAGCAACACGTCATTTTTTGGTTGATCAATTGTAGATAACTTTTATAAACGATTAATCTAACTTATATTACTTGTTATTATTATGATCTAGATAATAACGCTTTAATATATGTTGCAATTAATTTATAAATTAAAACTTAGGCCAGATCAAGGGATATATTGTTTCGTTCAAACACATATAATCCATAGGCTACTCCTTCTATCTCAATTGTTCTTAAAGTGGAACCTGAATGGGCTTATACGTTTGACATGTTGTTGGATTAAGACCGGTCCTAACAAGTGGTATCAGAGCTATGGTTGTTTCTCGAATGTGGAAGGTGCAGTGTGACCTAGCACGTAGTGGCGTATGCCCCCTCGGTTTGTGTGACACCCGTCAAATTAGGACTAGAGATTAGTGCCTAATCAAGTTTTAATACATGTAATTAGTTTTGTGTTAGGCTAATTGATGTATCGGTTAATATATATATTGTTGAATATATACAAGTATTGCGGTTTAAATTAAATCGTACAAGTTTCAAATCGAATGGATTTCGATTCAATTAAATACGGACGTTGGTGAACAATTTTTATTAAATAATGATTTTCCAAAATACAAGTATTGTGGTTCCTTTTCAAAATACAAGTATTGTGGTTCCTTTTCAAATCGAATGTTCACCTTCCACGTTGGTGAACATTTGATGACGCTACTATATCCAAAATATTATTTTATTAATGATATTTCGTATACAATTCGTATCGTACAATCAATAATTACGCGATTAAAATATTAAACGCGCAAATAAAATAAAAGAGGTTAACATTATAATTTATAACGCGATTATTAAGCAATTGGTAAAATACTTCAACAAAATATTGGGAAATTATTAGTATTTTAAACACGTATTTAAATGTATTAAATATTAATGAAACGTTTTAAACAATCGGGGAAAACGAACACTGCACGGAGCGCGAACGCAGGAGACAAAAAATCGGAGCCAACCACACATGGGTGGGGCCCATGTGGGCCGGCCCCCATGCCACAAAATGGGGATTTCCCCCATTTCCCTTCCTACTTCTCATTTTCATCATCCATCTTCACCATTCTCTCTCTCTTTTCTCTCTAAACATTTCACCACCACCACCTCACTAAATCACCAAACAACAACCTTAAACGACCTCGGATCATCAAGATTTTTAGAGAAAAGGAACCACCACGCAACGATCTACAACCTCATCTTTTCGGATTTTTGATTCGACACCACGTAAGTTTCCGACAAAAACTCGAAACTCTCCGTTTTTACTCATTTTTTACATGTTTATTGTTTATATAAGCTTATAACGTCCATATATGGGTTGGGTAAAAGTTTTGGATCAAACGGAAACCGGAAAACTCGTTTTCGACACATTTTCCGGCCATCATACCGTAACGTCGCTTTTGGACCCAGATTTATGCGACGTCAACTTCAACGTCGCAAAACCCCTCGTGACGTCGCATGGTGCGACGTCAGTCACAAAGTCGCATTAAATTGCGACGTCGCATATAGCGACATCAGCCTTAACGTCGTTAATACCTCACAACGTCGCACTTAGCGACGCAAGCCCTTATGTCGCAGACATCAACAACGTCGCATACAGCGACGCCACGCACAACGTCGCATTAAATTACGAAGGTCGCACATAGCGACGCCATTCTTAACGTCGCAGTCTGGACCTGCGACGTCGCACCCAACGTCGCACAAACTAGAAAACACAGATTTTCACTAATTGTCGAGACCCTAAATTTTATCACTTGATTTCACCCAATTTCAAGTCCATATGCGTTTTTCACCAAAGCAATATAGTAGAAATAAAAATTTTCCAAGCTGACTTGGCAGCTCGACCCTAACCAGGGGCTCTGCCCCTTGGACCCCGCCAGGGGCTGCCGCCCCTTGGACCCCGCTACCAGGGGCGCTGCCCCCGGACCCCCGTCACTTAGAGTTTGTAACGGCTTCAAAGACACAATCAAAACACATTTTTCAAGTAAAACACCACGAAATCAAAATAATAATAGTTGAGATTATTATTACAAATCCGTCACCAACAGGCCGTACATATTTTCAAACGTTCGAATCAATCAACCAAATCGTAGTAATTTGGACAAGTCAATCAACCAAATCGGGGTAATTTGGACAAACAACTGCAAGGGTAGTCTTTCGGGATGCCTAATCAATTAATAACCATCGCGAGTCATGGACACCCTCAGGTTACAAGTCTTTGGACTCCACTACTCGGCTAATCAATCAAAGTTTATTAAGTTAAACTCGCTAGACTCAGGTGAGTCTCATAGCCCCTCTTTTTACTGTTTTACTCAGGGGTGTGATACATTGCTTATTTTTAACATGTGAACGCAAGTACAACTTTTACATATACTACATGAGTTTTACACAACTAATCATTTCAAAGTCCTCCGACAGCATAGTTGTTAATACGTTGTAGCGTGAATATTAGTATATGGTACCATATAGGATTGACCCTCCTTGTTCGGGTTAGCAAGCACTAACCGGGTAAACGGACCTACTAATATTTGGGAAGACGAGTGTTGATTAGGCACTCGTGGAGGTAAAAACGCTAAGGCTGTGATCCTGACCCACGAGTTAAGCTCAACTATGTGCTCATGGCTGTATACACTTACATTACCAATTGCTGGATGCAATTCAATTACTTAAATCTTGAGGTTCATACAACTTATATGTTATTTCAAACATGTGAGCTCACCAGCTTTTAGCTGACCTTTTAGCATGTATCGCAGGTACTAAGCAGTAGGTCTGGACTGCATCAGGGAATCAATAGCTCGAGTCAGCATGCAAACAATTGAGATTTTCTTGCATTAGTATATTTTGTACAAGTACTTATGTACTGAAATCTCTCATTTAATCGAACACGAGCTATGTATTGGCTGTAAATGTTGTAAACATTTTAATATCAATATATTTTGTTAAAACGACGAATATAGAGTCGTTTGCTATATATATCTGGTGCTTTGATTATTGATTAGTAACACCCAATGTATGCTTCCGCAAATTATTAAATTTGGGGGTGTTACAGATTGACCTTTTTCAAACAATGAGTAGATACTGGAGTCTTTTACCGAAAGTCTCGATGATGCGAACCTAGTCAGGACTAGTACCGAGGAATAAGATTAGATCAGATGGACTATTGTTGGAGGGGAGACCCAATGGAATTGAGTTTTTGATGAGGATTGTTCATCGGGTCGAGTACCGAGCTTAATTTGCAGGTTGGATCAGATGGACTATCGTTGGAGTGGAGGCTTAATAGATTGGGGTTTGAAGGGATAATTGTTGCGTACAAGTTCATGTCCTACACTGAAGAATAAAAATAATAAGATATCTTCATATAAGCTCGTGGGCTATCAGAGTATCACCAAAACTTCCGTGAGCTTGCATGTTGAACATCTTGGGTGCAGTGGCGGATGTATGTATAGAGAAGGGTATGCACATGCATACCCTTGGACCAATCTTACTAGTGTAAAAAAATTTAGTTTTCATGTAGTTTATTAAATGGATACACTAGGTGCATACCCCAAATAAAAGTCATGCATGCCCTATTGGCCTCTCTCTTCTCCTTTATGAAGTAAAATACACAAACTCACTTTTATGTATGTAACTTATTTTCATTGTCAATTACGAGTACTTGCTGTATTATTTTACTTTGCATTAGACTTCAATTAATATGTCTCATCACTATTATTAGCTGATTCTATAGTTAGAATCCTTTAACATATTTACTTTCAAAAATTCATTATGAATTTTAATTTTAAGATTACTCAATTAAATAAGCTTTGTCGTTCAAGTGGATCTTTAATCTTCGATCTAGCAGTGTTTGGTTAAATAACAGTCCGGCAGATGATTAAAAACACTAAACGAGCTGAGAAATCGACCCGAAAAAACTTGACCCGAGAAGAATCGTACACATTTTTTTTGGTTATCGTGATTAAATAATATTTTGGCATGCAATTGTGCATACCCAACGCTCAATTTCTAAATCCGCCACTGCTTGGGTGAAAATATAATGAAGTCAATGGTTGGACAAGTGATGTGCCACTTTCAACAAACATCCCCATATTCACATCCCAGTTTGATAGAGAGATCATGGAATATAGCACATGATATTCCACATGGGTAGGGTACGAATTAAATAGCAAATTAAATCTATAATTTCTAAATTTCCTCCAAGGATACATCTCCTCTTAAGGCTTTTTTAATTGTTCTGTTTTTTTGTATGGCTTTGATTATATATATATATATATACTAGGCAAAGAGCCCGTGCGATGCACGGCCATTTACAAAATACAATTATATTGATCTGTAAGTTCAATATTGTTAATTAAAAGATGCAATTATAATTGACTAATTAAAAATAAAATAATTAGTAACATAAATTAAATTATAATTGATGGGCTTACATTTATTTTTTTAGCATATGATATATCAAATATGACGTAGTCTCTTTCTTTCCTTGAAAACGGTTAAAACTTTGGTTTCTACTCACTTCTTACGGTAATACCGATCTAGTCACCGTGTGAATGACAAAAGTAACAACCATTATTTGCAAAATTTATGTTAAGTTTTTAAATATTTATTGAGCCATTGCAATGCACGGTAATTAATAAATCAAAATTAATCATATGCTTTATTAAATTTTCAATTGTATTAATATTGTTGAAAGTTGAAAATTATATTATTGAAACTTAATAGTAACATATACCAAAATGCACATAAAATAATCAATTTCATATATTTTATTAAACTAATTTTTCTTAAAAATGGTAGTTGATGATGATAATATTAGATAGATTGCAATGCATGGGATATCAATGATAAAAATCATTATTAATTAAATGTTTTGCAAAAGTTTAAATAGGTATTATAATAAAACTGAATTAGTAGTCTAAAATAGAAGGTAATAGTTTGTTATGAATTACAAATTTTTAAAAAGGATGAGAGTATTAGAAATTATGAATATTTTTAGGAAAAACTAATTTGATTATGTGACATATGTCACACCCCGCCAAACGGTAATTACAATTACATAGAGTGGTTTGCGGAAGCTTAGTGACGTGGCGGGGGTGCGAGCAGTAAAAACAACCAACAGATACATACATACTCAGAGCATATGGTTATCGCAGAACGAAATAGGTTAAGATGCCAATAGTTAAAGTTTTACAAAAGGTTACCACTTGAAAAGTAGTAACAGTAAGAGTAGTGGTTGAAAATCAGTATTTCATAAAATACATAATATCAAAAGTAGATTTCATAGGTATGACTGCAGTATTTGCAGTTATACAGAGGAAATCCAAGTGTCCTAAAAGTAGTGGCATCCTAACAAGTCCAGGGTAGTCTGTCCTGATATGCATGCAGATCTTACTTACGCTGCTAATTCCCTGAAAAACATAGAGTAAATCGTCAACAAAATTGTTGAGTGAATTCACAGGTTTGTTTGTTATGTAGGAAACACAAGTTAATCATTTAAGAATAACATTTCCATATAAGCGTTGTTTGTCAAGTAGGAAACAAAAGTTATTCACAAATAACATTTCCCAAATCAGTTGTAGTTGTAATAGGAAACACAAGTTATTAATCAAATAACATTTCCTAAATCAGTTATCAGTAGGAAACACAAGTTAACCTAAATAAAGATTAACATTTCCAAATCAGTGTACGTAGGAAATCCTTTCCTAATCAATAGTTTAGTGGGAATATTTAGACGGTGATCCCTCGAAATGTGAGCTAAACCTGTCGAGTAAGGTAACCCGATCTAACCCTATAACCAAACCACAACCCTAATATGTTGTTGTTTGCCATGCTGGACAATTAAGTATACGCTCCCAAATCCGTAGGAGGGTCGACACGGCGATAGTACTATCCGTATACTCAGTGGCTAGAGTCACCTAGCTAATGGTTATAGTCTGTAGCCATAAGGTCTTTTATGCACTATATCGTTCAGCCTAGATCTGTACCAAGATTCGTTGCCTAAATTCCCAAAATAGTTATGAAAACATTTCATAAAACATAGGTCAAATAGTTGTGTGAAATACCCTTTCACAAACAGTTCAAGTATGAAGTACCCCTTCATAAACAGTTCAAGCAAATACATACAGTATTTAAAGCAGTTGTCGCATGCGGTTATACATACGATTTCTATGTTTTCCACCCCGAGTTTTAAAACATTAAAACAGTGAAAAGGGGTTTGTGAACTCACTGTGAGTGCTCGGATGTGAATGCTAGCGAGATATGATAGCGTAGCCCAAACGTAGTCAACCTATACACAATATTGTATTAAACATAAGTACATAGTTTACTTACGTTAATAATTCGTTTGTTTGAAGAAATTATCAATTTCTTAAGTTTGTGTAAGTCGTTGATGATTGTTGTTGAAAATAAATAATGTTTTTCCCAAGTTATGTTTGTTTGTCGAATCGTCCGAAATGTGTAAGCATATATACTTATATAGTTGAATATATATATTCGTGGATATACATATTATATTGTCTGTAGTCTCGTTTACACACATATATATATAGATATATATAAAAGTTTGTCGTTTAAGTTTCCAAAAACTCACTTTCGTTCGTTTGTTTGTTTCCAAATTGTAATCTCGTTTTAGTCCCATCGTACATCACATTCATTTGTCATAAGTCCGTGTATATATATATATATATATATATATATATATATATATATATATATATATAGAAGTGGGTTACTCGTATTCATTTTCGTTTAATAAATACCTTCACACTTCTAAATTCGTCGTATACGTTTAATTAAATCATTGTTAATGATTTTAATTCGAGTTTTGACAATACAAATAAACGTATAAAGTTTTGTCGTCCATATATATAAGTATATATATATTGTTTTGTTAACGTGAGACTTTTTAAATCCAAAGTTCGAGTCTTAAAACTATCCCATTTTATGTAATCAATACGTCGTTATGTTCTAATCATTGCTAAATCCAAATCGATAAGTGTACGTATTTACGTGTGTATATATTTATAAGTTTGTTACTCGTTATATATATACAAAATACGTTTACTTGTAATCCTCGCTTTCAAAACGTACGTGTTTTGTGGTTAATCCGAAAGTGTCGTTTTGTATATATATATATATATATAGACATATATATAATGTTAATGTTTTCAGATTTAGCTATGTTGCACCGTTTTGGCCATAACTCTCTCATACGGACTCGGATTTGGGCGATTAAGCTGGCGAAACGATCGCGACTCAGAAGGCTACAACAAGAAGTATGCGCCGTGTTCTTTAGTACGCACCGCGTACTATGCATTCTGCAAAGAACGCACCGTGTGGTTTGTACGCACCGTGTGGTTTGTACGCACCGTGTACTATATATATATGCAAAGTACGCACCGCGTACTACCTATACGCGCCGTGTACTATGAGTTTGCGATGTACACGCCGCGTGGTACATAGACACACCGCGTGGATCATAAGTTTGCAAAGGACGCGCTGCGTAGTCTTAGGACACGCCGCGTCCTCGTGTTTCAGTCCGACCATATTCAACCAAACTCGAGTTTTGGGTTTTAAATCCTTGAATCTTGTTCTCATACGTTTATGACAAGTGAATACAACCTTTCTACAGTACCCTTACTCATTTTACTTACCAAATTTCGGATTTTAAAGTTTGGTTTTTATAAAACCCATTTCGTGTTCATCAACCAAATCATCAATCTTTATGTGTTATTTGTTTAGATTATGATGTGTTTACGTGTTATATAACGAAATCAAAGTGTAGAAATCAAAGAGGAAAAAGTTTCCTTACAAAGATTAAAATGATGAAAATGATGAACGAGTGATGATGATGATGGTGTTCCTGATCTTGCTGTTCTACTGCTACTCCTCTGCTGCTGTGGTTTGTTGCCTCTAACCTTGTTACTTAATGAAGAAGAAGAAGAAAATGGTGATGATTTTTGTGTATGTGTGTGTGTCGTATGAGATCACAGAGAAAAGAGGAGGGAGCAAAGAAATCAAACGAGTATGGCTCCGGTTCCTCAATTATTGATGTTAGGTGCCAAATTTTGGTACCTCAATTTCGAGTACGGGTATAATTATAACAATATAAAATTTAACATTTTATATTTTTATTTTGTAGATGCTCTCCTGGTTCATAATATATTTTCAGAATAATGAGATTTTCATTATTTTAGACTGTTGTATGTTTTGTCCATTATAAAAGTTCTGCGTTATTAATAGATGCTTAAAACGCATTATAATTCAGTTCTGAAATAATTCTCGCATATTATTTTAGTTAAATAATATTTTGATACAATTTGGGAACATTTTTGGAGACGTTTTTCGGACACATTTTTGTCAGTCCAAAACGTATATAATATGTAATTATATACTTATAATTTATGTAATACTCATCGTATTAATATTTAGGGCTTCGCTAGACTTATATCACATCAAAAGTTTAGTTTAGTTGTTTTTCAGCAGGGAATTAGCGTAAGAAATGCATGTAATTAAGTATAATTATATACCTAATTTGGAGGAGTGTCACAACATAATTAGAAGGTTTTCAGGAAAAGGTACAGAGATGATATGACATAGCTAAAAAACAAATGAGGATTATATAAGAAAAATTATTTTGATGATGTGGCATAATTAGAAGGCTATTAGAAAAAGGTAAGGAGATGATGTGGCCTATCTAAAAATCAAAGAAAAAACCTTGTTATATAATTAGCCCGTACGATGCACGACCATTTATAAAATACAATTAGATTAATTTGTAAGTTTAATTTTGTTAATTAAAAGATATATTTATCATTGAAAATGAAAATAACTAATAACATAAATCAAATTATCATGGATAATTTCATTCTTTTTTGAAATTTGGGTCTCTACCAATTTCTCACGGTAACACCGATCTTATCACTTTGTGAATGACAAAAGTAACAACTATCAATTGTAAAATTATATTTTGTTTTAATGTATGTTGAGCCCTTGCAAAATAAAAATTAATCATATGTTTATAGGTTTTAAGTTGTATTTTAATATTGCTGAAAGTTTAAAATTTATTATTAAAAGTTAATGTACAATCAATGTCATATAATTTATTAAAATTTTTTTAAAACATGGTAGTTGATAATGATAATATTAGTTAACTGCAATTTATGAGGTATGAATAAGAGAATAAATCTATTTTTTATGTTGGAAAAAATTATTATATATTTGTAATATATGAATTTTAAGGATTATTATAATAAGTATATAATTGATAAATAATAGTCTTAGTAAATATTAAGGTTTTTAAGGAAAAATTAATATGATGATGTGGCAATTTAGGAGACTTTGAATAAAAAGAAATGTGATGATGTGGCATGTCAAAAAATTAAGAAAAAATATTTGTTATAATGATGTGTCAAATTAAGAGAGTATAAAGAAAATGGCAATTTGATAATGTGGAATGTCTAAAAATTAAGAATAATTATTTGTTTCATAAGTATAATATATATATATATATATATATATATATATATATATATATATATATATATATATATTACACAACATAATATAAAAATGAGCGTAAAATAAAGAAGTATTGATCTCTTATACAATAAATCGATATATTCACTTAAAACTATCAATGTAATGACTCAATTCTTGAATCTCAAGTCTCAAATAAAATGTTACTCTCTACACATTGTTTATCAATGTTTTTAAAACCGGAATTCGAATCGGACCGGTAAGGTGTCCGGTTCTGGTCGGACCAGACCGGCCCAATTGGCCCAAAACGCGTTTTAAAAAAAAAAAATCAAAATCATGATCCAACCGGTCCAGTTCCTAGTTGAACCGCCCGATTTTGACCGAACTGTCCGGTTCGTTGACTGGTCAAACCAAGCCCAAAACCGATTTTCAACCGGCCGGATATCCTTTTTTCCGATCGAACCAGTCGGACCGGACCGGTTCAACCGGTTTTCAAAACATTGTTGTTTATCACCACCTATTTTATTCTAAATTGTTAAATCTTATACACCTGGTTTATTATATATCCATTGGCTAGTTAGATACAACTATGTCAAAAACCATTTGATATATCTCTATTCCTTTTATGGTTTATGGTTTTAAATGTATTAAACTTTACGTTTTTTATTGTTCTATGAGCTGAACCTTAAAAATTCATATTATATGTATTTAAGTTATAAAAACGTTCATTGTATGCATTTTCATTGTTTTTTACTACATAAAGAGAGACATTTTTTAAAAAATTTTTTTGTAAACTTTTATACATACCCAAGTAGGTTAAATGTATACAATAGTCGATTATACAATAATAATTTTCAAAGTTCGCTTTATATAATGGTAAAAGGTGTAAATCTTAACGCATTTTATAGGAATAAACCCTTCCTTCTATGTACTCAGAATACACGAATAAATGAATAATTACTTTCACTTTCACTATATAAACGTCCTAACATCTTATAATTACTTTCACTTTCACGAATAAATGAATAATTGTGGTGTACACCTGCATCATGCATATATGACATGACTATGAGTTATTAGACATAAAAGAGTACGAATTAAGTGCAGGCATATGATGATACGTGCTCATGCACGCATTAATTCTCATTTAATTGAAGTTGGAAGTGGTGATCCGTAATTACTTTTTGTTAATTTATCCATTCTCATTCAATATTTTTTAAAATTGATTTAGGAATATAAACCGATTAAGTTGATATGTTACTTATAAAAATTAAATTAGGTAATAAATCATCATTAAAGTAATTTCACGTAAAACACATTCATAACTTGATTAAAATCTGAAAGTTTAATAACTTAAATTGAAAATATGAAGTTATATATCTTTCAAAAAAAGTATAGTAACTTTCTTATACTTTTCTCTTAATAATCAAAAAATATGGTGGTCAAAACAAAATCTATTGTACGCAAAATAGAAATTTGTCAAAAGTGTGTCACGGTGTCACCTTAATCATTTGGTCTTATCAAAACATGAATGAATGTGATGGCAAAGTATAATAAATAAAATAAATAAATAAATATCCATATATGTAAAAAGCAATACATCATGATTAAGTTCTTTTTGCATTGAGACGACACAACTTTTGGGATTCCTATAATTCTTCAATCATATATGATTGGTCCCAAAAACGATTCGAACCTGCTTTTATAGTCACTCCCTTTACATTCAATTATTATGTAAAAAAGCTAAGATTTTTCTCATCATTACCTTTGGATGTCATGAATTCTCGAGATTTTTTTAATGGAAAAGAATGGGATGGAAAAGAAAAGGGTAAAAAAGAATAGAAAAGAATGTAATATAAAAAAAATTATATGCATTCTTGAGTTGCAAGGAAAACGACGGAAATGAAATGAAAGTAATTAGTTACTCTATTCTTGAGTTGCATGGAAAAGAAAGGAAAGTAATCAAAATAAACAATTTTATACTTGTAATTCTACAACGTAAATGCAAAATAATCTGGAAATAAACAAATTAAAGAAAACTAATTCAAGTACGTTAAATATCAAAAACTGCAATCACAACCCACAAAGAAATCCAAACAAAAAAACTGATCAATTCAAACAAATATCAATACGATCTTAATAAGAAATGAAATACTACGTATCATAATAGAAAAATATTCAATTTTCTGCTTGCATCATTTTTTGAAGCATAGAAATCCGTCTATGCATTGGACATCCAAACAGTGCTCGTGCTCTTTCAGGATGACCCACCAGGAAAAGATATACATTATCAATTTCGTCATCTTCCATACCCATGAGCTCTAATTCATTATAGATCTCTACCTCTGAATAGACACGTGTGCGAGAGCTTTCCATTACCTTATAATACGTACGGAGTGACAAACATTAATACTAAAATTAAATAGTAACAATATATAATGTAAATGAATTTAATACCTTCGTACTTCGGTCTATAGCATCAGCAACTTTATCCATTCCGCCCAAAACTTTTGAGGTAAAATCTTCCTCTTCTAATTTCCTTTTCTTTCTTTTTGGTTTCAATTTGCTTGGAAGCTTCCCTTGTGGCGGTGTCTTAAAGTCGTCAGCAGTATCGAGATTTTCTAAACCAATCTCATTAGTTTCTACGAACTGATCAATAGTATCAATGTTTTCTATTACCGGCTCACTATTCATTTGATTTGTCCTCTCTTTAGGCGTTGCAGCAGCAACACCCGTTGCCCTATCTCTTGCAAACAATTGCATCAGTTCTTCATAATGATTAATCTCCTTTTTCCTCCACTTGGCAGCTTCGGGCTTCGCCTAGTAAAAAATGAAACAATAATCATATTTTAGAACATTGGATAATGAATCTTACATACAAAAAGTATTTTGATGTAGTACAAAATCAACCTCGATCAACGCTCCCATACTTCATCCTCAGCTTCAACCAACTTGGTCTTAGAGTTCCATGCAAATCCACTTAGTGAAGTTCCCAGAAAAAGATCATAGTATTGTGAGAAATTATCTTTGAGAGTTTTTAAACGATTCTTTAAATGGTCTTTTTTAAACACTTTGTCTGCCATTTGTGCATTTAACACATTCACCATATTTGTGTATGCCTGACTGGTGAATGCCCCATCTGGCCTGTTACCATCATCTTGTTCTTTAAGCATAGCCTGAATAAAAGCAGCATCCATCTTCGCCGACCACTGAAAATGATCCCTCTTCGTGCTAGTTCCTTGGCTTCCATCAATGCTTTTTCTACCCATTGTTAATTTCTGCATAGTAATCAAGCGCATTAAACTTAAAATAAATCAAATAAAGAAATAATTACATTATATAATACATCTACTAAGATTGAAAGTATATGTACAAACAACGTAACAAGTTGATAAATCCAAAAACATTTATTGTATTTCAAAGGCAGTACACAAAAGTTTAAGCAACTAAATAGCATAATCAATTTCATCATCTGGATCTAACAAGTATTGATTCCACATTTCATTTGCCATTGAGTTTCTTATTTGTTCTCCTCTATCATCTATGTCTCTTGGACCATGAAGGTGTTCATCTGGCCTTGCATCTAACACCTCACGTACAACGTTATCTTCAATTGCTTTGACACGGTCTACCTCGAGCAAAAAGTTGTGTAGGATACAACATGCCAAAAATACATCTGATTGTGTTTCACATGAGTAAAACGGTTCTGCTGTACTTCTAATTATAGGGAACCTCTTTTTTAAAACACCAAATGCTCGTTCAATTGCGTTTCTCAATGACGCGTGACGAAGGTTAAACAATTCTCGTGGATTCTCAGGTGAACGAGACGAGTATTCCTTCAAGTGATATCTAACGCCTCTATACGGTGCTATGAATGAGCTTTTAAGCGGTAGGCCACCATCAACCAAATAAAATCTACCTATAAATAATTAAATATAAGTATAATTAATATCACATTAAAATAATTTAATAAGATTTTGTATAGTTTAGGATCATTACCATCAGGAATAATTAACTTATCTTCTCTAGTAAGAGCATCTTTTAGTATTCGCGAGTCTGATGCCGTGCCCTCCCAACCACTTAAAACATATGTGAATTTTAAATCAAAAGTACATGCTACTAATGCATTAATAGTTGGATATCCCTTACGACCTCGGTATCTTGGGGCATGTTTATTAGGCACTCTCACACGAATGTGCGTTCCATCAATTGCCCCTATACAATCTTTGAAAAAGGGGTAAAATCTTGTTTTCCCTTGAATCTCTAGCGGAACGATATCACCTGATGGTTGTTGAATGTACTGATCTTCTAAGGATAATACTGCATTTAAAACTCTATGAAAATGTCTATTTGTGCATGATTCTGAACGACGGAAAAACCAAGCAATTAAACTAGTTTTCAAATCATTTCCTATCATAAATAAAAATCTGGCAACTTGTTCCTCAACTGACATACGCTGAGTTGGACGAAGACCACCGTCACTCTCTAACTTTTGACACAATATCATAAAAGCGTTTTCACTCATGCGGATAAGTTTACGACATTTACCACTTGATGAAAGGTCATGCAATATCTCGTCTCTAACATGCTGTCTATGCAACATCTCGTCTGGTCCAGGCAGACGATTTCTATTACAAAATCTACGACGTGCAATTAAAGCTGCAACTAGACACACCAATTGAATTGCTGCTAGATGTTGACTTTTCACCGCTAAAAAGATACTATCATCCATTGGAATTCTAGTCACACATGACAAGCATTCAATTATGATGAGAAGCAACAAAATAAACCAATAAAACATTACAAACACGAATAATTACATGAAAAAAAAGCAATAAGTCATGAAACAACAAGTTCACTGTAATATGCTAAAAAACCCATTTAATACTAATTAAAAAAGTTCACTGTAATATGCTAAAAAACCCAATTAATACTAATTAAAAAACTTTGTGTATCTCGTAAGTTGTCTATATCATATGTCGAGAAAAGTTCATTGCAGTCCATCATTTTTTAAAAGTATGGGAGGATACATTTTAGCCATTGGATCATCAAAATCAATGGTACTAATTATTTCAACTTTTTTTAATAAAAAAACACTAATATGTACGCTCATTTTTGGGCGGAGGGATAATTTTGTCATTTCAACAAAGTGAAAGGAAGCCATCAGGGAGGAGTAATCACGTTCATTCTCATTCAATCACTTCTCTCCTTTTCTTCTATCACATAAACCCTAACCCTTACTGGAAAAAAAATCACCAATTCGCTGTTTAATCTTTTGATTTCATCGAATAAGAATATGATAAAAGTGATCTTCGCATTCTTGCGGTTGTTTTCATTCGTGTAATTCCATTTTTTAGTCTACTTGCGGCCTTAAATCGAAGTTAATCATGGATATTAAGGGTGAAAGAGCTTTGTGATACGCTGCTAGGTCAGCTATTCTAGCGACTCCATTGCTATAAATTCCCATTGGTAAGACGATGCTTTATCTGTAGCTACGAATTATTTTGATTTGAATTCATTGATTAAATTTATGAATAATATTAAAGCATATTTACTTGATTTTCCTTAAATAGTAGTATGTTAGTGGATTGTATGCCTTTCACATGATCTTAATTTATTATTGTTGTATCTATGTGTATATGATACTTGTTACTATCAGGTAATTACTACCTAGTGAAAGTGTGTTTTGTTGTTTTTCATTTGTTATGCACTCTAGGTGTTTGATTATATGCCAAGTTGAATTTTGACACCAATTTTAGAAAGCAAAAAAAAAGACTGCAGGATAATGAAAAAAATGACCTCATTCAAGCCTTCATGTTTTATAAGCTCTTTGTTCCTAAGTGAAGTTAATGAAGTTATCCTTAAACTTAGCTTTAGAGTAAATTATGTACATATGCTAAGTTGTATGTTTTGAATGACGACTCCTTTTCATTGGGTGTCAATAGGCATGGTGTGCTCAGTGATTAAGTAACCCCACACGAGCTGAGCTTTACACTTTGTGTTTGAGCAGTTTAGTATGTAAACCAACTCGACAGATAATTTATATAAATAACATGATGTAATCATATTTTTGTGTAGTTTAAATGCAACGTATGATAATTTTCTTGGGAGAAACAAGCCATTTCCAAGGCCCATTCCTCTACCGGTAAGTATTCTTTCTGTGTTGTATATTCCACTGCTCATTTAAATAAATCCGTTGGAATCAAGGGAGTAAATTCATACTCACTTATTTATCGGTTTATGATTTACTCTAGGAAATGGTGAATTTTCTTGTGGATGTTTGTGAAGAAGAGGGGTTGTATTACTGAGTCGTTGCAAAATTGAAGACAAAACAAAACGAGTCGATGTTTTGTGTCAAATGTTACATGATTATTTAGTTGATATCATTGTGCAGAGTTTGTGTATGTTTCGGCTGGTTTGAACCTGTGAACCATGGTTTAATCTTCGGGATCTCTGTTTAAGATATAACTCATCCAAGCTGAGTATATGTAGTCAGTGATGCACAAAGTTTACATTGTTTGCAGTTTATAATTGTCTGTTTAGTTGAAAATTTATTAATTATATAACTTCTAGCTTTTTATGATCGTTTTTTCACATTTGTGTACAGAGAATTAACACAAACACATGTGTTACCAACCATAACATTTGTGTTACCAACCACTAACACATGTGTTACAAAACCAGTAACACATGTGTTACAGAACACTAACAATTGTGTTAACATACAATGTACTCAAGTGCATTGTTCATAAGAGCATTGTTTTAGGTTTCATTAATTTCATTTTTATTGATGTTTTATGTTATCGAACAGATGTGTTACCAAACCGCTAACACATGTGTTACGGAACATTAACACATGTGTTACCAACCACTAATAATTGTGTTAACATATGATTTACTCAAGTACATTTGTTCATAACAGTATGGTTTTATATTCCATTAATTTATTTTTTTACTGCTGTTGTATGTTATAGAACACATGTGTTAACAAATTACTAACGCCTGTGTTACAAACCACTAAAATATGTGTTATAGAACACTAACACATGTGTTACCAACTACTAACACATGTGTTACCAACCACAAACACATGTGTTACCAACCATTAACGGTCCAACACATGTGTTACAGAAAACTGATACACAATACAATTGATACACAATACACACCATATAGTTGATACACAATACAACTGATATACAATACACAACATATTGTTCATTGTGTATCACGTTTTTTAATCATACATTCATATTGTTCATTGTGTATCACGTGTTAATACATTTTTTTAAAAATGTTCATTGTATATCATGTTTTTTATTTTCTAAACATTATCGCATGATTTTCAGATTGTGCATTGTGTATCACTTTTATAATCCATATTGTTCATTGTGTATAACACACGTGATTTTAGTTCATATGTGTTATCATTCAGTAACACATGTATTATCAGTCACTAACACATGTATTATCAAGCAGTAACACATGTGTTATCAATCACTAAGCATGTGTTACCAGTCACTAATACATATGTTATCAGTCATTAACACGTGTTTTACCAATCAATAACACATGTGTTACCAAGCAGTAACACATGTGTTAACAGTTCATTAACACATGGGTTACCAACCACTAACACATGTGTTACGGAATATTAACACATGTGTTACAGAACATTAACACATGTGTTACCAACCACTAATAATTGTGTTAACATACGATGTACTCAAGTACATTTGTTCATAATAACATGATTTTATGTTTCATTACTTGCATTTTTTTTTTCTGATGTTGTATGTTATAAATTACATGTGTTAACAAATCACTAGCACATGTGTTAGCAACCACTAACACATGTGTTAACATATCACTAACACATGTGTTACTGAACACTAACACATATGCCACATGTTTGATAGTAACGTATCATTGATAGTCATAACACACGTGTTACAGAACACTAACACATAATTTCGAAACCACAAATAACATATGATCAAGCAATTTGAAATCAGATCTCCGAACATATGAACACACGTAATATTACATTGCTGGTCCACCAATGTTGATTGCAACTTTTGATCTTTTACTGTGCACGGGGATACTAGGCTTTACATCTTTGAAAAGATCCCCTTCTAAAGTCTTCAAATGAATGTTATCAATATTTGATGTTGTCGGATTTTGACCAGTAACTCAAAGTGGTCGTGAATCTTTTTCAGTTCTAGAGAATGGTTGATTGGGCTCAGCTTTCTTGAAGCCTTTATTAATCAATAAGAGTTCTTCAGAATTCAACACACCTGCATTTTCAAATAGAAAATGCATCTTAATCATTTTTTTTTTATATAAATGATATAAAGGAGCAGTCCCTTACACTAGAAAGGAAATGCATATTCCTTTTCTAGGAGAACATATGTAAAAATTTTCCTGTCAGAAAAGAACTTATAGAGACATCAAGAATCACCTGCACTATTGAAGAAGGCACTATCCCAAGCTAAGCTTTGACGCAAGAAACTTGGCCTTTTAGGCTCCACAGATTCAGTCTGAAATTGTGAATTCTCACCTCCAAATTGCTCGTTACGCTCACACTCATTCACATTATCAAACGTTACTGCAAAATAGGTTCTTTATAAGACATATATAATCATACAATGGAAGGACTTCACACACAGCCTAATCATTCGTTTTCAATTATAAATTTATAAATTCAAATCTAAAATCAATCCCAAACAAAAACAATACTGTTAAAATAGTGTCACTGCACTTATTTTTCTTTTTCTTGTTCTTTAACTTGATTAATTTAGTAAAAATGTCAACAAAAAGAAAGGCTACCAAATTTCTTGTCAAACTTTTTAACATATTCTTTAAATTATCATAAGCTTGAATTGTATACACTTGTGATCCAAAACATATGCTTTTAAGTTCTATCTCATCCTATTGAATTAATCCTGATATACAGACGTTATGCATAGACATATACAATTACTTATAATCATGTCTATGATAATCATTCATCTCGAAATCAATTAATATTCGAGTAAAAGAACTGACGCAAAAGAGATTAACAAGCTTGAATCAACAAAATGTGTAAAATTCACGGGCCAAACATAAACTCACAATCTGAAAAGGTGATGAAAGGGAAGATAATCAATCATCTGTACCTGAAAGATAATCAATCATGTAAGTAATTGTATATTACATGTTCAAATTTGCGTATCGCGGCTTTTAATCGCAGAAATTGCATCTCTCATTACATTAAATCGAGTATGAGATTTTGAACAAATTAACATCAAATCACCTCTAATGCAACATTCCTAGGTTAAATTAATGTTTCTGTTTGCTAATTCCACTTACCGTGTCTTCAATCAGACGTTTAATTGCGAGTTTATGTCGATTTTGACTTCTGAAACCCTAGTTCTTCATTCTCAATTGTTGCAGGCGGTTTGATCCAACGTTCGTACATAAAATTGATGTTTATGTTTCCTTAATCAGTCTCCGTTTCTTCAATTAGTTGTTTAATTCTAGCTTGTAGTGATTTTGAATGTTCAAACCCTAGTTTCTTTGATCGCAAATGCTAGAGGTGGTTTCCTGTGCACGTGGTTTTGAAATGTCTTTGTTTTTTAAATTTTTTCAGAGCATTTTACAAATGACTAATATGTCCTTCCACCTTTAATGAGAATGGTGAAATTTGATTGGTTCTCCCGTTCTCTAGAAATTACTCGTACTATAATGATCCCATCTCATCATATGTGTACCAACTCTATCATATACTATTAAAGAATAGAATCAATCAAAATTGATCAAAATAAAAATATTAACACTAACGTGACTGCTTCCTGTTTGTTCATAGCATCTAGCCTACTAGTTGCATAATTAAATGATAACAACATGTAGTTCTTTATGGTTTACATTTATTCGTTAACAAAATATTAAATAGTGTGCACATTACAATGATATTAAATGACAAGTACATCAAAGCAATCGTATATAATCTACACGTTCAGCATTCAAAAGATATAGAAAGAAGAATTAGAACCACATGCATGAAAAAAAAGAAGCTGATCCAACGTTAGAAAATAGGTACCTATTGTTGACGAAGAAAAACTTCAGCTTTTGTTGTAGTTGTTGTGCCGTAGAAAACAAGAACAGTACGTAGTATAATAATAGGGATAGGGTAAGATGGTTAATGGATAAACATGTAAATCATTTCTGTTACAATCCGCTCAGATGTGGGCAGAAAAAAAAGCCCATCAATTTTCAGCCCTAATCCATCCCACTCCATTCCTTTCCACCCATAAAATAAACTCAAGAATGGCCTTTTTATTTTTTTCAGCTCCTTTCCATTCCTTTCCACACAAAAAAAAACTGAAGAATGCAGGTACATATTTATTTTTTCAGAAAGGCAAGTATCCTGCCATTAAGACCACACGAATAAAAACCATATCTTTACATGTTCAATATATAAAACTTGCCTTTCTTAGATATATACTTTGAAACCGCCTAATGATATTTATAAAGATTATAATTCGACATTTAATCAAATCATTGCCGTTTAAGAAAAATAAATCATGTCGCATAAGATATTAGATTAGATTTTCATAAATTTCTTTTACTAATAGTGCAGAAAATTGTTCATATTGTTGGGATTGATTATCACAAGAAGAAAATAAAAAATAAATAAAAAAAAGCAATAACACGCATGGAGTGAGGATTATGAGTTATTGCTACTTAGATTAGATTACACCATACGAAAGATCTTGCAAGTTGAATAAGCTCAACCCTCGACACTCTCGAGTATCTTCACATTGCTCTATGACCATGTACTTTAGTGCAAGATACGATCATACGAATAATTTTTGGACCAAAGTTGTTTCACTATAAAGAAGACTTGCTATACTACTTTGTAAAGCAATTAAAAAAACGCTACTTATCATTAAAAAAATTAAAATATAACCTTTTAGAAGCTAAAATAACATATAATACGTGGTTAATAAAATTCAAATTGTTTTTGATTTGGGATAAGAGGGAATGATGACTTTGAGATGACATAAGAGACACTCAATCTCAACCCTTAATTATTTTTATCTACAGTTTAGATTCCCTACATCATAACGATACTCAATCTTAAAAAACTTTACATTTTAATAATACCGAATCTTAACAATAATACATTCTCCCTTACAAAATTATCTCAAAATGCAGCTAGTTTGCTAGCCCATCCTTTCCTCTATGAACAACACCATTATTTTGGGTAAACTTTGATTTGATGCGTAAAATGAATGGACTATTTGTTGAAACTTTTGGTCAAATGGTGTGTCTATGTGTTCTCAACCACATATTAAGTAAACTTTGATTTCTTCTCCTAAACCGAAGCTCTGATACCAAATAATGCCGTGATAATTGTGACTAGAAGAAACTACATAAACAAACATGGACGGAAATTCAATAAACCCCAAACGGATGCCCAAATGAGGACTTCAAGAGATACTCTATTTTAATTATATTCATCATAACCTAACATAAAACCTATATAAACTATTACCTATAGAGAATTCTTAAAAGGCAAAAGATATCTTCTAATTAATACATGACTAATTATAAGATAGATTATGACAATTATAAATTGTCATATTTGACCCGTTAATTATCTTGAATCATCATAAA